>CM061043.1:84415463-85015463 GCA_030762985.1 Adelphocoris suturalis | reverse complement strand
CGTTGAAGAAAATGTCACCTACGTAGCGCGTGCGATCCCAATTTTGGCTCTCGTCGTTTGTCAGTCGTAATTCGTTCCCAGCCGAACGCAGCTTGTCATTGGTCTAAAAAATGGCCACACCACTGGCTCGTTTCTCTGTGCGCTTGGACGGAGTAACCAGTCTGAATCCGTCGACCTTCGCTTTGTCCTCATCCACCCACGTTTCTGACATCTAAATATCTTCGTATGATATAATCTGAGGACAGATCCTCACGACGAGGGATTGAACGTTGAAAGAACGGAGCGTCAATATGCCATCACCGCAAGTAGTGAGACGATCCTTCATCTCGTCGGCAATGGTCATGAACCTATGGTTGTCCAGACGTTTGAAGTCCTTCAATAAATCGACATTCGGCTTACCATTCCAATGATGGAAGATGCGATCTCCATCAATATTTTTGATGAACAGTCCATCGAGGAAACGCACTTGCGTGATCGCCACATACACCAATATAAATAGCGTAGATATAAATTAGCTTTACGATTCTCTCAGCTGTTCGGGGGCCTATGCATCGTCAGGTAAAATTCCTAAGGAACATACAAAATGACAGCTTGAAAGTGTAGTTAAGCTGATTTGGGTGGTTCCTCACTTTGTCAATGGTAAAGGGCAGGCATATAGAATCCCTCAAGGAACTGTATTGGGGCCGTTATATTTTATTATTTATACGAATGAAATAGGGCTTTTAAATATTCCAGGAGAAATAGTTCTTTTTGCGGATGACTCGATTATATATTGTTCATCTGATAACTGGAGCTCCACGTTTAACTTTGCAAATCTCTGCTTACGACAAATTAACCGTTGGTTTATTAATAACAAATTAACTATAAATTTAAACAAAACCCTATGGCTACCATTTCGTCTATCTTCAATGTCCGAGCCAGCGCAAGACATGTTGGTGCTATTACATGGACCTGATTGTGATACAACATGTTGTGCAACATGCCCAAAAATAACAAGAGCTTCAGAGGTGAAATATTTGATAGCCGGGTTAAGTGGGAGCAACAAGTTTCGTTAGTCAACACAAGATTAAGAAAATTAATTTACATCTTTGCTATATTAAATAAAATACTATCATTGCCTCTATTAAAAATATTTTACTTTGCACTTGTTCAATCAGTGCTTTTGTACGGTATTCCAGCATAGGGTGCCACTTTTCCCCTTTACCCTCTGGCCCATTATCATCACCCAAAAACAGCTAATAAGAATTATAAGTAAGAAGAAGTTTTTGAACCATACCGAACCCTTATTTAAACTTTTGAATATATTAAAATTTCCCTTACTGATGGAGCTTCATTGCATTAAACAGATCTTGAAAGGAAAAAGTTTTTCCAAGCCTAACCACCCGATTCCATACTTGCAACTCTATGACTATTCCTCATTTTCGTACTACTCTTGGTTACAACTCATACCGAGCAGGAGGTGTACGTGGGTTTAATGCTCTTCCGGAAACCCTGAGATCGGAGCTTTTAAATAGAAACGGTACCAAAACTAGTCAGAAACTCAAAAAACACTTCATCGTGTTATAAGTACTGCTGTTCATAAGTACTGTTCATAAGTACTGCTGTTTAACTTCATTATTATATTTTTCTATCTTGGATGGATACATGTTTTTGTTTTCATTGATCCATTGCAGCTGGAACAATATTATTGTATTTTTATTTTATTTTAAAGAAGCGTGTTTCTCTTTTCTCTTTTTAAAATAAGTAACCACTTATGAATATTTGTTATTTTTCTGGCTGAGGTACGACTCATCTCCCTACCACGGGCTATGCCCACATAGGGGATAAGTTTCTGTATTTTTTTTATGAAATCTGTATCATGTTTGAAGAGCATTTTATTTTCAACTTTTATGTATTTGTATTATGATAAAGAAATAATCTAAAAAAAAATATATATATATATATATATATATATATATATATATATATATATAGAGAGAGAGAGAGAGAGAGGCTCCAAACCAAATTCCAATCTCCTCGGCCTATTAGAAGAGAATTAAACTCCGGAGCTCACTCAGCTGATATGTGCGGGCCCACAATTTGTCAATCGTACAGGGTAGGCCTGTAGAGGCTTTACACCAAATTTCAATCTCCTCGGTCTATTAGGATAGAATTGAACTCCGTAGCTCACTCAGCTGATCTGTTTGGGTCCTCACTTTGTCAATCGTACTCAGCAGACCTATAGAGGCTCTGCACCAAATTTCAGCATCCTAGGTCTATAAAGAGAGAATTGAGCTCCCGAGCTCACTCAACTGCTCTGTTTGGGTCCTCACTTTGTCAATCGTTCACAGCAGGCCTATAGAGGCTCTGCACCAAATTTCAGCATCCTAGGTCTATAAAGAGAGAATTGAGCTCCCGAGCTCACTCAGCTGATCTGTTTGGGTCCTCACTTTGTCAATCGTACTCAGCAGACCTATAGAGGCTCTGCACCAAATTTCAGCATCCTAGGTCTATAAAGAGAGAATTGAGCTCCAAAGATCACTCAGCTGATTACAGTGGGTCGTCACATCGTCAATCGTACACAGCACAACTATACACATATCACAATATACACAGCAACAAAAGTTGCGCAACTCCAAAAAAATTGCACTAGAAAAGTTGTACGCAACACAAAGCAATAAAATTGCCTCGTGTTGCGTCAAGATGTTGCAAGGAATTAATTGCACTGTGTTGCACCAATAAAGTTGAGCTATATAAATTGCTCAATTGTTTCGTTTACACGGGCGACTACAGTTTGCGCCATGGACGGTGAAGAGGTGGTCGTCGCTGCTGCTGCCAACCAAAGGAAAAAGTGGGGAATTTGGCAGCGCCAGTTTCTGAGCCAGAGAGAATGTGGGTTGGCTCTCACCTCTGAAATTCTTTCACGTCAATATTTGCTCATAAGGCCATGCTGCAAAAATAAACTCCTATCTTTGCTACGTTAAAATTCTCTCATGGGGCAATGCTGCACCCCACCAGTGCAGTTTCACGTCAATATTTCCTCATATGGCCATGCTGCACATATAAACTCCTATCTTTCCTACGTTAAAATTCTCTCATGAGGCAATGCTGAACCCCACCAGTGCAGTTTCACGTCAATATTTGCTCATAAGGCCATGCTGCACACAAACTCCTATCTTTCCTATGTTAAAATTCTCTCATGAGGCACTGCTGCACCCCATCAGTGCAGTTTCACGTCAGTATTCGCTCATAAGGCCATGCTGCACAAATAAACTCTCAATGTGATTGGCTGTTTCGTTCCCTCTCCCGACCCAAGGCCGAAAAATTGCCGCAATAGTGCAATAATTTTCCAAACCCCTTGGACTTCATTTCAACACGATGCAACAGTTGCCGAGAGGGCTCGTGGGCCTGAAATGTTGTACAACTCCCGTCAATTAATTGCCTGCAATCTTCGGCAACTTTTTCGAGGAGAGATAGTTGTCCAACTTTTTTGAAATAGTTGTGCAATACTTTTTTCTGCAATTATTGCCGGAAAAAAATCGCTCGTGTAAAAGGGCCTTTAGGAGAGAATTGAGCTCCCGAGCTGACTCAGCTGATCTGGATGCTCCCTCACTAATTCTATTCTACCTGTCTCACAGGGTTAAGGTTCTACCTGGCTTCATTGAACGGAATAGAAATTAGCTTACAAATTGTATTCTACCTGTCTCAAACGGGCCCTGTTTCAAATTTCAGCTTCAGAGAATTAATACCATAGAAATCAGCTTTATGAAACAATCAGCTGGTCAGAGTTCTATGCATCGTCTAGTACCTACTGCTTACTCAATAGTACCTTCCATGTAGTGCCTTCTTTTCACATTAAGAGTTTATTATGGTTACTTAGCAATATTTGTTAATAACGTAGCGTAATAAATCAGCTTTCTTTCACATCACAGCGGATTAGGGTTCATGAGATGTGAAAAAATGAGAGCATTACAACAAGTGGCGAACGATTTTCTTGATATGAAAACTAAGGGAGTTACACTTCCCTAGCAACGAATTGGTTGTACGTGAAAATCAATATAAAACGTGTCGACTCGCACTGAATTCTTGATTTTCAAGCAAAAACTCCAGAGGTAAAACATGATACATTGTAAAATGAATAATGTGTTAAAATTTGCCTTTCGGGATGTTGGGAAGGTAAAAATTTAAATCTGATGTTTAATTGCCACTGAAATCCTGTGGATAAATACATAAAAACTGTAACACGGAGGACTTGTATTGGGCAGAGCTGTAATGTAATTCTAGTCTGGGAAACAGGATTCATACATGTTCAAGTTGGTGGGATTTCAAGGAGCGGGCTCAGGTAGGTGGGACGAGGGGGTGGGACCAATCCGGCAGCACCTCCGCATTCATATTGATTCGACACGCCTCCCGGGAGCGAAGCTCCAAACGGCGGGACGGGTGGGGGGGGGGGGGGGATTTCTATGGTGGCCACTGAGCCGAGGAGGGGAAATTACGGAGGGGAATCACAGTGATGGAAGGAGGGGGGAAATCACAGTAACGCAGGGAGAGGAAATCACAGATGAGGTTAGGGGGGGGGTTTCAACGTGCAACATTATCACTCTACCCAATACAGTGAGGCTTCTTGACTCCCGGGCGAGGTCCCCCCCCATCCAGGACCATCCGACCGGGAAGGCCCCGGGAGCTGATTCAGCGGTTGCCATGGTAATTTTACCCGTTTTCACGGTTGAATTGCAGGGAAATTCATGAGGGAGTGGGCGGGGACGCCGAGTTTGAATGTGATGAATAAACCGAGAAAGGAATCAGTTACCCTCCTTCTCTTTATAATGAAAATCAACTTGTTTTCGGGGAGGATTAATTTATTTAAATCTAAACGGCTTTCCTCCCTTGCGTCGCTTTTGATGCATGGAGATGTCGAGAGGGGCAGAGATTTTCGCTACATCGACACTTAGTAGATTGTCCATTGTCTGGGGGCCGTAAGGGGTAAATGCAGACTAGGAGCTTCCCGTACTGGAAGTTAACATTGGAAAATCAAAGACAACGATTCCCCACTAAGTGATCGAGCTGAGAATATAATATTTACACGTCTAATTTGAGGCTTTGCACATCAGATTAGAGGCTTTGCACATCAAATTGTAGGTTTAACACATCAAACTGGAGGTACTTTGTTTCAAATGGGTGGTTTTTCGTTTCAGTTTGGAGGTTTTAGACACAATTTAAAGATTTCACATATGTAATGTGGGGTTTGCCTTACCAGGGTTCAACAAATATCCAATTAACTTGAAAATTGGTTACTTATCAATGGTCTCCAATTAGTCGGCCTTATCAAATTTCAACTTTCTAGGGTGAACAAGAGAGAATTTAGCTCACTCAGCTAATCAGAAAAGAGCCAATCATTTCAATCGTCTTTTAATGACCCAGAGAGTCCCCCTATCAAATTTAATTTTCCTAGGGTTAACAGGAGAGAATTTAGCTCACTAAGCTGATCAAAATCGTCAAAACCAAACTTGTGCGAAGAAAAGCCCGAACTGCATGTTTGCAACCATAATAAAATTGCGGGAGCCAAACAAATCGGGTTTCCGTCCCGCTCTTCGCACGAAATATCAAATTCCCGTCCATCACCTATCAACAATGCAACCCATGTTTCACTCGGAACACCCATACTGCAACCCGCAAAGCTTCTCCACTTGCCACGAATTTCCGCCGCTAACAAACTGCCTGTTAGCAACCAAAATAACAAAATTTCGGGAACTAAACAAATTGGTTGCGATGGGTAGCGCCGTTTATGAAGTAGAAGGATGTTTTGGAGGTTCAGACCTAGCCTATGCTGTGCGCCGGTCCAGCCGTTTTGCCGTATATTGGAATCATAGATTGAAACAAACTTTGAATTTTATATGTAAGGATTGGAGGTTTTACATATTAAATTGGAGGTTTTACACATCAATTAGGAGGTTTTGCACATCAAATTGGAGTTTAAGCACATCAACTTGCGAGGATGATTTGAAATAATTAAATAAGCATTGTTGCCTCATGAATACATCTAAACGGCTTTCCTCCCTTGCACTGCTTTTGATGCATGGAAATGTCGAGAGGGGCAGAGATTTTTGGTACATCGACACTTAGTAGATTGTCCATTGTCTGGGGGCCGTAAGGGGTAAATGCAGACTAGGAGCTTCCCGTACTGGAAGTTAACATTGGAAAATCAAAGACAACGATTCCCCACTAAGTGATCGAGCGGAGAATATAATATTTACACGTCTAATTTGAGGCTTTGCACATCAGATTAGAGGCTTTGCACATCAAATTGTAGGTTTAACACATCAAACTGGAGGTACTTTGTGTCAAATGGGTGGTTTTTCGTTTCAGTTTGGAGGTTTTAGACACAATTTAAAGATTTCACATATGTAATGGGGGGTTTGCCTTACCAGGGTTCAACAAATATCCAATTAACTTGAAAATTGGTTACTTATCAATGGTCTCCAATTAGTCGGCCTTATCAAATTTCAACTTTCTAGGGTGAACAAGAGAGAATTTAGCTCACTCAGCTAATCAGAAAAGAACCGATAATTTCAATCGTCTTTTAATGATCCAGAGAGTCCCCCTATCAAATTTAATTTTCCTAGGGTTAACAGGAGAGAATTTAGCTCACTCAGCTAATCAGAAAAGAACCAATAATTTCAATCGTCTTTTAATGACCCAGAGAGTCCCCCTATCAAATTTAATTTTCCTAGGGTGGACAGTAGAGAATTTAGCTCACTAAGCTGATCAAAATCGTCAAAACCAAACACGTGCGAAGAAAAGCCCGAACTGCATGTTTGCAACCATAATAAAATTGCGGGAGCCAAACAAATCGGGTTTCCGTCCCGCTCTTCGCACGAAATATCAAATTCCCGTCCATCACCTATCAACAATGCAACCCATGTTTCACTCGAAACACCCATACTGCAACCCGCAAAGCTTCTCCACTTGCCACGAATTTCCGCCGCTAACAAACTGCCTGTTAGCAACCAAAATACAAAAGTACGGAAACTAAACAAATTGGTTGCGATGGGTAGCGCCGTTTATGAAGTAAAAGGATGTTTTGGAGGTTCAGACCTAGCCTATGCTGTGCGCCAGTCCAGCCGTTTTGCCGTATATTGGAATCATAGATTGAAACAAACTTTGAATTTTATATGTAAGGATTGGAGGTTTTACATATTAAATTAGGAGGTTTTGCTCATCAAATTGGAGTTTAAGCACATCAACATGCGAGGATGATTTGAAATAATTAAATAAGCATTGTGGCCTCATGAATACATCTAAACGGCTTTCCTCCCTTGCACTGCTTTTGATGCATGGAAATGTCGAGAGGGGCAGAGATTTTCGCTACATCGACACTTAGTAGATTGTCCATTGTCTGGGGGTCGCAAGGGGTAAATGCTGACTCGGAGCTTCCCGTACTTGAAGTTAACATTGGAAAATCAAAGATGATTCTCGAATCACAATACTCTGTCCACGCTTTCGTGGCAGTTGGACTACCTGAGGCGACCCTCAGGTCCGACAACGCTGTACTGTTTTGAGGTTCTTCTCACCTCCTCGCGGGTACTGTTTTTGTCTCCTCTACGATTAGCCAACTTTGTTAGATTAAGGAATTGGTCCCTGAAATCAAATTCAGTGGACAATTTTGGGCAGTCCTTGTGTATACTACCTACTACCCTTCCGAACACTGCGTATGCTACCTACCAAAATGTAGACTACCTACCAATGTCAGAATGATGCAATATTTTTTCATAAAATTATGCTGAAAAATGTTCTACTCCTACTGTACTGTGTAAAAAAAATCGATAAAACTATTCAAAAAATGCCCAAGATGTATAAAAATCTTTGTTTGAAAAGCATATTTATACGTCTTTATACATGATCATTATACATACAGATTTATACATCTTTATACCGATCATAACACACGTTTCAGATCTTCTCCAGAGGACAGTAAATTTTGGCTCTTTTGCCAAAACCAGATGCCGACTCTGATGTGAAGGAAGAAACGGACGACACCGAACTTCTTCCACCTATTGTCGTGAATGAATATGAGTTGAAAGTGCATTTTCAGGATTTATTCGATTGGATTGGGGAGTAAGATTATAATGAAGTACTTAGTTCCATACAATCGTTCGGAGTGCTCTTTTTCATAACCAACCCCAATGGACAATGATGTGGAGCCTGAACCTCCTCAAGCTGATTCCCCAAAAAACTCTCCTCAGCCCACAACTAGTGGTAGTCATTTTTTACAACTATCATCCTGTATCCCCTGGTTGAACAAGTACAGCTAAACCTACTAGAATTAACCGCAAAAGGACTGGAAGGAAAAGTCGTACAATCAAAGAATCTAATGAAAAGAATCAAGCAATATAGAGTGGTGCTAAACCAAAGAAAATTCCGAAGAAAATGAAAACATTTGTTTGGAGAAATGATCCATTCACAGGATGTGTTCAATAGCCCATTCATTCAAAATTGTCCATTGTTTGGGGGTCGTAAGGGGTAAATGTAGACTAGGAGCTTCTCGTACTTGAAGTTAACATTGGAAAATCAAAGACAACGATTCCCGAATCACTAAGTAATCGAGCGGAGAATATAGTATTTATACGTCTAATTAGAGGCTTTGGACATCAGATTAGATGCTTTGCACATCAAATTGTAGGTTTAACACATCAAATTGGAGGTACTTTGTTTCAAATTGGGGGTTTTAGCGAATTTTTGAAGAAAATTAAGCTATTGCTCTCGCCTCAAAATTTGTAGAATGTGAATTTTTGAAAAACTTTTATGCAGAAATCCGTTTCAGGCTATTCTGAATCATATTCTGAAGTTTAACGCATTTTTTTATGTATGTATATATGTATGTATATATGTATGTATGTATGTATATATGTATGTATGTATATATGTATGTGTCATTCCAGACGATAACTGTCCGTAGAATTGTGCTAGAAACTTCAAACAAATTTTAAAATGTTAAGGACACAAAACGAAAGTTCAAGTTCGTTGGCCAGCATGATCGGATTACATCTTCGGGTTGAAATTTTCAAAAATGTAGTCAAAAATTTCAAAATAGCCTGTTTTTTGCGATTTGTTGTGCGAAATAATTTTTTCAGCATACTAACATGTGGTATATTCGGAATCAGCGTAAAATTTCCTATAAGAATATGTATCAAGTTTTCAAAAATTTCAAAGTTGAAAAATCAGTCAAAAATCGAAATAATGCCGTTCGTTAGTTGTAAAAATCGGTAATATTTGCATGAAACATTGTCCAAATTCAGATTGAACTACTCTTATGGAAGTATCCCTGTATAACCAATCCTTGAACCATGCTGTTTAAAACGTAGGTAGTAGGTGCTTGTTAAACAAACAAAAATGTAATCACAACTGATGAGTTCACTCGGTGAAATATTCCGTCCTCCGATTCTCTCAGTCGCTCTCTTTAATGTTTTACGCTCAACTGTTTTAGGACTTGAATTAATAATTCGACTCCATGTTTGTCTATCAAAATCATAAACTAAAATTTCTCTACACGATCAATAGCGACTGAAATGTCGAAGATTTCTTCAAAAATTCGCTCATGGGGTCATGCTGCATGACTGGACTTTTTTTCGTTTCAATTTGTAGGTTTTAGACACAATTTAAAGAGTTCACACATATAATGTGGGGTTTGCCTTACCAGGGTTCAACAAATAACCAATAAACGTAAAAATCGGTTACTTATCAATGGTCTCCAATTTAATAAGGAAAATACGAAATAGCTCTTATTTTCACCAAGGTCTACTGCTGAGCAATCAACGCAGTTTTCTCTAGGAGAATAATACCAATGTGTTGTTGAGTATACTCTGTTCCTTGGTGTTATATAGACTCCAGGTTGAATTTTCGAAAGCACACCAGTGTTATTGCTACCATGGTAGGAGTAAGGTTTACTGTTGTTGTCGAATTATTCGGCTGCATATTCAGTGTATTGGTTATTTTATCAGAGTTCAGCCAAACGTAGAAACAAAACCTCAAATCATTCCTACACCATTGTTGCCTCATGAATACATCTAAACGGCATCCCTCCCGTGCACCGCTTTTAATGCATGGAGATGTCGAGAGGGGCAGAGATTTTCGCTACATCGACACTTAGTTGATTGTCCATTGTCTGGGGGCCGTAAGGGGTAAGTGCACACTAGGAGCTTCTCGTACTGGAAGTTAACATTGGAAAACCAAAGACAAACGATTCCCGAATCACTAGGGTGGTGGGGCCAGTTTTTTCCACCTTAAGAGGCATTTTGACTTTGACAAGCAATTAAGTTATGATTTTTTCGTTTGTTCAAACTTGAAGCTTACATGTATTGCTGCATCAGGATGTCCTCAAACTGCTTGATATTAAAAAAATCACTAATTCAAGCCACAAAACATCATAGATTCGTTTTTTCGTAATCAAATTTTTTGTCCCTGTATTTGACAGCCATATTTTTTGTTGTACCTGTGATTAAAACCCTATGATTGACACAGCAGTTATTCTGCAATAAATGATTCCTTGTAACAACAAAACATTTTATTTCAACATTTTACAAATAAATTGAGCATTTGAACTTAGTTTTATTAATCTAAATATAAAATTAATATGAATATTCATAAAAACATAGTTGAAAATATCATCGGACGTTTCTTCACAAAATAGGTATAATTTTTTCTTGATAACATTGGCACAATACGATTCTAATGGTAAACTAGCAGCTTATGAGTTGCTATGTATTTATATAAATATAAAAAATAAAGAACGAATGACAAGAAAGAATAGAGATCCATATTGACAGCACTGTCAATCACTGAGGGGAGCATCAGTTTGGGAACTAATAACTGACATTTTCATATGATATCTTTGATTATTCCTAAAACATGATAGCATAAATGCAAGCTATACAAAAAACTGATCACAACAATCGACAATCGAATGTGAAAATGTGGAAGGCATGGTGAAGCAGAATAAAACGGTTACCTCCTCAGCAAAATCACAAGAAACAGCACCAAAGAAATTACAACACGAGGTTCTGTTGGTTAACCCTCTCTAAATTTGAAAAAAAAAAAAAAAAAAACCCACCTGAAACCTTTTTTCGCCTTTACATTTTACTGAGAAGGCATTTTGCCTCAAAACTCAAATGGATGAAGCCCATAAAACACTTTTAAATATCTTATTATTAAAACTTCTTGGTGAATCACTAGGTCCCTGTCAATCACTGGTCCCTCCACCCTAAGTGATCAAGAGGAGAATATAGTACTCGTATTTACACGTCTAATTTGAGGCTTTGCACATCAAATTGGAGTTTTAACACATCAAACTAGAGGTACTTTGTTTCATATTGGGGGGTTTTCGTTTCAATTTGGTGGTTTTAGACACAATTTGAAGATGTGAGAAACATGGTAACAAACATGGAAACAACCAAAACCTTTTCCTCTTACCAGGAGTTTTTAATCTTTTCCTCTCACCTAATAGTGGAAATTTAAAATAACTTATTTCCAGACAAAAACTCCTTTTAGTACTTCTCCTGAAAAGGATACAAGAAAATCACACATACCCTGGCATCTAACGCTGATAGAACCGGATCGGTACAATAATCACTCCTCCAGGAAAAGAGGCACATTTTCAGCACTTAAAACCCCGTCCAAAAACCATAAATGGTACCCAAGTGTTGCTCTTGAGATGGGATCTGAGCAAGGGAAACCCTTCCTATGCAAGGAAAACCTATTGTTTCAGCTACATAATATACCTAAAAAGACCTCAGCTGAAATTAAGGTGCAATGTCACCCTAGTCTTGAAATGCCTGATGAAGAGTTGAGCTATAATACTCTTTAATACTCTAATAATTCTTTATTCTTCCCACATCACCAACACTTAACCTCAAGACCACCAAACCTCAAGGAACCTCCAAGATGGTATTTACCTAAACAAATTTTACATAATACGTTTTTTTACACCTAACTTTTGAAAAAAAAAAAAAAAAATTGCAGACTAAGAGCTTCTCGTACATGAAGTTAACATTGGAAAATCAAAGACAACGATGCTTGAATCACAATACTCTGTCCACGCTTTCGTGACAGTTGGACTACCTGAGGCGACTCTCAGGTCCGACAACGCTGGGCTGTTTGAGGTTCTTCTCACCACCTCGGGTACTGTGTTTGTCTCCTCTACTATTAGCCAAC
Source organism: Adelphocoris suturalis (assembly GCA_030762985.1). Taxonomy (NCBI): domain Eukaryota; kingdom Metazoa; phylum Arthropoda; class Insecta; order Hemiptera; family Miridae; genus Adelphocoris; species Adelphocoris suturalis. The sequence continues at coordinate 85,003,277 of CM061043.1, read as the reverse complement.
TTTGTTAGATAAAGGGCCGGTTTATCAATCACAATATTCCAATGGATAAGGGGGATTTATCTGATCGCATTTGCATGATGGACATTGTTGTGTCGTGAACGTCAGACCCGGTTTTTTTAATAGTCGATCCATGAAGAAAATGTAGCTCCTACTCCACTCTGGGGTAGCTCTACGTGTAAATCGCCCTTATTTTGTCGCCTACAGTCACCAATGAGGATGCTAACGGCGCTATCTGCCAGACAGAATTTACCTGAGGGATAATTTTATCCGCTAGGTAATTTGGCATTGATGAACGACTCCAATTCTTTATCTGGGGTATAGCGCTATACTCAGCATATCTATCCTGCAGTTGATGTAGATAATTGATGAACCAGCCCTAAGTAATTGGTCCTTGAAATCAAATCCAGGGGAAAATTTTGGGCACTCCTCGCGTTTTCAACCTACCACCCTTCCGAGCACTGCGTATACTACCTACCATTATGAATACTACCTACCAATGTCAAAATGATGGCTGATTATGACAGTAAGGCTTAACTGTCATCAGTTTCACTTCAACTTGAAGCTCGTCGTTTAAAAAGTCGAAGAATGTCGTCACTGAACGACCTGGGTGCGTTCCCCATCGATAAGGTTCGATTGGCTTGATGCGGTTCGTCGTGTTGGTCTTCATCATCTTCTTCTTCATCACCAGCTTCTTCTTCATCATCATCTTCTTCTTCATCATCACCTTCTTCTTCGTCATCATCATCCTGTATCTGAGGAGAAGCAGCAGGTCGTCTTTCACTGGCTTGAAGTCGACCTCGGCGATATTTTCTTTTTCCTTGGAAAAGCGATTCATCTATCTGCACTTCTTTCCCCACGCCACCGATTTTTCCTCGTTTCGGGGGTCCCGCTTGGTATAATAACCTGCTGGGAGGTATGTTGAATGTACTTGAAAAATTCGAAATTATCAAAAGTGACAGATCTGGTAAATGTTTAAATGAGGATATACCTCAATATATTTCACCATTGATAAATCCATTTCTAAAGCTTGGAATTATCCCTTCAAACTGTTGAAACCAGTAATTCTTCCCCTCCTTTCACTTCATCTGATTAGCTATAACCCCCTTCACTTTGCTTGCACTTAATTGGTTGTACCTCCTGCCCCCTTTCCTTTCTCTTGGCCAATGGGGTTTAATCTCCTTTCACCTGTGACTATAAAAGCTGTGTCCTTTCTCATGTGTGTTCAGTTATTGTTTGTTACTGATGATGGCCTAACCGTCGAAATCGATTTAACATTGTAACGCTTTATTTTTCGTGGAAATAGGCGTTTTTTCACTAACTTCCGTGTTTCCTGCTCTTCCAGTCCATTTCCGTACATCGCAAATTCGGGCGTAGACGTTTATGCTCCCAGTGGTCAAAACTCCGCTCGCGGGAAAGACTATTTCCTCCCGAACGAAACGGCGGGCTGGACGATATGATCCCGAACCTCTGCACGCGTAGCACTGTTATGCTCCCAGCGAGTGATCTCTCCTCGGAGATAACATCTTCTCGGGAGTTTGACCATATCAAGTCAGTCGCTTAGCCCGTACTGTTTTCCCGTGACCTCTGCCCGGTCACGGGTAGTAAATACTAGGTAATAAAGACTTATATACACCACATCCCGACCTCTTTACATTTTTTGAGGAGCTATTGTCCTTTCGAGCCGATGTTTTCCTAAAACTAAATTCAGTCGGCGAACTACACCTACCAAGACCTGCCATTCAAAAACAGCAAGAATATGTAAACAAATGGATTAATAAGCTCAACTCAAATGAAATTACGCTTTACAAATTTGTCAGAGTCATTTCTTACAAACTTCGCCCTCATTTATAGTCATTTTTGTTTTTATAGTCATGTTGTCATATGATAGTCAGTGTTAATAGTCATATTTTATAGTCATATTGTTGTTATAGTCATTTGTTGTTTTTGTTCCTTATTGACGGTTGATTGTGGTTTTTGTTTTGGCATTATTGACACAGGTTTACGCCCCGTATATACCTAAGTACTTTGTTTGTTTCTTGATTGGCTTTTTGTTCCTTATTGACGGATGATTGTGGTTTTTGTTTTGGCATTATTGACACAGGTTTACGCCCCGTATATGGGTGATTCTCACAGAAAAGGTCAGTTTTGAGTTTGACTTTTGAAAAAAGAAAAAGTGATCGAATCGAGCTGAAAAAAATCACAGATGCTCTCTATATCGTATGTATTGAAATTCGAAGCAAATCCAAACAGTAGCGCTTTTATTAATTCAGAAAAAAAATATTTAAAATTTTTGCGGACAGGGCGATGATGCGACCCGTTGATTCTCACCATTTGCATCACCACCCTGTCCTGGCATCATAAAAGGAAAATTTGCTATAACTGCCAAGAAACGTTAACCCTCAACATTTCAAGTCAAAAGACCGAAAAACGTGACCACTGTAGGGCGAATCCAACAAACGAAGAATGACAGAAATTCTCGAATTAGTCCTAGTAGACCTTCACAACGTTTGGCTAAGTAGATATGTGTTTTGAATGGTCAATACGAGAATATTGGATTACTAAATGCGAGAATACGGGAATACTAGAAAATCCAAAAAACATGATAGATTTGCCTTTTTCCTCATCGTCCTGTTCTCGAATTTTCAGGAGAGGACAGGTCGATGATGGACAGGTCGATGACGATTCTTCAGTTTTTCTCAAATGTTTCACCTTGTGGCAAGCTTTTTCCCAAATTTGGCATATAACATGAAACTAGTCCGTTCGGTGCACGATAAAAATACCATAAGAAAAAATTGAGTTCAAGTACTCACTTAAAAAAAGTGGACAGGTTTTTGACGATTGTGATTGACCAACCCACGGTCCAGCACACATCTGCTCCCGCTGATGACCACGAGTTGACTGAATTAAAACGAATGGTGGTTTTTCTGGTAACTGAGAAGCGCGCGAATAAAAAAAGCGGCAAAAAAAACCGCTAAAATACAATTGTGACCGCGAAAATTCGAAAAACAATATTGGACAGGTCGATGACGGCGATGCTCCGGACACACATATTTCCATCCAAATACACTTTTCTAGCGGTTCTACATTAATTTTATCGATCAGAAACGCATCTCAGAAATCATACTGATGTAGAAAAATTGAATAAAATCCAAACTCAAAAGCGGAAAGACCTGTAATTAAAGTTTGAAGTTGGGAAGGTCGCATTGGGACAGGACAGGTCGATGACGATTTGACTATATTTAGTTAATTTTCTATTTAAAGGAATAAACATAACCTAAAAATGGAAAAAAGGGTTCTAGATAAAAACCTATACTACAATTTAAGACCTTCGCCAGCTCCCAAATCCTTATTGGGTCGCCGCAACTGGTCCGGACATCACTTCTGCCCCTTTCTGTGAGAATCACCCATATACCTAAGTACTTAGCATTAAATTATTGCACGATCACATAATTTACTTATTTCCTTCCATTTGGGGAGGAAATAGACTACCTGGACCGGGGGGATGCTGGGATCATAACGGCCTGGCGGACGCTACTGTGTCATTTGACTCCAATACCATACCAACTCTACTATTTGGCACAGAGATAAGCCACCATTGCATCTACCATTGACATCTCGATAGGTAAAAAAGTTACTGCTTTTCTTTATCCTGCGGTACGTCTGACAACCCTTTTTGCAGCACCTCAAATACTTCGTTTGAATTAAGTTTCCCGAGCTGTCACGTTTTCTACTGTTCTTGGAATACTCCCTCAACAAAACGGAACGTAAGCGATTTTGGACATTCTATTTAAACCAACTAGTTAAGTGCCGCCTCAATTATTCTATTTTGAAACTATAATATTCACAAGTAAAAGTGGTTCATTGATTTCTCGAGGACGATCCTTGGTAGATAAATTTATCCAACGCAAGAACCGAATAGGCATTAATCAATTGTCAGCTCACAAATCTGAACATGGGCGGCTATTCGCTATCACCTACGCTGTCTTCGAGAATCGAACGTTCATTCAATATATTCCATTCACATTCAAGAAGAACATTCACATTCTAATAGTGCGGGTGGGTGTTCCACTGCATAGCAATCGAATATGAACGGAAGAACGGAACGAGCACACTATCAGTCATGACAGTTTCATCCCACTCCGCCGCAAAAAAGTAAACAAACGGCGCCTTTACGGACTTTGGCGATTTGCCAGAAAGTTGAAAGTCAGTCTGGCCACCAGCAGTCTGCTGGTGTCGTTATTGACCCGAATGTGGTTAGTGGTAAACAACTTCTACTGTCCCACGAACCGCTACGAATGAAAGTTCTTTTCCCTACTCCGGAAGAACAAGAATATGTACCTCTACACAACTCAGACGGCATCTTTCAGACAAATCTTCTAAAATGTACCAACTAAGCAGGTATCGTCTTCAGTCCCTAAAAATCAGGTCATATATGTTCCAAACCTTTACTGGAAAACTTTAGAAAAAAATTCCAGCTATGCAGCATGATCGTATGAGTGAAATTTTATAAATTAAAATATCGAATTATCTTACATTATTTTGAAATGTTTTCACTTTGGGTGCAAAGGAATAGTTAACAAAAAAAAAAAAAAAATAACAATAATAAAATAAAAACTAATGATAACAAATAATGAATAAAAAAACTACTAAAAAAATAAAATAAATAAATACAAAATAAAAAAATACATTAAAAAATAAATAATAAATACAATAATAAAAGTAAATACAAAAAATAATAACAAATAAAATAATAATAATAACTACCTAAGCTAAATAATAATAACCCTGGATAAAAACAAAGAACACAGAATGTGTTTTTCGGACAAGGTCCTATCCTATATTTACAACAACTAGACTAGTTATCTCGCTCGTTTCGCTCGCTATGTGTGGGATCAGGATTGCCAGGTGTCCGATTTTGGCCTGGACAGTCCGGTTTTTTATCAAGGTGTCCGGGTGAAAATTGGGCTGAACGCTAAATGTCCGGTTTTCATTGAAATAGCGAAAAGTGACCGGTTTTTTGGTTTTTCAACCACGCTCCTTCTCTAGTGTACTGTATTCGTCAACCTGGAAATGATTGCGATTTTCAATAAAACTTCTTTCACACCCCATGTCACAACTGAGACTACGTTTTGTTCAAAATCCTGCTAAAATGTATCTTCCAAATTGAAACGAAATCACAATGTTGACCAAATCGTTCAAAATCTTATCTATCGCTAGAGACAGTCTTGAGGATTTTATAGGCTAGTAAAACTTGAATTTTCATGGCTTTTCATCAATATTTATTTTTTAAAGCAGTTCATGTTTATGATGATACGATATTTAAATTGTATTTTTCGAGAATCAAAAGAAACAATTCTACTGGAAAATTCAGCGCTGATTTCGAAAAAATGCTCGAAAATAAAAATTGGTTGAGTTGAAGCAAAGAACCATGGTTTTAATGCAAAACGAAAGCGGTTTCTCTGAAAAACCGGTACAAAAATACATACCATAAAAACTCATACCTACATTAAAAATCATACATCCCAAATATGATTAAGAATTGGGATTAAAAATTGGGTCAATTTAATACATTAAATGGGCAGATTTCAAGTTCTTAGTAAAATGACAGCGTTCTACTCAAAATGTGTTGGACTTATCTGAATCCATCCATTATAATTGGCAAGTGATATGTATTTGTTGGAACGTTTAGATAAAAATAAACATTAAGCCCCTTTGGCAGGGGCCAGAATAAGAATAATAATGATAATGATAATGTAAGTAGAGAATGAGAATGCATATCAATAACTGTGCATGCATGGCTTTTGACCGATTGATGTTTTAATGAGTAGGTATTTTTAGTCTGCTGATCATAGTGCCCGGTTTTTTGAGCCATACCACCTGGCAACCCTGTGTGGGATAAAGATGCGATGGGATACATCCATCCCAAGCGCGTAGGAAAAACCCTGTTGAAATCCGACGTGTGTAGGGGATGTTACTCGCTTCGTTCGCTCAGGGTGGGATGTATATAGCCGGAATAAATTCTTTCGTTATTTTCTGCATATTTTTGGTGATTTTTTGAGGGGGAATATTCATTTACGAATACCTGTCTGCCTACAGGTTACGACGGACGGATATAATTTATATATGTAATCGCTATATCCCCGAAAAATATCCCCATCCTTCATGAATCCCGTGGTATATGAAGACTATTCGACCGATTTGGTTATCACCATACCATCAAGACCTTCCGCGATGTTTTCCAAAAAGTTCTAATACAAAGTTCAGAGTGTACATACGTTTCCAAGGAATAGGAAGAGCGGTAGCACGAAAACGAACGTTTTCGTTTACATTTTCGTTCACTCAAATCGGAAAGCACTATTTCATGCCTCGAACTTTGAATGGGACCGAATTGGAACACCAACAAACACCCGAGCAAAAACCGTCTACATTTATTGGGTCTAGTTGCGAACAAATACAGCCGGAATGAATTCTTTTTTATCTTTCTTCTTAATTTTTTTAGGTGATTTCTCCGGGAATACGGAATCTTTTGGCAATTTTGATGGCACCATCGCGTTCTACGGATCCAGAAACGTAACTTTGTTGCTGGAATACGAAGTAATCTCGATCAAATTTTATTGTGGCAGCCAATAAAAGATCGAGCGCTCGGCCAAAAAACACGCATTAAAAGGGTGGTCCCACCCCTCTCCCGCCCGCCAGTCCATGGTTCGGGTGGGAGTAGACAGTTTTAAAATTGCTTATTTCCCCTTTCCGAGAAATCCAAGAGATCCCACTACGCATAGACTCCACTCACTCAGCTGTTTGACCGTGCATAGCACAGAAATGGGTGGCTGCGGGAGGAGGGTTTACGAGGGGTTGGGACACGTCTTCATCCTCTAAACCCATTCACTCCAGGGTAAAAACACATTCTGTGTTAATACTCCATAATATGCAGCTTCTACGCAAAGGGTCACATCACAAGACGAAACTTCCTGAGGCAACAACGGACAGAGCTGAGTTTTGATACCAGCTTAGATGTATGTAGGTATGCATGGTCCCAATGATTTAGGCCGCCATCGATTGAGGCACCAAGGAAGTTGGGGCAGCTCAAAAACCAATTGGAATGGAGCTGCCACCTAGAGTGACTACTGATTCAGAACACTCAGCTGATTCTAACCAGAATTGAATGCATTTTGTTTCATATTCGTTAGATTGGTGACGGTTGCGAAGGATCCATCTCTTTAAAGTTGCGAATTCCGTTGAAAGTTCAGTACCCTTAATTAAAAAGTTCGTTGCGTCTGCAGAATAATTACAGAAGTTGACCATACGCCAAAAACCGACTTGGGAACCTTGTAAACTTTTTCGTGCAGGAATCTGAAAACTTCTTTGAATTCAAATGTTGAAAATTTTACTTATTTTATACTGTTCACGAATTTCTGAGCAATTTTGGTTCAGTGGCCATCTGTGAGTCGGTCTGTGGTCATCCCTTATCTCGTGCAAGGCAATATTAAGTTATAATCAAACTTTTATGATTTGTTGGAAGCATGCGTTTAATCCTCTAGTAGGTTTCCAATAATTTTCTACGTTTAGACCAATTGGAAACAAAGAAGCTATTCGTTAATTTTTACTACATTTTCTGGGATAGAGCGGGTTAGTTCCTATCAAGTATCCAATAATTTCCATAAGACCGTAAATGCACGGGCTAGAGATAAATGTCTGAAGTAGGTACTTATTTCTCACAATCTAAAGACCCAACTTTGCTAGGAGTTAAATTGGATTGGTTCAATGTCTGTCTATACCTGTTGTATTCACTAGTACCTATTTACATTGGATTGGTTCAGATCCTGTATCTGGCTGCAGACCATGACAGGTAAGCGCATAGTTAAGTATAGGAATGTGCTTCTCTTCAACCGAAATTTATACTAAGGGAGTACCTCGGAGAATTTTGTTGGGCCCCGTTTTCTACCTCATCCTATTGAACGATCTTGCTGCTGAACTCAGGGATGATACGGAAGTGTGTTGAACTAAAAGGAGATTAAGAAGAAAATAAGCATATATTTCGGAAGATACCTGTAAATTTGATTGAAATATATGCATTTTCGATTTTTAACAGCAGTGTTGTAACCTTATTTTTTGGATAACCCTCGTATTTTGTTATTAATTTGAATTGGAGGTACCTGCGTTTCAGTCAACGTTACTAGGCTAGCTGTGCGTGAAGTAAAAATACGTAAGTAGGCTGTAGGGTGGATATTGAGCTTTTTCCATTAGAAAGTTGAGCAATGAATTAGAATGGGACCACTTTATAACGGCGGCAATTAGTTAGCACTGGGCTGACTCCCCGGCTCCCAGACTTGAGACGTCAAGGCGAATGAGAGAGCTTTCCTTCCAGGACGAAGCACGGGGTGGTAAAGTGCTATCGATATGAACATCACACCATAAATATTAATGAGATATTAGGACGAAGGAGGCGCGAAGGGTGAAAAATATGCGTGGAGGGAAAGAGGACCGCTTCCCAGGAACCCTCTCTCCTCAAAAGGGGTCCTACTCCACAGAGTCGTTACGAGAACGAAACATCGCTCATTATAACTGACATGACACCCCATTAAACACCAATCACATTTGCCGTTTACTCGGCTTTAAAGCACGTTCCGTTGTTTCAAAAAGGCCCCCTTTTGTGCGATGTTCTGCGTCGGCCGTCGGGGAAGTGATGTCATACGATACGACGTCGGATACAGGGCCTAATAAAGTTTTGATGGATGTATCTAATTTCCTTGGAGTTTGTGCTGTGAGCTGGCGAGCCCTTTCATAGTATCCGTGCACTGAATTTGCAGATTTAGAAATTTATTACGTACAACGGAACGTTTTCTTATTCATTGCAGTACATGTTTTGGAACTCTAACGCCACATTCCTTTCAGATAGTTAGTCATCAATGGGTGGAGAGCTACAAGTTAATCACTCGTTTCGAAGTTGTAAAAACCTATGTCGTGGCTGTGTGCGACGGATCTGAGCAATTTCAGTGAATGCATTTAATGACTCAAAATAACGACATAGCTCTAATGCCGGACATTATGCCCTAAATGCACTAATTGCCAGACTTTAAGCCCGTAGCACTAATCACCAAAAATTGAACCTGTAGCCCTACCTAACAGCTCGACTTTAACCTTAGCTCTAATTACCTAGGCGCTAGATTCGAAAGTACCATTGCTTGTGTTAAATAATATAAGAGGAGAATTAAAAAGAATGAATTGAACTAAGAAGAATGTCTGGTCAAAGATACCGCAGCTTAAGATTGAAAGTAAGCACACTTTTTAAGTGAGGTTTTGAGGATGGTTGAATGAGAAGGCCAGTTTGTTAGCAGTTGATGCCTAGATCTGAATGAGCGCAAATCCAGCGAGCAGCGGTATTTAACTGGTCTCCCAACTGATGCTCTTCCCTTTCCAGTAGCCCTTCTCCTCTATCTATACTCTCCTCCCGGGTAAGGCTCTACTCGTGTTTATTGGAGAAACTTACAAGTTACAAAGGTCGGGCACGGCACATTTCAACGAAGAAAACGGAATTTAAAAACATTCTGCCAATTCCTCGAATAGCTTCCTCGTATCCTTAACATGAATGAATGTACAGTTAATTGAAATGGTTCAAATCATCTGAAAATATGCCATAGTAGATCCATTTAGTTGTGGGAAGTAGTGAATTAAGAATATAAGGTTCACACATTTAAATACTGCAATTGCTAATGATAAGATTATGATGAAACTCAATCTCAAGGGAATCAAAACGTCGTTTCCCAACTACCCTCCGAATTAGAACAAAATCAGACGGATTGGCAATGATGACATTATGCCTGACGGATTTTATGTTTACGTATGGTAGTTACAACTACTAGTTTTTGTGAGATAGAATTTATTGAGACCATTCTCTGCCTAGCCCACACATTCCCAGAAAATTACGTAAAAAATTAATGGAATCATCTCGACCCAGTGAAGGCTTCTAGGAAGGGAATGGAGAGGGAGATCGGAGGAAAACGTAAACGTGGATGAGCATGAGCGACCTATGGCGATTGTTTGAACAGAAGAACTTCTGAACACATCTACAGCCATTGCCAAATAAGAAAGGCTTGCCCTTTCCTCCAAAACGAAGAGGACAGAACCGCACACTCCACTGGCTGAGTGTGGTTCCTTTGGCAAGAGGTGGTTACTTTTTGAATCTCTCTTCATGCAGGGATGATAAAGGTCGAACGATATGATAGAAAACCAAAAGAATTGCCAAGATTGTATTATGGTTACAGTAAACCCATGAACCTCTGCCACGCTCGTAATTTGTAAAAACAGGGGCTTGATTGTCGTGGGCTGACTAATATTATTTTAAGTTGTTTTGATTCCTCAAATATGACTCGAAAGCCGAGCCAGTGCCTAGAAGACGCTAGATGGTCGCCATTTGAGTAGCATGTGCTGTTCACATGAACAACTCATGCCACTCTGGCAGGAGGGGGCACCTTTCCACTATAAATAGTGCATAAATAGTGCAGAGGACTGGGTCGGTCAACCATTCCATTCACCGTTCACGATCTGAAATCTCGCTTCTTTATTTCGTTCTACAAACCTCACCTTACCTTATTCTCTTTGATCGACTTCGTCAATATCCAGTGCTCAACGGGATCCTACGTTCTGGGATACACTTTTATCGTTCTACCGACGGGACGAAATAACGGGGTCGTACCATCCTTAAAGTACTCGAAGGGACTCAGCAAGCCGGTACTTTCCTTTCTCCTTCCATTGGGACGAAAGTATTGGGTCGGGCTCTACCTGAATTGACTCCATGAGACTCCGCATAGTGGGATGACTTCAGCTCTATCTTCCTCCTCTAGTTTCCAAAGGTCACTATGGTTTTCCTAAGCCAAGGGGTCACAGCCAGGCTCATTCATGCAATTTCAAACTCAAATTCCACACACAACGCTGATTAAGCATGCCCGAATACGAGATCAGCATGCAGAGACGCTATGCAGGCCTGGAATCGGGGTGGAACCAAGATCGAACCAGTGATGGGAGAAGATACGGAGGGGACCCCACGACTTATTGAAAACTTGAGAGATGGTTTGTGGGATGTTTAGGGGACGGAGTATTTGGATTATTATTTATTTGATTATTATAAAATAAAATCGGGGTCGATTTCCCCCTCCGCCGCACCGAAGCCGGGGCTTATTGTGCGGTTCTCTCCCCTATTTCCAACCTATAGGTTCTGGAGCCAATCCCCATCCTCCACCAGACTGAGGATTCCCCCCACAAGGACGTCTACCGATACTATCTCCCCTGGGTCAAGGGTCCCAAAGGTTCTGAATCGTTTGGCTTCAAGTGTTAGCATTCAAAGAGAAGATGAGAGGCGGTTTCTTCCTCCTCTCCACACATTCTGCACACTGGATCACCTGTGTAGGCTCCAATCCTGTGCAGATGTTTCCTGAAGCACCCTTGCCCAGTCACCATTCCCACCAAGAGTCTTATTTTCCTCCTCGAGAGATTTAGGGCAGCTGTACTCCTACGGTGGCATGGTGCGTTCATTACCAGTTTTCCATGTTTCTGTTCTGGGGTGTTGTCCCAGAGCCGTTTGTGTTCCTTCCTTATCCATTCCCACAAAGCGGTTTTTACCGAACATTTTGCTATTTGGATACCATCGTTATCAACGGTGACGCCTGCTCTTACACCTCACAACCGTGATATGACAAGCATTGAAAGTATAATACGGCAGTTAAAGATTTATGAGGCTCATCCATTCCTTGGTTGTGTCTTGTGACGGTACCTTACACAAGGAATACAGCAGGTTCCTTAGATGACTGGAGACGGTACTGGCTGATAAGTGGAAGAAGCACCTTTCCAAGGTTATGCAATGGGTTCGGTTAAAGACGCAGATGGCCTTGCATCCGTTATATCATTGGACTGTTCGAACTGTGCAAAAACTTTAAATTTTTATCCAGATTTACTCCATATGAGGACAGGAGAGTCGAGAAGGAATATCTTCTGACTAGGGCTATAAGTTGGAGCCGTGGTGCCCTAGAAGCGAATGGAGTAGGCTATCTACATCCACCACAGACCAACCTTTTTCTCTCAGAGAAACGCAAGAAGCTGAAGCTCGTCTTTCAGCTAAACAGTTACTGGATGTACTCAGTGTGTTGCCTTAAATCAATAGTATGTCCGAAGACCGACGAGGACCAGGCTTGTTTGAATTTTAAATTTTTTGTGGTATCGTATTGTTATTAAACGTTATTGCAACAAAAATGTAAAGAATAAAATAAAAACAAATTGCAATTTGGAAAAAATACTTACGGAAGTGGTGAATTCTAGTTTCGCCATCCCCATGTTGCATCTCATTCCGAAAGAAATTATAAAACCTGAAAAATAGTTGTGCAGTGTTGATTAATACAAATCGTGAGTAACATCATTCCAGATACAGTATGCAAGTTCTCAATTCATTTTAAATCATTCCAAGACCAAATACTTGAAACATGATTCAACGAGCGAATTTTCGTAAATTATCGTATTGTATAATGTTGAGTTGTTTTGAAATTTGAGCTTTTTGAGTGCAAGGAAATTGCTAACTATTAATTGTATAGCAAAAACATTATTCTAAACAATAATCTCCTATTCGAATAGAAGTTTTGAATTTTTGGCTTTTTGAAATTTTAATAGATATTTTAGCAAATTTTAATGAAGTTGAAGTACATTTTTCAGCAAAATTATGTACATAAATTTTTTAATATTCTTTTTTTGTAGTTAATAAACTTTATTTGAGCAATATTCTACCAAAAAATATAAAGTTTATGATTTTTAGCCATTTTTAGTGATTTTTTTAGTACATTTTTTGAAATTTGACCAATTTAATGTGCTCAAAAAGTTCTGGCTGACGAACTCATCCTTTCGTTTGGAAAGCTTGATTTTTTGGCGGAAGTACGGAATTTTCTCAATCATAAAGAGAGTTATCGTCTGGAAGGACACATATATAAATAAAAAATTATATATACATATATATATACGAAAAAGCGTTAAACTCTAGAATTCGTTTCAGAATGGCTCAAAATCGATTTCAATGAAAAAAATTTTCGAAAATCCATTTTCAACAAAAATTCGCTAAAAAGAAAATAGAAGAAAAAAGGCCAGACATGCAATACTATCGGATGAGTGTATTTTCGTAGCATATTACATTTTACAGATGCATTGCATGCTACATTTTTTGACATTTGAGCTCTGAGTGCAAAGAAACGGTATCTACCAATTTTATAACTTGTTTTAAATGATATTCTGTGACCAATCTAGACTTTGAATGATTAGCTTTTAGCAGTTTTTATATATTTCTAAGCGAATAATAATGAAATTTAAGTACATTTTTCAATATAATTTTGTGCATAAGTTTTTAGTGTTCTAGTTCATGAATAATAATTATTCGACTGAAACTCCGCTAAAAAATATAAATAAACGATTTTTAGCCCTTTTTTGTCATTTTTTGAAATGTGAGCAATTTAATGTCCTACTCAAAAAGTGCTGACCAACCATCTTATCCTTTCATTTGGAAAGCTTGATTTTTTGGCGCAAGAACGGATTTTTATCATAATCCTCATGAGAGGAGAGCCATTGCAATTTTCCTCGAAAATTCGCTAAAAAAAAGAAGGTTTCAAAGGCGAATTAAGGCTAATTAAGGCTAATTAATTTAAGGCTCGGGAGTTATCCCTCAAAAACAGCAATGTCATTACCGGATTAACCATGAAATAATGCGTGATCCTCCGTCGTAGAATATGTGAAAAAAGTATGTCTGCGTGGGTGTATGTGACAAAAGATGTCGACGTTACCCAGGTTACAATTAGGTATAAACCGATTTTCGTGAATCTTTCTTTGGTTCAATCGCGATTTTTGTCTAGTTGTGCAACAGCTCTTGAAAAAGTTGAGTTTCATGGCGGAAGAGAGAAAAAGGGATATTAATGCTGACAAAGCATGTTTTTTGATTGCAGAGTTTGTCGACGCTGCGCAGATTACAATTCTTGATTTCAATTTTGACTCTTATTTTGTAATGCTTAGTGATCGGTCCGAATTTGGAACAAACTGCGATAGGTAGGAGGAACGGAGGGCTACAATTCATACTCATTCAATAATTTTCTAATTAATTCACTCAAGCTCATGGTCTTTATTCTCTACCGGATCTATTCACTTCACTCTTGGACCTCCCTTTATTTGCTCCGAGGAACCCTTTTCTTTACTAGCCAACATTGTTCAGAAAGCGGTAAAACGCAAAATCCAGGACAATTTTTTCTCTTTATCTCTTCGAGAGAAAATTATTTTTGTCAATCAACTGGTCGAGCAAGTACCATTAGTAAGAAATTTCGTGGGGAATAAATTAAAACAGGGGCTTGCGTTTGCGTGCTACGAATTAATTTCAGCAGTTTGTTACGGGGGATCATCAAACAACGATGATCTCATTGACGGCGCGGAGCTGCCTCAGCAAATGGTACTATATTTACTCACATGAAAAATGAAAGTGCCTATTTATAAGCACGATCACGGCCCTCCGTGGGTAGAGGCTCTTTGTACGTGGGTAAGGCTGAGCCATGTCGCGTGCGGCCTGGTGGGCGGGGGTGCAAACCACCCACCTGCCAGGTGGAAGGGTACAGGGCATTGAATATAGCTTTCACGTGAATCAATAATTCACTCGTATCTACATTCCTTCTCCATGTCGAGAGGGAAGGGGAAAGGCCTTTTGTATTCAGAAATGGTTTCCCAACGTAGAAATGGAATGCCGAGTTACCGAATAGAATGCATTTCTTCCTTCTGAGCACCATAAGTTGTCACGCGTTCACAGATGAATATGTTACATGATGGAACACTACCTATTAATTCCATAGGTACCTACTATGTGTAACAATGGTCTTCTCCAACAAAATGTGGATTGATGGTAATACTCTGAAATATTCTCATAGCTCTTCGTTCCGTTAGATTTCACTGCTGTCACAACTGGGGATTCTAATGGATGTTTGGTTGTATCTACTGAGTAGATTCCATGCTGTTCTAACCACTTCAATTCCTCCTCGACTGTATCCACTTTCACTTCATCCCCAACAATATTACCAGTTCCCTCTTCAAACTCAGCTTTTTACTAGGCTTTGATTTATTCCAACCGTTCTACGTTGTAACTAATTTCTTTCCTCTTTTCTAGAGTACATATTTTAGCTCCATTCTGCATCGGAATATTAAATAAATGTCGTAGCGATCTGAACCAAACAAGAGGCTGTCGTCTGAATCTACGACAACCAAGTTAAGAATTTCGAGGTTGGCGCCAAGCAATAACATTTACCTTAGTTTGACTCAACGTACGATTTGGATTACCTGTGTAAGCCACGAGGCTCTTTGCTGGATGTAGTTTAGATGCTCCAATGTTCGTTTCCACAACTCCACCAATTACAGACTGGGCTGCTCTAGGATCATATTGCATATCGTATTTTCGTCCATTTATGGACACTTCAACAATTACTTTACTTCCCAGAGGCCGTAGTTATCTGGTTTTTATCACTGCCACTTTCCTCAGATGTTGTATGTAAATATCACTGATGAGGGGCTTCCTAATAAATTTCAACTTTCTAGAGCCAAAAGAGAGAATTTTTACTTGTGTCTTGATGTCTCAGAGATGCCCCCTGTCAAATTTAATCTTCCTTCAGTGAACGGGAGAGAATTTTGCTTATTTAGCTGATCTGGCGAAGCTCGCCATTTCATTCACCTTTTGATGTTCCATAAAGGCTTTCTATCAAATTTCAACTGCCAAGGGACAGAAGAGAATTTAATTTAGCTAATTCGTCACACTAGGTCAACAAACAGGAACCAGAAAAAAACCTCCATGTATAACAATATTCCCAGTTACATTCGCCTGCATTTTCCTTGGTGTTAATGAACAAAGGAGTGAGCCTTGCTACCAAAAGTTAATTAACCACTTTGCAAGTAGTTCAGCTGATTTTTGGACCGGGTTAGACAAAGAAAGGTTTTAGCATGAATTGAGAACTTCCCAACGAATGGTGAAACATTTTTGTAGGATGAAAACAGATGGATTTACGTTCCCATAACGGCTTAGGTGTAAGCGGAAATAAGAGACATTTTTTTTTTTATTGTCAGGCGAAAATATATAATGACCCCCGGACCTAAGATACCGATGTCAGAAAATAACCCAATTAATTATAAATTAATCAAAAAATTTTTTGCAACCTAAAACGTCGGAAAATACATATTACGAAATACAGTTCATAATAATTATGAAGTAGTTTTCACACCCTCCCCCTAACAGCGAGCTCCTAACTATCCGGCAGTTAGGTATCATAAATGAGAAGTATAATACTCAAAACTAAGCATTTTTAAGTCGTTTGATTCCAATCGCACTCCTTAATGTCTATAAAATTTCAAGCAAGACTCACCTACACATGTTAGAACGGCTATTGTATACCGCTTGGTGAGACAAGGGCATTCTGGCCGTATGTATTTGTCTATGTGCCGAGGAGGTGGCCTCTCGGGTTCTGGATATTCCTCCTCGTCTTCTTCGCCAGCCCTAAAAATAAATGTAAATGCTCAGAAAATGATTAACCAAATATAAAGCCAACCACCACACAGTTAATCATATAGCTAGAAATTTATAAAAGTAGAATGGATCCATCCAAACATGAATATAATGAAGGGAAATGTGGATTAGTGAATTTGAGGAAATTATTGGAGATTGCGACGGTTGAGATTCAAATGATCCTCTTATAAATGTTGAGTGTAGTGAAACGCAAGCACTTATATTTTGATCAACTTTATGCAGGAAAGTGATTTTAATCGGTGGGTGAAGGGAGACAACAGAATTGAATTGATCAGGCAGAATCTACTAGACCTACTTACTAGTGAAATTTGAAAAACGTTGGATCTGTCGATTTCGACGGTTATGGTAACTTAAGTTATTGTTTGTTAATCTACTAGCCTCTTTATTTTTCGTGGAAATAGACAACGTTTTTCACTAACTTCCGTTTTGAAATGGGTTTCCACAACTTTGTCGCGAGTGACTCAGTTCGTACTTACTAGTCGTCTGCAAGTTACGTATACTTATGAAACAAAAGATATGAATCGTATCCTAGAAGATATGTATCGTATCCCCAAAGGAATGATGATTGATCGAATATTGACATGTTCCATGTCTTAAGGAATTTTTTCGTACAAGAGTGCATAAGCGTCTGATATCTAAGAAGGTGGCCCGGCCTACCTTTTCAACCAGAGGGGAGACCCTCGGGGACACTAAGAGACGATTGGAATTGTGGTCTCTTTCCACATAAGCGGAGTGCGCTAAAGTTCCCTGCTGTTTCCCCTAGGAAGTTAAAATTTGATAGAGAGACTCTCCAGGCCATTAAGAGAAGGGTTAAAATTATGGGCTCTTTTCTGATCAGCTGAGTGAGCTAATTTATCTCCACCCTAGGAAGTTCAATTTTGATTGATTCGATTGACATTAAGTGTTGATTGCAACGAGCGGCACTTTCCTGCTCAGTTGAGTGAGCTAAATTCTCTCCAAGTTCCTCTAGGAAGTTGAACTTTGATAGGGAGACTCTATCGATCATCAAGAAACGATTGAAATTATGGACTCTTCCCTGATCATCTGAGTGAACTAATTTATCTCTTGTTTACTCTAGGGAGTCAAAATTTGATTGGGTGACACTCTGGAACACTAAGAGACGATTGAAATTATGGGATCTTTCCTGATCAGCTGAGAGAGCTAAATTCTCTCCTATTCACTCTGGGAAGTTGAAATTTGATAGGAAGACTCTCTGGGGCATTAAGAGGCGAATAAAATTATGGGTTTTTTCCAGATAATCAGAATGTACTAAAATTCTCTCCTGTTCCTCGTAGGAAGTTAATATTTGATAGAGAGACGCTCTAGGTCATTAACAGACGATATAAATGATGGGCTCTTTCTTGATCAGCTGAGTAGGCTAATTTATCCCCTTTTCGCCCTAGGAAGTCAAAATTTGATAGGGTGACTCACTGGAACAGTAAAAGATGAATGAAATGAAGGGCTCTTTCCTGATCAACTAAGTGTGCTAAATTTCTCCTGTTCTGTCTAGGAAGTTGAAATTTGAAAGCGAAGTGAGGGTGGTGACATAGTAAAGTGTAGACCTGAAACATGTTCTATTTGTTGATCTCAATCAGATGAAGTTCGATGATCTGAATAACAGTTTTTATCCCAGGATTATATAAATAGTTTTGATCAAAATACCTCTGAAACTAAAGTTTTCCCATTGTTATGAAAAGTTACCAATTTCCTGTGTCTTTGGAAGTTGATTGGCTTTTAAAACTGTAGTTATTATTCAACTGTATAGTTATACAATATCAAGATTAATAAAAACGCCTTCTGTCCTTAAATTGGTTTTTTTAAATTTTGTTATTAAAATTTTTTTTAATAACAAAATTTTTTTAATCTTGTTATAATCTGAACTGTCCGAATAAAGAAACGTTATACAATATCTTCTATCAATAAGAACCAACAACATTCTTAAGTCTATCATTGGTTAAATCCTTATTGACTTAAAATGGTATATTTCTGACGACATGAACATTTGCTTGCTCAACATCACAGTAGAATTCTTTCCAATCCGATTCGATGAAGACACTAGCGCGCATAGTTTAATATTGCTGATTGGCTTCGTTTATGCTTAGGTGGGTAAGTTCCACGCGATCTGAATTGACATGAAATTTGATGCTTTGATGCTTTAAAGGGAACCTAAAGCTGGGGTTTCATGGTTGTCAACATTTTTTAATACCTTCTTGTTGACGAAGGATTGGTATTAAATTTTTACCTTCATTGAAGCAACTCGAAGGATGAAATATTTGTCAAATTTCTGGGTAAGAGAAAAAAAAAAACGATAATTATCAGAAAATGAAACTACACGGTCGGAAACTTTTTCGATACTACCAAGCTAAAGAAGAACATTTTCAACAGAAGAATTTAGGTCACAGCTCATTAGGAAAGAGCCCATCATTTCAATCATCTCCTAATGTTCCAGAAAGTCTCGCTATCAAATTTCAACTTCCAAGTTTCTTTCCAGCCTAATAGTGGTTGCAATCACGTTTACAAAATTAACTGAAACCGGTTTGTAAGGAATTATTCAGACAACCACGCTCATACCTCAGATTGTTGGCCACGCACTGCGCAATAGTTATCATAATACGGTTGGGTAAATCGAGAGCTTTCCAACGATTGCCGAACGATTTTCGTACGATGATAAATGCCTAAGATACAGTTCCGTAGCAATAATTTGGTTGTAAGCGATAATCATCAGAAAATACAAAAGGTAACAGTAAAATTAAGAAGTTTCATGTCACCAGAAACGGCTTGGTCGTACATAAAAATCATTAGAAATCAACTGTAACGCTTTTTCATAACAAAATGCTTTTCGAGTCCATGTGCCAAAGTAAAGACATAAAACGTCAAAAACGCTTGCATACGAGTCTGCAACACATTGGGACATTTTATTGGAAACTAAATCCAAATTTGGGGCCATAAAAACTTGACCTACCATTTTGACGCTTGCTAAAAACTTAATGGGGACATACACTGTTCGAAATAACTGAATATTTTATACATTGGATGGCTTACGCTATTTCACTAATATCCTAGTATCATATGACTTCTAGTAGACACTCAAATGTTGATTCCCTTGCACAATGTACTTACATAATTAGTCAATAGATTTTAAACAAAAACTGCACTTACCCACCGCCTGGTTGGCCATCTTTACCAAGGTCAAATTCTTCATATCTTGTGTTTCTGTAACAATAAAAATGAAAACAAATGTAATAAACAAATAATTGTGATGTACACACATCAAAAAAAGTGTTACATCACCCTTATACAGTCAAAAACAAATAAAAACGCGGCAGGCCGCTCGTACTTTTTCTCTTATGAGAGAAGAGCTATGAGCATTGAAAATGTCTCAGTAATTTCAATTTTTTTGATTGTTTTAAATAAAATAACAATTAGAAAACATTTTGCCCGAACAGTGCTTCACATGCAACTTAGTAGTGACAACTCGTACTGATTTCTCCAACCGAACATCATATGATTTTTTGCATTGCTAGTACGAGTATACACAATCATGACAACACCTAACTTGTTTATAGGTTGCGTGACGTTTTTATCTTTGCGTAACAAAATTTCCGTAACAATATTTCCGGATGACCCGTCGACTAAGGTCAAAATATGCACGGGAAAAATTTGGGTTTTGGAATTTGAAAAGTATCTCTATTTACGAATTATGTAGAAACAACAGTAAAAACTATATTTCGATAAATTTCTCCATTTGAAACACTTTTTTCTTAAAAAACGGCAAAAAACTAAAAAATTCAATTTTCAAAAAATTGTCAAAAAACATAAAAAATCGGTTTAGTAGTCTGTACTACCTCCTCTGGCAGTAATTGAAGCTCGCACCCGAACAGGCGAGGGCAATATGAGGGGATTATTTTCGCCTTGGTACAAGTTGCGCCATTCTTGAACAGTAGCTTCCCTGAGTTCCAGGACGGTCGTAGGATCATTTGGTCGACATTGAACTGCTTTGCGGAGCATCTCCCAAACAAGTTCAATGGGATTCATATCCGGAGAGAACGGTGGCCATTCTATTTTGTTGATATTCACGGTCTGTAGGTTGCCTTGCACGATTCTAGCCCTGTAAGGGTAGTATTTGATGTGTGTAAATTACTGCAACTGTTTAGTATTAGGTATGTATTTGATTAAAACGCCAAAGAAAACCAAGCATTACAAATGACTATTTTTCTCATAGATTCTAGGTCGTTTAATTAGTTGAATTTGACATCGTAATAGTGAGATCGTTTACGTTTATGATTTCACGAGTAGCACGAAGAAAAATAAGTCGGTACCTACACAAGGAATACCAATCGATTGCACCGGATTTTGAGTTTTGTGTTCATTCGTAAGGTGGACAGCCTGTTTGCTCCTAAACAGAAATTTACAATTGAATTTTACTCTGAATAAGTTTTGTTTCGTGTTTGTCGGTTTACTGTGTATCTGTACATTTGCATCCTATTTTGGTGAAAATTTGGAGAATTAAGCGAGATATGTTCCAGATGGTCTCATAAAAATTACAGGTTACTTGCCCGTAGAAGCATCAGCGCATGCATAAACGTTAAACGTGCAACACGTAACAACCCCTGATTTTGTGCTAATATTTTGTTTTGCAATTAGAGGATGGTTGAGAATTAAACATCAGATCATTATCCACGAAATTCATCAATTCCAGGTTACCACCAGCCACTGTGCATGCCAATAATGAATTCCTTGCTATTCGCTTTCTGAGAGTAGCTGAGAACTTACGGCAATAAAAAATAACATCCATCTGGCTGATTAATCTGTGCAGTTAAAACATGTTTTTAAAATCCTACTATTCTATTTTGTATTAAAATGTCTACGAAAATAGGTTTAGTGTCTGACGAACCATTTCTCTACGATTTCCAGTCGCGTTTTGTTACGAATTTATTAGATAGTATCTCTAAATTAATGAATGTTAATGGTCGGCCATTTCTTTTGAACAATTATATCTTTTGAAATTGGAATAAGTCACAGGTTTTCTGAATGTAATGTGAAATCATACAAGTGTATTGGTAAAATCGAAACCCCTGAGGTGTCTTTTGCGAACGAACAAAGGAAAGGACAAGGGGGACCACAAATATTTGACTACTTTGAAGGAAAGGAACCTTCCCCAAGTCGGAACACCAATTAACGGCTGAAAGCTCTGCGACCATTGTCTGGTAAATTGGTTTCTCCGGAAGTGGCGGTGCCAGAAACAGATCTTAAGGCCCGAACAATCAACTCCATTTCAACCGGAAAGGGATATGCGCTCGCTCCCTTAAAGGGGACTCGCAGAAATTTTGGGCGTGAGGGGAGCGCGTGAAGTGGTTTTAAATGATTTGGTGAGAAAAGATGGGAATGAAGAACTGAGAAGGTAGGGTGTGCATCGGTGAATATTATGAGAATGAGAATGAATATGTGAGCAGGCGTAGTTGACAACTAAGGTTTGTTGGTAAGCATTTTCACTGTTCCCATTCTGACATAAACAACTGGCAACCATACGTAAATAAATCACAAGATACTCCCCGTTAAAACTGCTACTTTGGGTTTTTATCAGCAATGACGTCCCCAAGCTCTAGGGATTTATTATATTCATATATTAACGTTATTTATATTGTTATATAGAGAACGTTCTGCACCTACGTCAAATCCGTACAATTAAGCATATCTACCCCAATCCTTGAACTTCGAATTTCTTATACTCATTGATTTTACTGATCATTCCCATCAAATTTTGAGACTTTGGAATGAGGAAATTTGTTCTTCGAACCCTGTCGACAATCCTGACCCTTTAATCCTGCCCCCTTCAATGTTATGTTAGTTTCAGCTTGTCGTCTCTGTTCGCATTGTTTAATATGTTTTCAATTCAATTATCGGGAATTGTCAGTGACTTTCTTCTTAGCCTGATAAGGCTCATGTCCCCCCCCCCCCATAGGATTTCTTATAATAAAATCAGTTTGTTCTGACTCCTTAAGTCCTTCAAATTATTTACCCTTTTAGTTTTTTCGGTGCTTTAGGAGGTGTCTACTTAGCGTCGAGATGTTTTTACAGGCGCGCTACAGATACCTAGCTCGCACATGGACTGATGTTCAGAATTGATAGTTGAGGTAGTCCCTGGGCTTCAGCCAAGACGCTCTAGTTGAATTTTGAATATCAAAGGCATCTTGCGAAACGCTAATACACACCCTGCTCATGCCCAATTAGCTAGAAGATTATTAAGGAATTTTAACTTCTTCTACTTTGTGAACAGAAGGAATATCGTACGTACACTGATCTTGATATGGGTTGTTAAATTATGAATTGGAATGGTAATACAACTTATATGTACTTACTCAATTTCTTCAAAACATAATTCTAGATGGAAAAAAAAAAAAAAAACTAAACTAAATTGATATTTGATTTGAATTACCATCTAACCTGATCACCTGTTTCAGAGCAACTCCACTCCTAAAGAGTGGGTATTTGGGAAAGCTGGTCAGTTGTTTGTGGGTAGGTAGTATTAGTTGGCTGTATGTGAATAAACGAAAAAAATGTCCGTATAACCAAATCTCTGCTACACGTCAACACGAAAGCCTTATATATCTTATTTGAATTTTGTTACTTTCAGATTTATGGAACCTATCCTATATTCTGCCCAATTCCGAATCCTAGTTTAGAACTGCTTCGTTGATGGTTTCATCACTTTTGGATTATTTTATTCTACTTCTCACCTGCTGGACTTCTACTATCATCCACGATTTATTGTTTGAACATTTGGAGAAAGATAGAAATGGTTCAAAGTTGAACAGTCATCCGATATAGGTATCGACCTGGTTGACAAGCCAGTCTTTGGAAGTTTACGATTCACGCATGTAAAGCCTAAAAATGATCATCATATTTCACGGTCCAGTGGTTGAATTTGAAAGGTTTTCTTCCACTTCTAAGAAGATTAGAGATATAGGTTTATATTTGGGTACAAGGAGCACTCGGGGGGATTGGAGTTGAAAGAGTGTGTATACTTAGTGATGATTGAGGGAGAGAGAATGGGCTTCTCGTGTAAAGAGGGTTACAGAGTGACTTTGAGAGGAGATAAATGAAGACCGTCAATCAAACGGAAAAACAAAGAAGCCAAACTGACCGGGCTGGAAAATTGCTTTTCCGGATTTCCTCCATCACTTTCCTTCAGATAGAAAGATGAGAAAGCCTGTTTGGTGAACTGGTGACTGAGATTTCGAAGTATCGTTGTCATTGCAGGATTTATTACCCATCTATCAAAATGTATAAACAGATACCTACTAACTCATCTCGTGGTGAGTATATCTATGTATCATGTATCTTATTCTAAATTTAACCCACCAAATTATCCGCCGAGAGAAGTACCTAAATGTCAAAAATACATTCTTGTACTATTTTCGAATTTAAACATATACCATTCTGAGAAATTTGAAATTCCACGTTGAGACGAAACGCACTTCTCTTGGTTTTTCTTAGTTTCTGCACGTAGTAACGCCACACTGGGCTTGGGGGTCCGACAGTCGAGATGTGATTTCGTCGTTTTTTACAGAACTTTAAAAAATACTAAAAACAAACTACTCAACAAATCTTTACACATAAAACAAAGTCAGATTTGATGTTACATATTTTACGACTGAAAAACGGGTGTACGGATTTGGATGAAATTCGGTACACAGGTTGTTTATAACTTGGATTGTAACAAAGGCTCCACCTTGGTCAGCTGGGTGATCTCTGGGGCTAATTTCATATTTATTTAACTTGCGATACTGAAATTTTGATATGGAGCCATTATGGAACTGTTGGGTTACAATGACATCTTACGGAGGACCCCTGATCAGCCGAGTATGCTCAAAAGCTAATTTACCTACGATACGGAAATTTTTGTTTTCGCTTATTGTAGCGGAGAGGCGAGTGAGGGAAAAGGTTGCGGCGTTCCGAGCAACGGAGACATCCGATCATCGAGGTGCGGTGGTTGGTTACACACGTTACGAAACGGAAATATTTTGCTTTCCTCTGTCACCTCGAGCAATAATATCGTTCATTTTTGGTTTACGTGAGCGGAAACGTACCAGCAGCATGTGGTTCCTGACTGAGCATTTATACGGTTCCTGTCTGAGAGAACTAACGAGGGCGACGGGACGAATCACGGGTTTCAGGGCAAACCACTGGTCACAGGACAGAACATATGTAACGGTACTGATGATTCATGCAGAGCTTCTGTGGAACTTTTGGGTAACAATTTTGAGGTTATAATCGCATGTATTATAATCTTATCCTCCCTGGTAGGGGATTATCGAAACAATTATGAGTATCCCCTATCAGGTATGTGAACCCTTTACCTATTTTATTCCTCATAACCTGGGCAAAAATGGTTTGTTTCTACAAATCTTGAAACGTAAACCAAAAAATTTTGAAGTGGGCTTAAACATTTTCACTTAGAATGTGATTTAGCCTTGGCACCTCCAACCGAAAACGAAACGTTTAGGTATGTATAACGAAAATGTGTGGCAACAATTTATGATGGTTTCCGCTTGCAATCGAGACGTTCCTAGGGAAATGATACTTCGTCATTTTTCATCCCACAAAATTCGTTGACCAATCGTTCGAAAGCTCTCGATTTATCCCACCATATTATGTTAACTACTGCGAAGTGAGTGGCCAACAATCTGAGTTATGAGCATGGTTATTTGAATAATTGTTTACACACAGGTGATCATTCTCAATGATTGATATTGTGAACATGATTGCAACCTGTTGTTAATTTCTGATGATTTCATTGAGCTAGTGGTGAGTCGTTGTGCTGGTGATAAATAAATAAAACTTGGCACAGTAGAGGTAAGATATACTGCAAAATTTGAGTCTCTTATATGCGGGTTTCACGGGTTTATGTGAAACGCGTGAGCTAAAACACATTCTGTGTTTCAATAATTTCATTCGAAATATGTAAATAGAGGTAACCGGGGGTCCAGGGGCCTTGCCTCTTGGCGAGGCGCAGAGCGCCGAGTTTTCTTTATTTCTTGGTCGATTAAAAGTTCATTAGGTATTGGAAATAATAATTATATATATATATATATATATATATATATATATATTTCGCCAAAAAATAAGCTATTGATGACTTCCGTCCAATAGATCTGGAGAAAACGGGTAGAACGTTGTCGGAAAGTGAAATCGTTCATTGGAAGCGTTCAAAGTTTGACTAAGTCATGGGGTGACGAGCCTAGAGTTCATACTCCGTGGGGCTACTAGTCCCAAGTTTATAAGGTACTACCACTATATACACACCTCAAAAGAATTAAGGAATCGATTTTTCTTGTCGATGTCAAAGAGCCCAGACTGGGGTCGATCGGGCTCTCCAGTTCATAATACATCTCATGATTAGGTACCTAATGGAGATGGGATGTACCCTATTCTTTTTGTTTTTCTCAAACACGGGGACGGATATTGCAATTCTGGCTTCACCATCGTATTCAGCACTGAAAAATCTTTGAAATGAGGCGTCCCTCGGCAAACAATTGAAAATTTCTATTTTAAGTAGGTATTCAATTACCCCTCTCCCCCTTGGGTAGTCCAAAAAAATTTTGGATTTGTTTTCTAATTTTTATTTGCTTAAAACTTAGTTTCAGGCACCCCATAAACGCTCTCCAAGTTTCAATTCGACATCTTAAAAATTGTGGTGGGAAATTTAAGGGGGAGGGAGTTACTCCTCTTGAGAAAAAGGCTCAGATTTCGATCTGTTTTTGCTCAAGTCGGAGCTTGTTATCGATGGTCTTTCTTAGTGTTTGAGCAGAAACTAAAAGACTAGATAGCATCCCATCTCCATTAGGTACCTAATCATCAAATATATTGCGAACTTTGCCCCGATTGATCAGGGGTCTTTGACGTCGACAAGAAAAAGTGATCCCTTAATTCTTTTGGGGTGTGTAGGTACCACAATTCACCACTTATATTTGGTTTTAATGTGCAACCCCCTTAAGAGTGCATACCTTCGTTTGAAAAAATGAATGTTGGTAGTAAAATGCAAAACTGATTGGAAGAGGCCTTGGATCCTCTTCAGCGGCGGTTGAGACCGTAATCGATACGATTATTGATTGGGAGGAGAGTAAAAGCAAACAGGAAGGTTCCCCGGTTGCTGGAGGGCCTAATATAAGTCAGAGAGCAATATTACCTCTCCCCAGTCCTACGTTTGGAGGTTCATACCCCCACCACCACCACCTTGATCCCTAAATAGACAAATATTGACAGCTATGTTCCCACCCTCCTGAGCCATCCTGGGAGGCGTCACCCCACCGGGACGTATGCACGAAGGTTATTAGGGCTGCAGGAGAGGGCCGGTACATTCTTTTGAGCTCCCGCTGATAATCAACTCGCCTTCCGCTGTCTACAGACCTAATGAAACTTTATTGCTTTTCTCCCCTTAACTCGCTAACGGCCGCCTCTTGAGTCTGCCGCTCAAGCGTGAGACGGTTCCTGAGGTCGGCTTGGGATTTAAAATTAACCTGATGCAAAATGATCGAGAGGAATGGTGGAGGTGGGGTGTGATAAATTAATGGGATCCGTAGGTGGCGCAAGACAATAATTATAATAAATAAATAAATGTATTTTTGTGGCAAGAAGCTCAGTTTTTCGTCGATCGCAGAACTCGAACTCAGTTCTGGAATTCAGTTCTGCCTTCCCAATGTTTTGGAACGTAGTTCCGAACAGTTCTCTCAGTTTTCCCCCGCATTTATCGGTGACCTAGAACTCTGTTCTGAATTCGGACGTTGTTCATACATGCGCGTTTCTAGAGTTCCAAGACCAGTCGCTCTACTGAAAACTGTTCCAATCGCTCTGGAACACTAAAGGTCAATTAGTTGCAGTTCTGAAGAGTTCCAGGATTCGTCTGAAGTGCCACCGAGAACGAACCTTGAAGTTTCGTTCTTGGTGGCAGTTCTGCTAGTTATCAACAGTTCAAGGCATGCGTAGTTGAGTTTTGTCGTTTCCAGTGCTTAACTTACAGTTTAGGAATTCGAGAACGCAAAGTAAAATTAAAATTGACTACACCGTTGGAAAGAGTATTGAATGAAGCAGTATATGTGAAAGCTGACGTTTTCTAAGATCAATTTTGAGGGAGTGGCAAATATTTAAACATTTTTAAAATTTCTCAATTATCAAACGTATTAACTTTTTTTTGTTTGAATAAATGAGTCTGAATGATGTTAAATAACTATGAAAATTGTCTGTTCTTAAAGATATATATTATTAACGTTGATTTCAAAGATGTGGACAAAAGTGAGGAACAAATTATTTGGAAGAGGAAGAAATCGGGGTTTTTATGTTACAAGAAAACCTGGTTTTCTAAAAAAAAAAATCATATCTCAGCAACAGACTGAGATAGAATGGTGCGGTTGGCGGCATTCTACTATTTTTTCTGTCTAGTTTCACCCATTTTATATTTATTTAACACTCTAAACTGACCATCTTGTAATCAGTTTTTCAAGGATATCATACCCAGGAAAGATGGACATCAGCGATATTTTAGTGTCTAACGGTTTCCTAAGGGGCTTAGTTTGCTATCTGCATAAGTTCTGTTTTGTTAATTATTTTCAATAATGAACCGTTGTAATGGACGGACCTTGTAATAGATGGACCTTTCTAATAGACGGAGTAAAAAAAAAAAAAAAAAATCTTTCAAAATTGGTTGGTTTAAGTTTCAAGATAGTTTAACGGCATCGATTTTCCCCAACTCTAAATGAAAGAACTTAGGGCTGAAATATTTAAAAATCGAGATAAGGACGAAGATGTTCTGTAAATCGAAAGAGACTATCTGGGTTGCTTCAGTTTCGTTTCTCATAATATAGGGAAAAAGGAAATACATTATTAGTTCTGGTCTATGTGCGTCTGATGATGCTGATGCTATAACTTCATTGAAGTCTTGGTAGCCCAGTGGGAGGTTACGTGCCCGCTGCGCGGGCGGCTGGAGTTCAAATCTTAGTGACGACAAAATTTGCTTTCAATTTATCGGTTTATCTATCAATATTATTTTTTTAGTTTATCAATTTATTCTCCTTGTCCAGTTGTATTCTGTAATGCACCATGGACCCAATTTGATAGGTAATTTTCTATAGACCAGTGATTTGCGTTGAAGGGCAATCTGTTACTGAAATAATAAACCTTTGTGTAATTATTTGCTGTATTACTTTGCTTGTTTGTAAATAGACTAATAGATTCGTGAGTGATCTTGTGAGTTAGTGCTTAGTGCCATCTGTGGATGCGCTTAACAGTTTCTTATAGATGACACGCGGGTAGGTATACCTATGAATGCTTCTTGGAAATCTTGCCAAGCCCTCGAATCGTCTGATGAGGAAGACCGTACAATCATCAGATGTTTTCGAATCGACACATTCCGAAAATCGCTAGCATGGATTGGTTTCCAGCTATCGAACAAAATGATTTAAGCTGTGGTAAGGATTTCATTCAACGAAATCCGATGAGCTAACTGAGGTATTATCAATTCATCACATTTATTTTCTTTCATCAATTTTTATTATCATTGTCGTCAACTTGCAAGTCACAACAAGCTTCCACGGACAAGCCAAATCCAAGACAGTTTTGCGAGTCAACAGAACTGGCAAAATGATCCCGTGACGAAGCAAGTCTCGGTCATATCTCAAGCTAGAGGGTCGGCTGGGTGGAAATTTCTCATATTTATTAGGAAGGAACCCCTCTTGTTATTGGTGTCTCCAGCCCATGTTCCCAGCTCGTCTATATAGAGGATTGTTACCGAGAGTTATGTGACTTCACCTCGCACCCCAATTCCTATTCTTTACCGCCGATGAATCTTTCATAGAGCCATTACCCTCCGCTCCTTTTCTCCCGAGCTGAGACGGACATCTCGACTTAACTAGGGGGGAAGGAGCGTTCGAGGTTCCCCCTATTAATTTATACCTTCGGCTCCTTCAACCCTCAGACCATAACTGCCACTTCCCCAAGGGTTCTACAGCAAATTAGTAGTTAACTGTTGTGAAGCTCTTCATATTAAGTGCTGGCGGTGGAGGAATTCGTCTTCATTGCGTCTTATCCTATTGAGCGATTCTCAAATAAATTAGAACAAGCTTAATCAATGGGTAACTTATTAGATCATTTTGCTTCAGAATCTACCTATAAAATGCGGAAGCATTATTTTTACGTTCGGAAAAAGAATAATTTGTTGTCCAAAATAAAAATTCCCTCTCGCATTACGTTTTTGACCGTTCTGAACAATTTTGGATCCGTGTGTGTGTGTGTCCGAAAACCCTTGTATCAAGCTTAATTTCCACAGTTTCATCTGATTTGGAGGAATTTTCAGGAAATGTACGGGTTAGGCAGTACGCAGTAGATGGTCTCGTATTCGTTTTATTGTTCCCTAATCAATACTTCACTCTACGCATGCAAACCAAATTTGGAGGATAGTTAGGAAAAGACGATTTGATCATCCGATATAAATTTAAACATGGTTGTATAATTAAAATTTGCTGCTCATGCGCTAATGTGAAATCGTTGTAATAAGCTTAATTTTCACAGTTTTCATCCGATTTTGATGAATTTTTTTCAGGGAATGTGCGGGATAGCGTGTAGTATTACCGTCACCAGCGAACTCGTTGCCTACTTAAACGTGAACAATTTTAAATTTGATTTTCAAAAAACTCATAACTTTAAATTCGATTGTTAACAAAAAAGAAAACTATAAGTAAGTAGATATCTTACACTTTTGAAAATTAATCTCCCTGAAGAAGCCCCAGTTCCTGAGGAGAAATGTTGGTTCATTAAAATAAAACCAATTTAAGGAGAAAGGCCTTTTTTATAAAGCAAACACTCAATAACCTGTCTCATGGATGGGCGAAGGTATTTTGTATATTCAATAAGTATATAAATAAATAAATATATATATTCACATAGGCGAAAGTAGGTATGTCCCTATGGATACTAGTCTCTTCCCACCTGGCCAATAGTAGTAATAGCATTAATATTAAATAACAAAGTAAGTATGTGATAATCTTATGGCCAGTCTTCAGCGGTGTTGTGCATTATCTAATCGATATATTTGAGTAGAAAATTAACGCCCATGTCTCGAAACAAAAAAATAATTATTTCTCTTCAATTGACTTTAATGGTTTGACTGATTCAATTCACATCTTTGTCACCTTGGGGCCTGTGTAAACTTGAGTTAATTGGGACCCAGGAAAATAAACCATTGAGTTGTGGTTCTGAACATTCGATTCTTTGCTAATCTATACCCGTAAATACATAATTATTTATATTGATATGTCTTGGGGGTCATTTCAAAATTTTCAGACAATTAAAACGCTGCAAATTATTACGCGACATTAGATTTGATCTTCTACGCAGATCATTGGTCTATAATTATTATAAGCCCCATAGGAATATAGTCGATAAATGATCAAAACTTGGTGTATCGTGCCTATCGAAAGGGTACACAAATTTCCTACTCCAGGACCTCACAATTTACGATTTATAGTAAATGTCAAAAAAATTTAGAAACGAATGGCAAGTTTTATATTTTATATACATTTTTTTATATTATGAATTTTTAATATTTTCTATATTTCAAATTGCTGGTCCATAGGTGGTCCTCGATATGCCTACGTAGAGGTAGGCACCTGCAGAGGAAAAATTAATGTAAATAATTGAAACATCCACACTTTCCCGGTCTCATGATGTAATGATTTGAGAAAGATAGAATCTGCTGCCTATCCCGCCCACTCTTCCCTGAAAATTTCATCAAAAGCTGATTAAAACTGTTGAAGCTATTAGGCTTGTTGAAGGGATTACACATTCGCGCATGTACAGAAACTACTTATGACACAATTATGTTGAAATTAATATGATTTTATGATATAGTTTTTTCCCATCTATGCTCAAAATTTGAGCAATTTGAGAAGACGGCTAGGACTGAGAACTGTGCTAAAAAATGCTTAAAATAAAATCATTGTTTGAATGTAAGATTATAGGACATTTGGAACAACTTTTGTTGCCACAAAATTTATAGTCAAGAATTTCATTTCACTCAAAGTCCTAAAATTTAAAAACAATTCAAATATGTATTTTAGAAAATTTGCTCATGCGATCATGGTGCACGAATGGAACTTTTATGTACCCATCAGATTGGTATGGAAACAGAAACCCCATATTTTCTTCCATTTACCGTCTTCGTTGTCACAAAGTGAGTTCTAAACCTCCAATTGTCACCACTGGAGGGGAAACTTGTCGTTCAAAGCACGTAAGTCCCGCGAAGGCTTTGACACGCGAACTGCGAGGAAGAGGGTGCAAATTTCATTACCCAAGTCTTATTGATTCAAATAAAGGAAGATAGGAGGAGGAGGAAGGCGAGGGCGTCTGATTGGCTTTCCATTACGTTGAAAGATGACACGAACTCGAAATTAAAGAGAAATCTGCCTTTATCGTTCGGAAGGAATCAAGACCAAGAGGGGGTGAAGGCGGTTTCCGTTTCAAAGGGAATGCAATTTCTGAAGGAAGTTCCTCAAGTGAATCTGTTTGTTGCTTCTTTTGGTTGGGGTAGGATAATCTTCGTTTCAGTCAAACTCAGTCAGCATACGTGAACAAGAAGCCTTCCAATCGTTCGAGCCATTGTATTCGGTTTGAGAAGGCCGATCAATAAAAACATTCGCCTCGATGAATAGCTAACACGTAAGTACTGATGAGGTGGGATATCCTCGACGATCTGTCCAATCTTTCACGGGACATAAGGAAAACATCCACCTAATCATCATTTTACTTATTTATTATTAAATTTTTATTTTAGTTGTATGAGGGTAAAGTCCAATTACACATATTACAGTCTAGCTGGTTCACCCGTGCGTTGCACAGGTTGACTTGAATATACGCAAGCCCCCCCCTCACCAATCACATTTTGGGACACCCCTATGGATCTGGTTGAAAAAAGTCCTTACTTAAAAGTACTTACTTGAATTACTTACTCATAAGTTACCTTTAGGACCAAACTACTGAGATAAACACCCACTCTCTCTCCACAGACACCCCCCATATTTCAGATTAAAAATATTCTTGATACGTAACCCAAAAGAACGTTCAGACTCATCCAATTTCATTCGTCCGAACATCAGATCACCAGTTCGTTCGGTGATGACTAAATTATTCCATTCAACCTCCTCCTCCCCCTCTCCTTTTTTCCTTACCACGAGCACCTCCCTATGTTTGAGGCTAGAACATTTTTTAATAGCCTGTGATTCAGGTTGACGTAATATAATATATATTCCCCCAATCAAATCCCCACCCCACCCCATTGTTCTGTGATGTCAAAGATACCCCTTTCCAAACCCCATCCCCCAAAAACACCCCTATGGGTCGGAATTGAAAATTTCCAAGTAGGCTGTGGTTTTTTAGTGTTATCCAAACATATTTATCAATCAGGTCCTCAGTTTATTCAGTGATGTTCAAGATACCCCTATTCCACCCCCACCCCTCCATCAAAATACCCTTTATGGTTCAGATTTGAAAATTTCAAGTAGTTTGTGATTCAAGTTAGGGTTTAATCAACTAGGTCCACAGTTTATTCAGTGATGTCCAATATCCAATTGAAACTCCAAGATTAATGAACTATAAAGGTTAGGGGCTATGCGGTTTTGCTTTAATTCGGTATATTATTACCTTAGATGGTGAATGCGGCTGATTGATGGTAGGATGTGCGCAAACGCAAACATGAATTTTATATTAACATGTAGGTATACACATATCTACCTATACATGTACATATGTGCACATGTGTGTGTGTGTGCTGTCCTATGTTCTATTTCGCATTCAATCATTTTGACTCCTACTTTGTTATCCAATTAATTCTATACCTCGATGTTACATTAATAAAGAAAGCTGTTCTGCCCACCCAACTTTGGAGCTTTTTTTTTTTTTTTTTTTTTTTTTTTTGGACCTAATGCATACAAAAACAAGACTTTTTCAGGAGACTTAATTGCGAGACTACGTGGTACGAAAGTAGAGGAAATACAACCGCTGCCTGAAACTCTCCAAAAATAAAATTGTTGGGAACGGAGCCTCTTTGGGACACATATAAATTAATGGGCTCTTTCATGATAAGCTAAGTGAGCTAAATTATCTCCTATTCATACTAGAAGTTTGAAATTTGGTAGGGAGCCTCTCTGTGACACCCAGAGACATATAAAACGATGGGTTCTTTCCTGATCAGCTGAGTGAACTAAATTCTCTCCTGTTCACCATAGGAAATTTAAATTTGACAGGGAGCCTCTTTGGGCCAACAAGAGTCGAATGAAAGACGGACTCCATCTTAATCAGCTGAGTGAGCTCAATTCTCTCCAGTTCACCCTAGGATGGTGAAATTTGGTTGGGAACCTGTACTACCGACCCCAAAGGTAAAACCGTCTTCAGCGATTAGCTGTTAGGCTCCAGTTGGAAACAGAGGGGGGTCCGGTGGTCAACGTTGCCATTCTTCTTTTGAAAGCCATTAAAATTGCTAGCTTAAGGGAGGGGAGTACGATGGAGTGCTCAATCATTTCGAACAAACAGACAGATCGACCGACAGATATGCATACATTTACATTTCTCTGATTCTTTACATTATATGCTTCCGTATAAGGAAGAGACCGATGTTTAGGGGGAGTTAAATGTTAAGAAAAGTATAAGAAGAAAGAAAAAAGAAAAACTGTTTCATGTTGATTTGTGGAAAAATTATTCGTTTTAAGTTTATTCTTTTAGGAAAATATAAAATTGCTTGTCTTTTTCATCAAAACCATTTCCCACTTTTTAAAGCTGTCTGTTCGAAATTAGATACGTATCGGTCAGACTGTCTATATGCTTTTCGTTTACATAGTGTGGGATATTTCAATTTTCATATGGAAGTGTAAGTATGTACATATTTATTCAGTATGCAGCTCTATTGGTGGTAACCAACCGACGGGTGTATCTTATACTAATATGACGAGCCTAATCTTGGTTCCCTTCGTTACAAATATGTATCTTATTTATTGCGATCTGTAATTAGAACTAATTAGGTTGAGTTCTATTCGGTTGAGTTCTATTATGGATTAAGTTCCGATTCGCTACTTGGTTCAATCAATTCCATAGTCCAGGCAGTTAGTTAAGTACAGACAAAGGATGCCATCA
The DNA here is from genome assembly GCA_030762985.1 of Adelphocoris suturalis. Classification (NCBI taxonomy): domain Eukaryota; kingdom Metazoa; phylum Arthropoda; class Insecta; order Hemiptera; family Miridae; genus Adelphocoris; species Adelphocoris suturalis. Next base: position 84,968,533 of record CM061043.1, on the reverse strand, counting down.
AGGGATTGCCTGAGCGGCGCCAGAGTGGCGTCGAACTTCGTTCAGACAAAAGGCCCTTCAAAATTGGAAGTGGCACAATAAAACCTGAAAGTGGCTCTACAATCAGCTTCCATATAATTTCCGGGAGAGCCTCCATTATTCTAGCAGGGAAAGAGGATGCTCCTGTTATGTGCCGAGCATCGAGAGAAAATCGCAGATCGAGAGCTGGCGAGGGGGTGAGCAAGAAAACGGTTCTAAATAGGAAGGGTCGGCTAATGAAGTTGTTGAGATCTACGAGGTGATAACGGTGAATGGGGGGAAAACCTTTTATCACTCATGGTAGACTAAACATTCTGTACCCCTTCCTGGACTCCCCTAGTCGGAAATACTTCTGGAATGCATATTTCTTAATCCCATTACTTTTGTGAGAGGATTGATTCGAATGGTGCTCTATTCTGAAAGTCTATCAGTAAAATCATCTTCACTAAAATGATTATTCACAAGAGGGATCCAGGCGGTATCTGCAGACAATATTATGAGATGGGGTAAGGCAATGAATTTGTAGCTTAAAACGAACTGGACAATTCCTGATCCCTACGGAGCACGGCTTATGACGTCGACGACGCAAGGAACAATAGATTAACGTCATAACATTACTTTACATTTACTTTATACTAAATGCTTCTTACTGTCATGGTGGTGGCATGCCTCTGGGAAGATGTAGTTTCTGGTTGGACGAGAAGTTTTGTTATTTGGATCTTGCTTTTGCAGCAGTTGTGGTCTCTTAGTTAATTAGTCAATTCCCCAGTTCTTGGTTGATCAATATTGGACTAAAAAACCAAACAGTACTTACCAAACAGATTCTTCGTTGCTGTTCTTCTTCCAATCATCTTCTGACATTGATAAGGGCCCCCTTCTCCCATGCTAGGGGGTTTTTTACCAATTAATTAACATCTCCGTAAACTATGCTATAGTGTTTAAATATATCCCATGCTAGGAGTTTTTTCAATTAATTAACATCTTTGTAAGCAATGCTACAGCATTTAAATATATCCTTCCAAGTTTCAATATTATTAATTCTTCATAACCATATAAGTTCCCCATTAGTAACTGATGAAGGAGCATCCCGTCGAATTGATATCATAACTGTGGAAGACGGACGAAAAAGGGACTGATTGTTGAGGGAGTGCGCTTCGAGATTGGATTCACCCAGCCTGACAAGGTCGACGCCGAGAAAAAAGCCATCTATCTATCTGCCAACGATCCAATATTATAAAGAAATTTATGGATGGAAGATATCGAGGTCGTTGATCTGCTGATTGGGTCAAGAGGTAAATTACTTAGAGGTTTAAGGCATTCTGTACCAGGCTTGGTTTTCCGGCCAGCATTCAAAAGTCAGTGGCCCAGGCAGCACTTCGTGGTTCGATAGCCATTCTCCGTCAGCATCTTTACAATTAACGCCGTATCGCACTCAGAAAGAATCTCAATCAATTCGTACAGCAACATTTGTAAGGTCAATGAGGTAAATTCACAAATAACTCCCAGTGCGACTTGGACCTGACAGAATGAAACGGGTTTCTTTGTCGGTTTTGGCAGCCAGCTGGAGGGCAGGAAGGTGGCCTTGGCTTAATAAGTAATAGGTTGTAACAAAATCATATGTATATCATATGGTTTATGGACAGCGAAAGCATTATTTATGCTGTTTGTTTAATAAAAAACGAATGTAAAAATGTTGCAAAACTCAAAATTTCCACTCGAATTTTATGAATTGGACCATTTAGAACTTTGGTTTCGTGTCTCTGTTGCGAATCCTTTACCAAGCTAATTTTACAGATACTATCAGATTTGGATGAGGTCTATAGAGAATGTTAAGCTGACCAGTTTCATTATTCAAAATCAATACTTCACTCTGTGATCTGTATTTTCTCATGGCCTATTCGTCCGATCTCGCTCAAATTCGGAGGGTTGCTGGGTGATGACGATTTGATTACCCCATACGTGTTTCATCACGATTGCATCATCAGTAGCTGGTAAGCATGTGTTGACCTCAAATACTTCTAAGAGCTTGACTTCTTCAGTTTCCTCAGTTTACCTATTAAGATTATTAAAACGTTTCAATGATCAATATATTCATACTACTGATTGGTACGAGGATACTGTGTGCTACATCCAACTTGACTGACGTTTTACAGCGACTTTGAACTGAGCGGGTAAGAAGTTTCATTTGAGCATCAACTTTTTCCTTTGAACAATGAATCTTTGAAAAAACTTTTCCTTTGAGATATTTCCTTTGAACTAGGCCGATTCATTATTTCTTATATTCATGTTAATGTTATTATCTCTTGAAAATTATGATAAAGTTTATGGTCTGAGAAAGGTCCATTGTACCGTTTGAAATTTAAAAAGCTGCGAATTATTCTTCCTTGCCTTTCATAAATGAAAAACTGGGTTCTGCAAATTTTATTCTATAGATAATTCATTTAGTTTTAATTCTTCTTCGTCATTCTTATGCTAAAATAGCGTAGGAATGAAACGATGTAGTCTTGAACGGAAGTTCGGTATATCTGACCTTCCTGCCTATTGATTTTATCTTCACACAATATTGTTTTTCAATTCAGTTTCTAAAAAACTGAATCTCAAATATGAATATTGAAATCAAGAAAATAACGGATAACAAAAAACAATCGACAACCAGGAAACAATTTTCAGTTGCCTGGAGGCGTCATACCTTTCCGGAAGCTTTAATTCGTCGAAAGCGGAAGACTTGTTTTCTGAATCCTTCTTAATCCTCAAGGGGTAAAAGAGGGAAATGAAACTCCGATAAACAACAATTATTCACCAGTAAAAAGTGAGCAAATTAAATTGAATGTTTGTTTGGAGGACTTGAGGGATGAAGAGAGTGGATTAGAAAAAAAGGGAGGGGGAAGGGAAGGCAGTAAAGAATACGGTATCTGGCGTGTGGGATCGCGAAGCACTTCATTAAGTTGGCCTATCACAGTTTATCACCGTCTCCTGGATTAACTCCCCTGCCCTCGCTGTGAGCCCCCTCTTACTTGCTAAGTGTGCGCGTTCTAAAACAATCCTCCCAAGGCCCGAACCTGACTACAAAGTTATCTTAAGCCCTGTTACTCTTTGAAGGGGAGACTCCAGGGCGGGAAACGACAGATTCCGAGGGAACTTGGACATTTAACAAAGCGTACGCAGTGGTGTACTGTACTGTTAGTAAATGCTCTCGTTGATGTGTAAGAAAGAGTAGCCATTTTGCAGCATCTCAATAAAAACAATACCGAAAGAGTTATTAGAGCACATTCCAATTTTCTTCCTGCTGAGTATATCGAGTTAGGAATCTGTTTGTTAGGAATCTGCCTAGCCTATATAAATAAAAATGAATCCCTATTTCCCTTGGTTGCTCCATTAGTCGGGAACGGCTGAACCGATTTCAAAATGGGTTTTTGGCAAATTATCAGCAAGTTCTGTAGGTAGTTTTATGCTGGTTTTTTCATTTCCTCTCACTACATCAGGCCGAAAAAATCAGTTTTCCCCCTCTAAAACTACTACGCAATCGGATTGTAATGGAACCAATCTTTTTCTCACACCTGACTGAAATCAAACGGAAACCTACCACGTAAGCAAATAAAGCAACTTTTGAAGAATAATTGAAATAGAAACCTATATGTATTGTAAGTAGGTAAATTTGTACATACTGTAACTTTATAGGTACATTAGCGTAAACATAATATCAGGTATGTCTTCAGGAAAAACGAAAGTTAACTGGATAATCTGTGTGTGGGTAACGGGACAAACTACTGGTAACAAGACAAATCACGGTAACTGGACAAACCACTGGTAACAAGACAAATCACGGTAATGGGACAAACCACGAGTTAATGTGGCAAACCGCGTTCGTGTTGATTCCACACAGAAAACAGCACCTACCGTCAAGTATTTACATTTGAACGGTTTCTGACTGACGGGGAAAAACGACCGATAAGAGGACAAACCACGTGTAACAAGGCAATGGGGCTCAGAACTACCAAGGTCCGCCGCTAGGAGCGGCAGGGTGCGAAGGACCAATGGAACGTGGTGGTTGTCATGACTTTTCCCTTGGTGGTACCTTCCGTCACCCCTTTTCGCTCAACAATTCGTTCCCTCACCATAAATGTCATCAGCACTGGACAAACATGATAATTATATTATAAATAAATAAATAATAATAAAGAATCACACAAACAAAACGGAAGTTAGTGAAAAACGTTGTCTATTTCCACGAAAAATAAAGAGTTACAATGCTAAATCGATTTCGACGGTTAGGCCATCATTAGTAACAAACAATAACTGAAGACACATTAGAAAGGACACAGGTTATATAGTGCCAGGTGAAGGGAGATTGAATCCCATTGGTCGAGAGAAAGGAAAGGGGCAGGAGGTACAACCAATCAAGTGCATACAAAGTGAAAGGGGGGATTATAGCTAATCAGATGAAGTGAAAGGGGAAAATAACTAAATATGGTTTCAACAGTGTGAAGGGATAATTCCAAGCTTTACAGAAATGGATCTATCAGTGGTGAAATATATTAAGGTATATCCTCATTTAAACATTTACCAGACCTGTCACTTTTGATAATTTCGAATTTTTCAAGTACATTCAACATACCTCCCTTTGGGCAAAAATGAAGAAATTCTACAAACTGTCTGTCTGTCAAATCAAAATTGTAACTATGATTAGATTCCTTAAGATGTTTTGCAAATGTAGACTTACCCTTATTTTCCCTGAAATCCTCCATATGCTCGTCTATTCTTTCCCTAAATTTCCTACCAGTCTGACCGCAATATTCGTAGCCACAAGAACATTTTAATTTATAAAACATTTCTTGATCTGTCCATCTCTTTGGTAAATGAGAAGCATGATTTTTCAATCTATAGAAAAGATACATATATAGCGATATAACGATCCATAGTAGTTCAAATCACCCTTTAGTACATAAGCATGCAGCCTTCCATAGTATGATCAACCGAGCACTGTCTGTTCCAATGAGTGAACAAAATTTATCAAAAGAAAAATCCATTATCAAAAGCATAGCGGCAAGTAACGGATATGGAGGAGATCTCGTTGATGCCATATGGGATAAGGTTCTTAGGAAAAAGAGTAGGGAAAAAGTTTCCAATCTGGTTCGGGAAGATGTAACTTTAGAAGAAAAGCAATGGATAAGTTTACCTTATAATGGGAAACTTTCTGATAAAATGGGCAAAATTCTATCATCGAGAGGTTATAAAGTAGGTTTTAAAACTAAAAATAGTCTTAATGCATAACTAGGATCCGTTAAGGACAAAATTAGTGTTCAGAATAAAAGTGGAGTTTATAAATTAAAATGTTCTTGTGGCTACGAATATTGCGGTCAGACTGGTAGGAAATTTAGGGAAAGAAGAATCCCCCCTTTCACTTTGTATGCACTTGATTGGTTGTACCTCCTGCCCCTTTCCTTTCTCTCGACCAATGGGATTCAATCTCCCTTCACCTGGCACTATATAACCTGTGTCCTTTCTAATGTGTCTTCAGTTATTGTTTGTTACTAATGATGGCCTAACCGTCGAAATCGATTTAACATTGTAACTCTTTATTTTTCGTGGAAATAGACAACGTTTTTCACTAACTTCCGTTTTATAATGGGTTTCCACAACTTCGTTGCGAGTGATTTAGTTCGTACACAAACAAACAAAAACACAGAACTTGTGTCCGTCATTGCTCTTATCGGTGACAAAAGAATATCAAATCGGTAAGGTCATTGTTTACGTACTGCGCTCTATCTTCAGCTTCTCATGTTTGGAGCCCCATTCACTGGTGACTACTATAAACCAGTATAAACGGTGAAGCAGCGGTTGGAGCTCTGTAGCTAATTTTTTTCCTATTCAAATCTAAGGAATGTAAAAATCACTCCTGTCTTTGTTCAGTAGAATAAAAACTTAATAAATATTAGTCCATATAATTCCGACAAACTCTTGGTCAAAGAAAACATTTTGTGAGGCGTTGTTTCGACTCAGCTGAGAGTGTACCTGTTCTTGTCCAAGGGTATTTTCGTTTTTCGTTTTACCACTAGTAGATTGACGGGGGTAATTTTTATCTACAATATTCTGCTAATCTGTAAGATAAAAGTGCAGTGAAGTACGCACTTTCTCAAGAAATGCGATAGTTTTGACCTTCGGTTGTAGCAACAGCGACTTCCGTTCCAGCTAGCTTCTTCTTGCTTCTTCCCCACCGCTCACCATACTTGTCCACGTTGCAATTGCCCCGCAATTACTCATTCGTCATCGCATAAGCCAAAGTGGGGAACCGGCGATTCCTTCCCGTCAAAGTGAAAGTTGGACCTTGCGACCCGAGGGAGATGGCGATTCCTACCGGCGTGAGGCCGGCCAGTGAGCCGAGGTTCGGCGATTCCTTCCCCTCCAATCTCAAAGTGATTTGCCTGTCAGGAGGAGTCGCAAAACAACAAGTTGCAAGTTTAGTTTAGTTATAATGGATGATCCGTGTTTAGTGAGATTTCCGAATATGACGTCAATGTTCGGCAATTGAAAGTCCTCAAACAACTAACCTATAGGTAGGTAACTTGGTTACTTGATTGTTCACGTGTTGTTAATTTAATAATATTTTTATATCTATTTATTTAAAAAATCGCATTTATGTTTGACAATGTTTCTGAAGAAATCTTGTGTTCTGTATCTCAGGACCAAACGTAAGAAACTTCCAACCCTTCCGAAGTCCATTGATGAGTTGTTGTTGTTGTGTTAAATTTGGGGGGATTTTTGAGCAATTAAACTGAGACGTGAACTTTACGACGGATTTTTTATTTTGTGATTATTGTGATTTTAATACTTGGTGATTGTAATACTTTGATTTGGGTTTTAAGTAATTAATTGAGCAATTAAGGGTTTAGTTCTATAAAGAGTTAATTTTTGCCTCAAAACTAACCAACACCTAGGCGGGAAGCAATTGAGTAACGGGAAGGAATCGCCGATCGCACGGCGGAAGGAATTGAGTAAACGGAAGGAATCGCCAACTCTTAGAGGGGAAGGAATCGCCATGCTTTTTGGAGGTCGGGAAGGAATCCCCGGTCCCCGGCCAAAGTAGTTAAATCTGATCCTCCCTTGTTTCTGGGTCTCATTCCTCTTCAGCACTACGTATATTCTTTACATCAACATTGAGGTACACAATTGATTTCATTATCAAACGCCATCTTGCTGCCACTTCCCTTATCTAGATCAAATTTTCAAGAATCCTTCGATTCTGATCATTCCAGACGTAAAGACACTCAGGCAGCACCGTTCTAATAGTTTTCATCGCTTTCCATCGTTCTTCACCGCCCCTCGGTGCCATGGTAGTTGACGACTGCGATTTCTTCTGCCTACCTTCGTATTCTTGGATTGCGCACACGCGTGTGCTACCTGTCTATCAACGTTGATACGGTCAGAAACATCAGTCTTAATTAATTACAATTTTCTTCAATTTTTCTGGAAGAACTCAAATATCATTCAAGAAATTTTATAAGCATTTACAAACGTAACAATAAGAATAGGAAGGAGCTCCTTAGTTTGTTTGATTCTCGATTAGTTTTGCTTAAACAACAAAAACAATTAAATTGTTTATACCTTGAATTTATAATTTGAATTTGTTTGTTTATACCTAGCTCGCACATTCGCTGAAAATTTCATCCAAATCGGGTGAAAACTGTGGAAAATAAGCTTGTTACAAAGATTTGCAGACACACGACAGACTTACACACACAGACACATACACAGACACAAACAGACACAAACAGACAGGCAGACACGGAACCAAAGTTGTTCAGAATTTTGATTTTGCAGACCAAAATAGGTAAACTCGGAAGCAATAATACGTAACAGAGCCGTGTAACAACGACACATACAAGAAGGCATTTGTTACCGTCGTCTTGTCCTCTCCGAAGCTAATTTCTTTGCTGTTCAACAAATGAAGCTGAAATTTTAAATGGAGGCCCCTCAGAAAAAATGGATATTAATCATAAATGAAGCCCCCTAGATCAGCTAAATGAGCTTAGGAGCTAATTTTTTTGCTTTAAACCTATGAAGCTGAAATTCAAAATGGAGTCTCCTTGGGGAATCTAGAAATGAATCATCAGGCCTGATGCCCCTTAGAGCAGCTGAGTGGGCTCCGGAGCTAATATCTTTGCTATTATTCAACCTATGAATAGCCAATTTTTGCAAAGAAATCGTAGAACCTTACCTATACTAATCTCATCACTCTTTAATAGCCATAGTTGCTACGGTTTTTTGTTTGTTTTCAAATACATTTAATTCTTGCAGATATTGAACATTTTATGGTGTTTAAAAGTCGTTTTTTGTGTTGTGATAATGTGTCGGTGTGATGGTTGCATGGATCTAAGGAACTCCTTCCATCTTATCGATGAAATTCAAGACGGAGAAGGCCCACAGGGTTCGCCAACTCATCAACCGAACCACTTCAGTGTTAATGGCACTCAGAGACTCCAGCTCTCCGAGACTGCACACTCCATTCCCCTTCGCCATGTCCCCACTTCCGTCACCGATTCTCTGCAGGTTTACGACCGCAGTAGCAATATCGGATCAAGAACTTCCTAAAGATTTCATTCATGAATATTCGCATTAGTTTTCGAAAGTCGTATTATAACTTTTCCAACGCCTTCAAGACGTATAAGGGGAAGTTTAGTTCACTGCTTATCTGGAACTTCTGCAATACATCTGACCATTAACTGCAATTAATATCCGTTCTAGTCATGCAACATGACCTTACAGACAAATTTTCTTGATTAGACACCTATTAATTTCTTTGCACTTCTTGATTGAAAAATTGTTAACTCCAAAATGTATGGTTAAAATAGAGTTTCCAAAACGTAAAACTCGTCTTATCTCAAGAAAGGTTTGACCAATAAATGCACGGTTGGTCGCATTAAATCTGTCGTAAGAAAATACATTGAAACTTATACGTTGAACGGTTATAATCAACCCGAAAATTTTATCGATTTTGGAAAATTTAAACATCAAATTTAGAATATTTAGACCCAATCGATTTTGCTGGTTGATGAATTTCAGCTAGAAAATTTGCTGAACTATTTCTGTTTCAAACATGAACCCGCTTGATCAATCTGTTGGAGAGATAGAGCGCGCAATGACATAAAAATAAACTACTGAAAACTAAAATCCGTTTTAGAATGTCATAAAACGAATTTCTGAGTGAGATTTGTTGTTGTTGAAAATTTTAGTTTAAAAATTTTGACATCATCAATAGCCTGATTTCCTAAGAAAAGTCGATATAACGTAAGTAGTTATGTATTTCTGCATCACTGTAATTGGTGAGGAATATTAAAACTCTCAGTGGACACGGACGAAAAATCATGTTTTGGGTACGCTCTGCCATCACATATAATCTATTCGTGTCAAGTAACAGGACAAGCGTGGAACTTGACGCTGTAGCAGGAGGGAAATGACGTTGAAACAAGACCACCAGCGATAAACCAAGAGCTATCCTTTTTAGTGTCTAATAAAAATCTTTATCGCCGATCATTTCGGCTGGCAGCAACGTGTTTACCACAGGGATTGTGTTTCACTTACGCCAACATGGTAGGAACCGGGATAAAATTGATTGACACAGAATTTTTGTTCGCAGAGCTCTGAAACGCGATATGCGACAGGAAATTACATTAGTAAATTTTGAAGCGTTGCATTTTATTTGAGCAGTAAATGATTAAACATTCCAACATTTTAGGGTTTCCTACTAAAGAGCTAGAAAATTCTAGGGGCACTTACACAGGGAGTTAATCCAAAGTCAGAAGTTATCCCTCAAAAACAGCAATGGGATAACTGGATTAACTCTGGATAAATTCGTGATTCACCACGATGGAACTGGCCAAAGGTTACCATATAGGCCGACCATCTTTTCGTGACTCACCCACAAACAATAATTTGCTCTAGTTCCATCGCCAAATTTGCATATTGAGCTCTATTACCTTGTGGGGGAAAAGTAGTCCTACATCAGGAAATATTTGGTTGGGAATGATGATGTATTTTATGGTATACCACGGCAGGAGGCATTCGTGCCTTCTATGCACAATAAGATGACGAGACGTATTCGTAACACCACGATTTGATGCCATGTGATTTCGTACGCAACCAGCTCCTACCCATTCGGATCAGTCGATGGGTCCTACTGTTTAGAGGTGCTCTCTTACCATTAAATTGTAGATAATTTTATGATACGGATGATTCAAAAAGTCGCCTCAGGATTTGCTCCACTTTCTGGCGACGTGTCTCGAAATCACAGCAAACAATATTCACTAAGATAGAATTATGAATATTATAAAATAAATTTTTATCTAATGTAAATATAATGAAAACTCGGAGCTCCGCGCCTCCCCGGGGGGCGTCCCCTGGACCCCCAGTTACCTCTTTTTACATACTTCGAATGAAATTATTGAAACACAGAATGCGTTTTAGCTCACGGGTTTCACATAAATCCGCGAAACCCGCATATAAAATTGACTCAGATTTTGCGGTGTATCTTATCACTACTACGTCAAGTTGTTTTATTTATTTATCACCAGCGCCATATTTGAAACCTCCTCGTCATAAGCTTTCATTTGAGTCCTCACACGAAAAATGCATATTTTACACCCCCCCCCCCCCCCCCCCGTATCATTTATTTATTTCCACAGCAACGACTCACCACCAGCTTAATGACATCATCAGAAATTAAGAAATTAACAAGCGGTTGCAATCATGTTCACAATATCAATTTTTGAGAGTGATCACCTGTGTGTAAGCAATTATTCATATAACCATGCTCATAACTCAGCTTGTTGGCCACGCACTTCACAGTAGTTAACATAATATGGTTGGATAAATCGAGAGCTTTCGAACGAATGGTCAACGAATTTCCTGGGATGAAAAATGACGAAGTACCATTTCCCTAGCAACGACTCGGTTGTAAGCAGAAATCATTAGTATATTGTTGCAGCACATTTTCGTTACACAAAAACGCAACACATTTTCGTTAACATAAAACGTTTCGTTTTCCGTTGGAGATGCCGAGGTTAAAACGCATTCTGTGTTAAACTTTACCTATGTATTAATCATAATTGTAAAATGAAGAAATCAGACGTCTCTTGTCACTCCGGCAGACGTACTTAGTCGATTGCTGTACCTTGCTTTAGTTATGAAATGTTCAGTTATTTTTATTTATTTATTTTTTTTTTAAATAATAGGAAACATCTTACTATTCTATTCTATGCGTAACACCGTTACGTTAGCTACTAACGAAAATTTTAGCAAAGATATATTATGATTGTGTATGAGGTCAGGGGCGCCGCTAGACAAAAATGGTGCGAATATCATGAAATTCCCAGCTGAACCAAAAGTTTTCCCAACTCCCGAAATTGGAAATAAAAAGAGAAAAATTTGTGGTATCGCTTATAAATAATACCGGCTACATAAGTTTAATATCTATTGCCTTACGTAACTATTACATTACACGTAAAACTTCTGTAAAATAACCATTTTCTTGTGAGTTGTTATACACATTTTGACAACTTGTCATTCGTTGTAAGTTAATAAATAATTATAAAATAATATAAATAATAATAAATAATTTTTGTCATTATTCAAAACTTGCAGAATCTGTAAATGACTCGGATATATATTCATATAATATTAAAAGCACAAAGCGATTTGCTCATTAGTATATCTGATATATATTCATATTTTTTGAATTGAAACAACAATTATAATTTAGAAATAATAATAAGAAAAAATACAATTATTAAAACTTTTATCTCTATATGATTAATGTTTAAAAGGTTTTGTTTTTATTGGAAGTGGATATGCCGATTTTTCAATTTAACTCATGCTTATACCACACCACATCTTTCATGTCAAGATTCTCAACAAAATCTTTTTCGCATTGTATTAGGAGCAATGGACATAAACACTGAATGTAACTCTGAAATATTTTTCATAAGTTTCAAACAACTGAATGTTCTCTATTGAACTACAGGGTGGATTCGAATGATTGTGAAAATTTTATTGGGAGTAGATACTATCAAGCGCAATTTTCCTATTAAATCCGTTTTCGAGACATAACATAATTGGGAAACGCTGAAGAAACAAGGGGGAAATTCGAATTACAATTGCTAGTTTCATGTAAAAAATGAAAATAACTCGCCTTTCATAAATACCTGGTACCTACAGCTGGGAAAAACAGGATTTAATTAGGATTAGACTGCCAAATAGGTCTGTTCGAATTAAGGGTTTTATTGCCACCTCCCAATTTTTTCTTATTTCTCCCAAGTCAAAGAAAACTGAGGGGTGACCCCCCCCCCCCCCCCCCCCTATTGCGATACCCCTGGTTGAGGTGTCTGATTGAAGTGTCACGCTGGAATGAAGTTGCGGAAGTATGTTTGTCAAAAAGAGAACTGGCATGGCGCTGACGGTGAAAAATTTACTTTGAAAATATGGAAACTGTAATCCAAGCAATACTTTACCCAACATACTATAGTTAGCGCTTGCTTAAGCTATAGCTTCCAAGAAGTTGAACAGTTTAAAGCCCCTATAGCTTTGTTCCAACGGTTTCGGAACAAAGTTTTAAAGCCAGCCATTTAGTGAGACATGAGAGTTATGGGGGAGTGTTTTTTCTTCTTTCCGAAACGTTTTTAGCGTTGAGAAGTCGACAGGACTAGAGGGGGGTGGGATCTCGTTGCTTGGAACAGCCAAGGTTGCGGTTCAAGTCACACCCCATATTAGATGGCCAGAAAAGGGGAGACGAGAGGAAGAGATTGATAGACCGCCGTAGCGAGAGAGGGACTGGATGACACTATAAAGTTCTCTACAGTGAATGAATCCGAGATTCGCTCAAGCGTAAGGTGATGATCATTTGGTCGTGGAGTGAATCACAATGGGGCGAGCTTGGGGTTTTTAAGGCCCCCAAGACAGATGACGGTCTGCGAGACTTGGGATGATATTAAACTTCAGAGTACCGCTGTACTGTAGTTGTACCATACAATGTTCAAGATATATGAAAGAGTTAAAATTCAGAATGTGGGTTGAGGAGAGAGCAGGTTTAGAGGTTGTGGCGAACGGTCGTATTCAGTTTCGCTCCGTATTAGTCTGAGTAACCCCCCCCCCCCCCCCCCCCCCCCGAGAAATAAACATTTCTTAATTGTTGGCAGAAGAGCTTGGTAGAGGCAAAAAATTTAGGTATTCTAGTTTTTATTGCTTACATCAATATAGTTACTCCGTTTTTTGTTTGTTAACCTTGCTGGGTGGCCCACATGTTTCAATTCCGGCCCGAACTCTTCAGGGCAATCTGTACCTACTGAGTCAGCGCTTTAAGCTAGAGCTCTCCTCGCTGCAGAAACCGCGATTTCAAGCGAACTCAACTCTATTATATACATAGCTACCTGCCGATCACTGATCACTGACCGAAAAATTGAGTACACTGACTGTGCTCAATAGAATAGTAAAAATAGAGCCTTCTGCCTAAATTACAAAACATGAATATGCTGTAGCCTAGAACGCCAAGCATTTGCATTATTGAATTTTCTTGTCTTATTATTATGAGTGCGTATTATACCAGGTCGCTAGCGGACATCACTCCCTAGCAATGGATGTTTATCAGTATCGTTTCAATCTCATATAACGTTTTTCGGCAGTTAGCATATTCACCCCCGTCCCGGCTAAAGCATATTCATGCTAATATAATCCAAAATTTCTTGCGCCTGTCATTAATCCTAGGGAATTAAGGAAGCACTGATTCATGGTTAAACCCAAGAAATATCCCTACCATTCGCATTACTGCAGGGCGAGTAGCTTGAAGTTTGACTACATATTTTCCGATTCCATGGCTGTCCCAAGTCATGTGGACTCGTTGTGAAACACTGATTTACAAGAACTCCGTTATTTCCAGTACTGATAATAGTAGGTTGCGAATTGCTCTAATCGCCTAAACTAATTCTCTCATCTATGAAATGAATCATAATTAATTGACAAAAGCAATGTGTTCAAGAGGACTAGATAAAGATGGGTGGAAACAAACATAGTTGAATGACCATTGTACATGGTAGTTTTCCAAACACTGAATCCAGGTTTGGAGAGGGGCTTGATCCCGCAGAAAAGGATAGCCTATGAAGTATGAGAACTATTATAAAAGTCCTCCCTCTGGCTTCATTATAATTATCAAAATTCAACCAAACGCTTCCTTTCCTCTTGCAAACCTTACTCCTCAGTAAGCATTTAGCTTACTCTCAGTGCCATATATTCGGTTTTCCATTCTTCAGTTTATTGCTTCCAAGTCTACCTTAAAGGTAGTGGAAGCATTATTTCACTTTCGGGTAAAAAAAAATTTTTGGTCTCCAAAATCAAAATTTCCTCTCGGATTTTACGTTCTAGACCATTCTGAACAACTTTGGTTCCGTGTCTTTCTGTGTGTGTGTTGGTGTGTGTATGTGTGTGTGTGTCGTGTGTCCGCAAATCCTTGTAACAAGCTTATTTTCCACAGTTTTCATCCGATTTGAATGAAATTTTCAGGGAATGTGCAGTCTCCAATTAGTTTCATCGTTCTTGACTCAACAACTCACTCTGCGCATGCGCAAACGTAAATTCTACGAAGCATAATTTTCTCACGCCCTAGTCGTTCGATCTTTCTCAAATTTGGATGATGGTTGGGGGATGAAAATTTGATCATCCCATATCAATTTCAACATGATTGTATCGTTAATAGCTACTGCGCATGCGCCTATGTGAATTCCTTGTGACGACCTTAATTTCCACTGTTTTCATCACGTTTCGATGAAATTGTCAGGGAATGCGCGGGTTAGTTTGTAGATGGTCCCCAATCAGTTTCATTGTTGCCAGATCAATACTTCATTCTGCGCTTGCGCAAACGTAAATTACATTAGTATGATTTTTTCGTTTCTTAATTGGCCAGTTATGACATTTCACGCTACTTCTTGATTTACTCATTTCCGCAATGGAATTTTTCAAGATTGTTTAAAACTATTCAATGATCTATACATTCATGATAAGTGAACGAGGAAGCTATGGGCCACACCCAACTTGGCAGACTTTTTTTTTTTTTTTTTTTTTTCGTTAGATCTATTATATTCTTTCATCAACAGCTAGCGGACCTTTGTAGTCCGGCCCAAGGTAGAGATACGGCCTACGCGATCTTGCTGTTAATTACCACAATGATAACACCGTCGATTAGTTATTCCAGCGGTATCCGCTGGTAATTAGAGCAATGGTATCACCGGCTACTAGAGCTGCGGTATGACCAGCTATTTGGAACGGGGGGTTCACAGAGATCCGGCAAAACAAGGTTAACGTCCAAATCAGGGATATCTTAGTTCAGTGGTTCGACACACTGTTAACGTCTTCATAGGAGTCAAATTCAAGCAAATTTCATTTTCATCGTCGCATGTAGTAACTACATTGAAGATGAGCCAAATAAAGGAATGGATGGTAGTGTTAGGGGTTGCCATTCAGTTGGCTCGGTCTGTATGGTTTAGACAGGAACATATGTGAAGGAATATAGATATATAAAGTCAGTTGTCCTCTTTTCGTACTGTCCCTTTTGCCTCTTTTCGGTTAGTTGTTTATGTACTATATCTTCAAGACCTTCAACGGAGACAGAACGATTTGTTGTGTGCTAGTCACACTGACATATCTATCACGAGGATTGATAATTGTGTCACTCTCGATCTTCTATTTGGGACAATAGTTGATGCCAAGCAAGGCTTGCATGTGGTTTGTATTCAGAATCCTTTAATGAGTATGTACTTACGTAAGAAATTTAAAGTAAAAGTAATTATTCAATAAATGATTGTTTCAAATTTTTATTCACTTTGCAGTGCCTTGTACGAGGAATGGGATTAATCCGGTGACAGTAGGTGGGCTACAAGTATCGAAAGATTTTGTAATACTTTTGGGAAAGTCTGTCATGTTCCACATATCATGATAATTTCATACATCATTTTGGAAGACAAATTTATGCAATGTAACTAAACTGCGTTGAGGATCTGTGGTTGATAAAGTTCTTCCGCAAAAGTTATGATTAATGAGTTGGTACCTACTTAAGGAAGGTTGGTAAATGGTAAGAAAAATGATTTACGATATTGAACAAAAAACCTGGGAGAAGTTTGTGGTAGGTATTTTCTTTTCACTGGGAGAAAGTTATCAGTCTGTAGATCTTGGTGATGGAATCTCCCTTCCTCCCGAAAGACGGCAAGCTGTATAAAAGGAAGGTTTTGTGCGGTTTTTCCATACCTCTTATTCGAGCGGATCTACCAAATCCGAGCGGACAAAGAAGGGAATCAACCGAGAAGGATGCGCTGACGAGGGATGAGAAGCTTCAGACGTCCCGTGGGGTTGAAGGGGGGGGGGGGGGGGGGGGTTAAATCACAAAAGAGTGTACCAGGGAGAGAAAGAGAGGACGGGTTTTATCCGGTAGAGTAGATAAACGGTCAATGGAACGAGGGGGATTAACGGAGTGAATGAAGGCAGCCAAGGGTGCCATCTGATAAGCTATATATATAACGTAGATGGGAGCCAGCGAGGTGTGGGCAGGAAGGTGGTATTACAAAGCTCTCAGTGTCACTGCCGAAGGCGTAGGTGCTTCCATTCTTACTGTTTTTTGTAATTATTTGCTCTAACATAATGCAACAGAATAGCATGGAAAACTATACGAGAGACTGGGATTGACTCAGGCAGTTAACTTTGGAAGTCTTCATGTTAGTGCTAATGGACACAAATTATTGCTTACGCACGTGTGGGCACTACAAATGTCCAATTTGAATGATTAATCTCAATATAGAAATGGTAAAAGTTCTCAAATGTGGAATAATGGAGCAACTGAAAAAAGGCCAAAAATACATTTAAAACAATATATTTCCCCCCCCCCCCTACATTTCAAATGTTTGCTTTATAGGTTGAATGGCAAAGAAATTAGCTCCGGAGATCACAAGGTAACGGTAACAATAGCCGTCTTGTTTAAGTCGTTGTTAGGTGACAAAACATTAAATAAATGAAAAAAATTAAATAAAGGTGTCACTTGTGTGATAATCGTTTTATAGAAAATTGAGAACTTGTCAAGTGTATGTATTAGTACCACTCGATTGCGTTCCCCTAATACCCTCATGCCAGAAAAGTGACCTGTTACGGGTGGATAAAGTGTCACACACTATGGTAGGAGGGTGAGGTACATACAGCTAACTAATACTACCCTCAACCACCAGACTGGCTTCCCCAAATACCCACTCCTTAGAGTGGAGGTACTCTGAAACAAGTGATCAAGGTTCCCCATTTAGCCACTACAGGGGCAAGAAGGTCTCCGAAAAAACGTATTCTGCATTGGTAGTCATTTGACCTGAGTGACTCCAGATGTGAGGTCATACCAGTCAGAGGCGTTGGACAAAATGGTCAGGGAAACTTCATGAATTTCTCAATTTGGTTTCTCGTAAATTAAATGACAAGTAGGGTTTTCTCCGAGACTACTGAACCAATGTTTATGGAATTCGGCTAAAAAAACATACATCAGCCGGAGATGTGCCTTTAACCTCGAAATTAATTTTGATCAACCCCAGAGGCGACATTTAAAGAGCGGAATTTAAACAATCGAGACCTTGACAACCTTTGAAACAAAAGGATATTTTTTGTTGTTTGATTTTTTTACAACGAGGTTCAATGCATCGAATGGGACTACCCGGGTTGCTGACGTTTTCCGTTCGTTTCCCATAACAAGAGGAACATTACTAGGCTTCCTGAGTCCCGTCCTGTAGGGTGCATTAGACCAGGTTTCAGGTTCATTTTCGACCGGCCCGACCTCATGG
This sequence comes from Adelphocoris suturalis, assembly GCA_030762985.1. Classification (NCBI taxonomy): domain Eukaryota; kingdom Metazoa; phylum Arthropoda; class Insecta; order Hemiptera; family Miridae; genus Adelphocoris; species Adelphocoris suturalis. Next base: position 84,950,672 of record CM061043.1, on the reverse strand, counting down.
TAAATGACCGGGCTGACCCTAACAACTATATTTTTGATAAACATCTGGCGTTTCCATATCTCCCATTCAACGAGGCTGCTGCTTCAAATCTTAATACCTAGCTAATACATGCCTCTTTTACTAGAGACGCTACTAACATGAGAAGAAAAAAAAAAAAAAAAAAAATCGAAGGGCTGCAGGCCCAGACTTTGAGAACCATTCTACCACGCGGAACCTGAACTCCCATCTAATTCAAATGTCTTGAAGACAGCGTGAATGTTAGCCAGAAAGAAGACGGCGAAGGTTTCAAATTGATCAGTGAAGAACCATAATAATTATGGTTATTAATAATTCAATTATGGTTATTAATATTTCAATAATCAATTGTTGAAAAACCAAAAACTGGTCACAAATAATTATAAAAAAAATTAAATTTGAAATGAATGATATGGATGATGACATACTTTGTATTTACTTTTTGGTGAAGGATCCGTCTGTTCAAAGGTCTGGTGAATGTTCACTTTCCGTCCAATAAAATAAAAAAATCTGAAAAATTTTGAATTTCTTGCCGGACCATTTCCTGCGCCAACCCTCTAAGACGGACACCCCTCTAAGACTGACCCTATTTGCTGGTCACAAGGGGATCCGTCTTACAGGGATTTCACTGTGATTACCTATTGAGAATACCTATTGAGAAAAGGTCTCAATGCCCGCGGAGATCAGAGATTGGAATCTGCGTGATTCAGGATTACTCACATCGGTTTTTGTTTTCGAATGACTCACACAATCACCTGCTTTTCAGTTTACCTTCATGATGAAGCAATTTTTGAGATCACGAAATACCTATTGAATTTCGTTCTACATTCATGGTATTGCCTGAAGTAGATACCCGCAACTTTATATTTATGGGTGGTAGAATCAAATAATCCGATAAGTTAGGTATTAACTAAGTAATGACTATAATTTAAAGGCCCTTGGAATTTTCTCATTTTTTTATACTTGAAGTATAAAAAATGTTTCAGTCATGCAGCATGATCGCATGAGCGAATTTTCGTAAATGATCATATTGTATCATTTTAAATTGTTTTGAAATTTGAGCTTTTTGAGTGCAAGGTAATTGTCAAATATTAATTTTAAGGTGAAAAACATATTCTAAATACTAATCTGCTTTTCAAAAGGAGGTTTTGAATTTTCAGATTTTTTTTGCAGTTTTATCGATTTTTTGAAGCAAATTTTAATGAAATTTAAGTACATTTTTCAGCATTATTTACCTAGTACATACATTTTTGAATGTTCTATTTTATAGTTAATAAACTTTATTTGAGCTATATTCTGCAGAAAAATAAATAAATAAATAAATAAATGAATAAATAGATAAATAGATATGGAGGGGATAATTACCGATTCTTTCAAGCGCTGCCCAAGCTACAAATCTCGACCGATTTTCCGTGATTCTTATTTTGTTCCATTACTAATTCGATATAGTTTTGGAACGTAAATCAGGGGTTTCACATCATGGGAGGAGGTGAATGGAGGGGGTAATACTGATAAACCATGATGTTGTAACAATTCTAGTCCGATTTTTGTGATTCTTTTTTTGTTCACCTACACATGAGTTCGGTCTAGTTTTTGATCATACCTATATCAGGAGTTTTAAGTTTCATTGTGGACGGGGGTGAATCATAAATCATGATGTTTTGACTACTCGTCTAATTTTCCTGATTCTTTTATTGTTCAACTATGACTTCGGTCTAGTTTCGGAAGGTACATCAGAAGATTCAAATTTCATCATGGAAGGGATGCATGAAGTTTCAACTTTTTTCATCGTTTTTTGTGATCACTTTTTGTTCAATTATGGATTTGGTCTAGTTTCGGGAAATATGTCAGGTGCACACTAAATTGATAAAATTTAAAAAATGTGCCAAAAAAAAAAAAAAAAAAAAAAAATCACTAAAAATTGCCGAAAACGGCTAAAAATTGTTAAACATATTTTTTAGCAGAATTATAGTCAAAATAATTTTATTAACGATCAACTGAAACATTAAAAAATTATCCAGAAATAAATGCTGAAAAAGGTACCTAAATTTTATTAACCGAAAGATGGATAAAAACTGCAAAAAATCCTAAAAATCCAAAATCTTTTTTGAATGGCTGAATATTATTTAGGCCGAGTTTTTACCATTGGTAAGTAATTAATGATTTCTTCTCACTCAAAGATCTGAATTTTCAAAACAATTTAACACAATGTAGTCCGATAATTCAAGAAAATTCGCTCATACGATCATGCTGCATGACTGAATTTTTTCTATCCATCTATAAAATTTTCAGACCCTCTTGAAAAAGGTGAAATTAGAAAAAAAAAAAAAAAAATACACAGGTATTTTGCATTAATTTTATTAAAATTCTGTGATCGGGCCACGGAAAACAGACGAGAATATAGATAACGAAAACATCGTTAAATTAAAAAGTAACTCACGATCAACGATATACAAAGAAAATTTCGGTACCTACCTTAAAACACATTTATTATAAACATTTTCAATCTGTACAACAATCATTAGTTGTCAACATAACAGTTTGATTATATTATGCAATTTGGTTCTAGTACAAGTTTTATAATAAATAAAAACATAACAGTTTTAAACCTCTTAAATCAATAGGTGACAAACGTTAAAAAGTGTAATATTTAAACTACGAATAATCTAATCCAAATGTTCACAGTCACTTTTTTCATAAAGCTCAAATACACGTGTATCGTATGTTTAAAGATATTGTGGCAATTTAGTGTAAACACGTTGAATATACCTTCAACGTAAACTTTGATTAGACGTACGAATCAAATGGAGAAAACGGGATGGCTGAATAACGGAAGGCTTATAATGATAACATACTTGTCATTCTGTTGAATCAGCGTATATGTGGGAATATGTAGTGTTTGTAGGACTCATAATTTTTAGAAATGTCCCAACATATTCCAAATTACGTTCAATCGTTTCGATTACATTGCCACCAGAGCTCGAGTCGTAAGTTCACGCTTTCAGAATACCAAATTTAAACAATTTTATGATTTTAAGACTAAAAAGTAGACAAGAAAGATCTAGACAAAAAAGTAAAATTACATTATTAGATAAATTAAATAAATAAATACAAGTGCATAAATTTAATTACATACAATATTAGATAAAATGTAACTCTAATTATAATACATTATTTTTAATGTTCTTCATAAACCTTAATCTATTATTATTCTTCCTTTATTTTCCGAAAAAGGTATCTATTTTCCAAAATGTTGGTTTTTTGTAAATTAGGATACCTATGATTTTACTTTTCTAATACGTCTTATTACTTGTCTGAATAGGTAAAAATTAGGTAATTCTAATTTTAGTTGAATTTCCAATTTAAGATACCGAATTTCCCTTTTCTGTAAAGAAAATTTGATTAGACATCAGAAATGGGGATTAGGCATCCCACACAAATACCTAACCGTGTTAAATCTGAGTTTTATTCTGGAAGTAATGGAATACATACCTAGTTCATAAATTATGTGGGAATCAGTTCTTTTCATTTTTACCTACAGACTACAACAGATTGTAATTTTGGCGTATTTTATCACAGGAACACTTAGTAAGAGACTTTAACAAGATTTTTGCAGCCGAAATCTATTCATTCACTCATTGCTCCTTCCAGATCCAAATTCAATAAGTAATACTGATCTCAACAATGCGTATCATTATTTTGGTCTAATAATTGTCAAATTTAAAATGATAATTTAGAAGCAAACCCTTACTAAATTAAAATTATAATTGTAATTATACAATTAAGGTGTGTACAGATATAATCAGGAATGGTAGGAACTCCTTATTCTACAACAACTTTTGTTGTTGTTGATAATGTTGATATATTAGTCATTTTCTCAAATCAGATATTCCGGTAAATCGAATGTAATAACTTAGCGGACGAGGAGAGTGCAGATTAAAAATGAGTATTCAGTAAAATTCCATTCCTAATACGACGACATTATTGATTTTGGAATGAAGATTTAAAGAAAAAAATCTTTTCATTTATAAAAGTGATACTTATCTAAATGTTGTTGAATTTTGAATTTGATTACCCAACTGTGTGTAGAATAGAACATGTAGATAGATGAAATTTGCCCCACAAATAGTTATAGACAAAATAATAGGGAAATAAAATAAATAAATGGAGACTAAAATAAAAATCTTAGAATTATGTAAAAAAAAAAAGGAAAGACCTAATGTAAACGTGGGAAGGAGTTACGCTCAAAAAGGTTTTCGATTTATGAAACTAGAATCAATAAATATGTATCGAGACATAATAATAATAATGGAACCAGGAGTTTCCCACCATTTCTGAAAATAAATTTATAGTGAATTCAATTCCTCCATAACTGTCACTTATTTTATATTAGCTTACTGTAAAACTGAAATATTTCAGGGATATCATTACCAAAATAGTTTAAATTTTGAATGTCATTATTTCATAGAACATACTTTGGTTGAATAATTTCTTGGAAACAGGAACACGATGTGAAATTTCTTGGATAGATGGATTTTTGGATAGATCAGGTCCACTTGTGATGATAATAAATTATCATCAATATAATGGTGATGGTATTGATTAAATTTTTATCCTCGCCTACCTCCTCCTCTCTTCCCTCCTTTGCCTTTGGGTGGACTGGAGGGCGGGTTCGGGATGGAGTTCTTCTTCAGGACAGCCTGCCCGTTGGATTTGGTCGCCTGGTACACGATGACATGAGGCCTCGTGTCTGTCGGGGTTTTGTACCGGGGCCAGACCTCGAATATCACGGTGCTGCCAGCTTTGACTTCGTTGTAAATTTTAGCCTCCACCTGCGTCTTCCAACTTCCACGGTTGATGTTCTTATTCTGCGGGATGATGTTGTAGGAGTCCCGTCCAGTGCCTCCCAGCCTCTGCGCGATCAGGTGTCCAGCGTCGTCATTTCTGCCGCCCATCCCTTGAGCGTAAGCCCGAATTTTTTGGTTGGTCCCCGTCCCTTTGTCAAGATGCTGCCTTTGGATTTCCGCCTTGATGTACTCCACTCTGTTTCTATGACCTCTTTTGTACGTTTTTATAGGTGCCTGCTGACCTTCCACCGCGCATATCGACCACAAGCACAACGCTACCACAATCAACGACCAAATCCCGACGTCAAACCTCATTTTCGCACTTCTGTAACGACTGTTGACAGAGAACTGATGGAGAGTGAGGCGATTCCCAATAAATATACCCGCGATCGTGACATTCCTCTTACGGCCGCGGGCAGGTTTTCCTCATCCGAGATGAGTTCAGGTGAACGAGCCTGGGACAACCTAATGGAGTCATGAACTCCTAGAGGTTGAGTCATGATGAAAAACCCTATCACAACAACGTTGAGCTCGAGAGTCATGTTATTTTCCTCAATTGTAGCTTTGTAGGGTATTTCCCGATTAGACACCATTCAAAAAATTTAATGTTCTATTGCCCTATTGGGGCTTCCATGCGGCATTTGAGATGTTATAATTTACCAAACAAAGGTTATATAAAATAAATAATGTAGCCAGGGTTATTTTTACAGATACGTATTTATACCAAATGTAACTAAATGTGTCCAACTTTAAAAGTACTTCCTCTACTATGCCTCTAGGTCTAAGAAGGATGAAAAGTAACAATGCAAATAAGTATAACTTAATCCTTTGAAGTTTAGATGTCATATTTCGCAGATATCATATTATACAGCATATCACCCCACTTTGGTAGAGCAAAATTTCAGATCTTTCAGGGAATTGGACTCTAAGTAAAAAGATCCAATGAACCTAGGTCTCCAGACCCTTTAGTTCCAGGCTAGGATTACAAAAACTCACGAAAAAAGAAAGTTTTTTGGATTCTTTTTGGCATTAACGTAAACAAGTAGAAATAATATTCTCTCTCTCTCTCTCTCTCTCTCTCTCTCTCTCTCTCTCTCTCTCTCTCTCTCTCTCTCTCTCTCTCTCTCTCTCTCTCTCCCTCTCTATCTCTCTTTCTCTCTCTCGTAAATGATTGTTACATAAGATACGTGGGGGCTGTTGAGCAACGACTGCTCTTTGCACTTGAACTGTCCTTTGTCCTTATTTGTGAAATAATGTTCACAGAGGATAAAGTTACCTTGAATGAGAATGAAAATCATAATTTTGTCGATTTTTCCGTCCTCACTACCGAAGGTAAGGAAGCTTTGTGACCGAGAAAGTACCTAGTCGAAATAATTGTTGTCCTCCAAAATGGAAATTTCCACTTGATTTTTGCGTTTCAGAGCTTGTTGATAAATTTTGGTTCAGAGTCCGTCTGTATGTCTTTGCTTAATCCCTGTCATGCCCAAAACTATACCAAGTTTCAGTCAGATTTCGATGAAATTTTCAGGGGTTGCTTGGGTTAGCTCCCAGACGGCCTCCTGAAATTTCCAATGTCGGATCAACAGTAGCCTATACAAATACGCAAACGCGAATTTCTCATAATCTGTTGGTCCGATTTCGTCCAAACTCTGTAGGTAGTTGGGAATATGTTCTAGAGGAATGTCCAACAAATTATATTGCGATTAGTGGAGTAATAACCATACCGCATGCACGAAATGAATATCGATTGACATTGACAAAACTCCGAGTTTAATCAAACGATTTTGATGAAATTTTCAGGTACGAGTATTATGCCGGGTGACCTTCTAGACGGTCTCCTATAACTTTCATTGCCGTCGCATAAATAGACCTAGTAGTCTGTGCGCATGTGCAAACGTTAATTTCTTGTAACTTTGATTTATTATCATTTATTGGTCCGATTTCGTTCAAAATCGGGGAGTAGATGGGTATATGTTCCAGGAAAGTTCCCTATGAAATATATTGCGATTGGTGAGTAATAACTATAGCGCATGCGCAAAACGAAAATCGTGCGACTCAGACAAAACTCCGAAATTAATTTACCGATTTTTATGAAATTTTCGGGGGTCGTGTGGTTTAGATCCTAGACGGTCCTCTATAAATTTCATTGCAGTTGGATTAATTGCAGTTTGTGCGTGTGGGCAAACGTTAATTTCTAATAACGTCGATTTCCTATCATTTGTTGGTCCGATTTCTTTCAAACTCGAGAGGTTGTTGGGTCCAGGGTGATGCCCTTTGTATTTTATCGCATTTGCTTGAGTAATAGGCAACTATTGCGCATTCGCAACACCAATATTGGATGACACTCTGAGAATAATGAATAATGAAATTTTCATCTATTTTGTGCGTTAACCTTTAGTCAATTTCCGCACATGCAAACATGAATTATAGCCCTAATTTACATTCAACCAAATGTACATGTAATTGGATACTGTTATATTTTGCATTGAATCATTTCGGTTCGAACTAACGCAATACGTCCACGCTACAATATGAGGATGCTATACACGAGGGGAAGGTTCACGAAATACACCGTTTCTGAAATTTTAAAGAATACACAATCATTTTTGAAAGCATCTTTCAATGAACAGAATTCAACGGAATGAGGCATTACAGTTTCTTGAGAGAATAATTGTGTTTTCGATGAAAATTTAAGGAAGACGGTTGGAAAAGATTAAAATTTCATGATTATCGGAATTACCTCTTCTACTAACCTCCCCCGATCTTGAACTTGAAACCATCAAGGTTTTTTCTCACTGAAATGTAAAAACATAAGCATTGATTTATCAAGACTACCTCCCACTTTAACCTCTTCCATAATGAAATTGGAAACTCTTGAAATATTTTCCACAACTAGGCCAAATGATTAATAAAACGAAAAAAGAATCACGAAAATCGGTTAAGAATTATAGTTTGGGAAGCATAAACTATATTTCGTTTTACTAAAATCTCGCTTTTTCAGCACTACCACCTCCGTTATATCCCTTCCAACAAGAAATTCGAAAATTCCAAGGCTTGTTGCACAACTAGACTATAATTAGGATCAAACAAGCAAAGAATAACGAAAATCCGTTTAGAATTGTAGCCTGAGCAGTGCCGACTAAATTTATCACCCTGACAAACTGAAAAACTCCTACGATGTTAGCAAATTTTTGTAGAAAATTCACACACACACACCATTCCAGCCGATAGCTCTCTTTAGTATTAATATATAAATTCCGTTCTTGCCCAAAACATCAAGCTCTTCAAATGAAAGGATGAGTTCGTTGGCCACCATTCTTGAGCACATTAAATTACTCAAATTTTTCAAAAAAGTACTACAAAAATCACTAAAATCTAGTGAAAACAGTTAAAAGTTGTTAAAATTATATTCTAGCAGAGTTTTAGTCAAAAGGAGTTGATCAACGATGAACCAGAATATTAAGAAATGTATTCGTAAATTATGCTGAAAATGTACATACATTTCATTAATATTTTTGCTAAAAATTGATTTAAAAGAATGACAACTTGTTAAAAATGAAAAATCTGTTTTGAATCGTAGAATATTATTTTAAACAAGTTTATTCGACACAAAATTTGCGGTAAACGATTTCTTTGCACTGAAAATGCTCGAATTTCAAAACAATGTAACATAAAATATTAACTATAATCTACGAAAATTCGATTATAATTCATGCAGTGTGACTGGAATTTGTTTAAATGGATTTGTTCTTAAAATGGTCGGAAACTGATTTTTCTCTCATGATTGGGTTTTCCTAGACCCCTGGATCTATTCTAATAGGATGTCCTCTAATAGATGACCTAGGGACGCCCTAAAAAAAGAACAAAGAAATTACGCGGTAAAACAAAACCAACTTGCAACTGGGATTCCCCGCTTGTGAAACTATGAAGGAGGGAGTTCCCCGGACGTCACGATCGTTCTTCGAGCTTCAAGATTGCCTGTTGGTTATTACGCAGTGATTGATGAAAATTCTACTGCTGCTTGTTATGAATCGTAGAAATTAAGGATAAATCTGCAAGGGTGTCGTTCTAGAAATGATATGACTGTATTACAGGTAATTATCAATGTACGTGATCATTCGCGTGAATTACCTTACATCAAAGGAAAGATGGTTATTCAATCACGTCGAACCGTACTACAGTGGGCATGAGTGAAAAGTCGAAGTTCCAGTGAAGCAACATGATCGTATGAGCGGATTTTCTCATATTATCGTATTAAATTACATATGTTCTATTGCTATGAAATTTGAGCTCTTTAAATGCGAAAGAATAGTGAACTATCATTTTTATGGCTGAAAACTGGTTTAAATAACATTCTGCGAGAGAGAGAGAGTTTCGCCGATTTTATCAGAAATTTTCCCATAACTTCACGCCTTCTGGCGAGTACGGCAAGTTCTTCGACATTACCCAGTGGAAATTTCTCCCTTGATGGGAAAATAATAGATCATAGATACATATGTAGTATGTTTAGGTAAATGAAGGTTAATAGTAGAAATGAACGCAGAAAAATGTAGGCAGGAAGAGAAAACTACAAAATTACACATAAACACATAATTTATTATAATTAAACAGAAATTGAATTTGAACTGGTAATGATTAATAACGGCTTATAGTCACTAAAACATGACACCTATATATAATATTTCGTTTCCAGATGATCTACATATCGTGTGAACACCGCATCAATAACTGTATTATTCCTTATTGTAGAAATGGCTAGATCATTTTTCAACTGTAGACTAATTGTTTCACACATGAAATTTATAAAAATTGACCGAGTTGACCGTTTCAGGATGCCTCAAAATGTATTTCAATGAAGAAAGTTTTCGAAAATTTCGATTTTAAAATTGTTGGAGCCATTGTAATAGCTTCCTTTTCTGCGAAAATTACCTAAAAATCGAAAATGAAATTTTCTTGAAATAGGGCACTAATATATCGCCAGAACGATAACAACAAACAACAACAACGATTCAACAGAACAACAACAATTCAATAGATTCCTTGCCCGTCCAAGTCGCGCATGGATGCCTGACGGGCAAATTCCGAGGTCTGTCAACAGGTCTTCTGAGCTCAGTTGTAAACATAGTGCGGCTATCGTTTCAGTTCGAGAGAATCCATCAGTTATGGAACATGAATCGGAGTGAACATCCATTTTCTACGAATATGAGCACAGGTATATGTAACTCAATCTAGATTATAAAATGTTTTTAAAGTAATGAAATTAATCCCAATTAAGCAATAGTATAGAGAGCACAGATATTTTCGGAGTTATGACTTATTCCCTCAACTTGATAAGTTAATTTCTCGAAAAGATTTTTTTAAAAGACAATGAAATTTATTATTTGTACTTATTATTTTATATGATTCCCTTGTCCCTCGCATCGCTTCCCGATCGCCGTTGTTGTTCAGCGTCCCCTTTAGTGCTACAAACTATGATCGAAATCGACCGCTTTACCGTCTTCCCCGAAGTGCCAATCTCTTTTTGACTTTTTATCCCCAGTTCGATTTCTTTTTCTCTCCCCTCTCATCGCTCAAGTCTTTATTTTCAAACTCCCATGTTTCATTTCAGTAGATTTTCATTTCCCCCTCCCCTTTTTGTTTTCTTTTCTCTTTAAATCTTCATCTTTTATTCCTCTTATCAGTTAGATTCACGTTTCCCTTGTTTAGAATGACTTATTATTTATAAAATGTAATTGGGCTTGCCCGTATTAAATAAATAAATAAATAAACCGATTCGGTATTACAAAGGTTGGTAGACTCACAACAGTTGACGAAAGAAAATCAAATACGAAACTTTGATTAGGAAACTTTTTTGTGTGTAATTAAACAAAGAGTTAAAACGGTATAAATGAATAAATTACACAGCACCATTTTCTTATGTAATAACACGTAGTATAATACGGAAGTAAATATATAAGAAGTATTTGTCAGCGCTGAGTCGATTGCAACCACTCTCAGGTTGCTAAGATTCATAATAAGTGAGAAAAATTGATTTTTAGGTGACAAATGCCCATAATTGACCAAATTCAGACCATGGGGCATGTAGTCAAAGTATTTTTTGGCGCTGATTGCGACCACTCCCAGGTCTCTAAAATTCATAATAACTGAGAAAAATCGGTTTTTAGGTGGAAAATGAAATCATCAGAAATTAACAAGTGGTTGCAATCATGTTCACAATATTAATGTTTGAGAGTGAACACCTGTCTATTAACAATTATTCAAATAACCATGCTCATAACTCAGCGTGTTGGCCGCGCACTTCGCAGTAGTTAACATAATATGGTCGGATAAATCGAGAGCTTTCGAACGAATGGTCAACGAATTTTGTGGTATGAAAAATGACCAAGTACCATTTCCCTAGCAATAACTCGGTTGTAAGCGGAAATCATCAGAAATTGTTGCAACACAATTTCGTTTCGTTTTCAGTTGGAGATGCCATGGCTGAAACACATTCTGTGGTAAAATGCCCATAATTGACCGAATTTTGAGAATAGGGCATGTGGGGTGTCACAGTCGAAGTACTTATTAGCGCTGAGACGATTGTGATCACTCCCAGATCTCTAAGATTCATCAAAAAGCGAGAAAAATCGATTTTTAGGTGAAAAATGCCCATAGTTGTCGAACTTTTCGAGTTCGGTTTCGTGTTCTAAAATTTTCTTACCGATCTCGTCAAACGGCTGTCCCCCAAGTTTTATTCAGGACATGGTTGGCCTCAATGATCAGAATTTAAGTGCCTAATTTAATGTTATCCACAAATTTTCTTTGAAAATTCGCTCTATCAGTCATGCATGACGGAGTACATTTTTCGTTACTTTGCTAGATGACAATTTTTGGCAAGAAGGCCTCCGTAAAAATGTATTCAACGCAACAAATAAATAATAATAATAAAATAAGCTCTAAATCTTGACAGAACATGGAACATGTTCCTTGGGAGAACAAGATAGAATTTGGTCACTCAGCTGATAAGGAAAGAGCCCATCATTTCAATCGTCTCTTAATGTCCCAGGGAGTCTCCCTATCAAATTTCAACTTTCAAGTTTCTTTCCAGTCTAATAGTGGTTGCAACCATGTTTACAAAATTAATTGAGAAGGATCACCTGTAATTCTGTCTCATTTTTGGCCAGGTTATGTTGGCAAAAACATGTTCCATGTTAAAAAAAAAAAAAAAAAAAAAAAAAAAAACGGCAAAAGCGGGAAGCTTGCAGTCAATGCATTCACTAATGATTGATGTATCCATACAATATGTCTTAGGAAACTTCTCAACAACAGAGTTGCCAGGTGGGATGTAGAAAAAACCGGACAGAGTTGGAAAGCATATCAAACAACTCATTTAAAAATTGATTCCATGCACGCGGCTATATGAATGATAATGCACTTTCTATATGAATTTGCTATATGTTCTAATAAATAATATTTTCTTCGATGTTATAATTTTTGTTTAAATTATAATTACGAGTATGTGACACTTTGAATACATTTTGGTGCCCCTATGATTTCATCCAGTGAGTACCTTTATTCGTTGTTATACGATATAACAGTGAACTTATCACATATATCCAGAAGATTGAATAATTACTGACTACATAATAATTATTGCTATACATCATCTGGAAACCACTAAAGACGCACAACTTTAATGGAAGCTAAATAGAGTTGGAGGAACCTGAGATCAAAATTTGTGCTTGTGTTCTTCTAATTTAAATTATTTGATTTATAATTTATTCATGTTAGAGCCTAATTAAATAATCAACAGCTCAAAATAACTAATCAGCTGTCGGTTTTTTAGTTTCTCAAAATGCTAATCAGTGTAGGTTTCGTAGGAACTTTTATAAAGTATCATAGCTATATCTAATTAACATACATAGGTAAGCTGGCGACGTTCAAATCAGCAAATATCTGGTAGGTAACTGTGAATTTCGCAACAAAATTTTCATTATTACCTACGACTTGAACTACTAACTTAAGATTATCCCCGTTATTTCAAAATTATTTGCTTCAGATTAAAACTGAAAGAGAGAATGCACAAGTAATGCCTAACAGAAGAGATAAAAGGTTTGTTCGCTGAGGCGATTGGCAGTGACTTGCAAACCATTTCAAACTCGTTGGAGACTGGTTAAGTGGGCATGCGCGACTTCAGCCAACTTCCAAATTGATTTCAACCCGGTTGGGGATTAGAGTCCATCCATTTTATAATTGAATGTTTGGGCAAAATACTCTGAGTCGTGAAACAGTGGCGAAAACAGATGCAAAAATTCGAATGATTTCTTTGGCTGCTGTGAGTTTGGAATGGAGGGGGTAAATAGTCAGAGAGTGGTCAGCTAGAAAAAGCTCTGACCGATTTGAAGATCCGCAACGGGTTGGAAACCAGTTTGGAAACCTCTGCGAACAGGCAGTTACCGAGGGTGGGGGGAGCTCTGATGATCAGAGAACACAGTGAACACCTCAAGTGGGTTGCAAACTGGTTTGGTGGCCTCAGCGAAAACCTGATGAGTTCCTTCTCACGAAGACTACAAATGATTTTGGACTTTTCGATAGTTTTCTAGCGTCGATTGCCAAATAAACGATTTAGGTAGGTCCTCCAGAAGTCAAGCCTGTTTCGTAGATAGCAACCTACGATAGGACCTATGAAAACCGGACATTGGCCGCCCTTTCTGAGAAAAACGGACATTTGGTGTTTGAGCTACTTTGAATTTTCATCCGGACAACTTGGTGAAAAGCAGGACTGTCCTGGCCAGAATTGGACACCTGGAGCCTATTTCATGAAACAGCAAGTTACAAGTTTACATGTACAGGTACTTGTAATGCACGGTAAACTAGAACAAGTGTTTCACCAACACAAAGAGTACAAGTGTAGAAAAGTTACACTTGTAGAAGCTAAGTTTACAAGTGTAGCAGAAAAGAAAAATGGCGTGTGGGGACAAACGAAATGAAAAACGTCAAGCGGGATGCCGAAATTGAAGTTTTGTCAGCGAATCGTAATATAAAAATAGTGTTAAGTACCTACACGATAAGATGTTTATCGTGCATGACAAGTTGTAATGATTGGAAGACAGACAAATTATAAACTGAAAAGTGGAGAAAGTGTGTATTTGATTTAAACTTATTCTGATGGCTGTCATAATCGGATTTTTTTCATTCATTTAGCGGAAATGATTAATCAGTTCATCTAGTCTTAATGCTGCTGGGTTAGGAATGTCATCTGTAACTTCGAGATGATCTTCACACTTCACTTTGTTCTTCAATGACGGGGAGATCCTCAATACCCGATCAGGAAGAATTGCACAGGGTCACGCACCATTTGAATCTTTCAAGTGTCTCGGAGGATGACATCCTATATCTCTCGTTAAATCTCTCAAAACGAGCTTTTATTCGTGGCCGAAAAAATCTTTGGCGTCTTCTACGATGAATGCTTCTTGTCTATATTCTTCAGCAGAAGATCATTCCCACATATTAAACAAAGAAAAATTGTCAACTCACCAATGCTGGAAAATTATTGGTGAATGGACATAGGTTGAAAATCGGCCATTTTTTACAACTGTAAAACAGTGACTTGTTCATAATGGCGGGGAAACACTTGTAACTTGTCCAAATTCGCCTGTACACTTGTTAATTTTCACAGTGCATTACAATTCTACACTTGTACCTTTTGAAACGCTTGCACACTAATTTTTTACAACTTGCACATGAAATTGGCTTGTAACTTGTCACTTGTTGCTTTATGAAATAGGCCCCTGGCAACCCTGCTCAACAAGCTTCCTAAAAAGTTAACAAGTAGTTTCTTCCAGATTAGTGTGACGTCATTAAAAAGATGTAGCGTGACTTGGAAAATTTGGTGAAACGAGTCTATCATTATCTTGTTTATATTAATAAAGTAAAGTGTCTGTATGTGGGTACCTCCATAACTTTTGAACGGATTGACCGATTTGCGCGATTCTTTTTTTAATATGACCAGCCACTTTCGGCGCAAAATATAGGCCACATCAAAATTGCGCAACCCCTGCTCAGTAAGGGGTGGGGGTAGAAAAACTGGAAAATCCGTGTGTGGTCTCAAACGAAAGTCCACGACTAGGGGGTTTCAATTCCGTACACAAGCAACATACCCTTAGGGACCGTTTGCGAGCGAAGCAAGCGAAAAACCCTACATGTTTCAATTGTAATACACCTAAATGGGGGGGTAAAAGGCCAACGAATGTTCACAGCCACACCTTGCGAGCGAAGCGAGCCGGAGCGGCTGGTTGATTGATATTTAAAAAAACTCATTTGAAAGAATACAAAACTACCTAGTAATAGAACTACTCTGTTGATGTATAAAATTTAGTCGAAACAATCATTTCCGTTTGAAATGCATCAATTTGACCTCGAAATGATGAACAGGTCTGTGGTGTACACGGAGTACAGGAGTGAGTAAGCGGGAAGGTGAATGAGAGAGTTTGGAATGGTTTAATTGATAATATTCGGTCGAGCTGGCTCGGGAAGCGTGAGTGGATTAACGCGGTTGATTGAGGTGGGAGCCCTTGAGACGGTTCAGACGTTCACAGGGAGGAAAAGCCTAACCGAGTGAGGCTCACAGGCCAGTGAGCCCGGAACGCTGCCGTTCTTACAAGCGCCCCGACTGCGCTTGAGTTGGCACGCTCAGCTGAGAGGATTGGTTGTATTGTATTCAGTTTACAGGGTGACTCTCGTAAACTGGTAATATATGAGGATTTTTTTATAGCATCAAAAAAACTGTTTAACAGATAATGTGCCCATTAAGTCTCTTACGGTATTTTAATATGATCATTTTATATTAGACGTCCCCGAAAACGTCCCCCACCCCCCGCTAAAATCGTTAATAATGGGTCTAAAAAACAATTTTTTTTTCAATCTTAATGTTTTTTTGTATGGATCTCAAAAAAAGACAAAATCGGGCACTGCGTACTTGCGCTAACGTGCGGAGTTGACATCAACTTCGTTATTTTGAATAGGAACCCCCATTTTTTATTGCAGATTTGAATTTTACGTGAAGAAATGACTCATCACTCGATTTTATCAAGTGCACGCAAACAGGCGTGATTCCGCCCTAATAATGCAAAAATTGTGAAATACTAAGTTTTTGAAGATATTTGTTTGCCACATGTAATACATGATTTTGGGCTATTTTTTCGTGCTGAACCTCGAAATGATGTTCATTTATTGATATTTGCAACACTAACTTGGGAAAACACCGAAAAAACTACATTTTTAGTACGCTTTGTGCTTAGTGGATATATGTAAGAAAAAGTGCGATTCTGGTCGATTTTTCATTCTGGTCGAGAGTGATATTGATAACGCAGCTTTCACAAAAGCTCAGGCCACGAGGGAAGAATGGAAGCTTCACAACCAAGTGTTATGCGACAGGCCCATGAGTGAGGGGGGGTCCTACTCTACAATTTTATCGATGCAGTCAGAATGAATAATATAAGTAAACGCTGCCATTTGTGCCAATACTGATTTCTTGAGGTATTTTATGATGCAAAAACATGTAAGTATTAACTGATGGTTAAATCACTTCGAAAACATTAGTAGGGTAAACCTCTACACTTACATTCGAACGCTCATTAAATCCTGGAGCTGTTTTTTCGCATAAAAACGCACAAAAATAACTGCGATATGGTTGATTTTAAGCTCCAAACCCCCCTGAAGCCTTTTCACTTGGAAACACACACACACACACACACCAGATCATTTCTATCATATTTACTTTTCTTAGCCCGCCAGGTCTGCTCCATGTCAACGCTGCCACTGACAACCTGGACATCCAGGATTATGGCAGACCCATCGGGCTTGACAGCAACGATATCCGGCTTCTTGCCCCGGTCACTCGGCATGTGATATAGTCTCTCTCTCTCAACAGCCCAACCGCTGGATGACAAAGCTCCTGCTATCTGCTTGGCAACCGCATCGTGTCGGAGAATGCGACCACCGTGAGTACGAGGACACTGCTGCACCACACGATACAGATTCTCATTTTTACCCCGACAGGCACGGCAAAGGGTGTCTACTGTCCCGCGACTACTCCTCGAACACCTCACCGAGGTGGCCAATGTGGCCACCCGGACGGCGTGAAAATGACGGTAGTCGCGGGCCCCAATGCCCTCTGAAGCCCATTCCACCCACTGGGAAGAAATGGGGGATTCAGAGCACTGTCGGAGTTCTTTACCATCTACTGACTCATGTAGCGCAGCAGCGAACTCAGCAGATGAGCTGGGTTTGGGAGCAGTTGGTGTTGCTCGGTCGCACCACAACAACTGCTGCTTGACAAAGTCAAGGTCAGCAGCAGTGCGGGCAACTTCCCAGCTCGAGCCCCTAAGGGCGAGCAGGCGCTGGCGGCGTAAAGATGGGATGCTGGCTGAGAGAGAGACAATACCGAGCCCACCGGCCTTGACCGGTGCATGGACATAGGCACTTGGGACACCAGGTGGAAAGCCTAGCCAAGAGCGCACAGCAGAGCGAACTTCACGATCTAACTCTAGCAGCCTCCCCGCAGTAAGCCTACCAAAGACTAACCCATAGGTCAGCTTTGGCAGTAAGTACGTGCGAAGGAGGCGCAGCTTCTGCTGTGGCTTCAATGGAGCCTTGGTGATACGAGCTAGTGCTCCACCAAGGTCCACACGGCTTGCGGCAATGGTGGCCACACCCATGAAGTCAACTCCAAGGTACCGCCAAACCTCCAGCACGGATCGGGAGGGGATGGGTGACTGTCCTATGACAAAACACTCCTCATCCACCACCTTCACCTGATGCTGGCGACCCGACGGGACCAAGGAGACTGACCCACACTTATCCGGGTTAACCACCAAACCACACCTGGCTAGCTGCTCAGCAAAGGCATTGAGGGCAATCTGCAAGCCCTCACGGGTTTCGGCGAGTAGGATTACATCATCGGCAAAAGCCAGTGCACCTACTCGCACCCCAGGTGCGAGATCGAATCCTATTTCAGCTGGCAGCTTACCCAAGGCCGTGTCCACGACCAGGTTAAAGAGGAGTGGTAACAGAGGATCCCCCTGGTGTACCCTGCGCCTAAGGGCAATATCCCCTGACATCTTACCTTAGGCCTCGAGGACCATCATACCTTCGTGGCACAGGCAAGCAATATACTCAATTAAACAAGCAGGTGCCCCGACTACACAAAGACAATCGGTCAGGGCAAAATGATTTACACAGTCAAAGGCCTAAGCCAGAGCAGCACGATGGAGCTGCCATTGCTTAATATGGGCCAGCAAAATGACTGTTTGGAGAACTGTAAGGTTCTCCACTGTTCCGTTTGCTGGCCAAAATGCTCTCTGGACGTCACCTATGACACTAGCAGCTTGGAGGCGAGACGCCAACATCTTTTAGGAGTGGCGGAAGACTTCAGACAATATAGATATCAGGCGTTAGCCTCCAGGCCCACTTAACCCTTTTTTTGGGATGAAAATTGTCCGGGCGCGGGTCAACGCTTTCGGGGGTCTTCCCGATAGAAGGAGTAAGTTGAGGATGAGCAGCTTAACTGTTTTTGGAGTCTTGTTCCAACGTCGGGCAGAAACACCATCAGGTCCAGCAGAAGTGGAGTTTTTGACACGGCACTTAAGTGCCTCGTCATGAAGCACCGGCGTGCACATGATGCCACGTAAGGAATCCCTGGTGGAAGCTGGGGGTACCACTGGCTCACCAGGGTTGTGGCTGGGAGCACTCAAGAGTGGCTCCCAAAAGTCCACAAACTCCTGGAGAGGGGGCAAAACTTGCTCATCCCCAGCTCCTTCCAGTACCTCCGCAGCCACACGAGCCGGATGCTTCCTCCACAACTTCTGGACCCGCTGATATTCCCGCCGTCTTGCTTGTTTTGCTGCTCTGCGACCTCCACGAGGCACCAAAGTAGGAGGAACTGCTCCCTGATGCCCCATCACGGTCGCTTCCTCAACCCGTGGGAAGATCCTCTGTATGTAGGCTGCGACCTCGTCCTCCAAGCCTTCAGGCCTCTCAACAGCCCGCCTCACCAGATCCTGCAGGTAGGCACTCTCATAACCATCAATACGGCCTACCTGCTCCCCGAGCCTCAACACTTCAGTCTTCAAGTCTTCAAGAAGACCGGAGGTCCCGGGGGAGGATTGCTGAATGGCGGGCTGTTGCCCCACGCCTGTAGGAGATGCGGGAGAGGCCCCACGGCTATTTGTCAGGATCGCCTCCTGGACAAGCTGCTTATAGTGGGGCCTCAGGCGAAGAGATTGGATGGCAGAAAGCGTGCGCATGGGAAAACGTTGTTGCAAAAATACATTAATATGGCGTACCCCATTGCGCACAGCCTCTGCCTCCTCTGCTGCCATCCGCCGCAAATCCTCAGAAGCATACCTGGGCCGCTCTCGCTCTATGTCAATTGCAGCGTTGGCCTCCGCGGGATGCTTCTGCCAGACGTGGGCACTGAGGCCACGCTTGGAACTGAAGGCTCTCTCACAATGGGCACACTGGTGGGCATTATTCAGGGCAGAGGAAGAGGATGAAGGGTAGGATGAAGATGATGAAGATGAGGGGGAGGATGACCGACGCCCCTGCCTGGGGCGCCCCCGAGCGCCTACCCTAGAACCCCGGATGCCAATGGGCACGCAGGGGTTATGAGGCTGGTCGTGATTGTTATCCATAACTGAGGAAGCGCCTGTAGAAGGGTCGGGAGACTCGTTGACACGAGCCTCCCCCCTAATCGCCAGCGGGTCATTCTGCCACCCTCTGTTCACCCAGAGGGTGCCCGGGTTGCGCGACGGGGACGCATGACCATGACTTGGGTAGGGATATGAAGGAGCTCCGAAGAGATAAAAACACCAACAGTTACCCTACCCCAGCAACCCAAACACACACACACACACAGTAAAATTACATGATGCCTGATTTTTAGTTAGTAAAAAAGGAACAAAAAACCATAGTCGGGAGCTGAAAAATGCATTAATTTAGCGCGCACTGGTGGTGTGGCAGCCAACAAACAGGCGTATACAAATCTCAATACGATGGTAAAGGCTCTTTTGGCCAAGTTGTCAATTTTGCGTCAATTTTAATGAGCGTTCGATTGAAAGTGTACAGGTTTACCCTACTGATAATATATGTGGATTTTTTTATTGCATCAAAATTCATTTTAAAAAGAAGACACAGAGCACACGCACTAGTGAAATCGACCAAAGAGTGGCGGAAGGCTAATAAGACGAATGTTTTCTCGTTTCGTTGGATATAGTTCAAATAAACACTATGATGCAGATTACGTTGGCGGTCGTGTATTTATGGAGGCAGCGCTGGAAGTACTGGCCGGAAAACAGGAAAGGTCGCTTTGTTTTAAGACATTATTTCAGTGCAATCGATTCTTGTGTTTTAGGATTCTTACATATTAAAGCCCTTTCCTTGCGAGAAATTCCACGAATGAATTTTACTAAGAGAAGTAGTGCATAGCATAGTTTCATTGGTTATTATAGTTCAAACAACAGCGGGCTTCAGTTTTCTCGTTTCTTTGGTTATAGTTCAAATAAAAACTAGGTAACGATGCTCTAGATTACGTTGGCGGTCGTATGTGGAGGCAGCGCTGGAGGTGCTGGCCGGATAACAGGAAAGGTCCCTTTGTTTTAAGACATTATTCAAGCACAATTAATTCTTGTGTTTTAGGATACGTACCTACTAAAAGCCGTTTCCTTGCAAGAAATCCCTCGAATGAATTTTACTAAGAGAAGTAGTGCATAGCCTCTTAGATGTTCTCAGCTTCTAATTGATGTACCCCCTTCCTCTACACCACAAACACTGCGTTTTTCATGCAACAACAGGCCTCTACCGAGAATGGGGGGTTGCGGCTGTAGTAATGAGTTAAGTGCAGAGCCAAAGCCCTGATTACTTCCACGCCGTTACTGCCAGCGAAAGGGGTCGGGGGTGTTGTGACGACGCCGTAGGAAGAGATTGACCGTGAAGCCGGGAAAGAGGAAACCGTGAAAAGGGGGGTGGCGGGTCCCCCTTCGCCACCGCGGCCCCCTCTGTCACTTCATCCCCCTCGCTCATCGCTTCTTCTTCCTAACGCAATCTCTGTATTGTCTCTAATGCATCACTCCCCGGTCCCGTCGCCGCTTGTTTAACTTAATGGCGCTTTTGCTGTATTGACGCAGTTGAGCAAGTTTTACACCCCCCCCCCCCACCAACTCCTCACAACAATCACTCCCTCCACCTCTCCCCATCACTTTCTCCAGGAAATGGAAATATAAATTAGGGAGAAAAATCGCTCTCTTCTCTTCCTAAACTAAAGAATAGAATTTTTGAAGTTAAATCTGATGGATGTCTTAGTAATTATGCCAAAACTTTCAAAACACAGCTCAAGATTACCATTCAACCTGACAGCAGCTGTCAGGTGATTTTAAATCAAAGATGATTTTAAATCAAAAATTCAAAAATTTTGCACCCAGCGAGTGGGGAACACTGTACGTCTTAATCGGTTGACATTGCAGTAGGTACATTCTTAATATGGGGATGGAAAAAATTGTTAAATAGTTTTTATTGATTTTATCGTGTCTCTACTTTCATACAGACAAGTGTCTGTTTTTCGTATCGTTTGTTATCTCAATGTTGTGTCCGACTTGCAAAAACTTTCAGTTTCCCCCTCTACCTCTCCCCATCACTTTCTCCAGGAAATGGAAATATAAATTAATAAGAAAAATCGCTCTCTTCTCTTCCCAAACTAAAGAATGGAATTTTTGAAGTTAAATCTAATGGATGTCTTTGCGATTATGTCAAAACTTTCAAAACACAGCTCCACCATTACCATTCAACCTGACAGCAGTTGTTATAAATGATTTTAAATCAAAAATAGTGGGGAAAACTGTACGTCTTAGGGCCGGTTTATCAATCACATTTATCCAATGGATAAGGGGGATTTATCTGAGGGATAGCGTTATTCTCCCGATAACACAATATGGGGTGTTTATCCATCTGGCGTTTTAATTTATCTGGTCCCTGGACAGCTGGATGACTATTATAACTGGAGGTTAATGATATATCTAGAGCTTTCTAACCTCAAACAAGTTTATTTATTTACGAAAATTTATTTGGAACTTATCCGTTAACCCCCCCAGTCAATTTGTCTTCAACACGCTCGCCAGATGTTTCTAGGCATTCCTTCTTACTTAGATTATGTTATGTTATGTATTTTTGAGATGCGAGCTTGCGAGCATCCAGAACGCCTAAGTATACACATCATTCTGACCTACATATCAAACTAATTTGAATTTTTACTAAGGGATTGACTACTTGATGTTGTGTAATTTTGAGATGCCATCTTCGAGCATCCAGACCACCAACCTATGCACATCATTCTGATCTGTTTGTGCGAATTCATGTGGAGGCAATCAAACCACAACCACGCCAATTTGTTTCCAAATCCTGGAAATTTGTTTCAATCCTCACCGACATCGGCAACTTCTGAACCGACATCGGAAACTTCTGAAAACACGGTAATTCTTTCTTTCCTTTTTTTTAAAATAATATAATTTTTTCCCACAGCTTGAAATTGTCACCAATTCTACGTAAATATGTAATCTAAGTAAGAAGGAATGCCTAGAAACATCAGGCAGGCGTGTTGAAGACAAAATGACTGTGGGGGGGGGGGGGGGGGGGGGGGGGGGGGGTATAACGAAAAAGTACCTCTTATTTAAATCAAGTTTGATTGTCTTTATTTTTGTACCTTCCAATGGGTATATTTGGGGATTTTTCTTCAAACAGCAGCAACGGCGAAGATTCTATAGTAGCATAATTCGTTGAATGGAAAAGAAGACCGTATATAGTAAGACCCTGTGTAGATCTCTAGATCACCTACTAAAATGGAACGAGTGCGTATTTTCATTGAGGTTCTCTCCACCCAGCGAGTGGAGAAAACTGTATTGACTTAATGGGTTGACATAGCGGTACATTCTTAATATGGGGATAAAACAACTTTTTAAATAGTTTTTATTGATTTTATCACGTCTCTACTTTCATACAGACAAGTGTCTCTTTTTCGTATCGTTTGTTATCTCAATGTTGTGCCCGAATTGCAAAAACGTTCATTTTCTCCCAATAAACAAGGTACGAACCTCCAATCAGGTTAAACCTGGTAGAGAGGGGAGAGTAATGCCCTGGAAAGAGAAGATCCCAGTGGGGGACAGGATATAAATAAGGCACCCACCAAGTCAGAATCGCTCTAGCCTTCAATCCAACAAGTTTTCTCTCTAAAGCAACCTCAGTCACTCAACAAGTCAATTCATATTTTATCTTATTACACAACGGTATCTTTGATCCGGCGATTCCTTCTTATTTCATAGTTCAAAGTGATTATTCCTTAGTTAGACTTCTTGTTCAGATTATTCAGCTACGGTACTTCAGACTCGGCACTTAGGTAGTTAGAGCTATGTTTTAAGTCCGGCTATTATCTAGCACTACGGTTTTAATGTCCAGCGATTAGTTAATTAGAGCTATGGTCTAATGACTGGCTATTAGATTAAATGAGCTACGGAGTAATAACCGGCTATTAGTTCAGATGTTTCACACACAATCAATGTTGCAATCGAGAGTCAGTTTAATTTCATATTGCATGAAACCATCACACTCAACAAAGTGTTTTTCCTTGGTTTATGGTTTTTTACTTAATTTCCAACGCCCTGTACCTAATGAATGACGATCCACTTCTGAATTTACAATAGGCGTAATTTTTCAAGTTTCAAACTTCCCACACAGCTATCATGTAAATATAATGGAGAAGTGACTGAGTAAAATTTTGAATTCAATTCATACCTTTTCTAACTTGTCTCGAACATAATTGACTTTGCGAAGAACGGTATGAGTAGAAGTCATTTACCTGCAACAGACATGAAACCAATAATTAATTATTGAGTTAAATAAATTAATCGCAGTGTCACACATGACTTTGCTTACAACCTTACATAATATTACGAGTGCCTATGTTAATAGTCTTAGAAGTGCATCCGAGAAATGAGGACAGTCCCTTTAGATTCAATCATATCCTGTGAAGTACAGAAAAGGAATGATCTGTTTTGCGTAACCACCACAATCCTTAGTAATACCCCAGCGAATAGCATGATCCCGCTGGTATTGCAAATAGGCACTCATTAGATTCAGTTTTAGGGGGGGAAATATTTTTGAAGCCCAAAATTGTGACAACATATTTTGCCAATTAACGGAAGAAATGAAATAGTTTTCGTATACCTACTGGATTTTTCAGATTTCACGTAAGTTATTTATCCATCGCACAAGTCGATACCTACGATCTATGCAAAAAAGTGCCTAAAATAAACGAAATCATGCCACGATAGCAACGTCATTTCACCTGAGAGAGGTGGGCAGTCATCACACTCCCATCCATGCCCTTCTTCATCACGTATGGATTTTGAGACTGGGGTGTGATGGAAATGGAGTAGTTACCCCTTCAATGCGTAGAGGCGATCAACCTGCTACACCCAGAGGATATCCTCATGATATCCTGATAGCTAATAGCCCAGGAGCTATCCCCAGTTGCAGCATTTGCGAGAATCGAGAAGGAGGAACTACCCATATACTCACTCCAGCGGCTTTCAAAAAGCGTGGGGGGGGGGGGGGGGGGGGAGTAAAAGGGGGGACTCCAAGTAGGCAGGGCATGGGTATATAAATGTTAATTGGTAATTGGTTTAAAGTATATTGTCCTTTATAACTAGGGGGGGGGGGGGGGCAGTATAGACCATAATAGGGGGGGGGGGGGGGGGGGGGGGGGGGGTCGAAACCAAGCTCTGCTAAGATGAGACTTGGAGGTGAAGGAAATGGAGTAGTTACCCCTTCAAAGGGTTGTGGCGATTAACCTGCTACCATCCATCACAATTTATGATGCTAGATTTTAGAAGTTTCCATTTCATTGAATCGGATGAGACTTACATTGCTATTTGTCGCCTTAGTCGATGGAGATTACAAAAGATGGCGCTGTGAAGCGAGCTCTTCTGGCAGAGACTGAAGAGTCCATGTAACAAAAGCAGACCAACTACCACGCCCTTGGTGATTGTTGTTACTGTAAACATCCCTTCATATCCAAGTAGATTCTTGTCTAGGCAGTGTGCCTAGGTTCAGCATCGTTCTTAGTTGCTTATGGTGTCAGAGGGGAAAAGGGGATCTTGGGAGGAAAGGAAGGAGGATCTTGGATAGCGGGGTTTACACGACCCGATATCGGACTCTAAGTCTGCTCGATCGCCATCAGCCTGAAATTCGATGGTGTAATCTGTGCTTGTGGTCACGTTCTGGGGGTGAGACCAGGTAGAATGGGTGGGAGAGATTGCCAACCGATTTAGGGAGAAAAAGTTGGGGCAGACCACAAGTCCTTAAAAATCCTGCAAACTGTTGAGGGACACTACCTACCCGTGCTTTATATATTACTAGCTGTGTACCCGTGCTCCGCTACGGGCCACCGCCGCCGTGCATAGCGTGGACAAACAAACAGAGTTTCATTCTTATAATATAAATTCCTATTATAAGATTTATCTGTTTTTATAAATTATTTATTTTTTATTCATTTATTTTAATCAATGTATTGAATTTTTGGGTTTACCAACATATTTATGTGGAAGTTGAACAATTTTTTTTCAAATTCTTCTTGATATAGGCTATAATTGACCGTTATTGAAAATTATAGACCAAAATCGAATCTTATCATCTTGCCAAGCTTATAAATTTCCATAAACTTAAATTGAACTGGAAACGACCTCATACCGAACACAACAAGAGAATACGAATCAATCGGTACTCGATCAGCAGGAGCACAATGGTTCACCAGACAATGGCGTAAGGAGCCCCTCAGGCCTCCTGGGAGACAATGCGGGTCCCGAGAAGAGCATTAACATGATTAAAGTCCTCATCCTTGAAGACCTCGTCCTTATCAAGTAATGGAAAAGGAGCTCCGCAGTGGCCGTTGTGGGCGAGTGAACTCAGTCACCCTCCCGTGGATATATGCGTTTCCTTTACCCCCTCCACTACCCCCTTCAACCCCCTAAACCTCTTTGTCACACACTCCTTCTTCTACTCACCAGATTTCCAGACAAACAAACCCAACCCTCAGCCCGTTTCGTCTTTTGACATCGTGCATCTCTCTTGCATCTTTCTTTCTTTCTTGCAGTAGCGGTATTTCAGTAAGTTAGTAAGGGGGAATCCTTTTGCGGTTCACCGACCGTGAAGTCATTTTGAAGGGAGAATATCCAGAAAATTGTAACAACATGAAATCGAAATTTTGTGTCAAACATGATATTATATACTCTACTGAAGCAACCATGGTAGGGAAAATAGTAACAAATTCTACGTAGATAACTTCGTCGCCATAAACCGTCATCTCATCATTCTAAGTCCATCGATAAATTTGAAAAGATTAATATGTTTGAGAACTTACAGTGTTTAATTTCCGAACATCTGAAGAGTCAAATGAAAGTTATCCCAAGTAGTTCAGGAAAATTTAATTTTCAACCAAGCCAATATTTTATCCACTCCTTCATCCTTCCAATACAGGGTGGCCCCAAACGTAACGGACTTAGTTTGAGGTCTTATGGGAAATTTCACGCTGATCACGAATATACCACATATTAAGAGTCCCTGAATAAATCTAGACCACTTTTTTTTCTCGCAAAAAAAAAAACCAATTTTTTCTAGGTTTTCTGAGTGTTTTTGGGTAAAAAACACGGAAATTATTTAGAAAATCGAAAAATACTTCGAAGTAAGAGTTGTAGGAAATTAAATTCTGCGTCGAACGAAACCAGTGCCAGCTTTTAAGATTGTACCTACGATTTTTGGTGAATTTTAGAAGTTTTGATCAGTTGATAAATTGCTTGATAGGAGCAGGGAGGTAGGCAGGTAGTACGAGTATTTTAAACGTTGATACGAAGAGATTCAGTAATCAGTAATGAAATAAAGCAGGAACATTCAGTAAAAACATTTAAACCTGCATCTTAAGTTCAATCTTAGTTCTAATGTTACATCGATTTTGATAGTTAGGTAATTATCAGTAACAAGTAATTAGGTAGGTCAAATTAGACGTAACATATATATAGCTTTTTATTAACTCTCGTTTTCATAATTAACAAGACCTATCGCAGGTTTTCAAGTCATAATCGAGTGAGTCATAATCTATTGGTCAACTCGAGAGTGTGCGCTCTCCAGTCTTGCGAACCGTCGTTAAATTGCAGACTTTTCCTTTTTATACAAACTGATTAAAGGGTCGCTGGATTGTCTTTCTCTCCTTGCTAACATCCAGCTGTTGGTGCCTCGTGAAGCCTCTCGATCAAATGCTCTATTTTACGTGAAATTCCCATTGTTCAACAACTTGCTCCATCGTCCCATGATTCGCCTCCCACGCGAGGTTAATGCGATTCTTAATCACGCGCCTACCCTTGATTTTTTCGCAGACTCGATTGCGCATATATAAGAAAGCAAACTTCGGCTGTAATTTCTCACTAAAATTAATGTGTACTCTGTGAACATCTCCAGGACATTTTGTTATTATGTTCAGTTGTTATTGTAATTTATATAACATGGAACATGTTTTTGCCATCATAAACCTGCCAAAAATTAGACAAAATTTCCGTTACGTGACATTTAGTGCGTTACGCTCCTATTTTGACATTTTATGTCTTTACTTTGGCACATAAACGAAAAAAAAAACGTTTAAAAAATGCGTTAAAAAGAAGAATTAAAAAAAGCGCTACGGTTGGTTTTCTGATGATTTCCGCTTACAAACGAGTCGTTGCTAGGGAAATGGAACTTAATCGTTTTTCATCCCACAAAATTCGTTGACCATTCGTCAATTTCGATTTATCCAACCATATTATGTTAACTACTGCGAAGTGCGTGGCCAACTAGCTGAGTTATTAGCATGGTTAAATATGAATAATTGTTTACACACAGGTGATCATTCTCAATAATTGATATTGTGAACATGATTGCAACCGCTTGTTAATTTCTGATGATTTCATTGAGCTGGTTTCGATGATTTGATTCATAGCAGGTGATCCGAATATTGCGAGAACGGTTTGATTTGTGAAGAGGTGGTTAAATAATTTAATAGGTAATCATTTTAATAGACGAGTCTGCAACACATACGAGTCTGCAACTAAAGACATAAAATGTCCCTATGTGTTGCAGACTCGTATGCAAGCGTTTGGTTTTCAATTTCGTTTCTTCTTATAATTTGTATTATATTATAATTTATTGATGAAATATGGCATGGGAATCG
Organism: Adelphocoris suturalis; assembly: GCA_030762985.1. Lineage (NCBI taxonomy): Eukaryota > Metazoa > Arthropoda > Insecta > Hemiptera > Miridae > Adelphocoris > Adelphocoris suturalis. The sequence continues at coordinate 84,922,532 of CM061043.1, read as the reverse complement.
TCTACAGAAGAGTTTGGTAGATTCAAATGGGCTAAATCAGATGTTCAATACGAAGAGATACCTTCAAACAATGCAGGGAGCGCTGGTTCTGCTCAGTTGAAATCGTAAAGACATTGTTGGGACATAATCCACGGCAAAGTAAAGTTTCTGGTGATTATCGCTTACAACCAAATCGTTGCTACGGAACTGTATCGAAGGCATTCATCATCGTACAAAAATCGTTCGCCAGTCGTTGGAAAGCTCTCAATTTACCTAACCGTATTATGTTAACCACTGCGCAGTGCGTGGCCAACAATCTGAGGTATGAGCGTGGTTGTCTGAATAATTGTTTACATACAGGTGATCCTTCTCAGTTAATTTTGTAAACATGATTGCAACCACTATTAGACTGGAAAGAAACTTGGAAGTTGAAATTTGATAGGGAGACTCTCTGGGACATTAAGAGACGATTGAAATGATGGGCTCTTTCCTAATCAGCTGAGTGACCTAAATTCTCTCCTGTTCTCCCAAGGAACATGTTCCATGTTCTGTCAAGATTTAGTGCTTAGGACTATTTTTTCTACAATTACTTACTGGAATCATTTGAGGCACTGCTAACAAATTAATGTTCCTTTACTCTACTAAATATTTTCCTTGTAAATTTCCTCGTAAATGGTACCTACTTGTTACCGTATATTGAAATTAAAATAAATAAAAATAAAATAAAACGATGTGGTTACTCATCGTAATAACTTCACTTCAAACTTAGCCACGTATGCACCACGAGAATGGCAAGATTCCGCTCTTCTCAATGCCCTATCGACAATCCTATCGGATAATGGACGCAATTACACTTAACTAGTTTTTCATCGGTGGTAACAAATATATATATTTTTTTTTTCAAGGATAACAAATAGCATACCTAGTCTGATACCCGTAGCTTCATCTGCACATCGACATTTGTCTGGTGATGAAAATGGTGAGATCTTGTCAGCCGATTGATATGAGCTGGATTTCGGAACGCCCACGCATCGCGACCCCCGTCGGAAGACCATTGGCCCGTGAACGCGTTCCATTTCCTGGTTCCCAAACGTTCCCATTACTCACCGAACCTGAAGGAGAAAAAATAGGTTTCTCCCATGACCCCTTCGCCGAGCTGAACCTTTTCAACCAGTAGGCGATAACCTTTTCTGGTGACCCCCGAGCCCCTGCGTGGTCCCATTAGTTGGCTTTTAGTTGGCGGCGTTTCCCCAATACGTTTTCGTACCCAATCTTCAGGCCTATTGTTCGCGTTACAGGTCGTTTACGCGTCACAGGCTTCCATTAAGGAAAGGGTAGATTTATTTTTGATGTAGCGAACGGTCGTCAGCCACGTCACCATTAGATGAGTAACGAATGAGTGTGTGCAGGCATGACCCGTGTGATACAAGCTTAGAAATGGCGCAATTAATTTGCACCGCGGACGAAATTCCAAAAACGGGGAACTTTTTCCTTACCTACGAACAATATCTTGCGCAGTTAAACTGTATACTTATATAAATCTATCTCATTCTTAATCGAGAGACAGTCTCATTCTACCATCGACAGTAATTCAAGAAAAAAGAAGAAATGCAACATAAAACAACAAAATTCTTAAATGAATTAAGTTAGCATCCAGCTTATTAATTGGAAATTTGAATTTTGGAAAGTTGTCTCTTATTTCCACATAGTTCCTTTATCATTCAGACGACATTTACTTTTAAATTCAGTAGAAGACTACTTAATAGTATTAAATGGTTGGGAACTATTTGTTTGAATTAGGTATTATTGAATTATATTTAATTATTATTATTGAATTATATTAATTATTATTGAATTATATTAAAAATTAATATTGAACTATCCTCTAACATATTAAATTTAAGTATTTTATATAAATTTTATATATTAAATTAAATTATTTTATATACATTTTATTAATATTATATATATATATATATATACATTAAATTAAATTATTATTGAATTATATTAAATTAAAAATTAATATTGAACTATCCTCGAACAGCTTGATTTGCACAAGTTGAAAAGCTACAGATATACCAATGGGAGGGCGAAAATTCGAAAAATAAGATAAGAAGAAAATTATAACACTATGGGCTGCTGGTAGAAATCGTCATCATCTCAACCTTGAAATAAACTTTCGATAGAGAGTTACTCACATTTTTTGATCCACTTGGGAAACAAACAATTCTACCTCATCGAAAAAGCAAAACGCGTACTTCTTCCATTTGCCACGACCTACATGTATGAATTCGAATTCTCTATATATGCCGCCACCAAAACTAAGTACCAAAGCAGTCTATAGATGCCGAACTAAACATCCGTCTCCAGTTGTCTAATACTGAACCTGACTGTTCAAGATCGTGTCAGCAGAAGCAACCTCATCCTTCACATCTAGTCAAGAAGACAGTATTTGTCAACGAACAGTGAACGTTCCCGGATTATAACTTTTGTTTAAATTGTATTAATTACTTCAGCCTTCTTGTGTACGTCGTTGTTATGTGTCATGATTATGTGTCGTTGTTTCGTGTCGTTGTTAAATGGCAATTTTCAACAAGTAGGAGTCCGTAAAAAAATATTCTACAAAAAAAGACTATTCAAGACTTATAGCATAGATAAATTATTTACGAATTTAAAAAATTATATTTCAATCTCAATCGATGCTTAATCAGAAAAAATGTGATTTTTTGGCAAAATTGTTGAGAATTGAACATTTTCAGAGAGAGCGCCCAGAAGCTCCACGATGCCAAGCTCCAATCAAAGGGAAAGGAACTCTCGCGTCCTTTTGAAAGGAGCTCTAGAGAGGCCATCGGCAGTGGGGGGACCTGCAGTGCAGGAAAATGAAGCGAGGACCCCGAAACCTCAATTAAAAGCCGCAAAGCTATTGAATAGTTGATGAAGACCGGGGCTTCAAAGGGACCTCGAAGTCCCCAAAGGGACCTCCCGCTCGGAACCTGGCAAACCTTTTTCCCCTCTCCCATAAGGCATCAGCTCTAAAGAGCGATTTAGCTATTATACCCGTGAAAAAAGATATTATGGAGGGGTGTGGAAGATGGGTTTTGCCAGGGTCTGTTACCGAGTGTGTTCACAATCATGTTACACTACGTATCCCTCACTGATTTAGTTTATTGAGCGTTTAATCCAAAAAACCACAAGTTGTGACAATATTGGTACTGAAATTATCTCTGATCCATTCGTCCTGTGCCTGTGTGAAACGACGCAAATATTAAACAAAGGTTTACTATTTCTGTATTAGCTTCAATGGTCTATAACTATTATTTATTAATCCCTTTAGATAGTATAAAATCAAAACTTGAAGCTTCGCGACTCCTGAAAGTGTTTGCCCCGTTACTGCTCCTGGTTGTAAGCCCATAATTTTACGTTTTTTAGTAAATGTCGAAAATTTTTTAAAAAACTTCGAAAAAAGGTAGGTTGTGGCTTTAGAGGTAGATCAGAGCGCTTACACACCTCGTAATTGTTTTCGAGGTGTCCCAGCGGAGCCCCAACTTAATTTCCGCACCGTAAGTCAATTTGAAGGGAAATTGGCCTCAGAGGGCCACAGCTGATCAGACCCCTCCATAATTTGTAGATGTATTCTAGGTGTTCCATAGGAGCTCCGATTCAGGTTTCAGCACCACAAGTTGATTAAGAAAAAAATCAGGCTCAGAAGTTCCTCAGCTAGTCAATGTGCTTATGTGCACTGAAGTGGTGTTCTAGATGTCCCAAAAGAGCTTCATTTCAAATGTCAGTTCTTTAGGTTGATAAAATTCGCTTATACATTGTTACCTACATAAACGTAAACAATTTTAAATTTGATTTTCTTAAACGATAACTTTGAATTCAATTTTTTATCACAAAAAGAAAACAATAAGTGGATATTTTACAAATTTTGAATTTGATACCTATTTTGAATGTTGTCTCTCTGAAGAAGCCCCAGTTCCTGGGGGAAACGTTGGAAATTAATTAAAAAAAAAAAAAAAAAAAAAATTTAAGGGCAGGAAGGCCTTTTTTTGTAAAGTCTTGTTGTAATTTGAACTGTCCAAATAAAGAAACGTTGTCCAGTATAGATCCCTAAACGGCAATCCCGATTTCGATGCGGTTTTCCCGAAATTATAAGCGAGTTTGTGGCACGGATATGGGTTGTCCCCAATACCTCCCGTACCATCCTAAATCGGGAAAAGCCCATCAGCGTCACCCGGGTAAACAACTCCGTAATCATGGAATTCCATTTCAGTGGTAAAACTTACTTCATTGAATGTTTACAAAGTACGAACCCAACACGTTTATAACAATTTCTGTAGTTTTAAGCCAAACAGATTTTATTAGAGCAAGAAGGTATTATGGGGGTATAATAAAATCCCAGTCGCAAGCATTTTGTTTATACCTGCCGTAGGATGCAACTGTGTGCTACCATGGTTGCATTGGACATGATAAAATTATAATATCATTTTGTAGGTATGTTTTTCTGGCAGTACCTACTGAAAACTTTTATTTCAAAAGTGAGTGGGTACCTATACCTAATTGTGATGGTACAAGATCATCTAGCGAGCAAGAGAAGCGTGCTGGCACAACTGCCTTCTTCACCCATATTAAACTAATTATATTTTCTATTCAACTTTCTAACGGGGCCTCTCTATTCGTAGTAGATTATGATTACAGCTTGAGGAACCACTCCAATCAGAGAGTAAGCTCTCTAGCTGATTCCTTCCAATTCAACTTGAGACAATTAACTTTTGAACTGCGGGACCCCTTTTGAGGAAGAAAATCATTAGGTACATCTAGAGTACCACTCTAATCAGCTAAGTGAACGCTGTAGCTAATTTCGTTCATATTCAACTTGGGGTGCTGAAATTTGGAACGGGGCACTTCTAGGTATCCTAGAATATAATTAAAATATGCTGAACCACTACAATAAACGAAGTGCGTTCATTTTATTCTCATTCAGCTCAAGATGTTGATCTTTTGAATGGGGTTCCCTAGATGTGATAGACGATTCTTAATTACAACAAGGGGAACCACTCTAAAGGCTTAATGAATTAGCTAATTTGGTTCGTATGGTGGAAATTCCTTTCTGGGTGCAGTAAATATCTTCCAGGTGTATATGACTGAGTTGATTAAAAATACTATACGATGATGACCTTCATTCAGGTCTTGGACGAGCGAGCTAAGCGAGTGAAACAATAAGTTTCGATCACGTACAATTTGTTTTATACTTTTCGCAATCAATGAACAAATTTCTTATCATGCAACAATGTACCAACTACCTATCTTTGGAGCGGCACTTTTTATTTCCAGGGACATATAATAGGTAAACTCACTTTGCTCCAGTATGTTGTTGCTTCCATTCATTCGGCCATTATCATAAATATGTATATTGATACTGAACCGCCGCTACTTTGCTCTCGAATAGCAAAGAACTCCGGATCTCACTCAGCTGATCTGGGGGGGGGGGGGGGGGGGGGGCTTTAGACTTCATGATTCGTTTCAAGACGTTTCAAGGGTTCTCCATTTCAAATCTCACGATCATAGGTTAAATAGGTAACAAAGAAATTAGATCCGCCGCTACATAGTCTCATTTTTTCACATTATTTTGTGACAAGAATTTCTTGACATTTTTCACTTTCAGGCCCCGGTAAAAGCTGTGCTACGTTATAAAACAAATACCTACCTACTGGCCTAACGGCTAAATTCGTAAAACGAACATTTAAGCCTCACAGTTCACTGAATGAATCTGCGTGATTCTTCGCATTTTGCTGTTTTCTACGTTCATCATTAGGTGTTCACTGTAGATGTAAATAGCTCGAATCTGATTGCAACAATAGTTGTTGAAAAAACAACCATGAAGCCTCGCACCAGGGGTTTTTAAGTCTTAGATCCGCAGAAGATGACAGGAGTGCTCTCGCCCCTCACAGTCCGGTATGGTCTAGTGGCTAGGATACCTGGCTCTCACCCAGGAGGCTCGGGTTCGATTCCCGGTACCGGAATATAACTTTTTTTCTCAATCTGACTTTTTATTTTCTCAACAGCCCAAGAGAGTCCTCGGAATGTAGTATAATATTTGAAAATAAACCTGCATTCTCCTAAAAAATTACAAATTAACGCATTACCAACCTAAACTAATAGAAGATGTAGGCTGTGTGTTACGTGTATTTTTTCGTGACCTGTAAAAATTTGTCAGGTGGCTTAGGGTTTCTGCAAATAATATGAACTGAAACTTATCTGAATTTTTACTTTTTCAACAACCTAAAGTGTGTACGGAATATAATAGGCTGTTCTGAAATTATTATAATCCTGCACTCCCCTAATAACATTACGTAATGGTATGATATAGGTACCTACCTAATTAAATGAATCAAAAATGTATGTATGCGGGTTTTCCTCTGTTGTGGCGTTAGGTTTCTGTATCAAGTACCCTTGGAAGTGCATCGAAAAAAACGTACTGGTTTATTATAACACATTCAACAAAATTAAAATACACCAACTCAGAAGATTGATCTAGTGGTTTAAATTTTATCCTCCGAAAGAGCTCGTCTAACATTATATATATTTATATATATTTTTTTTTTAATTACATGGTAGTTTATTTCTACAAAAATGAAAATTTTAACAAAATAAATCAATCAGTCGATGAGAAACTCAAATACTTGAATGAGAGGGTTTAGGACGATTATTTCATTCAAGTTCTCGGCGACCATCTGTGAACCCAAGTAGCTCGTCACAGCTCCGCCACTTTTTTCTCATGCCTTTGATGCACATGGCCGATGCGCGGATTATTGAGAAAGAAAGTCTTGCCCTTAGCCATCCTCTTATTTCCCCATGTGGTCGGTTCCATTTTTCACTTATCCTTTCCGCTGGCTTTAAGGAATGCCACTGTCTGTGGAGCACAAGCACCATCAACAGACTAACATTATATTACTTACTTTAAAATAGTACCTACTCTCCATACCCAACTTCCTACTGGTGGATCAAATATAATGAAAAGTTCTCTTAAAACACCAATTTTACGGCATTTTGGGGGAAAATGTGAATTAATGAATACAGCTAAACTTCAAATTGTAACTAAGTAATTATTTTTTGGTCTTAGGTGAAAATTTTCTCAATTATTTTTTGTTCAAAAAGTCCTACTACTTTTATTCTACCCTCTAAGAGTAAACTAAACTCGATAAATACCGTTTCGACAGAAAATGGGAGTTAATTAATAACAAAATCAGCCTAAAATGTGGAAGTGTAGGAACGTTGGTCATTGCGTTGGCAGTTGGTAGGGAATTGATGTCGAATTGAAGATGAGATGTTTTCGAGATGAAAACTGGGGTTTCGGTAGAAGCCTAGGGAGAAAATATAAAACGTAGAGGAGCCGTTATACAGCTCAGGATCATGTTAATGCCGATTCCGCTCAGCTTGTAAAGCTCTTGAAGTCCCTCAGCGGCCGAAGGATTTCCCAACCCTCTGCTCTGGTCGCCAGCTTTCGTTGGGTTCCAATCCATCACACGCCCTAACTTGACGTGGCATCTATGGGAATCAACCCCTACTGACCAGAAGTGGTCCAATGAAAATTTTCTATACATACATCTGAGAAATAAGCTGCATTCCCATTATTAATTGTGCGAGCCTTCACACAGCTTCTTCATCGTGTATTGAATTCACAGAAGTGCTATTGGTCCAGTTACATTGGCTTCCAGAGTGATTTTTCCAGCGTATTCACGTACCAAGCGATGCGATAGGTAGATATTTACTGAAATAGAATCGGATCGTGGTTAGGAGTAATTGATGAATTTAACAGATGATGTTCTTGATTTATTTGGTAAATTTTCATAATGGTAGGTAGTATTTGTTTTACCACTTTGTTATATCCCACACTAATTTTCGATTGAAAAATATCTATTCTTTGATTTGAGCCACCTCATCATCATCAGCCCTCGTGATCAGTTCGTAGGATGTCTTACAAAAAACCGTACTGTTTGTCTCAAATTGATTGACTGTTGGATTGCGGATTCATGACGGAATAATGGCGGACTTGAGGTCTTGAGGTGATGAAAACACACGTAAACATCCTGAAAATCCTCTTATAAACTACGACGACCGACTCAACTGATATAATTATGATCTCTATAAGAAATCGAGTTGCTTTGAACGGAATTTAGTGCACCGTGGGTTGGGGTTTTATTTATTCATTTTTAGCGCATTTGCGTTAAAAAGAAAAAATGCGCTATTGTATTAACTTTGTCCGTTTATGTATGTATGTATGTGTATCCTCGTAAAAGCGCTTTAACTTGAGAACGGCTGGACCGAATTTGACGGAATGTGCCTCAAAAATGATCAGCTAGTCATTCAAAATAAAGTGGTTTCAGAGAGTCGTCATTGATAACCAGAGCTGATTTCGTGATTCAAAAATTCCAAATTCTATGCTGTTTATCCTACGAAGCTTTGGAGCAGAGGATCTGTGAGACAGGTAGAATATGATTGTCACTTGCTGAACCACCCGAATCAGATGAGTGAGCTTTCAACGCTAATTTCTATGATATTTATCCTACGAAGCTGATAAATTTTTCTCATTTTATTTAAGAATAATAATAATAATCAGAACGTAATCATTTTATTATATTTTACACAATTTACCGAGAAAAAAGAGGAAAAAACATGAAAAAAAGGAAGGCGCTTTAAACTTTCTGCGACAGCTGAAGAAGATTTTCAGCTGAACGCAAATCCCTGAAACTTTGCGTCTTTAATTCTCGCTCCTTGTTTCGTCATTCCTTGTGAAACACTAATCTACTTAAAAGATAATACGCTTAAAATGTGGTTCACTTCGTGAGTACTGATCTGTATTTTTATTTTTTTCTCAGTAGGCGCCCACTTCTACGTGATTTAACTTGAAAAAATACGAACCCACAGACTCCATTTAGTGATCAACTGTAGACAAGTGATCTAACTAGCGTAAGAAATATTTGATATGGAAATGATGAACCTTTTTTTTAATAATTTGTAGCGTTTATAATAACCAATTTCGGCAGCATATAATTTTTTAAACCCCCCATATAAACTGTTTCACTCCCTCCCTGATGACTAAAGATCATGTATGCATATGAAAGTAATTGTTAGCATTTATATTCCGTATACAATAACGGATTCCCCTTTAGTAGTAAGGCCGAGCCATGAAAGTCATTTATTTATTCATTTATTTATTGAAATTATGGGCATGCCCATTTAAAGATAATACAGAATAAAGCATGTATATAATACAAATTAGAAACAATAACACAACATAGTTGTCTTCCAGAAGCACAAAACAAATCAAAAGGAACACATCGTTGGAAAAAAGAATACTTGAAGGGAGCAATTCAAATATATGATTTCTGAAACGGGATAGCACACTAGTGAAGACAACTAAGTCGGAATAGTTTTCTAACAATAAGCTGATATCGCGGGGGGTTCCAGAAAGATGGTATAAATAGTTGGTAGAATTGAATGTAATTTTCAAATAGTTTGGCTGAACGGGAATAAAATTGGGGGATTGAGAAGTTGATTTGTGCCAGGAGTGATGGGCAATCAATAATCCCATTAATTAGCTTGAACAGGAGAAAGACGTCCAACTGTTTTCTTCGGCCCTCGAGCGATTATAGATTGCAGGTCTCCAGTAGTGCATCGTAGTCAACCTATTTATTATTTTTTATTATTATTATTATAATTTTTTTTTTTTTTTTTTTTTTTTTTTTTTTTTTTTTTGAATGAACAACAGTGTTGGAGTCTCCCTTTTTGGGCTTTTAGGGTATACCAACTAAAAACCTCCACTCAGTCTTCTTATAGAGAACTACCCCGGAACCACTTATTTAGTAATTACGAGTACTTTGGGGTACCTAGTTCCTTTTTTTGCCATTTTAGCTCCTCATCTCTCTTTGTCTTATTTATTTCCAGGATCTATCCTGCTCATTGGCTTTTAGCTCGGCAAAAATGAATGTTGCCATCGCGTTCCAGTTATTCTTCTCGGCTACCATTTTCTTGACCAGTCAATCTCTCCTACTCTCTCTTCCAGGACTCGGCAAGCACCTCCCCACTTTGGGCACACAAAAAATGTGTGATATGCATCTTCATTCCCCTGTCGGCAGTAGCTGCATCCTTGATCCTCCGTTTTACTCATCTTTGCGAGGAATGAAAGGAAGTAACCATGGCCGGTGAGGAACTGGGTGAGGTAATAATTCCCCTCACCATGCTTCCTATTCACCCAGACGTCCAGACTGGGAATCAGGTATGTCCAGTGGCTTCGGATCTCATCCTCCCATCTAGCCTGCCATTTCCTCAGTGTTTCTCCTCTTTCTTGTTTCTTGATGTTCCGTACTGGGTTCTTTCCCTTCCGCAGATAGATCCTCCTTCGCTCTTCAGCAAGGAGATCAATTAGGACCTCTCCCGCAATAACCTGAGCAGCGGGGCCAGAAACTGTCGTATGCACAGCATATCCTGAGCGCATCCGTTCCAGCTGGGCTATATGAATTTAGTAATAATTAAGTAATAATTATTAGTAATGTATTTTGTAATTATTGGTTTACTGTAGACAGTATCAGCAAACATGTCCGAGTTAGAATCTTACCCAAGTTATGAAGTGAGGACGTTTTATCGTTAATTGTTTCGGGAGCGACAAAAGGACAGCTGTGCACCTGTGGCTCGGCCACCAGCCAGATCTCCTATGCACATAATCTGAGTAAGTGTTTACGATGGGTCTCCGGTTGATTAGAAATTAACAAAGAGGTTCCTACACCCTACTCGCCTCATTCATCTTCATTAAGGGGCTGCTAGCTCCGCTCGCCAGCCCTCATTACTAAGCGCTTCACCCCCCCACCCTTATCCACTTCACGAATTTCGCCTCGTATTAATTCTGTTGAAAAACTGCCTTTGTTCCCTGATTCCCGGGAGGTAAACTAAGCTTCGGCAGTCTAATTGGGTGTCGGATGTCGCGTCTATTGTCTTTAGCGCCTTTGTGCGTGATTCTGTCCGCACGAATAGGGGAGTATCAATTCCTCTTTGTTATTATAACAATATCCATGTGTCGGGGCGTTAGTTGAAGATGAGCGCCGCGCCCGCTCTGTGGATCACGTGGCCGGAAACGAAATTCAACGGTCGCACAATGGCCATACGCGACTGTCAGGTCATAGAAATGTGTGATTCATAGTCGTACATGCACTGGCTCTGTAGAAGTTCAAGTTTTGTTTGCATACTATACCAACTTACAAACTAAATCACTCGCGACGAAGTTGTGGAAACCCATTTCAAAACGGAAGTTAGTGAAAAAACTTTGTCTATTTCCACGAAAAATAAAGAGCTACAATGTTAAATCGATTTCGACGGTTAGGCCATCATCAGTAACAAACGATAACTTATTGTTATTGTTAGTTATTGTTTGTTACTGATGATGGCCTAACCTTCGAAATCGATTTAACATTGTAACTCATTATTTTTTGTGGGAATAGACAACGTTTTTCCACTAACTTCCGTTTTCATACCAACTTAATTGTCAAATAAATCCAATTGATCAATCAGATGTTTAAGAACGACGATTCATCTTATTGGAGTTAGAAAAGAGCCCTAATATTGTACACCTTTTTTTGGATCAGTTTTGGAACCGCTTATCGGTCCAAAATGATCACTTAGCTCAAAGTTTTTAAAAATTGCAACAGGATGAAAAAATTTAGCATAAAAAAAGAAGTAATTTTCCTGTTGTACGGAAAGGGTTGCCTAATATGACCCACTAGGGTTTTTTAATATGGCACTAGTGCCGTATAAGGTTCCCTTATTTATTATACATTTTTACGTCAAGCATACGTAATTGTGATGAGTTAAAAACGCGTTTAACGCTCATAATCTACATCCATAAAATCTGGAATTGAGTTAAACGGAATAAAAACCAGTAAAAATAGTACAGGATCAGTATTACAGAGTTCATAAGCATAAAAAACCAGAAAATCATTTTGTAAAATTTAATTAGTCAAAACAAGTCCCGACGGTACAATACGGTGAGTTACAATACGAATACAAAAAAGGAAATATATGACTTTTATGTATGAATTTTCCTGAATACTAAATTCTTCTGCCATCACGTTATCCTTACTAGAAATCAAAACCATTAACTTCCAGCTCGACCAACAAAACTAACTACCTGTGCCACTTCACTCGCTCGTCCAAGATCTAAATTTATACTATAGCGTACCATCATATACATCTATCACCAATATTCTAGCGATTTGCTGGCTCTCGATACCTGATCGTAGAAGAGTCCGTCACTTTATACTTCTTTAGTTGTTCTAGAAAGGCCCCCACTAAAATTATAACTTCCTTGGGTGAACAAAAGATAATGTAGCTCACTCAGCTGATTAGGGGAGAGCCCGTCGTTTTATTGGACTCTTGTCCAAGAGATTCTTGTCCCTATCAAATTTTAAACTCCTAGGGTGAACAGGAGAGAATTCAGCTGACTCAACTGATCAGGATAGGGCCCGTCATTGCATTCGTCTCTTAATGTCCCATATATATAATGGGACATTGTCTATATAATGTCCCAGGAGAGCTCTGTATCAAGATTAAACTTTCTAGAGTGAACAGGAAAAAATTATTTAAACTTCGTTGTTAAATCTGGCACGATTTCACCGGATTTTTGCTAGATACACTTAGCTGGTTTAACTCTCGTTCACCCGCAGCCACAACATTATACAATAAAACTATTATACAGTATTTCCAATATGTAATGAATAAGCTTCCGCGTTATATTGGTCCACGTATGTTGGTCTACGTTCCAAGATAAGTAGGTAGGTTCCAACAATCGAGGAAAAAACTGTAGATACAATCTCAATTTTTTAATTAGAAACAAGTCAAGAAATGTATAAAATTACAAAAGATACGAAAAATAAACAAAACTTACATAATATATTTAATAAAATTTAAATTTTTTTAAAATCTCCCCTCAAATACTGTTTTCTTGTACCTACTAATGGACAGTTTTCGAAATTTGGCTAATAAACCACTCATTGGCCGACGATATGGTTTCGTACAACTTTGTATCTCTTTCAATCAACTCTAAAATATTGAATTTTTGAGGGTTAGAATTTAAAAAAAACTTTAGTTCAAAAACGTTCTAGCTTGCAATAAATCCAATTAAGTCACCTAAAAGAAGTAGTTAATGAATTTTTTCTGCATGAAAGGGCTGTAGGTGTGATGGGAAAAATTAACGCACGTTATAGGAGTATGAGAATGAGAACACATTTCAATTAAGATGAACATTCAAAATCATTTATTCAAATACCCACGATGGAAACTGCCGCTATGTTTTCAGGTGAGTCGAGGAACCAGTAGTCGGAGCGGTCCAGAAAAGTTTCTCTTAGTCATTGGGGGAGTCCGGAAAGTAAAAGGACAAATGACAAGTTTTATTCCAACCGCTCCGAATGCTGGAAAGTAGCATCAAGCTTCATATAGTCGGACGGAATCATAAATTTAAAATATCTTGACTAATTAAAGGGTGGGGCTTATTCAGCCCCATACCCAATTACCTAATTAACCATATTTTGAATTACCGCCGTGGCGAAGGAGCGACGATCCCCCTTTATAAAGCTTCACATATACGAGTAATTTAAATAATTTTTTTGCCCAGTTTTTAGTGGTAATACATTTGCATGGTCTGTGAAGAGATTGATCGAGAAATAATTTTCTCACTTATATTATCACTCATTATTGTTAATTTAATCTTCGTTCTCTGAGATAAAACTGATTCCATAATTCTGTTTCGACTTGGTAGCTTGCAGAAACTCCTTCTTTCCTTAGAACACTCCATTGTTGTTAATAATCTTTCCGCGTCTTCCTTTCAAGGATAAAGTTGTGGAAGTGGATTCGTGATTAATTACCATCGCCTGTTGGAGAGGGGTACAGGAAAGGCTCGGAGAGCATTAGCGTTGGCTGGGAGCTCGAGCCATTAATGCTTCTGTCAGTGCTTTTTTAAATTGGCTTAAGCCGAATTGCGGAACGGAGGACCTGGTGGTAGGGGTAGTTTTGAAAGTTGGGGGAACCCGAAAAGGGGATAATAGGAAGGGCTGGTAGTCTAATACCTCTTGTGAAGGAGGCCCCCGGATGGCATAATGAAGGGATATTAGAGGTCTGTTGTCGAGATATGACGTGTATTTCATCTCTAACAGTCTCCCCCTCGCCGAAGTCGCTTTTAGATCCAATACGGGCACGACGTTTGATTCCTCTCATTAGATTTCTAGCTGTCCCTTCTAGAAAATAATCATATCAGGTCATCCTCCATTGGGATGAGGGATTGTTGATTGCCGTGACCAATATCCTTTCATTTCTCCCCTACTTACTACTTACAACTCATATTGGAACATTGAACAAGACCAGATTGAACGTGTCGTGTAACAGAACTCGGAATGAGTGGGTAGACGCAGTTGATTTCTTTATAATTGTTTTATAATTGTTCTTTATGAAAGTTTTTAGTTCTGAAGACTTGAAGAAGCGTCTCCTTCCAACACGCAGTCAAAAAGAGAGAAAGAAAGAAAGAGAATGAATGTCCTATATATAACGCGATAGCGATCCGACTATTGGCTTGGACCAATTTGGGTGATATTACGCATTTTGTGGCTTGAAATCTTTTGTTCGCGGAGCGTCTTTTTGGGGGTATATAACACATTTTGTGTTGTCTAGGAGGGAAATGTTAGAATGTACAGGCTGAATGAAATTGCTATTTCATATTTACAACGCCTCCCTCCGCCACTTGGTCGTAGCGGCTCCTAAACCCCAAAAAGCATTTTGTCAGGTCAAATGTAGCCTATGTTTCAAATTTAATCAAATTTGGCTGAGGAGAACTGGTAGAAGTGGGTGGGTAAAGAATCAGGTGAGACGAGAAAAAAATGAAGAAACTAAGAAAAACGTGCATTTTGACGCCTCGTTTTCAGCTTATATAGATCTACAGTATTACATATTTGGCTTCAGGAGACTCAAGGGACATGCGTTTCCCAGGATATGCAGAGAAAACTAAGTTTGAGCCACAGGGTGAGGTCGGGAGGGGGCCAGTGTTGGGCCGAAATTCTACTTTGTTTCATATCTCGGCGCGTCTCGTCATTGCATGCGGTGGCGGTAAGGCGATTTATGAAGGCTTGTCAATACGAGACTAGTGTTTCGCTAGATGCTATGGCATATACTGGTCTATCAGGTAATTATTTACATAATTAACCAACAAAATTGCTTAATAACAAACCATTAAATTTATTCAACTGATGATGCAACGCAATTGATGAATCAACTGATTAATTCTATCTATTGATAAAAATGTCTAACTGCAATAGTAACGAACCGTACCTATATCATACCCGTGTCTGTAGCTCGTGTGCTCAATCATATGGTCAGGACGACACCGCTCGCGGTTATTGTTGCCGTTGTTATTTGTTAGTTATGTCATTTTTCTATTCAATGAGAACCACCATCCAACCATTCTGATGGTCCTTTGTAAATTAAAAATGGATTTGTAATCAATCGGAACCGGCGTAAAGGCTGATTTCTATTGAAATAAAAATGTAATAGGGTAAAAAATCGCCGCACCTGGGGACGTTTAAATGGTGACTGCATTAGAGTGTAGAAGTGATTTGATGGCTTGCATCATTAACTCGTACGGAGGATAGTGTGAAGTCCCACACCTGTAGAGCATAGAATTATAATTGAAACTCGCAAAACCTCGCTACAGTTCTGGACAACCTACCTAAAACTACTTGCAGATTGCAGATGAAACCATGGCCAAGTACGATTGTGCGTTTGTCTAGTGTGGAAGTACACACAGTCCCTTGTATTGGATGAAGTTCATTATTCGTCCGCTCTAATGCTATCGCCTTTTGGGTCTCGTCAGAAGCATCTTTTAGCTTGAATTCCATCCACGCATTTTCTCAGTTTTATCATTTAATAATGATTAGCAGGACGTTTCCATTTGTTTTCGTCACGTCACGAGCGTCACGTCACGGTGGGGTTTTCTATTGATTTTCACGTACAACCAATACGTTATTAGGGAAGCTTAACTCCCTTAGTTTTCATAGCAGGAAAATCGTTAGCCACTTTTTGGAATGCTCTCGTTTTATCACAGCATTTCATAATTAAGCCTCTGTAGTGTCAAGGAAAGCTGATTTATTACGCTCAGTTATAAACTAATATTGCTAAGTAACCATAATGAACTAATAATGTGTAAAATTAATCATTATTAAATGATCTGGCTGTAGAACCGTAGGTCTACCGTCCGTTTTTTTTTTTTTTTCTTCTTTCCTCTCATCATCTTCAAATCCACATGCAGACGAACAGCATATCATTTGTTACCCATCTTTGCTTGGCGGGTTGGGTTTCTAATTCTTTTGTACCGATTAATCTGGATGATTTTTATATAGGTACCGAGAAGTTGCATCGGGTATCTAATTTGATCCCCTCCACAAACACATAAGACGACACAAAAAAATTAACAACGTTTGTTGGTTTCTATGTACGAATCACGTAAGGGTCCGGAAAGTAATAAGAAACCTCGCACAGTTTAATTAATAAGTAAATAGGTGTTCAGAAATTGTGGAATGATGCCTATGCAATGGTTTATGTTTAAACTACTAGCCGGTTCGGAAAGCATTAGTGTGAAATACTAGGGAGAAGGTTCCGATGCACAAATGGATTCGATAATTACACTGGAGCTTCGAACTTGTAGGAATTTACATCATACTTCCTTACCTACATAAAAGTTCGAATATAGCACGACATATAGTAGGTACGTTGAGGTAGTCTTGTGTGGTGGGTGTGTTGTGGCCAACGTAGGCTTAAGTAGTACCACCTTCTTACTTAGTACTTTCTTGAAAAGGGTCTTCCTAAGAGTTAATCGTTCAATTGGACAGAAGGACAACAAAACTGCGAAAAACCTCCAACTGAACATTCGGGTGTTTTCGGTGAGGCCACTTTTGATTATTTGCTCCCCTGAGAAAAGATAGGGAAAACCCCCTATCGAGAGGCCGGTGTAGATCCTTGTTGTTCGGGATCGGGCACGTACGAGGGCTTTCACACCTCCGCCTACGAGACTCCAGCTGCAAAGAAGACGGGAAAGAGAGAAAAGGGGAGAGAAAGAAGAACAGGAAGCCTAAGGAAGGATGAAGAGGTCTCTACGTGTTCATACCAGTCAGTATACCGTTTCTAGAGGGACGTTTCGGAGCTGTGGAATGATTGGTATCTGACTACGAGTCTTATTTGGTAAGAGAATTTTAGTATGGGGGAAGAACAAGACACCCTATAGCAGGAAATGAGACCTACGGTTCCTAATAACCGGCAAGAAGCCGATGAGTTGAACACAATCGGAAATGGTCAATAATAAACTATAGCTCTCATGAAAGTTCCTCTCGTATTGGAATTCGTTGAATAGGAATGCGGTGAGGCTACGAAAGCGATAGATCCAAAAAATTGTACGTATAGAATACATTTTTACGACGACCTTCTTGCCGAAACTTGTGATTTAGAACGACAATGAATCAGGAAGATAGGGACTGTATAACCTCATAATCAAGAACATTGTGTGGTTTGTTTGAGAGAGAATCATCGAAGAATTGAAAGCATCAAAATTGCGAATCTCAACGCTAAACTAGCTGCATCGACAGCTGATCTTCGGCCTATCTGCCCACTGATGTTCCCCCCCAACAGAGCGCAAGAGGATTATAATAACTATGAATATGACGAACCATTAGCAGCAGAAAAATGAGCGTATCACGCTGGGCACCGATACTTCATGCTTTTTCCTCCACTTAAACTTTACGCCTGGTTTATGATATGTCAGATGGCCGTATGATGGGCCCAACTCGTGTCATAAATCTCTTTTAAAGACTATGAACGGGCCACAGTCGTACGAGAGCGTAGCTCTTTCGAATCCGTAGGGCCGGTGGCCCGGTGATCGGGAGATGCGCGCTATACACCTGGAGGGTGAGGGATTCATACCTAGGTCTGACCATCGCCGAGTTCGACCAACCCTTCAGAAGGGTAAATAGTACCGTAGCAGAATTCGTTGTCATTCCGTCAAATCAAATACGAAAGTAGTGTAGTTATGGCCCTCTTTCCAGTTTTTTTCCCCACTCAAAACAACGTTATCTCGCATGAATGCCACATAATCTACATTTAGGAAAAAACATTATTTTTACAAATATTTGACAAACTTTTGAGTCATTGCTGCTGCACTAGGGTGGTTAAAAAAAAAAAGTTCTGGGATTTCTTGTCCCCATTGTTTTTTTGCTTCCTCGGTATGTCAGGATGACCCTCCTAAATTTTTAGCAAAAAATATTAATCCTAACCACTTTACCTGGGTCGATTTTGGCCAGTTATCGACCGCTATTGTAAACCAACCTCTAAATTGGTGCCGAGGTGATGATTTCAAGGACGGATTTCAACTTTTTTTGGTCAATTTATGGGTTTTCGCATTCGCTGAACACGATGAACTTATTTATTTTACGCTCCGTCCACTAGTTATCCGGTAAACTGGCAGAGGGCGCTGCGCTGTCGCCTGGTTAAGAAACGTACTAGAAACATGCTATTATGGTCGGATAATATGCACATGATTCCGTTTTTTACTGTACTTTTCCGCCAATGATTGCTTCGTTTATCGGCCATTAACCTCAAATCAATTGTAGGGTAATAAAATTCACTCTAATTTCACCGGAAATTATGCCGCGTTGATAATTTAAGGTCCCGAAATACCTTGTGTCGATAAAATTTGGTATTTTCCAGGATACTCGGTACAAAGCCGTTGGTAATTTGGCAAGGACTTGAACCGGCATTGTACTTATTCGCTTAACGACCCGATACCATTGTACAAGCTTTTACACGTGACCGATACCGCTGACAATAGCTAACCCTACGCTCAAACGATCCAATCACAGTTCAGACAATTCAGAACTACGAATTTGACCCTAGAAAACCAATAGAAACCAAGGAATAGGTATTACAGAAAAATGGGAAAATTTAGCTATTTTCTCCATTTTGCCACTATATTTGGCAAATAAGTACAATGCCGGTTCAAGTCCTTGCCAAATTACCAACGGCTTTGTACCGAGTATCCTGGAAAATACCAAATTTTATCGGCACAAGGTATTTCGGAAACTTAAATTATCAACGCGACATAATTTCCGGTGAAATTAGGGTGAATTTGTCTATTACCCTACAATTAATTTGAGGTTTATGGCCGATAAACGAAGCAATCATCGGCGGAAAAGTATAGTAAAAAACGGAATCATGTTCAGGACATGCCAAAGCATATTATCCGACCATAATAGCATGTTTCTAGTACGATTCTTAACCAGGTGACAGCATTTTCGGTGAAATTTTCGATTTCTACTTATCTTCAAGCAGCGCCCTCTACCGGATAACTAGTGGACGGAGCGTAAAATAAATAAGTTCATCGTGTTCAGCGCATGCAAAAACCCATAAATTGACCCCAAAAAAAAAAAAAAAAAATTGAAATCCGTCCTTCAAATCATCACCAATTTAGAGGTTGGTTTACGATAGCGGTCGATAACTGGCCAAAATCGACCCAGGTAAAGTGGTTAGGATTAATATTTTTTGCTAAAAATTTAGGAGGGTCATCCTGACATACCGAGGAAGCAAAAAAACAATGGGGACAAGAAATCCCAGAACTTTTTTTTTTTTTTTTTTACCACCCTACTGCTGCACTTTAAATCGTGATGCCACTAAACTGTCAGTGATTCAATTTTTCCCAAAAGCTTCACCATTGAATTCCATTAAGACAGCAAACTGATTTTGCGGCTCTCAAGATTGTATTAGGGGAATCACATCAACAATGTGACTTGATCCATTAGGTCTCCCTCTCTGCTTCGCAGTCGACGTTGGAGCCCTTGATACCCCCGGGCAAAATCGAATGCGCCCGTTCTAATGGCGTCACTACTAATGAGACTCCGGTTCGACCGTTAGAGAGCAAAGTTGTGTAGACGCTCCGGTAATTGGTGGCGAACCTTGGGCGAGACATGCGCCTATCTGCCGAACGCTGAATATTTGGCAGTTTGCTAACCTTTGCGATAGTAGTTGTAAGGAAATTCAGAGGGAAAATGCAACAATTGTGCTGCATAAAATTATTCCAAATAGCGAAAACACTAGGAATCTAACTAAATCTAAATTGAAATTGAACAAAATAAGAATCACGAAAATCAGATGAGCGGCAACGATATAATTTGTTGGAAGAAAGAAGAAAAAAAAAAGAAAAACACGAAAACCGGAGGAGAGTTGTAAGCTGGGTAACGTCGACAAAATATGTCGAAAAAACAACGTTTTTTTCGCCTTTACTCACTCCATTCCCTCTCTTTCATCATGCAATTAAAAATTGTGAGGGTTTGTTGCACAGCTAGACTAAAATTGGGATTGAACAAAGAAATAATCTCAAAATACACATGCCTTATGGTTATTTCACGGATTCGGTTTTAGAACGGTCTGAAACGTATTAGTAAAAGGTTTTTTGATTTATCATGTTCAATGATGAACCTTTGTAATCGACCAAGGAAACTGTTTTTAACCCCCTCCCAAAATTTGTTGGTTTACGTTTCAAAATGCGTAGAATCCAAAAATCGAATACTTAAAATAAAATTGAAAAAAAAATAAAATAAAATAAAAACAGTAACATCAGCATCCCCTTCGATCATCCCTAAAGGATAATATCGGGCAATAAAGGGAATATACGCCCTCCGAAGCTTTTCTCTGAAACTACTGAACTATGAAATTTGGCTCAAAAATCATACATCGGCCGAGGATAGGTCAGTAACATCGCATCCCCCTCGATCATCCCTAAAGGGTACCTAATATCGGGCAATAAAGGGAATATACGAACATAGATGTAGGTCGGATAGTAACATTCTTTTATACAGGCGTTCGTATCTCAGTAGATATAGGGCCCGACTGGGGGCTGCGCAAGCAGCTTCTATATCGACCGGCCGGGGTTCTTATCCCAGCGGAGACAGCACATTTTTTAATTCTTTCTTCCTAGTCACTTTCAGTTTATTTTTTTTATATATATATATATATATATATATATATATATATATATATATATATATATATATATATATATTTGCATTTATTCATTGTTTTTGGTTAATTCATTTATTTTCTTTTGGTAGTCGATCGTGAAGTTATATTTCGATAATGCACCATAAACTCAGTTTTAAAGGTAATTTTTTATGGAACAGTGTTCTGCGTAGAAGGGCTATCTAATACTGAAATAATAAACCTTTGTGTAATTATTTACAGCATTTTTTTCGTGCTTGGGTTGTCTTACACCCCCTGGATCAATTCAAATAGGCCGTCCCTCTATTGACATAGCCTAGCTTCAGAGGGACGTCGTAAAAAGTGAAGCGTAGGTATTTCATTTTTTCGAATTAAATGCTATATTGATATAATATTTTTTATGTTATATTAGATTTTCAATAGTGTGATTAGTATATATCCTTGATTTTCGGATTTCATCCTGTCTCTGGAATATTGCCATAGTTATCTTCGAGTCTTCAATTTTCTTTATTTTATTTTATGTCAGACACAAGGCCGCTCCATCCCCAAAACCTAAAAGATCTTCGGCGGATCTCCATTTCTTCCTCGATCCTCGCAAACACATACTCGATGCCCGGATTACTGCTAAGGCGATTCGCGCTCTCAAATATCCCTCACAAATGATAACATCTGGGGTGCAAAAGGCGCATTGACTGAGGAAACTAGCGGAGTAAAAGGAGCATGACGTGATTCATATGCACCTAGGTATTTTCTTTTCTTTTTATCCATCCGCTGGAGTCATGACTGAGAGGACTGTGCGGGAAACATATACCTAAGGGGGCGTCGATGTCATTGACGCAGACGTCAAATAACGCCATCCTCTGTGGTTCACACACGCCTCTGCACGCCAGATCTCCTCTCAGTCCCATTTCATTTCATTAATTTTCTTTCGGTAAGTTAACTTGATTTACTTCGTAATGGCTCCGTTCAATAACTATCTAGATAGTAGTATCTCCGCAGTAGGGCTATCGAACACAGAAATAATAAACCGTTGTGTAATAATGTGCAGCGTTTGTCAATCGTGAAGCACACAAAATACCAGTAATAGCACAACACTGTCGGCAGCTATTACGGAGGTGGCGGGGACTGGCTGGCCACCACTGATAACCGGCCTCCGTTCTAAGCCGCCTACAGGATTATCTTTATGTACGGCAGTTTCAAAGATTTGATGCCACGTTGCCCTGACTTGTTCAAAAGGGGAAAAGAGATCGACTGTTCACAGAAACTGCCTATATTTAGAAACAGACCGACGGTGAAGTACCAAATGTGTTTTTAGTGACGTATTGAGAGTATTCGAAATGGTTCTCCAAACTGTCGCTCTTTGTTTTATTTAATCAAAACGGGCAAGCTCAATACAAAAATAACATAATTAGAGGAACAGAAAAGCATGGAACATGCTTTAGCCATCACCTAACTTGCCAACAGTACCCCGTTTTTATGTCACGAAAAACAGTCACACAAATTTTCTTATGAGTTTCACGTACAACCAAGCCGTGGACCGGGAATCGATTTTAAATGGACAAAATGATTTTATTAGCTATTATTATAAACAATTTTGAGCTGATTTCGAATATACCCCATGTCGCTATACCTAAAATAGGTTCTTCGACCCAAGAAATAAATTTTTGATAATTGTTCTCACTTTTTGACCTTTGGAACTTAACTAAATTTTTTTGTACGAAAGAAAAGTTGTAGAGGAAAAAATTCTGCATCGAATGATACCACTGCCAGCTCGTTAACTGGTTTCTTCGATTTTTGGCGATTTTTCAAAGTTTTTGTGATCTACCACCAACCTACTTGTTGACGATTTCCTTAGAAGTGGTAGGTAACGTGAACTTGGTGCTATATTTCGATGCAGAACATATTCCCCTACAACTTTTCAAAATTCGTTCAACTTCAACAAAATGATTTTGTCCTCCTAGAATCGTTTTTTTCTTAAAATTTTGCCTTAAAAATCTCGAGTTATTTAATGATCTGAACCTCTGGGTAGCAATTAGTAGCAGCCAATTATTATTAAATCTCATTCTACACATATTTGAGAACCATTAGGCTCCAAATTTCACGCGATCCCCCGAGGACCTCACAAGTAATTGCTTTTCGAAATCAAAAATGAGTAGTATAGTAAAATTGTAATATTTCTAGTAGATTTATTAAAACACACAAAAATTCAACCAACCTTGCGAAACGTTGCCCGTGATGACGGCTTCAAGAGAAAAAAAAAAAAAAAAAAATCACGAGCTCACCTGGACAGCCTCATATGCACTAATGACCACTTGTATAAACAAACTAAATATCCCATTAGGTATAGCACAATCGTAAGATTCACTGAGCGTAGCTGAACGAGAAAACATTTTATACCAGTTGGGACCTTGCGAGGCCCGAAGCGCCGAGTTTTCTCGCCCTAGTCGTTCGATTGCTCTTAAACTTGGATCATAGTTGGGTGAAGACGATTTGATAACCCCACTTCAATTTTAAATGATTGTATCATTAATAGCTACTGCGCATGTGCCAGGATTAAATCCTTGTAATGACCTGTTTTTCATTTCCTCAGTTTTCATCCGATTTTGATGTAATTGTCAGGGAATGCGTGGGTTATGTTGTAGATGGTCCCACACCTATTTCATTGTTCTCAACTCATCAGATCATTCAGCGCATGCACACATTTAAATTACATTATCGTTTTCTCGTTTCTCAATTGACCAATTATGACGTTTCACGCTACTTCTTGATTTACTCTTTTCCGCCATGGATTTTCAAGAACATTTAAAACATTTCAATGATCTATATACATTCATGATACGTAAACGAGGAAGGTATGAGCCACACCCAACATGGCAGACTTTTATTGTTGTTTTGTTCTTTTAATGATAGAAATATAATATTGTTTTGAGGTTAATAAGGTTTTATTTGTGCTACATATTCATATTTGTTTACATCAAAATATTTTAGATTTTTGCCCCATGAAAACAAAAAAATCAAACTCCTGACTTCAAAAACAAGTATTTTGGGGTAACCCCGGTCATTTTTCTCAATGTTATGAAAAAACAATGCAATCACTTTCAACCCAGACACTTTTTATTTTCAACTTCGTTACGCAGTGTAATCTGTTGTATAGACAATTTAATTTATTCTGACCCCCCCCCCCCCTCCACCAAAGAAGTTGCACCTCCCTGTATACAAAGACAAATGATGGACTCGCGCCGATATTTCGAAATCCTTCCCATTGCCCTGCCCCTTGCCTCGTTTCCCGAGGCAATTATCAGCAAAATCCCCTTTTATACTTCCGAAATCGGCTTATTCCCGTTGAGTGGGCAAAGCAACTCCGTTCCGACGTGAGCGGATGGGATATCGACCCTCAGGAACACAAGACCCGCAAAATATCAAGCTTTCCCGCTCTGAGTATTGAACCGTTTCTCTGGGGGATGATCAGGATTTTAACATCCATAGTTCACAGATCTACCTGACATCTACGGCGTGTCGTTCTAAATTGAAAGTAGTGTGTATACCCCGTCCTGATTTATTGCGTCACCCACACTAAACCAAAATACACAATTAATTCATCATATATTCTTAACAAACAAAATAAGCAAATAAAAATGTTTCCTATTGTAATGTGTTAATGCGCCTCCTCACTCCTTTTAATCTTTCCTCAAGATTGGGGTGGGGATATCCCCCCGCCTTCTTGAATATAAAGGCAGGAAGCCACTCAATAAAGTATACACAGGTACAACTTTGGTTTCTGTTTTACACAGTTGTACAATGTCTGTTTTAGTGTGTGTGTGTGTGTGTGAGTGTGTGGTGTGTGTGTCCGCAAATCCTTGCAACACGCATGCATGACTTCTAACGTTTTCATACGATATTGATGTCATTTTCGGAATGTGAGGGTTAGGCTTTAGATGGTACCGTTATGGCCCGTGTCACCATGGAGCATCATAAACTTATTCAGAGTTAATCCAGGTATGTCACTGCCATTTTTGAGGTAAAACTCCCGACTCCCCTAAGGTCGGCGCGCCCTTACAGTTTCATTACTCACAAATCTATACTTCACTTTGCGAAAGCGAAAACGTAAATTCCATCAAGCATCATTTTGTTACGTTCTAGTCATCCGATCTGGCTCACATTTGAAGAGCAGTTAGTCCTTATAAAGCCGAGCTGATCATCTCATATCAAGTTCATCACGGTCTTATCGTTTGTTGCTCACATATGAAATCCTTGCTATGCCCATAACGTCTACAGTTTCAATTCGATTTTGATGAAAATTTCTAGGAACGTGCGCATTAGGCTAAAGATGATACCTTATAAATTTCATGACTCAGCTATTGATTGTATTCACTGCGCATGCTCAAACGTAAAATCCATTAAGCGTCGATTTCTTATGACCGATTTGCCCAGCCTCGCTCAAATTTGAAGGGTAGTTTTTTAATGACCATTTAAATACCCCATATGAGTTGCATCATTTTTTATTTGATTTTTTATTTATTTTTTTATTTATTTTATTTTTTTTTATTATTATTATTATTATTATTTTTTTTTTTTTTGCATTCAACTTATTGTACCGACTCTTTTAAAACTTGATGGCATATGACAATGACAATGACTTCAGCCAAATTGAGGGGGGAAAAAATTCATCGCGGTATTATCATCAGTAACTGCTGCATGACTTCTACAGCTTTCATCTGATTCGATCATAATTTCTGGTATTGGACGGTTCATATTTTAGGATTATTTAAACTTTCACGATCGTTAATTCAACTGTGTAATCTCATTGGCTCGCACATTGTTTTCTCAGTATCTGCGAGTATGATAGCTGAGTTGGTCCTCCGGGGTGGTTTCCCCACGTCCGTCGCTGCGACGGGGTCCCCAGAGGTGGCTTACGAGCGTCCGTTGCGGAGACGACGGCCTTGAGGTGTCTTCCCTGCGTCCGTCGTTTAGACGGGGTCCTCGGGTGGTTTCCCTGCGTCCGTTGTTCAGACGGGATCCCCGGGGTGGCTGCTGGACCAGAGGTGGTTGCTTGCCGCCTCCTGGTTGGTTCGCCTATTGTCTCTCGTGTAATCATTGTTTCTGATTGGCGAGTAGGCTTGCTAGAACTGTCCTTGTTAGTTTTAGAGGACGTTTGCTTGTCTGTTTGAGTTTTCTCATTCAAGGCGACTTGGTTCGAGATACTTGTCACGTCTCTCTCGCCCAGTAAGTGTTTAGGGAGGTCGCCTTGTATGTTATTAGTTAATATTTCACTTTTGAGAGAGAATTTCGTATTTTCTCTCTGGTGAAATATTTTGTTTGAAGGAGTTATAACTCGACGTCTTATAAATATTTGTGTGTCGTGTCTACCTCTTTTTGGTAGCCCTGAAAAGGGCTGTTGACAAGAGGGGGTGGTTTTCACCACAGGCGCCCCCCCAAGACGTCGTGTTATTAACGACGACGCCGGTTGGGGTGTTTCGAGCGCTGTCACCCACCTCTCGTCGAATTTGGTAGAGGGGACGTGCCTTCTGGCAGATTTTCGGGGAGTCTCCTCCTTATAGTCTGCCTGTTTTTTGTTTCGTGACACAGCTTCGTCTGTGTTTAGAGTGTAAGCTGGTTTTATTTGCTGTTTGGGAACTTTTTTTGTGTGTTCGCCAATTTGTACTGTAACCGAAAACTTATCTCTCTTAACAACTTTGAATGGTCCCGTGTAAGGACATTGCAAGGAGGAGAGCTGTGTGGGCACTCTGATATAGACATGTGTACATGTATCCAAGTTTTTGGGCATGTTGACGGCATACTTCGTATTATTATGTTTAATATGCGTAGGCCGGAAAAAGAGAGGCTCGGAAAGGTTCGTAGAAGTTACGAATATGTCGCCTGCTATTGATTGTATTCACTGCGCATGCTCAAACGTAAAATCCATTAAGCGTCGATTTCTTATGACCGATTTGCCCAGCCTCGCTCAAATTTGAAGGGTAGTTTTTTAATGACCATTTAAATACCCCATATGAGTTGCATCATTTTTTATTTGCTTTTTTATTTATTTTTTTTTTTTTTTTTTATTATTATTATTATTATTATTTTTTTTTTTTTTGCATTCAACTTATTGTACCTACTCTTTTAAAACTTGATGGCATATGACAATGACAATGACTTCATCCAAATTGAGGGGGGAAAAAATTCATCGCGGTATTATCATCAGTAACTGCTGCATGACTTCTACAGCTTTCATCTGATTCGATCATAATTTCTGGTATTGGACGGTTCATATTTTAGGATTATTTAAACTTTCACGATCTATACATTCATGTAACGGATACGAGGAAGCTATGTGCCAAACTCAACTTGGCAGACTTTTTTATTTGTTAAAACGGCAATCTTTTGATATTTACAAAGAAAAACAACCGATAGCGTGGCAGTTAAGTAAATTTATTTCGGGAAAGCCTTGTGAGCCTGATTCAACTCCTGACGTCATTGGAAGATGTTTTCTAGGCACAACGCTAAAATGACTTTCGCCCCTATGAGGCGTACATAGATCTGGCCAGCCAACATCGGAAACTCGAAAAATATTGAAAGAGTCGTCAGATCGGTGGTGATAGGCTTGGGGGGTTGAGGGGTGAAGGGGGTTTATAGGGCTCCATATAACAGAGGGTGGAGCACATCGTGTGAGGGTATATATCAGTAGCTCACGGTACACTGCCCACCACCCACTTTCAACCCCTAAATCACGCGCTTTACAACCCCTCTGTGACGGTGAACTTCTAAGTTATTAGTTTCGGCTACTAAACATCTCGTCCGGATAAACCGCGTCGTCATCAAGTCATCTCGCCCTTCCCTCTTTTTTATTCAGTATCTTAAGCCCCCTCGTCTCGGTTCTCTAATGATCTTCGTATCATGCAGACCACCCGTTTTTCGATCGTAAATCCTTCCATTTAAAACCGCTAACTCCGAAATATCCTCCCACCCAAAGGCTTTAAGCAGTATTGAATTCTACACTGTTGTACATTGATGTATCTATTCAACTTTGTTCAACTTCCTAGTCAAAAGTGAATTTGAACGAAAGTATAAAAATACAGGACTTCCTCCCCTGAAAAATGTACGGTTCCATTCCAACGTTAAAGCCTAAAAGTTCCAGTCATGCAACATGATCGTGTGAGCAAATTTTCTTAAACTATCGTATTGTACTATGTTTCATTGTTTTGAATTTTTTTACATTGTTAAAACTAGGTACCAATTTTACAGAAAAATAGCTTCTTCTATATGATATTCTGCGATTCAAAAAATATTTTGAGTTTTTAGCTCTTTTTGCAGTTTTATAGATTTTTTAACAACTACTAATGAACTTTGAGTACATTTTCACATAATTTTGTGCAAAAAATTGTCAATGCTCTAGTTGATTGTTAATAAACTCCTTTTCATTAGATTCCTCCATTTCAATAGATTTATTTTCTATGGAAATTGGCTAAAAAGGAACTAGAAACGAAATACACTCCTAGTTCATACAAAGGGTACGGGGGAACAAGAGAATCATTTCAATTTTTGACGATTTTGAGATGGAAATGTCATTTAGAAGTACCTAGTCTATGAGTAAATTCACGTAGCCAGTTGATATCTGGAAAAAATATTCAATTTCTCTATAAATAGTGGTAGAAGAAAGACTGTACAAGGGAAAAACGTGGCAAGTTGGGAGTGGCACATGGCTTCCTCGTGTCTGGAACATGCATGTCTAGATGCTGAAAGTTTGCTCATTCGCAAAACCTAACAGTTAGCGGGAAGCTGTGAAGTTCTTTGGGAACCATCTACAGCTTAATCCGTTCAGTATCTAAAAATTTCATCGAAATAAGACAAAAAATGTAGGAGACACGCATGGTACAAGCCGATAGCTCCAATATTGTGGCCTGTAGCGCGAAAGAGACTTACACAAAAATATAGAAAAAAGTCTATGTAGAGACTTAATTTGTCTCAATCGACAGGAATTATTTATTAAGTAGGCTTTTGAATGTAATGCTTTCTACTTTATTAGGAAATTATGTACTTTACTAAAATCATCAACCATCATACATTTGCTTAATTACATTTACTATAATCATTTCAAAAAGTTCTGGGATGTGAAGAGGAACCTTATATCCTACGTACCAGGAAAAAGTTATTTCCATTGATGTTATTTGTGGTGGAGTATAGGAGGTTGAACGATCAGTGGAACGAGTGTGAAGTCATATGAATATGGACAGATGAAATTGAAGGAATCCTAAGGGCAACGGGAAAGGAGCAAAGCTGACGTCTTCTAATGATGTAGAAAACCCGTCATACTCTGACAGCGGATTGGAACGGATGAGGGGATTTCAAGATTACTTCTGCAAGACCAGTGCGTGACTGAAGTAATGGCAATGCAGGGATGAAAGACAGAATGTTGTTATACGTACAATACAAAGACATAAGTTGAAATTTCATTCAAAGGAGGATAGTACCGAATAAAACATTACTAGTTTACATGCTAATTTTTGAAAGGATTCCCCTGTCCGTATACTGGAAGAAAGAATAAAGTCTACAAAGCATATAAAGCCCATCAGCTTCATCGTAAATTATCATAAAAAGAAAATTTTTGACAGCAGAAAATAATTTTCTGTTTCCTTCGAAAATTCACTAAAACTCTTGCTTCTCACACTACTCAAAAATTTATCGTTGTTCTAAGTTTACTCATGTTGAAGCATTGAGGTCACTTTTGAGGCTTTCGGCGATTCGTGAGAGAAATGTTATAAGGTGTTCGGTTCAGTGAGTTGCGAAGAAAAATCGAGTAGCTTGGTCTATACAGTGAACATTATCTTATCATCTGGATCCTCACTGATTAGGTTCCCGGATGTTAAGCTTCTATGAAATTTGTACCGGATAAATCAGAACATTCCAAAATGCTTCCACATATGCTGAATTTCCCATAACTACGGGGGTAAGGAAATGGGGATGTACAGATCTCACTGATTGTCATTCTCGTCATGGTCCTTAAAGCATGTGTGGACATGAGTAAGCCACTCCACCTTGGGAACTCATCATTCTTAGCAATTGCAGATTACATCATCTTAGTAGCCAAAAACGAATAGGCCAAGTGAGTCTTGCACACTTGCAATTTTTGCCTTAGGCCGGCCCTGATCACACATGTAGTATGTCGGATCAGCTGTGAGGAGACCTGCCTCAGCAGTGACCCCACCTCGAAACGCTGGCGCCGACCGACCGAGGATTTATAAGACCCACGAGCGCCGAAATCCGGCATCTTTCGTCACTGGACTGTCAACGCTTGGTAACGATTGGCCCTCGTTATCCTGCACCGTGAGTTGGATCCGGGACGAATAGCTACCGTCTCGTCAACGACAGTGCCCTCTTGGAAGCCCTCTTCTCAGTGCCTCTCTGCTGCTCGAAGACGCCTAGACCTTCCAGATCTTCAAGCCTCTACTGAGAACCAAGGTACAACGAGGAGAGACTTTAGGGTGAATTAGGTTTTAAAAAGATTGTATCAATAAAGGGGGAAAATTTATCACTCTCTTTGTTTGATATCAACTCTTCCCTAAATTCCTAATCTAGTTCTAAATTGGGCACTGACAAGTACTTCATCTTGATTCTAAAAGCGAACATTAACATTTCAAATAAATCTTTTATTGAAAACTTTAATAAATGCAAATTGTTTTTGTGGGCATAATGTCCATTCACTGTACGGTTAGCACATTTTGTACATCTACGTTCACGAAAGCGTTGTATGAGAATATTGGAAACCTCATAGCACGTTTTTACCCATTCATCCCTGAAGGACGGGGAAGCAGTATGTTAATTGTGGCGTGTTGTCTGCTCGAGTATTTCGGCAGAGCGGGGGGATTCGAACCGACGGGATGGGGGATCCAGTGTTTTGGTTGTGAGAGGCGGGATGACGTTCGGGGCGGGGGTAAAGTGGTGAAGGGATCGCTCACAGAAATGAGAATGAGGCAGACGAGCGAGGGGCTCTGAGTCGGCAAATATTTGATAAAGAGTGATTACATTTAAGCTAAAGACTCCATTACAGGCCCGCGTAACCAACATAGGCAAACAGCTGTCGCCATGCTTGGTATTCCCTATTAAAATTTGCTGCAAACAGCCTGATCTGAAAGTATAATTACTGAATCTGAAGAACGACGCCACGTTCCTCATATTCCTTGAGACAGTCCTTGCATATGTTTCATTTGATGTAAGTAAATATTAGTACATTTATTTGTACATTCGTACCGATTTTTATAGGCTATTTAGATTTATTCACACTTGAGGTTCATTGTTTCCAACGATAAACCTTTTTAATCGGCAAAGAAACTGATTTAACCTCCCTTCTAGATTTGTAGATTCACGTTTCAAGATACGTAGTTTCCAAAAATCTAATGAAACTAATTCCACAAGTACGGTGTTTTTTTTTTCAATCTATTCGACTAACGTTGATAAAATTTGGCTAAAAAATCACAGATCGGCCGAGGATGTAAATGGAATTTTTGCATAACTGTTAATCACCCCCATGGTTTGAAATTTATGGGCTTAGAACTTGAAAATGTTATTAATTCGAAACCACAAAAATAAGAGGTGATAATTTTTTTTATTTTTTTATAGAGGTATAATAGTTTTTCGTTTGATTTTCATAGAAATCATTTAATGAATCGAATGAGATCAAGGAGCTTTAAACGAGTAACCTCCACGAGGGTTTTATAGTAAAATCAAATCGCCAACACAACTGCGAATCGCAAATCGGTTTTGGACGCAGGAGTACTATTTGGCTGTGTAACTGTGACGCCAAAAGGCGTTAGCTAAAATGAAACATGGAAGTGAATAGCGTGATATCACAAGAATGGACCAGTGATCATTACAGAAAGGCTATTCGATACTAAAGTTATGTAAGCCACTATTTCATAATTTGCACTGTTTTATATAGTCGTGATTGTGGGTAGGTACTGATCTGTTTTGAAACCCGATGACATACTGAATATTGTGTGCGTACCACGATTTTATGTAAGTCCCTCTGTAAAGCGTAAAATTGTTAGCTGACAGAGTCCTGGGAATGCCCTTGTGTGACCCCAAGGAGTTCGTGGAAAGGGAACGAGGAAAAAGGGGGTCAGAGATGCATCATCCGAATCGATGGAAAGCGATGCCGAGATG
Organism: Adelphocoris suturalis; assembly: GCA_030762985.1. Taxonomy (NCBI): domain Eukaryota; kingdom Metazoa; phylum Arthropoda; class Insecta; order Hemiptera; family Miridae; genus Adelphocoris; species Adelphocoris suturalis. Next base: position 84,890,321 of record CM061043.1, on the reverse strand, counting down.
TCTGGAGGCTGGAGGCTTTGTGGCGCCTCAAGAAGATCGATCTGGATTCTCATGCTCATAATCCCCCCCCCCCCCCTCCCTGTCAACCACCACCATCCACTCGCCTCGACAAATTCCTCCCCGAGCATCCGAGGACAACACTATAAAAGTTTTCTTTCGTCGCCTCCTCTTTTCATTCAGATTAATATGTTTCATTCTCGTACTCACCAGAATGGGCAGAATGAAAGAATGAAAGGCATATTACGTAAACATTAGTTACATTAACAGCACTGAATGATGCTGTAGGGATATAATACTGGTCATGGATACACTCATGGAGCAAATGACATGGCACACTGGTGCTTGAAACTAAATACAAATGATTGCCTCATGTTGTGGCTGCTTGAAACTAAATACAAATGATTGCCTCATGTTGTGGCTGCTTGAGTTGATTCAAATTCAACTCAAGCAGCCACAAAATAAGGCTATAATTTGTATTTGTAATGAATCCAAAGAACGACGTTGAGTGTGAGTTGGGCTTCTGAGCTAATAAAACCCTAAATGGACGTGAATCCTATGTGGACGGATTATCTTTTGACTCGAGCCTCCTACCTAATAGCCAGACATTAAACTGATGCTCTAATTGCTAGACAAGACCCTGTATCACTAATTGCCAGTGTGTAACCCCGTAGCAATAATTGCCAGACCGTAAGCCCGTAGCACTAATCTAATAGCCGGACCTATAAGCACGTAGCTCTAACTACCTAAGTGCTGGATCCAAATAGTGAAAAAAGGAGATGATTGAAATAATGAGCTGAAGAAAGGAGAGTGTCGGATCAATAATACCAATGCATAAGAATATCTAAGGCATACTTGAGAGTGAGGTATGAATGAGGTTGGAAGAGGAAGGCAGGTTGTTGGCATTTGATAGCTCGATCAGAACGATGAGGTAGTAAGCATGTAGATATATATTTGCGTCCCAAAAGTGCCCCCCCCCCCCTCTCCAAACCTTATCCCATAGTTTTTGAGATATCGAAGTAAAACTTGGAGAGCGTGATTGGGGTGCCTGATACTCAGTTTTAAGCGAAAAGAAATCAGATTAAAAATCCAAAAGTTTTTGGATTACCAAAAGAGGGAATTATTGGATATCAACTTCGAAAAGATTTTTTACTCGTTTTGCCGATTGGCACCTCATTTTAAAGATTTTTCAGTGCTACACACGATGGTGAAACGACAATTGCAATGTCTTATTCCGTTCTAGGAATAGAGCGAATGAACCATTAGGAAGCGCGATTTTCTCCAAAAGTACCTACCTATCTTTAGGAAATATTGCGCTTCTTCATGGTTCATCAGCTCTAATCCGAGAATGGAAGAAGACATTGCAATTGTAATTTCACCATCGTGCTTAGCACTAAAACAATCTTAAAAATGAGGTGTCAATCGGCAGAATGCCGAAAAAAATCTTTTCGAAGTAACTAATCCTCCCTTTGGGTAGTCCAAAAACTTCTGGATTTTTTATTTGATACTTATTTCCTTAAAACTTAGTATCAGGCACCCGAAAATGCTAATTTTCCCAGTTTCAGTTCGATATCTCAAAAATGATATGTGAAAAATGAAGGTTATTTTTGGAACAATTTTATATTCTCCCCTTCCAGGAGACCATTTCCCTTCCCTCCTCTCTGCTTTCCCCTCATGCTCTGATCGTGTTTATTTGGGGAATATTCAGTTCAAAGATCGGGCACAACACCTAACAAAAATTTTTCAGTTATGGTTTCATGAATTCATATCCCTTTTACAGTTAATAAAGGGGTTTTACAGTTAATACAGTTAATAAAGAGGGAATTATTGGATATCAACTTCGAAAAGATTTTTTACTCGTTTTGCCGATTGGCACCTCATTTTAAAGATTTTTCAGTGCAACACACGATGGTGAAACGACAATTGCAATGTCTTATTCCGTTCTAGGAATAGAGCGAATGAACCATTAGGAAGCGCGATTTTCTCCAAAAGTACCTACCTATCTTTAGGAAATATTGCGCTTCTTCATGGTTCATCAGCTCTAATCCGAGAATGGAAGAAGACATTGCAATTGTAATTTCGCCATCGTGCTTAGCACTAAAACAATCTTTAAAATGAGGTGTCAATCGGCAGAATGCCGAAAAAAATCTTTTCGAAGTAACTAATCCTCCCTTTGGGTAGTCCAAAAACTTCTGGATTTTTTATTTGATACTTATTTCCTTAAAACTTAGTATCAGGCACCCGAAAATGCTAATTTTCCCAGTTTCAGTTCGATATCTCAAAAATGATATGTGAAAAATGAAGGTTATTTTGGGAACAATTTTATATTCTCCCCTTCCAGGAGACCATTTCCCTTCCCTCCTCTCTGCTTTCCCCTCATGCTCTGATCGTGTTTATTTGGGGAATATTCAGTTCAAAGATCGGGCACAACACCTAACAAAAATTTTTCAGTTATGGTTTCATGAATTCATATCCCTTTTACAGTTAATAAAGGGGTTTTACGGTTTTTGTACAGGAGAGTTCTGAATAATATTCTGTTTCAAAATTATTTTAATCATTAGCCATTTACGCCGTTGTTATCGATTGAGACATTTCGAATTTTGAATTTTTTTTTTTTTTTAATATTTGAGCACATTTTTGTTCAAGGATAAGTGCATATTTTTAACGTTTTAGTTTACTTATACACATATGATTTCCATCCATGTTATGCTGGTTTTTTATAAGTGAGACCTGGTAGGTGTTCAAAATGTCTATTCATTAAAGTAAAATTTATTCAATGGATATCATTCATTTCTCAAGGGAGAGAAGAAAATACTCCGATTTCATTTTTGAAGCCTTGCGGAAAAATCCAGTCTCATGGTTCAAATTAATTCGCGAAAAAACAGGCAAGGGGCAGGTATTTTAATGCTTGCTTCCAAACCACTCTGGAAAACTGATGAAATTTACAAAAGTTACGGTGTATATACGAATCATATCCAAAATGTTATTCAATGGAAGAATCGTGTCGTTTATGCCACACATTCAATTGAATATCACCTAGGACCCAGTACCCGTGAAGGTAACGTTGTATGAAGTCTCGCATAGAGTTTCTACTCCTCTATTTTTCTTGAAATTCATTCCCATTCGATTCGGAATATCCTCAACTCCCCCCGCTCGTCTGAACCCTCTCGAAGTTGATAGCTTTTTTCCCTGTATTACTGTTTTAATGCGCCCTCTCCCTTTCAACGTAACGCCGGATTAGACAAACAGACGTGTTTGTTTTGCGAAATGCACCGCTCATCTTCCAAAATATTTACATTTGGGGGATCATACGATCGGTTTTCAAGAACGATCAATTGCCGCCCCTCTCGTCTCAACCCCCGAGGGCAGGCAGCTTTCCAAGAGCAATAGTTCCAACTCAAATCGGTAGGTTGAGTTTATGCGATCAAACAAGTGAGCCCTTGATTTTTAAAATTCTTGAAATCTTTGGCTCTAGTCTGTGAACAAACAATAAAATAACAATAGAACTTGTCTTTAATTCGGGATTCTGAAACTCTTGAATTAGTATTTAGTGGGACGCAACCTATGTTTTGAGGGAGTTCATTTTTAGAGCGATGAAATAGCACGAAAGTCACTGCAACTTATTGAACGAAGGATTATTACCTGTATTAGATAGCACTTCTGCGCAATACAATAATAGATAATTTATTATTAACCAGCAACCCCGTTCACACATTCACCAATCACAAAGGATACACAACGGTTTTTTAGACCGGGACAAATCGGTCAAATCGTTATAACATGTAATGAATGAGAGGAAACTGAAATAGTACATCAGTTGATATAGTAAAATAGTGTTTCAATGCTTCATCAGTAAAATAGTGTTTCAATGCTTCATCAGTAAAATAGTGTTTCAATGCTTCATCAGTAAAATACCGTTCTTGCAAACCACAATCAAATACGCGGAAAAAATCGTCTGGGAGAAGATTTTAGCTACAAAAAAAATAAATAAATAAATAAATAAATAAATAAATATATAAATAAATTAATGTAACTTCCTTGACAGCTGCTAGGAGGCCTTCTGAGGCGCAGAGCTCTCTGTGTTGGGTAAGTAGAGAGGGGAGGGAGGTAGATCGTTTCTGCCCCGCCAAAATGACCGGTGTACGGGCATTAGGTTAAACGAACTCGGCACAGCGTTGACAACTACGTAGCAAACTTTCATCTACGAAAATCGATGAAGGATTACTTTCCTCACTATTGCAAGTTAAGTGATTATTTCCAGGGTTATTCCGGAGAAAATTAAGGACCATGAGAATTAAGCCCTCCTGCGTAAAGAATTTTGATGATACACTCAATATAATTCTGGTACGGAGCGCTAATTAGTACAGCCCCTTGAATGGTTTTATCATTGACTATCAGAAGGCCTTCGACTCCATAATACGCAAAGCAATGTGAAGGGCTCTTTAAGCTTAAGGAGCCCCCTAAAAGAGTGTACAACTGGTGCAAGAGATACGAATACCAGGTGATAAAAAATGGCTTGACAGATCTTCTCTCCCATAACTATCTGTGCTGGTTGTAGGCAGGGTTTTTAGCTGGTTTTTAGGTAGAAGCAATATTTTAGACTTGGGAAGAAATCGAAGCTCTCGCTGGAGAGAGAGGAGAGAGAGAGGGAGAGTGAGAGTGAGGTGGCGGGACTTCATTGAAACCTCAATACGTTCCTCTTAAGAGTTACATGAAACGAGAAGAAGAAGAAATGAAGCTCCAAACATTTTTAAATCAAAATTTTCGAAAATGTTCTTTATTGAAATCCGTTTTTAGACGTTTAGACGTTCTTAAACGAAGTTCAATGCTTTTTCATACATACAGTTAAACAAATTTCAATAAAACCCACTGAGCTGGACGTTTCCTTTGATGCTTTTTCAACAGACTGAGCCCTCAAACAAGATTGTCTCTGAGTGGGAAGGGTGGGAAAGGAAAAAACAAAGCATATACCAGGGCATACCAGGGTATATATATATTAGTAGAATTTTAGTCAAAAAATAAAAGTTTATCAACGATCAACTAAAACAATAAAAAATTTATTCACAAATTTATTCTGAAAAATTTACCTAACTTTTATTAATATTACCTGAAAATGGATAAAACTGAACAAAAAACTGAGAATCCAAAACGTTTTTTGAATCGCAGAATATTATTTAGAACGATTTTTTTGCCATAAAACTGTAGTTAACAATTTCTTTTCATTCAATGTCCTGAATTTTCAAAACACTTCAACATAATATAGCACGATCATTTACAAAAATTCGCTCATACGATGATGCTGCATGACCGGAAGCTTTTGTTTACAGTGTATACTATAAAAGTAATTTCTGGTTTGAATTCCACATATAGGTACCTACAAAATGACTTATATTGTATCAATAGAGTAATCGCATACCTACTGTTGTCACAACATTCAGTCGGGAAAGATTAATCTGCAATTAATTTATCAAAACTTATCAGCAAATATTAAACAAATGCACTAGGGGACTGCAAGGATGTCATTGGAGATTAGAGAAATGCAAGAGGGAAAACCTGTGCAACGTACGGGGAAACCACCTGGAAGAAGATAAGGCCGACTATAACGTGAATAGTGTATAGATGTATAGTGTGTAGTGTAGTGTAGTGTATAGTGTGGTGTATAGACGAATATACACTCAGCGTTCGGAGGGGCATCCATCAGTACCCCTCTCACTTATTTCAACTCCCGTCTTCTAAAACGCTGTCACCCTTCTTTCGCGATGTAACTTAATTTGTGTGGAATGCCACTTAATTCAATAGTAGCGGAGTACCCTTTAATAAACCTAATATTTCCATCCTTTGAAGATCCAAAACTCAATTCGTCGAGTCTTTGCAGAACAACAAAGTGTTTTGTATCAAGTTGTTATGGGAAGGAAACCTGTTGTATGATATTGCGAGGGAGACGTATTTAGAACTTGCGTAGTACCCTTTAATATAGGATTTGAAATATGGAATTTGATTTTTAAAGGTGAAGGAGGAGGGGTCCTAGGGGAAGAATATGTGATTGCAAGTTAAGGTATATGCACGCGCAGAACCTACAATTTTATGCACAAGGTTAGTCAGTGACCCTTTCTATAATTATGGTAAGTACTTATTTGACTTTTGGTGAAACTTGAGTATTTTTATAACACACTGTAATCAACAAATTGAAGTGATGTATCGTGTATACTTGTATGTCTGCTGACCAGGTTACTAAAGAAGTTGGAAGATGGCATAATTTATCCGACTCAGCATCTGAAAAACCATTGAAAACTAGAAAAACTCATATTTTTGAGAATCGTCCAATATTGCCGCATTCGTGATGCAGTTTCTATGGCATCTCTAACAGAGAGGTTAGCCGTATCATCTGAAGATGTAGGTACAGTTGTATTTTCATGTTAGGGTAAGTCCTGCATAAACAGCAGGTTGTACAGGCCCTAGAACACAGCCTTAATGGAATTCAAGCTTGAGAATTGATCATCTTGTTTCACCCCGAAATCTCAAGGTATAGGGTTTTATAATTGTGTAGTACCTACTGTCTTGGAAGATCTCTGTAAAGTTTATAATCCCACACGCCAAACCTTGTTGATAAATGCAATAGGTACATCTCTTAAATAGGTATTGGCGAGAAGAAGTTTCAAATCAGTTTTATAAATCTGATAAATGATTTATTGTTTTATAACCGATCTTAAAAGAAATGAGGCTTGGTTCGGCTACTGTTCATTTATGGACATAAAAGAAAGGAAGACCTTTTCCTAGCCTCATGGTTACGATAGCGAACTAGAATTAGGACATAGAACCTGCCGTTGTTTGATTCGACAGGATCGCAGCTCCAAACCTTCCCTTTCCAGATGTTTTAACTCAATAAGAACAACGTCATAAGAAACAAAACGTCGTAAGAAAATATAAATATATCGGAAAAATTCTGTGGGAAACAAATGTTAAGAATATCACGGCCAACTCCTAACGGTATAAAAACATCTACGAAAACCATCGATTTATCGGATATTAATTTGTCGAATTTATCGTTGCTATTCCTAGTTTTGTGGCTGAGATTCACAGGCAAAAAAGTTCGCTATTCAAAAAATGATTTCTGTTTTTTAGCTTCTTAGCAGTTTTTATCAATTTAGCACATGTTAATGAAATGTTGGTACATTCTTCAGCACTATTCTGTGCATGAATTATTGTATGTTTTAATTTGTTGTTGATAAACTTTATTTTCGTCATATTCCGTTAAAAATATAAATTTAACGGTTTTTGCAGATATCCTTTATTTTGGTAATACTCATATCACTAAAAATATAAATTTAAAGATTTGTAGTTGTTTTTAGTGATTTTTTAGCACACCTTTTGAAATCTGACCAAAATAATGTCTTCAAAAAGTGGTGTACAGCAAACTCGTCCTTTCTCATGGAATGCTTGATTTTTGGTGAAAGAACTAAATTTTCATGGAATCTCATGGCGATTTCTGTTAGAGAGATATGAACTAACCATATTTATGGCAGTTTCTTCAATCCATAAAGGTGTTGAAGTTTTAAAATATGTAGCTCATTATTAATTCGTTGCTGAAATCAAGTAGAACAAGACATTTGCAAATGTACATCATCCAAACCTCCATGAATTCTATCAATAAGCTTGGTTAAGGGGGCGGAACAGCTACGCCCAGGTCGGAAGCCAGATTGGAATTAAACAACAGCTCTTTGAAATGTATATAATCAAGAACCTGTTTATTCCTGAGTGATTCCAAAGGTATCGAAATGACTGGCAGCATGCTAATGGGACGAATATCATTTTCAGAGGAGGGATTAGACATTTTGCCAATGGGAATAATATCTACTGGTGTGGGTATACTGATGAGGTTAGAGAGAAGTTATAATGATGGGAAGGGGTGGCACGATTACATGTAGAATATTCATCACAAATTTTATAAGTTACCATTTTGGGTATCACTTGTGAGCTCGGAAAAGGCTTGAAAAACTTCGTCTAATGTTATCACATTAATTAGCAACAATGGTATTACATTATGAGCGAAGTGATTATTCAACTTATTGCAATCAAAAGTAATCGAATCGATTTAGTATATAGAACATAGATTATTTTTATTGATTGTGTAAAATCCAGACGTTTTTTGAAGTAACGGAATTTCGTATCGGGAATTAACTTCTTGACTTAACTTCTTTTAAATTTTTGATTGTCTTAAAATCAAGATCCATAGATGTCTGTTGACCGTACCTTGAAAGTTTCGTATCTAAAGATTGTGGATAAAAAACCGGCTTCTTAGAAATTCGTTTACTGCAAAATGGCCCATAACGAAACACTTCCTTTTCAACACCAACGGCGCAAGAGGTTGACCCCTCCTTCAAGACCTATAGGTTGTGCGGGTTTTGCATAACTACCTATAGAATTTGAATTTTCGCAACTAACATCCCAGTCAACATTATTGTTATTATTTTTCTTTAATTTATTTTCATCTTGCTGGTAAGCATCAACTGTAGTTAAACATCGGCTGTATTTGTGAATTTGAAAGGTGGACTAGGTAATAGAAATCCGAACCTTGGGGAAATTAGGTATGGAACATAGATGTTTATAAATATGTATGTAGAACATAATTATGTAGACGCCTATAATTTAGACCAGGTTTGGAAAGCGTTTCTTTATTCTTTAAACTCAATTCCGAAGGTATAAGACTCGGTTATCACGGAGTCAAAGGGATCTGAATGTCCCCATTCGATTCAGCATGAAAAATTCGGGGAAGCGACCCTAAACCCATCAGTTCATGCAAGGTCATTTTTCATGAAAACCCTTGATTTCCTTAAAAACCCCACGTTGTTTAACCTGCAAACGTAATTTCCAACAAGAATTATGACACCTAGTAAAAATTATTTTGACCTCACCATTGGAAATCTGGGGTCAAGAGTAAATTTTCCCCGTAACGCGGTTATCGAAATAAATGTTTTTGAGGGACTCAAGCTATATGAGATTATCTGTGATTGTGTTTGCTGAGACCTGAAGATGCTCAAAATCTGAGCCAAAAGCTTAATTATTTCAATATAAGTGATAAACTGAAGGTTTTGTTTTTTATTTTACACCCCATCAGATTTTGTATAAAATAAAACATTAAAAATTTCATGTGCAGAATTATGCTGAAAAATGTAGTTAAATTTCATTAAAATATACTAAAAAAATCTATATAAAGGTCAAAAAAGTTTAAAATTAAATTATTTAGATATTATTTAGATCGATTTGTATGCCATAAAATTGGTAGTTAACAATTTCTTTTCCCTCAAACTCCTTAATTTTCAAAACGATGTAATATAATCTAGTACGATAATTTACAAAAATTCGGTCATACGATCATGCTACATGACTGGTTTGTTTTTCAAATATAGCCATTAATCGGGGTAATGCTTAAGTGCTGTGTACCTACTTGTATTTATTTACCAATACGTTTTTTCACACTAAAAACATTTTTTTCTTGGTTGTTGAATAAGTCAAGAAAACTAACACCATTGCATTCAGCGTAAAAAAAAAAAAAACGAGTGAAAATCATGGGTCGCACTTGATTTCTGTGAAAGTTGCTTTTGTGGCTACTTTCGGACTATTTTTGCGCTATTTTTGGAAAATTTATTCAACATGTAATGTTCTTCACCAGTTATCCATCAAGGGCAATCTAATCCTTAATTACTAGAGAGGGGGAAAATATTTTAGAGGAACTTTTCTGTTTCGCTGACTTTTGTCCCTTTTTCGTCGTTAGGAACCAGTGAGCGTCTCACAGAGGTGTGGCGTCTCGCTCCCGCTCACGACAGAGTGAATTAGCGTTTCGCTCCAAGTGAATTTGCCAGTCATTAGTGTTACAGTTGGAAAAAAGTTAAAATAAAAGTTTTCGATAAATACGTCTTCACCATCCACGGTGGTATGAAGAGGTCTCGAATCGATATAATATTTACTTGGAATAACCCTCTCTGGGTAACTCTATACTGATACTTGAACGCACCAAATAGAAAACTACTGTGCGGAACCCCTAAGGACATTTTTCCCCTTCTTCCGATCATCTTGGCTTGGACTGAGATGTTTCTCTCTGAGGTTTTAACGAATAATATTCTCAAATTTTGAATATTAGTTTTTAACTTCTATTTCTTCTTACCAGAAAATAGATATTGAAAACTAGTGCTATTAAGTTGTTAGTTTAAAAAAGTATGAGTACCTACCGGTTTGTCAAGTCTCAAAACTAGAAGCATTCTGTATAGAATTTGACGCTGATTTTGAATTTTCAACCCGTTCATTTCACAAATCTCTGCAAATATTGATTTTCATCAATTTTCTAAAGAAATTTGCTTAATTTGAAACAGTGAGTTTCATTTAAAAATGACTGTGAAACATAAAAGCCGAGTGAAATTCGATCATTTATATCTTCCTATCCTATATAATTCAAACTGATTACTCCGTTAGTTTTCGTAAAATTTTTGAAAAATTACCATCAATTGGACCAAAATCACCTTATTATTATTTTTAGCTAAATTTATCAATGAAACAATTAGGTCTCAAAATGATTTTTTTTTTCTCTTTCTTGGAAAATTCCAAATTCTTCCAATAATTCGACGTCAGACAGACACGAAACCGAAACTAATCAGAAACTCATAAAACGCAAAAAGCAAGTAGAATTTCCAATTTAGAGAAAAAACAAATTTTTAATCACCAGCATGCATTCGAAATCTCTGAGATGTCTGTAGCTTAAATAGGTTATACCGATGAATAGAACGGAAGTTAATGATGAAAGTGGTCTATTTTTACGAAAAATGAAGAGTTACGTAGTTCAATCGAGTTCGACGGCTACGTCATCATCAGAAACAAACAATAACTGAATATAAGATAGAAATGCCATAGCATATAGTCACAAGTGAAAGTGAGCTTGAGTTCCATTGGTTGAGAGAAAGGAAGGGGCTGAGAGGAACCGATCAAGTGCAAACAATGTGAAAGGGAGATTGAAAATAATCAGACCTATCACTTTTCATAATTTAGAATTTTTCAAGTACATTCAACTTATCTCCTTTTGAAAGAGAGTGAAGCAAGTCTACTACCTGTCAATCTGCCAAATCAGAATTGTAACTATAATTGGATTATATACATCGTATTATACCGGTTGACGATCAATCTGTTACGAGTATTATCAGTACCAAATGATAACTGTATTAAATAGTAGTATAAGTCTTTCTAATTTCATTGGTCTGATATCAGAGACGAAGTACTACCAATTTAAATGAGGGTTCGTCCTCGGAAGACGGTACCTGCCTTCAGCGGCCCCCCGTTCAATAATGGCCGACTCCGCGCATCTAGCGAGCTCATTTGGAACCAGAAGTATCGAATCAGAGGTTTGGCCCTGCGCTTGGCGACTTCCCCGCGACCTCCACCCAACCGTCGTGCGAGTTTAACGTACCCTGGGTTCCATTTCAACAAATCCTTTCCGACAGAGTTATTCAGACACATCCTATAAAAAGACGAAATCACTCCGCCAAAGATACAATTTTGATTTTTCAGACATTTGGAAAAAAACCCTTTAATGTTGGCGTTGAAACCTATAGGGGAACCACTAAAAACGAACCCGCTCAGTTTTACAATTTTCGTGAGGCACAATTTAAAATTTTTGACCGAAGAATTGGACTCGGCGCCCTTTAAAATCCAGCACATGAAATTTCAGCTCAATTCCGAAGTTTGAATATAAAATACCAATAGAGATAAAATGAATTGACGTCATAGGTGGACGGCACTTAGGTTTCCCCCAAGACAGACGGTGAGCCCCATGACGTCATGAAGTTTTTTACTCAGCTGTTTTGAATACTTTCTATCATCCCATATATTGAAGCTTCTTGGAAAGCTCCCGCAGAGATCTTTCAGGTGATGGGTTGACTTAAAAAGGGAGATACTTTCCGTTCCTGCAAATATAATCAAACTGACCGAATAGTATAGAAGTTCGCCTTTCACAATAAATTTTACTATAGCGATTAGGAGCTCCTAGGGACTAATTCACAACACACTGAAATTTTAACCCAATTCGGGCTTTAAGTTAGGACAATTTTGCTCGGAACAAGGATTTTTCACTGAAAAACCGACCTACAGATAGACACACTGACACATTGACAAACAAAAGACAGGCAGACATTGTTAGACATGGAACCAAAATAGTTTAAAAAGCTATGAAATACAAAAACAATTATGGGCTTTGTTTGTTGAAAAATTGGAAATGCAAACATTTTATCATACACACCGATTAAAAAGCTCTTCTACTTGTGGTTGTTAGGAGGCAAAAACCCCATAAGAGTTTTGGTGTTTCAGCATTAGCTGTCTACTGTTACTGCCCAAATGACTTCCATACGTAAACCGGGAGAGAAGGGAGAGGGTTTGGAAGAAGAGTATAAATATATCCATGTTTTATGCAGTATTTTAGTTCAGTGGATTGGTGACATATATAAATATGTGAGTACTGTGCCAATATCGCGTAAGCTGCCTAAATACCTCTTTTATACACGACGTCCTAGTAGTATATTATCTCAACAAAGGTGCCAAGTAGGGCTCTTGTGATGCGGGTTACTTAAGAAACTGTGCTGTATGAGTTGCCGTTTTCCAAGTTATAAAGAACTTCAACACCAAGTACCCTAAAATGGAGGTTTATGAAAATTTTTCTAAAGAGAAACTATTAGATTGCATTTGAATGGTAGTAAGATTAAGACTTTGGAATTCAGTTACCTACATGGAAAGTCGCGAATAAAATCGAAACTGAACTAATCGAACAATTGACAAAGTTGTGGAAACCAATTTCAAAGAAAAAAGTTTCAGTCATATAGCAATGAATTTTCATGTATAAGAGTCATGTATGAATGAATTTTCGTAAGTAATCTGTTATAGTGTTACATTGTTTTAAAATATGAGCACTTTAAGTGCAAAGAAATTGTTCACTACCAATTTTATGACTTAAAAAACTCTTCCTAAATAATATTCTGCAATTTATAAGCTATTACGAAATTTTGGCTTTTTTTTTGAGATTTAATCTTTTTTAGGATAAATATTAATTAAATTTAAGTACAAATATTTTTCTGCATAATTTTGTTCATAAATTTTTTCATGTTCTAGTTCATTGTTACAAATTTCATTTGACTAAAATGTTTCTAAAAAATATAAATTTAATAACTTTTAACAGTTTTAGCCATTTTTAGTGATTTTATTAGCAAATGCTTTTGAAATGTTACTGATCTGTTGTGTTCAAAAAGTGCTGGCCAACGAACTCATCCTTTAATTTTACGCGCGCGCACACGCGTATATATATACTTTATATGAGTTACCATCTAAAATTTAATGGACCAGCCTTTTATCTTTTTCATTTTTGAAGATATTAAAAAACTTTAAATTGTAACTCCACTTTATTTTTCAAATGCCATTCAACCGTGAAATCGGATTTTTATTAGCACGAACCACAGTTCCTAACTCGCGTTTTTCAAATTAAAAAAAAAATTATTGCAAATTCAAAATGTATTCAAAATTTCAGGGATAAATGACCCATCACTCGAATTTTCGGGTGCGCAAAAACAGGCACAATTACTAGCAGAATGTGCACCACTTGTGAAATATCGAGTTTTTGAAGCTACCTACTTAATTTTGGGGTATTTTTTCACGCTGAACCACGTGGTGATGTTCTTTTATTGATATTCGTAATACCAACTTCAAAAAACATCGAAAAAACGACCAGAATTGCACATTTTCCCATTTGTTTTACACAGCACGTTCACGCGCGCGTGTACTGAAATTTAATTTTTTCCGTTTGTATTGCGAATACCTATAAAAGTAAAACATCACCATGTGGCTCAGAGTGGAAAAAAAAAAAAATACCCCAAAATCGTGTATGTATCATACGTCACTTTCTGCGCGAAATTGCTCCCATTTTTCAGCACTCAAAAATTCGAGTGTTGGGTCCCTACGTAAATTCGCTAAAACGAAAATTATGAACACGTTTTTACCTACAAAATCATGATTGACTTAATTACTCGACCATCATCAGCAATGAAGAATTATAACACTGGGAGGCCAATGTTGTGCACCCAGCTTTTCGAGAGCGTGTAGTTTTATGGAATTAAGTGGCAACGTTCTTGTGTTCGGCGGATCGAGGTGCGGTCGTGACGTTTTTTTCCATGAAAATTATAAATTTACGTACCAGAAAGAATTAAAGTGTGGAGAGGGTGAATTTGTCCAGGTCGTAAGAACCATGGGTGAAAATGCTATCTTCGGACGCGTCATGGGAAAGTGGTTGTTGCTCAAATTGTGCACCCGCACGAGCAGATGGACAACTTGGCAGAGGTTCACCTAAGAACGACTATCAAACGTAAAGCTGATGACGACGTTTCTACTTCTCCTCGTAAACTATTATCAGTCGAAATTTAGTCAAAACAGAAAAAAAAGACGCGGAAACGAGCCCAACACTGTATTTCGATAGATCTGGTAAAAAAAACCGGTGGATCCCGGTAATACAATATCGGAAATTCGGTAGATTTCCCGGTAGTTTTTTGAACAACTATGACTTGGCTAATACTTCATGAATTGAATACAATATTACTCTAAGGTTGCATTCTACGCTAAAACTTTCATACGGTCGACTATGAAATCTTCTGGGTCGAATCCACAGTATTATTTTTCCTTTTAGTATGGACTAAATCAGTGAACACATCATTTTTTACTACTACATAATGAAATTCATCAGCCATAAAAAAGTAGTAGTAGGTGGGCACTTTAGTATCAAATAGATGAAATGACGGGGGATAATATTGGGTTTACGAAACACATCAGTAATAACCAAACTCAGTAGGTATAATTTGTAGGTAACATTCGAATTTATGTGTCCTCAAGTAGGTAGGTTCTTTCTAACGTTTCCACTACCTTGGAAGAATCGGAAGCAATAAGAGTTATATATATCTAAATAGGTAACCAGAAGCTGCAACCAGCAGATATGTAAATAAATGTAGGTAGTATATTTAAAGGTAAAGGGAAACTAGGTTACCTGTACAGTTGAACTGATATTGAAGATCGGAAATTAAAACCACGCTGATCCTTATGCAAGAGAATAAAACACTTGACGAATAAACACAGTAAGTAACCACAGTTAACAACGAGGCGAAGGCGAACAAAGTTGTGAGCACTGAACAAGTAAAATTCATGTACCTAGGTAAAACTAATTAATATTATAAAACCTAAAATGTATCATATTGAAGTTATACCAAAAGCCTAAGTTGACCACAGAATAGACATGGACGAAACAGGTAGGTAGGTACCTACCAAAAAACCATGGAAGAAGGGAAGTCCACTTTTCCATGCAGATACTGTGCATGGTAGAAAGAATACAGAGAATGTGTACTCGTGGATCCATGTGAAAAGTGTTGCCTTGGATTTTGCTCAGAACTCTAAATCCCGGTGGATTCAAGCCTCAAACCGGTAGCCCGGTAGAAAAACTGATATACCGCTAGATCTACTGTAATTGCAGTGGAATGAAAACCCTGAATAACATTGACTAGGCCTAAGTGCATAGAGCTACATGGAGTAGAGATGGGTGGACAACAGTGTCTTTTCTTGTCTAGTTCTTTTCGTTCTGCTCTTCACTCCATTGTAGGTAATCTTTTATCAATCTTCGCAACGAAAGTTATCCTAGTGTTCACCTAGTTGAAATTTAAACTGAACCATCAGTATATTTCGATACATCGAAAACAATATCCTTATATCGGAAAACATCAGAAGATAAATATCGATGTAAATGTCGATATACCTATTAAAACAAAAATATCGATAGTTGATTTATATCGCTGATTCAGTTAACTTCCTCCTTCGGAAAGACGACTTTTAACTTGAGAAGGTCACAACACAAATTTTTAAAAAAATTATATATATATATATATATATATATATATATATATATATATATATATATATATATATATATTCACAAAATTAGAAAAGATAACAGAAAAAACGTCACAAAACTATTTTTGTGACGTTTTTTCTGTTATCTTTTCTAATTTTGTGAATATAATCAAGCTCTCCTAGAGTCATTTTCAATAAGTGATATAAATATATATATATATATATATATAGTTTTTATTTCCTAATTTTATTGACCTTCTTCGGAAAACCCCTCATTTTATTGACAAAAACTTCTGACTCAGGAAAGCTAAAACACCACATTTTTAACCACATCTCCTGCCTGCAACAGGAGACAGTCCTAAGTCTGTTAAAGCGGGAAAGGGGAATTTAGGTGTGCAATAGCCATCCTGGTGTGCCCAGCATAACTTGGGTGCCCACGGTAAGGACAGACTTCTTTCTTAGCTGTTCTTAGGGTCTGTCTTAGGGTTTCTTGGCTGCCCTCAGTAAAACTCGATTTCAAGCGAGTCGGGTGCCTAAGATAACGCATTTTCGGTCCCCGGTGCCCGACATAAGTCCCCGATAACACTCAAGAAACTGTTTCTGGGGTTCTGGTAAGTTTTATCCCGTCGTTTTGAATTAGGACCCCCCCTAATGAAGACATTAGGCATCGAATTTTCGCTCGTTAATACATATGACAATATTGAAGACACTATTCCTCGGTACGGAGTGAACCCTTTTTTTCCATAAGTAGTATTAAAAAGTCATATTTTGTACTGTAAATACATTGGAGATCTTATTATAATCCTATTCATCTATGAGACTTTCTAATGGAGTGGGACTTAGAAGGCTATATTTACAAAGACATACTAATTCGTACGGGGTGTCGAAGACCTTAGTAAACGGTATCAAATAAAAAACTCCCATTTTCATAGAAGATTCGGAATTTACGAAACAATAAATGACTCGAATTTTTAAATGAGCATGATTTCGCTTCGAGATGATGCGCTAACATTTTATGTTTTCGGTATTTTTCCAAGATATGGTGATATAAGATTTCAAATTCAAACGCTTCTCCATCAACAAAGAGTAAATTATTTGACCTTGATGTCACTTTCGTTTTCGAATTCGATAGTTGTCTTAGATATATATTTCTGGTTTTTGGATTAAGAAACTAATTCCTTCCAAACATTATTGAAAAAGTTTCAGCAGACCCTACAGAAAAAATTCAAATGTAGTGCTCCCCTTCTGGATCTATAATTTGGGATGGAGTATCATTGTTCGCCTCTGATTTGGTATTCTCTAATTTTGTACTTTTAAACAGAACAAGTATTATACATAAGTACTGATACTACCACCTACGCGCCTGCCCCCCCCCCCCCCCCCCCTCTCTCACGGCCCATTTCACTACAAAACCAATATTTTATCATTATTATTATTTTATCATTATTGTATCACTGATCACCACTAATTAGGTAGGTACTTTTAAACAGAACAAATACTATAAGTACTGATACTGTCACCTAACCCCCCCCCCCCCGCCTTTCCCCCTCTCCTGGGCATTATCACTACAAAATCATTATTTATCATTATTATTATTATTATTATTATTATTATTATTTTATAATTATTGTATCACTGATTACCTCTAATTAGGTACTTTTAAACAGAACAAATACTATAAGTTACCTCTAATTAGGTACTTTTAAACAGAACAAATACTATAAGTACTGATCCTGTCACCTCCCCCTCCCCCCCCTTTCCCCCTCTCCCGGCCCAAATCACTACAAAATCATTATTTTATAATTATTATTATCTTATCATTCTTATCTTATCATTCACCTCTAATTAGGTACTTTTAAACAGAAAAAAACTATAAGTACTGATACTGACACCTACGCGCCTGCCCCCACCCCCGGCCCATATCACTACTAAATCATTATTTTAGTTTTTCCGTAAACAATATTTCTCCCGGATATAGGATTCACGATCAACCCAATCTTCGGAGTATGAAGTGGAAAAGGATTTTAGATCATCTTTTCCCTACGGTTTTCGCAGTATGTGTTTGACATCTAATTTTATTTATAATTTCAATTTGTATCACGCTGGCCATGATTCACACTTCTTTAGCAGTGCCCCATAGTTATAATAAGAAGTAACTCGATTTCGCAATATTTCGAAGGGTAAGGATCTTTGCAATTAAGACTGTGACTTCCTCTGCTTTAAAGGTGATTCACTAAGATTAGCCACCTCTGCTCCATCGGCTGATTTTACATGGTAATATTTCAAAGGTAAAAAAATTAAGTAGTTTCTATGGGTTTAAAAGTTTTTTAGACTCCTATTTGATTTCATCATTGAAACAACAGCAGTTTACAAAAACTATATTTATTCAGCATTATTACTTTGGTTTATAGCTAGTCATACGGACAAGAATAACTATCAAGTTACCTATGCAGTGACAATAGTGATGTATAACAACTATAATATGCATTCATATTTTATAGAATTAGAGTGTATTCGCAATGTACATATAACTGTACATATATGTACTAGAACGAAAATCGTTACGAAATCCCAGTACAAGTAGGAATGGCGGCCATGATTCGTGTCACCCATGAGTGCTAGTGGTGGAGGAGGGGATAGTGATTTCCTCGAGGTCCAATAAGCTTGAAGCTATACGAAGTCAACGCCACTGTATTAAGTACTGTTAGATAGCCACAATTTCTCAGTTTCTCAAATACTTGGGTTGCTACTAAGAATCGAGATATAGTCATTTTATGAAACTTATAAACCGCGATCATTGTAAGATATTCTCAGAATATTTTCTCAGTAACTTATTTTTCAAGACATCCACTTTGCTTACTATTTCTAAAACTTGAGTTATAAATACGAATATTGTAGATGTACTAGCAACACGGTAAGATGGTAGTAAATACAAAAATTTAATGAATCACTGAAATACATTTGTAGCTCTGATGACCTTATTTGAGTTATTAATTAATTTTCGTCAATAGTTTTTAATTTTTAAGAAAATTTTAGATTACTCTTAAAAGTTATCATCTATTATTATTTTTTACGTTTGAACGATGTCCACTGGTTTCCTTGAAGGTTTTAGACACTCAATTATGGTTGAATACTCAACTAACTTTCCAATTGTTTATAGGAATGCACTAGTTTTGGGAGGAGCGAACTTTAAATTCAACAGGTCCCCTTTTGTAATTTTGAAATGTAATTAGATGCTTCAATTTTTGAATAACTGATTTTGATGAGTGGGGCCTTAAGGGTGGCTGCCACTAACCTTGTAAGTAGGGCGAAGAGTTTGGCCTTGATGGTAGCAGCGAGGTCGGAAGGAGATGGCATCGCGGCGGCTGGCCCGCTACTGAGCAACAAGCCGCCCCCGAGGCCCCCCGCCCCCGGGGAGGCTCCGCCCCCAGCGGGCACCGCCTCCCCCGCCCACTTTTGTCGATTGAAACAAGAAAATTAATTCAAGAAAAAATCCATAAAACAGAGCTTTAACTTCCCGACCGAAAAGGCACGAACCAGCTCCCTCCAACACACAACTCTCAGTGGCTGAATGTGAGAATTTCTCAGGCTTAGGGAATTTATTTTCGACTTCTACTGGTAACAAAAACGCTGGAGGCACAGTGGTTTGTTATTTCTGTATTAAATATCCTTCCGTGGTGGGCCTAAACGTGGTAGGAAAATGGTTCTATGAAAACTATCTAACTTTGAACACAAATAGGTTTTCCACGCATAAATCCTTTCAAACTCAACCAATTAAGTTGAAGCTCAACCAAATTAAAGGACACGATTCACTGAGTGTTCTTAGACCAAAACGAACAAAGTATCTCAATTAGAACCTGAGATGGACGAAGCTATAACAATTTGAGTTATTTGAATTTCAATGCTTGGTGACAAATCTTTGCATAAATACCTTGCATTAAAAAACATCATAATTTATGAGTTTTACCCCCTCCATTCACCCTCTCCCATGAAGAAATTTGAAACTCCAGACATACGTTCTAGAACTAAGTAGGAATAATGAATAAGAATGGAAATGGAAAGAAATGTTTAAGTTAAATCACAGTGATACTCAGAATGGCTACCTTATAATATATAAAACCAAAATAGATTAATTGGAAAAACAAACGTAAAGACGAAACGCTTGCATTTGAGTCTGCAAAACATTGGGACATTTTATGTCTTTAGTAGTAGACTCGTATGCAAGCTCTAAGAGCCACTCAGCCGATCCGAACCCTGGGCATCGTCAAGTAAATGTCCTAAAGAGGCTACATACGAAGTTACAGCTTCCTAGACTGTAAAGCATAGAAATTAGCTTTAAGAGCCACCCATCTGATCCGT
Organism: Adelphocoris suturalis; assembly: GCA_030762985.1. Taxonomy (NCBI): domain Eukaryota; kingdom Metazoa; phylum Arthropoda; class Insecta; order Hemiptera; family Miridae; genus Adelphocoris; species Adelphocoris suturalis. Next base: position 84,870,053 of record CM061043.1, on the reverse strand, counting down.
ACCCTGGGCATCGTCAAGTAGATATGTCCTAAAGAGGCTAAATACTGAATTACAGTATCCTAGAGTGTAAAGTATAGAAATTACCTATTAAAATGATTAAACCACCACTTCAAAAATCAAACCGTTCTCTCAATATTCGGATCACCTGCTATGAATCAAATCGTCGAAACACCAGCTCAATGAAGTCATCAGAAATTAACAAGCGGTTGCAACCATGCTCACAATATCAATTATTGAGAATGATCACCTGAGTGTACACAATTATTCAAATAACCATGGTCATAACTCAGCTTGTTGGCCACGTACTTCGCAGTAGTTAACATAATATGGTTGGAGCTTTCGAACGAATGGTCAACGAATTTTGTGGGATGAAAAACGACGAAGTACCATTTCCCCAGCAACGACTCGGTTGTAAGCGGAAATCATCAGAATATTATCGTGAGCAATTTTCGTCACTCAATTTTCATGACTTTTTTTAGTTTATGTGCCATAGCAAAGACATAAAATGTCAAAAAGTCAAGATTGTTATTTACGGAGGACACGAAACATAATGTAGATGAGAAAGATTTATGCATCACATTACATACATGCAAACCAAATACCATCTGTTCATGTGTCTCAATAGAGCGCGTTGTCATGCATAAATATCTCGGTATAGTCTTGGACGAAGAGCAAAATTGGAAACCCCATATTGACTATACTCAGATAAGATTAAGAAATGTATGTATATTTTTTACATTAGACACTCACTTCCGAGAGATTCGATAAAACTTATTTATTACAGTATGCTACAGTCTGTGCTTACACTCACCCAGCTGATCACGAAACAACCCATTATTTCAATCGTCTGTGAATGACCAAGAGCGTTTCCCTATCGAACTTCGACTTCCTAGGGTGGACAGGAGACAATTTAGTTAACTCAGCTTGCAGTTCGCGGTTCCTACATGAAGAAGTAATGTAACCTAGAAAAGTGTAACTGCCAAGAAAACATAGGTCCACCCATAAAACATATTCTCTTAATGTGCCGAAGAGTCTTCCTATAAAATTTCAACTTCCTATGGTGAACAGGAGAGAATTCAGCTCTCTCAGCTGACCAGGAAAGAGCCCTACATTTCAGTCGTCTCTCAGTAACCCAAAGGGAATCGTTTACACTTCATGAATGACTTCGCATGAGGCTCAGGTGCCTTCATTGTGGGAACGGATTAGGGAACGTAAGGATTAAGCATAAGCATTAAGTTCTTTTAAACGAGTGGTGAACCACATCAGTTGGATGAAAACGGAGGATGTGATATTTCCCTAGAAACGGCTCCGTCGTAAGCGGTAATTACTGGAAAAGTAACAGGTGACGCGAAAAAAGCGTAACATTCTCGAAAACATAGGTCCAGCCATAAAGCATTCATGTTAAAAGTGTGTTTTGCGTGACGTGAATAGCATCATGGAGAATTTGGCTGACCCCCAGAGAGTGGTAAGAAATATCCATGAAATATCCATCAAAATAATTCGTAAATTGGTCGGGAGATGGGATGGCTTGTTGATGGGAGATTGGGTGGCTTGGTAATAAAATTTCAATAATTAATATTGTGGTCGGGCGGTAGATTCGTTTTCAAAACCCACTTATGTGCCTTTTCCGATTGGTGAAGTCGGTCATTGGAACCTGGTGGCATCTTTTAGTGAATTTTTGTAAAAATGAAGCTATTGCAATGGCTCCAACAATTTTTAAATAAACATTTTTGAGAATTTTCTTCATTGAAGACCATTTTGAGACCTTCTGAAATAAACCCTAGAATTTAACATTTTACATATATATATATATGTATATATATTCATTCATTTATGTATATATATGTCCTTCCAGACGATGTCTCCTTAGGATTGAGATACTAATTCCGTTCTTGCACCAAAAAATCAAGCTTTTCAAACGAAAGGGCGAGTTGGTTGGCCAGAATTTTTTAAGCACATTAATTCGGTCACATTTCCAGAAAGTGCTGAAAAAATCAGAAAAATAGAAAAAAAAACCGGCTAAAAATCGTTATTTATATTTTTAGCAGAATATTGCTCAAATAAAGTTTATTAACTATAAAATAGAACAATAAAAAATTAATGTGCAAAAGTATGCTGAAAAATGTACTTCAATTTCATTAAAATGTGCTAAAGAATCGATAAAAACTTCAAAAATGTTGAAAATCCAAAATCTCTTTTTGAATCGCAGAATGTTATTTAGAACGAGTTTTTTGCTATAAAATTGGTAGTTATCAATTTTTCTTTTCCCTCAAAGTCCTTAATTTTCAAAATAATGTGACATATAACATAGTACGATAATTTACGAAAATTCGCTCATACGATCATGCTGCATGGCTGCAACTTTCAAGACCTTCACACCAAAACATCGATCGACCATGCATCATGGGCTCGTTGATAGGGAGTGGCTGATTATGGCAGACTGAAGCCCGGTGGTTGTTCATCCGCAGATTCGTTTTTGATACATCGCTCACGTAGAAAGCCTGATTGTTGTTGCATTTTTCACACATTAATTGGTAAACACGCATCTTGGACTGGCACTTTGCTGAGTTAACTTATTTGTAGGAATGAGTGGTGATTACCGATGTGAAATCAGCACTTTCTATTAGGAAGTTGAAAGTTTACAAGTGGGTCTGCCGCAAGGATGTAACCTTGGTTGATGAGATCCGTAGGCCTGTAGACTGCGTCGGTTGAGAGTGACGGTGAGATAGGATTTCGCCGATATTTTTCCCTTGACGGTACGTCACTCGTGGTGTCTCGAGAAAAATTTCCGTTGGCTGTCAAAATGGGTTGTAGCTCGCTAAGTATACCTACTATTCAATTTTCCAAAGAGAAATGAAGTGACTAGTGGTACCTACTCGGTCTGCAGTAGCCTGTGGCGTTGCTACATATCGTACGTGGACAGGCAGTAAACGATCTTTAACAAATTTCTTTGAGTAGGTACTAGCCTTTTTCAATCAACTTGTTTTGTAGGTTTGACAGATAGGATTCGAGATTTTCTTAATTGTTATTAATTCGATGACCTCGAATAGATAACGTCCAGGGATTGATCGTTTTGTTTGTGGAGGGTGGCAGCTGTCAAAATGCAAATATAATTGTTGATTCGTGGGTTTGGCGTGTACAGTGGTGTGAAATTCTCTTCTTGTAGAGTGATGTTGACGTCGAGAAATGTACGTAGTCGCTATTGGGGAATATGACCAAGTGAAAGTGCGGAGTACCTGCCGCGAATTGATGTCTGCCGAAAAAAGCTGTAGTTCATTTTTACCATGCAGCCATACTAGAAATGGGTATTTCTTGTATAAATCTCTTCCACAACAGGGTTTTATTTCTCTTTTTGCAAGGAAATCGTTATCCGATTCGGCAATGAACGGATTTGCATATATGATGGAGCCATGCGGGTCCCCATAGCTGTTCCTTTCTTCTGAATATTTGTTCACCATACAATACATTCATTGTTAACACACATTGCTATTTTATCCATCAACAATTTAAAAATGAAGGGGACTTGGGAATCTGGTCGCTCCTGGAGAAACTGAGTAAGCTTGTAGGCCATCTCGGTGAGGTATCTCAGTATAAAGCGAGTTGACGTCTGTTATGATGAGGATAACATCAGTGGGGATTCATGCCTCGTCAAATACCGATTGAGGAAATGTTGGGTGCCTTCGATGCAGGACGGTTGGCTATGGACGATAGGTTGTAGATGAGAATCTATGTATGTCGATATCCTTTCTGTCAAGCACCCAAAAACTGCGCGGGGGAAGTTGATGTGGAAGATTGTAGTAGTATGGTATATGGATTTTTAGAAGGATATAGAAATCTGGGCATTTGGGATCTTTTAGTGCAAGTGGTTGATTTCTCTTAAGCCTAGTTTTTTCTTTCCCATTTCTCCTTATATATCATTCAAGGTCTGATTTGAGTTGTTCTGTAGGATCTGTGTATAATGTATCGTAGAACTGTGTTTCTCTCAATTTTCGCAGCACTTCTTTACCGCAACCTTATTTTTCCTTACCACTTCTTTACCACAACCTTATTTTACCGTACCACAACCGTCGATCTTTTATCCGCGGGCATGGTCTTGAAAGATACATCTGACTACTGACTTCAAACCTTTTAGAGCTCGGCGTTCTAGAAGAGTCAAATTACCTCTTGGGTTGAGAGTCTAGACTTGATGACCTCATGCAGTTTTATATGATAACCTGCTGAAGCCACGCTGATAGGCTGACACTAAACCAATAAATTAATAGGTAACAATTTTAACTTTACATTTTTCCTCATCAAGTTACATGGAAGGTTTCCAACTATTTGTATTACATATTGTTGTAACCTTGTTCATTCCCACTGACGACTAGCTTCTCACTTACTTTATCGACACTTCTTATGATTAAAAGCTATATCATGAGTTGCGATTCAAGACTTACCTACAATAATTTAACCAGTGTGTGAGGGACGTATATAAATAGTAGTCTTATGGGACATGTTAAGCTATCCACAAATATATCATAAATATTATTAGGTATATGAAGGATCCCTAAATGGATTTTACATCTACTTTTTCATCACAAAAAACTATTTTCTTCGACATTTTTAGGAAGTCCCTCTGAAGCTACTTCATACAGACAAGGGTTCAAGAGGGATGGCATATTGGAATTGATCCAGGAGGGTTGGAGACCACCCAATACTTAATTATAATAATAATAAATAAAATAAAATAACCTAATGCAAATCCGTTTCAGACCACGCTATGACAGAATCCGTGGAAAAACATAGGTGTGACACATTTTGTCGACGCTGCCCAGGCTACAATTCCCAACCCATTTTCGTGATTGTTATTCTATCCTAGTTTTAGTCTAGTTGTGCAGCAAACCTTTTGAATTCCGGATTGGTAGATGAGATGGCGGTGGAGGAGGTAGTTATCAATTCATTCAAGTGCTGCCCAGACTCTATACATAACTATTCCCGAGCGATTTTCGTAATTCTTCTTTTGTTCAACTAAGTTTTGGAATACCTATTATGTCAGGAGTTTCAAATTTCATTAAGGAAGGAGGTGAATGGAAGGGTAATACTGATAAATCGTGATATTTACACTATTCTCAGCTGAATTTTTCGAATCGTCTACAGGACGTTACTATATTATGTTATTGAGACGTGGGAGAAAATATATAATTGCCACTGTAAGATGCCTATGTGACACCTAGGTTTGTAAAAGTAGATACCTACTACCTTTTTAGGATGTCCGTCTAAAGCTTGGTCATATAGGCAAAGCTTCGTCTGAAAGAGGGACAGTCTATAAAAATTGATCCAGTGGGTGGAGGAAAACCCAAGCACACGAGCAAAACGTCTACCGAATTGGATGGGCAATATAGTTTTCTCACTTTTTGTACCATGAACGTATAGAATCAGATTACGGACAAAGTACCTACCTACCTTAAAGCAGAAATGATTTAATGCGAAATAGAACAGCAATATTAGGTATATGGTATGTTCAAACATGCAAATATACGGTAAGGGGTACTCATGTTTGCGCATGCACAAACCGTACTATCAATTCAACGGAATTCACCATCCCAAGTAAACATATAAGGAAATTGAATTCGATTTTCTAGAGGTGAACCCGCACAATACTTGCGAATGTCATCAAAATCTTAGATTCAACCATTATTAGGTAGTTTTGTGCATGCGCAATAGTTATTAGCCAACCAATCGTGATAAAATACGTGGGGCGTCATCCTGGACGTATAGGTACCCTACAACTCTCCGAGGAAAACGAAAGCGGACTGATTTATAATAAGAAATAGACGTTATTTGAAATGTACGTTTGCGCAGGCGCACAGACTTGATTTGACGCCAATATATTTTATAGGACACCATTCATAAGGTAAACCTCACAATCACTGAAAGTTTTGTCTCGGAGCTTTGCTTGTGTAAATTAATCTTAGTTTTACGATGCGCAATAGTTTTTACTCAACCAATCGCAACATGATTCATAGGGCATCTTCCTGAAACATATACCCAACTATCTCCCGAGTTTGAACGAAATTGGACCGACGATTATGAGAAATTGATATTATAAAAAATGCATGTTTGCGCATGCTCATAGATGAGCTCATTGATGCCACGACTATGAAAGTTAAAGTAAACCGCCTAGGAGCTGATCCGCACAATCTCTGAATTTCATCAAAATCGAACAAAACTTGGAATTGTTTTGGGCCTGACAAGGATTTACCACTAACAGACATGGAACCAAAATCGTTCAGCAAGCCCTGAAACGAAAAAAGCAAGTGGAAATTTTGGATTACAAAAAATTTGTCTTGTTTCTTGCAGGAACACAAAGCTTCCCTGCCTTCGGTAGTAAGGAAGCATAATAACCGAATACAAATCCATTGTAGACCATTCTAAAACCGAATCCGTGAAAGAAACATTGGGGTGTGCGTGCGTGGGTCTCGATACTGTTATATTACCCTGCGACTGATTATCTTCCGCTCGGGATTGTAGATTCCCTGGTCCGAGGCGCTTGATCCCCCAGTTCTGGAGTGTGCTTCACCTTTCTAATCAACACTAGATGATGTCCATGAATACCGATTGAAGCAGCATGTTATGCGATGTGTGATTTTTAAATTGGCCATTCGTTCAGCTGAGGTGCTACTTAATCCAGAAGTGCTACCTCAAGAAAATCGGTCCAGCTCTTCAAGATCATCAAACACTAAATGTATTGCTCCTCTTTCCTAGAGAAAATTAATCTACAGGTTTCTCATCCTGCTGCTCGATCGTCTTTATAGTTCGTCGTCCGGTTCTCTTCGATAAATTATCAGTCAAACGATCCCCGCAGAGCTGTATTTAATCTAAAAGAGTGATACTTTAGGGGCAAACAACATGATACCCGATACCTTGCTCTAGGCGGGGAAGAGCAAAGAAGAATGTGACAAAGATGTAAAATAATTATTTACAAGGTTTTATATCGGAAAATTCCAGTAGCACCGTACTTAGGTTAGAATCATGGCTGGTTCAGAGACTTGAATGCCACAATGAAGTTGTAGATATAGACCCACTCAAAACTGATGGAAAGAAGGACAGGTGGGTGTAGTAATCGAGAAATAGAAGATTAGATTCTTGTTACTTTCATTTATTGACATTTACTATCGTTTTGGTATTACACCAGACAATGTAAGTTATGTTACAGCTGTTAATCAAGGGGAAATATCAATACCAATCAAAACGTTAAGACATTATTCCAAACTGAGCATTTTTTCTCTCGAAACAGCACAACAATTAGTTACCAAACAGTTGTAAATTTGCATTCAATTTAGAGTAGATAGGTACGAAACGTCAGAGAAGTTTCTTGCGGACACTCGAGAATATGGCACTTGACAATTCTAATCCTTAATTTGTATTCGTTGAGTTGTAGGAGATTAGGTAAGTATATATCTATCACACGGGTATATAGGTACTATTCATTTCAAGTATACCTTGCAATGCATGTTAACTAGACAAGATACGAAGCATCAATTCCTGCTGATATCCCGGGCCATGTCTGTTAACAAAAAGGTGGTGCAATATCCTGAGAGGAACACGGGCAAGCTCTAAGCCGATCGATGTTCCTGAAAATTCTTGCTATTGAAAGAAGTACATCGCTACTTCTCTCTCTCAATGTAAAACGTTTCTTGCGGTCACAGCTTTATCTCTCTCATATGATCAAAGCCACTTGCTGTGAGCTAGTAGGAGTAGCTACTCACTTGAGCTTGACGATGCGTCGAAGTATTGAACCATCATCGAATTGAAAAGAATTACCAAATCATGCACCATATGATGGGATGGTTTTACATTCCACACAGTTGAGTAAAGAGCAAAGCTAAGAGCGGACGCATACTTGATATGAACTTCTCTGATATAGGTACTACGGATAGCACAGGAACCAAGGGTAATGTAGAGGAACAAGAATTTATAATCAGAAGTCGTCATACCATCTGACATTTCTAGCCACATCAGTAAAAATCAACAAGGAAACGTAAAAGTGGAATGTGATCAAGAAACCTGAGAAGAAGAACCAAATTCGGGTGTTCTTTACTATGCCCCCCATTTTCAACTTCAGATTTCTCCTATTAAACACATCACTTTCTCATTTTGAAAATACTATTTAAATCCTTCAAAACTCCCTCTTTTTTGCTGTTATCATTTGAAACATCCCAAGTATGTTTAACATTAGTAAATTATGGTTTTAAAAAGCATGGGGACAGTAGTAAAGTTTTCCACTAGGCAAAACTTTACTACTGCCCCCAAGGCTTAAATTTAAACAATATTTGAAAAACTCCCCGTCAAGCAATTAGACAGGTTGGTAATCACTGTTGGACTCAACCCTGTTCGATCTCAAGAGAATCTGGGGGATTTTCTAACTTCGACTCCAACCACAGATTTGGATCTATTTGTGCAACTAACCTATATTTACTAGGAGGATTTAGGGTATTTTTATATTCTTGATACGCGAATTTGCAAACATCCAGACCAACAAATTATACCTACACATCATTCTGTTCTATCTTCCAATAATTAATCCATATTATACTAAAAGGATTGATTTAAGACTTTTTTTTAAATGTTTGAGATGCGAGCATCCAGACCACCAGATTATACAATCCACTCATGTACATCCAATTAAACACATAAAATAGGTGGCACAAACAATTTTTTTTTCTTTTACAAAGTACAATTACTTGAACAAAATTTATGATGCGTGAAGTTCGGTGGTCTGGATGCTCGCAGATCGGACGGAGAGGAATCTTGCCATACCTATTTAAGTTATCGCCTCTCTACCCCTCAACTTTCGATCAAAGTGTATATCTGCTTCATCAGACAGACCTGCATTGTAATATCCCACTGTTGGTGCTGTTTGGAAGTGGGGGACAGTAGTAACGTTTTTCACTTGGCAAAAACTCTACAACTGCCTCCAATTTTTTTTACCCACAATTAATTAATGTTTCAAATGATAACAGTAAAAACGAGGGCGTTTTGTAGAATCCAAATCGTATTTTCAAAATGAGAAAGCTATGCATTGAATGAGGGAAAACTCATATTGTAAATAGGGACAGTAATAAAGAACACCCCCAAATTCAAATCTACCACCAGACTCTGACTTGATTTTTAATGGTCCTCTACGTTCAATTGCATTTAGTTCCTCTAAATTTCACCTTTTCCAAAGTTTCCATCTCGGCTTCTATGGATATAGAAAAGCTAGGATAGGATAGGATAGGAAAGCTGGTCACTGTGAGAATTACATAGTAGAAGTAGACAAATCCGCAAAGTAGAACATCTTCGATCTGAAAAGAAGGAACGAATGCAGATCTGGGAATGGCTATTTCGTCCACAGATGATTTTGTTACCTCCATGCAGGCCACTAGGCATTGAGGAAGAGAAAGGGAGTCCGGCAAGTGTCAGTGAACCAGATGATCCATTTGAATTGAAGACCACATTATTACTACTACTTAAAGATGATTGCAACAAAAAAGAAGTTCGCATAATTGCACAGAAACCAGGAATATCTCAAACATTAAAAAAAATACCAATCGCATTTTTCACGAACCTCTTCACGTTTATACATGTAATATATGTTAATATGTACCTACCAGTTTTACGCATTTATACTTGAAAATCTCAAGCTTATCATAATTCTATTTTAATACTAATGTTTAAATTATTTTATTTTACTATTGGAACGGATTGATGTCGTCATATTCAAGAAAGTATAATCCCAAGAAAAACGGCATTTATGTATTTAAACTACTATCCAACTGAGTCGAAAAATGAATAAATAAAATAAATAAATCGACAATCTAAAACTAAAATTCATTCTTTATCGTAATCCGAAGAGTCAGCAGACAGTTTTTAATTAACTTAACCTGACGTTGGTCGTCTCTGCAATCTATAAATTCGTAAACTAAATGAGAAGAAAAAAAAATCTGTAGGTAACTTCTTGTTACCTCTATGATGATCACAATCACAATGCCATATTCTCGACGACCTGTATTATTTGTTCAGGTAATTTTCCTATTGATAAATCAACATTTCATTTAGACTAATCAAAAATATAGTGAAGGTTCAACATCTTTCGCGGAATCAAGAGAATTTCACAATATCTTCGAACGGTAAAAGTTAATTATTACAACTCGTCTTACTAAGTGAATAACATTGTTACAGGTTTGGTTAATACGCTACCAAATTTAAAAAGATATATCAACAAGGTGATTAACAATTTTTTTTTTACCTCACATTTTGAATGAGTTAACAACCACATTATCTGTTTGCAACGAATAAACATCTAAACAATTTTCATTACTCCCGATCTCTCGCCACATCTCTTCAACATTTAAGTAACACTATAAATTTGATAACAAGATTTAATGTCATTAGTTTTTTTAATCAATACTGAAATGACTTTGACCGCAATAACATCCGTTACCATCAAACGAAATCCTGAATTACGATTTCTAGGGTGCGGAGGTGAGATTCAAAAAAATACAGTCTTCGAAATTTTGGCACAAGGGGGATAAATGAAGAAAGTGAGAGGTGAGGGATCAATGAAAAATTCAAACTCTAATCTGAGCCAAATTAAAGTCATTTACTTGGTGATTGTAAGCTCGGATTCAGATCCCTCGAATGAAACCAAATTCGTAAATATATAAATACAAAATTTCGTTTGATGATGGCGGATAGTGTTTGGCATGTGGGCTAACTTAATTTGCGTCAACAAAAGAAAAAAAATGGTAGAAAACGCTATCATTAAGTAGTAACAACGATATAACAATAAAAAGGAACATGTCTTACTTAAAAGCCAAAATCGACTGGCTCGAAATAGAAAAAAGTGAACACAAAATAACCTACGAATCATTCATAATGAACTTGTAGGAAAAAGTGGGGAAATTCAACGTAGATGGTCGAGGGAAACCAGTCTAGAACCCCACATTGCCAGTAATGAAGAGATGAAAACTTGGTCATACGCATAATATCATGTATAAAAGAATAAAGAAATGGCTCGCCCTATATACATAAACTATACATATTTTTTATTCTATATCAACTATGAAGATTACAGATCTGACAGTAGTAAATAAATAAATTTGAAACGATTTAAATTTTTAGTTTGGTCTATCAACGTGAGCATACATTAAGCTAAGTAAGGAAGCGTAAATAACACCATAGCAGTGTTGGATACCGTGTAGCGAAATATAGGACAAAATGAGCACAAGGAGAGAGCCGCTGGAGTTGGCGGCGTTTAAGCAGGTTTGCCTCCGTCATCCAATCTGAAACAGAATTGTATATTCCCACTTGAAAACAGGGTAGTTTGATTTAAATTAGACAATGGAAATCGAGATTTAAATCAAAACGCTAAAAAAAAAAAAAAAAAAAAATAAAATAAAAATAAATAAAATAAAATAAGAACAAATGCAATGGGGAAATTTTATGTGTTGGAATTTCTCACTTTCAGATTAAGATTTAGATTCAGTGCACTTGAAAACTTTCAGCTCAAAGGACCGTTTAGTTCGGCCAATAACCGGGTAGGAAGATCACTCGTGACATAGTGCAAGGGAGCAGACTGTTCGCTCCAGGTAGGCGGGGGCTGTGAAGTCATCGTGCAAATGAATTTCAAGAGCCGTATTACTGTTCTGATACCCATTACATAGCACCTTTTTGGAAAACTCGCTCGGATCTTTCTATTGAGCGAATACAAAATAACAATGAAAATTCCCCGTTATGGATATAATATTTTTTCAACATTCGCTAAAAATGAGAAGTTGTTTGAGAGCGGTGTATAGTTTCCTCGTGTGCAACAACTGAACAAATTGCTTCCCCAATTTTTTAAAAGGAAAATAGAAGAGGCTCACAAGTATTTCCTATGTAAATCTTTGGGTAGCAAGTTCCAAGAATTTCCGAATTGAAAGTTATTATTAAGGAAATTTTCTCGGAATCCCCCTCCTCCACCGCCTTCTTGCTCAATATTCCAAGCTTTCTCTAGCTATTAACAAATGTCCAGGAATCAGACCAATCGGAGTTGGGGAACTGCTTCAAAGAATCTGCGCCAAAACTATGGCATATATCACAGGAGACGACTTGAAGGAGGCATGTGGTGCCGAACAACTCTCAGCTGGTTTGAAGGCAGGAATTGAGGGGGCTATTCATGCGGTAAGTGGCATGTTTGAAGAAGACGAAACTGAGGGCCTGCTGCTAGTTGATGCCTCCAACGCCTTTAACGTAATGAGTCGCCCACTGGCCTTATGGAACGCCCGGTTGTATTGGCCAAGGTGTTCGCGCTTTTTGTTCAATACGTACCGGGGTTTCCCATTGATTTTATTCCGTCAGAGCGAAGCATCATTGTTGAGCCGTGAGGGAACCACTCAAGGTGATCCTCTCGGTATGATGATGTATGCAGAGGGAACTCTTCAATTGATCAAGAAACTGAAAAGACCGCAGTGGAGGCAGAACTGGTATGCTGACGATTCAGCCTGTGTTGGGAAACTGAGGCAAATCCGTGAGTGGTTCAATCTTTTACTTGAAGAGGGGCCGAAGTGGGGCTATCACCCCGAACCGGAAAAAAGCTTTTTAGTAATAAAGAGCGGTCTCGAGGAAGAAAGCAGAGCTCTGTTTGGTGAACTCAATGTTAAAATCGTTCATTCGCACAGATTCCTAGGAGGCGTGATAGGCTGTTTGGCAAATAAAAGAGAGTATGTAAAACAAAAAGTAGAGAAATGGGTTGAATATACTGAAAAATTTGCAGCTGCAGCTCAAGAGAGTCCTCAAGCCGTGCACGCAGCGTTCACAAAATCATTCCAATTTGAGTGGGCCTTCACCCAGAGGGTGGTTGACGGGTGTGACAACGAATACCGTCCGCTGTGGGACACCATTCGCCAAAGGCTGATGTCAGCCATCATGGGACGGGAAGTGGGAGACGAAGAAGGGAATCTTCTAAGCCTCCCAGCCAGACTTGGGGGTCTAGGTGTCTCTGACCCAACAAATTCATCCGAGGCTTTCCGAACGTCCGAGAGGTCGTGTGAGCTCCTTACCACATCCATTTGCACCGGCAGCTTTCTAAATTACAATGATCACAATAATTATGTATCGACAGTGATAAAGGAAGAAAAAGCTGCACGAGAAGCTGTTCTGAAACAACGGAGGGAAGAGATGCTTCAAGGGTTGGCGCCGAACCAGCAGAGAGTCCTTCGGCGAGTGAGTGAAGCATCGCAGTGGCTTTCCATGATACCAACAGCGGCAGATGGGTTTGACTTGTCCGCAACCCAATTCAGAGACGCTATATCCTTAAGATATGCTCATACCCCCCAAGATCTTCCAATGAGATGCGATGGTTGTGAAGCGGCATTTGATCTCTCACATGCTCTCAACTGTAAGAAAGGAGGAATGGTAAAGAGGGGGCATGACGAAGTACGAGACGTTGTTGCAGGAATAGCCAACCTTGCCTGGGGGGGAGCTTTGATTGAGCCAGTAATGCAAGAGCCAGCCAACGGACAGCCAGTATCAGTGGGTGATGTTATGGTGAATGGTGTCTGGGAGAGTGGGAGACCAGCGTTTTTTGATAACCGCATAGTTAATGCTGACGCTGCCTCCTACCTCTCCCAAGACTGGAATCAAACATCAAGAGCAGCAGCAAATGCAAAACATATGAAATACGATCGAGCTGCAGAAGACCACCGAGGGTCTTTCACACCCTTAGTTTGCTCATGTGACGGTGCCCTTCACAAGGAATTTGCTGTTTTTCTGAAACTGGCAGCATACGTCCTGGCCGAAAAATGGAACCGTCCCTACTCACAACTCTCAGGATGGGTTAAAGTGAAGGTTCAGTTTGCCATAATTCGGGCTGTTTCACTTCGTATAAGAGGGTCTCGAAGGAAGGTTCGACCGTTGGGGCTGGAAGATGGAGCAGCTGTACCTCAGATGGTCAACGATTAATTTAAATACTAATTGTCCCCCCCCCCCTCCTCTCCAGTCAACTTTTGATTATTTTTCATTTTCGCGTATCATCATTTACTTAAAATGACGCTTATGCAAACATTAAAAAAATTTTTTGTATTTTAACAAAAAATTCATTTAAATATAAAAAACGGTGAAAATTATTACACAGTGTATTTCTGTGATAGATAGATAGCCCTTCTACGCAGATCATTCCATAATTAGTAAACCCCGTATGTAATATATGATTTGAAAGTGGCGCATTGTGCATCCGAGAGGGGTTCACACTTATACAGTTCCAAGACCCCGCACCTTTACGCTTCACAGTAAAGATGTTTAAAAAAAAACGGGAAAATGATAGGTACTTGAGGTAATTTACGTTAGCGCATGCGCAGAATGGAGCAATGATTTGAGAAAAATGAAATTTGTAGGGTACAATCTACAGCCTAACCCTCAAATTCCCCCAGAAAATATAATCAAAATCTGATGAAAACAAGACCTTGTTCTAGGAGTACACTTTCGCGCATGCGCAGGAGCTAATAATGATGCAATTAGGTTGAAATTAACATGGAATAATTAAACCATTGTCCCCCAACTATGCACCAAATTTGAGCGGGATTGGACGACTAGGGCGTAAAAAAAAGATGCTTGAAGGAATTTACGTTTGCTCATGCGCAAAACGGAGTAATGATTTAAGAAGTATGGAATTAATAGTGGACCATTTACAGCCTAACCCGCACATTCCCTGAAAATTTCATCAAAATCAGATGAAAACTGTTAAAATTAGGCTCGTTAGAAAGGAATACATCGCGCATGCGCAATAGCTACTAATAATAGGATTATGTTAAAATTGCTAGGGAATGCTAGAATTAACCTCTTCCATCTATCCTCCAAATTTGAGCGAGATCGGACAACGGGGGCGTGAGAAAATTATGGTTGATGGAATTGACGTTTGCGCATGCGCCGAGTGAAGTATTGATTTGGGAACAACGAAACTCATAGGGTTCCATCTTTACCCTAACCAGCACATACCATGAAAATTTCATAAGAACCGGTTGAATATTGTGGAAATTAAGCTTGTTACAAGGATTTGCGGACATACATAGTGATAGAGAAAGACACGGAACGAAAACAGTTCAGATTAGTCTAAAACGTAAAATGCGAGTGGGATTTCTCTATCTTCTCGCGCTTAGAAATTCGATAGCTTCCATTCGATGTTCAAGCCCTTAGGGAAACCGAACTATACAACGTACAGCGTTGCGGGTGGTTTTAATCGATTCTTTGGGATTACATTTATCATTGACAAGCAAAAAATTATAACTGTTACTTACAATGTTTTCGAGATCCCGGTTGTTTAAAATGCTCTTTAATACAACTCTTTAGGGTTGATAAAAATGTATGCCGAGCTTCTAGGACCATGTAGACCCCAAATGTGATTTTTAACACAAATTTCATATAGTTTGGTCTAGTATTTTCGGAAAAAACCACGGACGGGTTTTTTTTTTTAATTCGATTTTTGGATTCTACGCATCTTGAAACGTAAACCAAACAATTTTCAGGGGGCGTTAGAAAAATTCTTTTTCTTGCTCGATTACAAAGGTTCATTATTGAAAATAATAAATCAAAATCTGATTCAAATTTGTAAAAATATCCGATTTAAATCAAATAAATCCGTTTAATTTGATATTTAAAAAAATTAAATCGTGATTTTTTCAACTCTGCTTGAAAAAAGACTCAACTGAACATTGTGGAGGTTCTCACTTCATTTAAGAGAGTGCATCTGCTCGCGACCTACAGCAGTGTCAAATACCTCCAGTTTGCACGCCTTTCAAGCAGTAATGGGGAACATTATCTGTTGGAATTTCACCCTTTTGATCTCAGATTCGGATTCAGCACACTTGAAAACCTCCTGAGAGCAATTTTAGGCTGAACACCATGCAGCACTCACTCACAACTCAAATAATTGAATGCAGGGCAAAAAATTAAACGAACAAAGCAGTTTATTGCGCCCAAACTCTCCTATTCTGTCCAAAGCTGAGTGAAACTGAAAATCTAAAACAAAGATTCTGGAGAAATATGATTATAGGTCACAATCAAACATACATTAAATTATCCTAGGCAAGACTATTGAAAATCGACTTCTATTTTTGTCATATTAATCTGATGTGAAACGTAAATTTTCTAACCGAGTAGAAAGGTGGAAATTCGGGAATCTGACCTCAACAAACTTAAATAAACCACTGGAGTGTGGTATTGAACTGCTATCAGATTAACAACATAATTGCGCGTTCTTCAACAAAATATTTTACAAATAATTGCTTATGAAGAAGTACCTTGGATCTGATTTTTCCGTTTCCTCCAGTTCGACATCATCCAAATCCAGTGGCGCTTTAGCTTTGGTGGGAGAGTAGGAAATGTTGACAGTCATTTTGGAAGGTGACTTTTTAGACTCGAAATCAACACCCATGAATGATTCATCTCCAGGACTGATGTCCATACCACGAAATTCTTTCTTCGTTTTCTGTTTGATCCTCCGAATAAGCTCATTATCTCGCTCCTCATTATTGTTGAGAGTATCCGTTTTATATTTGTTCCTAAAGAAATTCCTTCTCTCCTCCTTGTATCGTTCGATCCTTTCCCGGCGCTGTAGCTCTGTCTCGGACGAATTGGGGCTTGACTCTTCGGCGCTCAAGCTTCCAACACTAAGCACCAATTTCGATCTCGCTCCGCTGGCGATTCCTGCCGAACCCATTTGCGGAGTGTCGATTTCGACGAATTTCTTGAGTTTTTCGGCTTTGCCAAAGTCAGAATAGCTTTCTTCCTCAGGCTCTTGAGTCGGCACCGGAGAGGGGATCCCGTGGGCTGAATCTTTGGTCCGGCCTACCCAGTCCCGTTTCAAAACCTCGGAAACAACTGCGCAGCGCTGCTTGCCTGGACTAGCCCCAATATCATCACGCGTGGACGCATTCACGTCACTAGGCTCGTTACTACTACTAAATTGATTATTGTCATCGCAAACAGTATTACTGAGATTATGAACACTTAAATTACTATCACATACTAAATTATCATTTAAATTTGGTTCATCGGCTCTACAGGCATGTTGAGATAATTCGCTAAGTTTCAGAGATTCATTTACAATCTGTTCATCATTTTTTGAACTTTCGTTCAGACTTAAATTAATATTTTGGTAGTAAGTCTTTGCGATTTCATCGGATCTTTCAACCAGATCTCTTGAGTCAGGTACAATGTCGCGCTCGGTGGCGCAATCGTCGCTCTCTACACTCCCTTGGAGCGATGTTTGTAACGAAATTTTGTCATGGATTATTTCTCTATCACCGCAACCCGCGTCGCTGTGGTCTGAAATAGTACTAGAATCAGTCTTAACAGGCTGGGAATCAGCACAGTTGGTGGTTGACATTCCTAGTTCACACCCGGGTTCCTCTGAATGGTAGTGTTGTTCATCTGAAAACAACGAAATATATTTCAATTAGAAGTAAAAGTCTCTTATAAGTATATTGATCACCCTAACTATGGTAGTGGAATAAAATCACTTTTAACAAACCAACTATTTCAGACAATAGTTATAGAAGACAATCACTCACCATCAAACTTGTTGATTGAGGTGTCATGCTCATCAGTCATAGGAACCAGCCCTTCGTTAGCCATTTTATTAACCTCATTTACAGAATTCCGAAAGTTGGAAACTTGATCGTAGATATCAGTGTGAGCTGCTAACTGCAACAAAAATTAAAAACAAGTTATGTAATGGAACGCAAGTGACATTATAATGTAACATTGGATACAAGTAGACAATTATAAGCACTACAACACCAACTTCGGACTTGGTTGACATTATAACCAATGGTCAATCAAAATCCATCACCATAAGATTTGATCACATTAGATACAGCCTTGATAGATGATAGATTTTCACAAGTTACTCTAAATTTTAACCGACCTGCCAATCAGTAGTAAGTGGATGTTCCAAATTACAAGATGTAAAACTGAGTTACTATCCTATCCCATCAACAAGAGAATCATCAACACGAAATTTGTTTCTCTATATTTGTTAGTTTGTAATAGGTTAGACCCATAAAAAGTATAAGGATAGCATATTTATAGTATGAAAGGCTGATACCAGATACATATCGTTCCGATTTACAGAAACGGAAGACTTGAACGAATTTTAATTAGATTGGTACCAGAAATTTAGTAAGCATTGGTAAATGTTGATAAAACCTTTCTGAAATAAATAACGTTATTTCTTAAGCCCCTAAAAGTCATAGATTATCAGATTTCTGTAAGAAATGTTAATATTAAGAGCATCACAGATCAAATAGCAGCATCCATGTGACTTTCGAGGACACTAACATTGGAATGTTAAGGAAGTGAATCCATGTATAAGTGATCCGAAAACAATATGCACACCATCTAAACAGTTAAAAGTCATCCAAAAGTACTCACATGAATGTCTTCGTAAATGTTATTTTGGGTGTCCTCAGCTTCAACCGATCTGGCAACTTCTTCGTTCTCATAATGCCCTTCTTCTTTCTTTTGTGAGATCTCAACAGGTGCAACAGTTTCGTATATTTCCTGCCCTAGGTCCATACTTTCGTATACGTTACAGGCCGAACCACCATTAGGTGTGCAGGGTTCGTACAAGTCGTTCTCCCTTCTTTGAACCGTAAAGTCCGCGTTGTTGCTAGGGGATTCCATTAGATTCTCATAGTTGAATGGGCTGGTGTCGGACTTCTTCGAGGAGGCTGAGTCGAAACAGGAACTGACACGGAGATTCTCGTAGGAGCCTGGAGTCGTTAGGAGGGGCTGGTACCCGGGCGTGTGAATGTCCTCAGAAGGGCTCTCACCTTCCATGGGATCTGGCGAATAGCTGTCGATGTACCGAAGATTCTGTGTAGAGAACCTTTTCTCCAAATTCATGTCATTCTCGAGGACGCCGAATGCAATGCTGGCACCAGAACTGAAAAGCAGATTAGTTTCGTCTTCGGAGAATATCCTCATTTCACTTTCTTCCAGCTCGAAATTCATCTGCAGCTCGCTCAAATCCAATGAAAGTGATAGCCCTGAAACATAAATTTTCGATGGTACATTAGCACAGCATCACATGCCCTCTTTAAGGAGTGTATTCTTATTGCCACAAACCCAATGAGTTTTTGTTAAGCAGGCGTCATTTACAAAATTCTCAATTTCCCGAAATCCTGACATGCTCAGTAAGGAAGTAATGAAATCAGCCTGAAAAATTAGTTCTATAACTCCCTCAAAATAGAGGTCTGGATCATGACGAAAAAATTGAAGAATGTTAACGTGTACTATAATAATATATATATAATTCAGCCAGCAATGTTTTAAACATTCCAGCCTCCAGTAACAAGTTAGAACTACTGTGATTTAGAGGTTGCGTTTCTAAGCCTTGAAAGCAAGCAGTTCCAAAAAATCAGAGGCACTGCTCAATATCCACAGTCATTTTGGGACTGAAAAATAAAATACATTAAACAACGTCCATCCTCGACCCAAACGACTCCACTGATTTCGATGAAACACATTTGAGCGACTCTTTGTATGAGAAATGATTATAGCCACTTCCGGCTCAGCCTTACAGCTCTAAGGACTCTGGGAGCACTTAGATCCAAATTCAGATCACACCAATCCAATTTCCATACTTCTTCCTACTTAAAAAAATAAAATAATAATAATAAATAGATAAAAAACTTAAAACCCGTGAAAGTACGGGAAAGTAGTATACAAGATGGGAAAATAGAGTAATCCTCTCATCAGACCATTTTTTTCACAATTGAAGTGTACACAACTCAAATATTAGTTTTGTCTATAGCAAGAACAGAAATAGTTCCAAGGAGAATATAACCCTGATTGTATACTTAAAATAATAAATTATTTTACACTCCTAAACAAACACACTGATCTATTCGAATCATTCCAAAAATTATACATTTTGCTGTAACGGTGCATAATTTCGTCCTAAAGAAATAGAAAGCAAGGAATTTTGTAAGTAGTTGCTATCTACTTTACCATAAGAATTAACTCCAATAATTATATATTCTTCCCGCCCAAAAAACCAACAGCTTAGAGTAGTAGGATATTACTCATACACATTCAGCAAGGCGGATCAATCCTACTCAGTTACCGACAAGGAAGCTCTTGCTGTTATCAAGGCCATAAAGTATTTTAGATCATTTCTAGAGGATTGAGAGTTTGTAGTCCACACTGACCATGAAGCACTGTCTCATTTATTGAACCTAAAAGAACCAAAAGGACGCCTCGGAAGATGGCAAATATTTCTTTTGAGTTATAGTGTAAAAATGAATCATCCCAGTGTGAAAGAACTTCAAGATGCTGACGCAATATCTCGACTGTGTTTGGGAAGTAACGTTCGACAAGCAAATATGGTTCGAGGTGTTGAAAACAAACTGCAAGTGGATCTAAATGACGTTCCTGAAATCCTTCGATCATATCATGACAGCCCAGATTAGGGAGGCCATGATGGGTTCGTAAGAACTTACTTCAAAATTAAATCTAAATTTCGGTGGCCAGGAATGAGGAAAGCTGTGAAGGAGTATGTTAGAAGCTGCCAAGAATGCCGACTTACCAAATTCAAATACCGTCCAAAGCCTGATACAATGATCATAAATCGAGAGAACCGTTTGAGTGCATTCACCTTGATTTTGCTGAGAAAAAGAAAAAATCTGAATCTACCGCGGCTACCTAATCGTTACTAATTGTTGTTGACGACGCATCTCGGTATCTGTTTGTGAAGGCGATGAAAGAAAGCTCCAGAGCTGTAGTGCAAACCTGAAAGACTTTCCCCACATCAATAAGGTGAAGAAAATTGTGTCCGATAATGGTCCTCAATTCGTATCAAATGAAGTAAAGAAATTCGCTTCTGATCGAGGGATACGATTAGTTTATCGTATTCGATTAGATTATCACCCAGTGGGTAATGGTTAAACCGAGAGGAAGGTGCGTGACATCAAGGAGGATGGAAAGCTAGCTTGGATGCGAGTATTAGCCACCTCAACAGATCATACTCTGCTGCTCTTGGATACTCCTCGAAGTATAAAGCATTTGGAATTAAGGCAACTTTTCCAGTGGATGTTAAATATGGGGTAACAGCAGACATGATAGAGGAATCTGAACGAAACCCTTCGAGCTACAATCTGAATATGAAAGCTCAATTCGACAGAAGACATTCTTCGAGGATTCCTAAGTTCCAGGAGGGAGGAAAGATACTAGTCCGATGTGGATACAAGAACAAAAATCCAATCGTCAAGGGCCCGTTTGTAGTGAAGAAAGTTCGGTGGATGAACAACTTTCCTAAAACACTCCTTTATAAAGATGACAATGGTGGTGAATTGGTCGCTTCCTCTCGAAACTGTCTTCCATATTACTGCAGGAGCAGTGAATGATTTTAAGGAGGGAGTTGCTACCTACTTCACCATAAGAATTAACTCCACTAATTATATAGAGGCGTCACTATGTCCTAAATGCTTGGTTGCCTCAATATAAATAAAACCAGATTGTTTTTAGCTTTCAATGAATAACGTTTCTTTATGTAACTTTTAAAGTAATTTTCGTTTTAATGTAAGAATACCCTTACAAATTTAGTTATCTAAATCCAAAGTTTTACCTTCATGCTGGGTTTCAACAAGAGAAGAAGTTGATTTGTGCTCGAAGTTGTGATCGAAATAAGAATCGTGTGAGACAGACCGACTGTGATTAGCTGTTGAAGGCACAGATGACTGGTGAGCCCCCAAGCGATCTCCATTCAAAGACGAGCTCAGGAACTCCGCGGACTTGATAACTTGTGTCTTCTGAAAAAAATAAAATAAATAAATAAATAAGAACTTGATTAATTGTAGAGGTTCAATAATAGGATAATTGTAGCAGAGTCAATTTTAATAGTATTATAAGTGAAATAAGTAACAACTGAGAAAGGGTTCGACAGAGAGGTTACAACCATGGTGAAAACAATTTTAAATTAATTAATTTTCCCAATTTCTAACAATTTTTGCTGGATATTAGAAATAAAAATATGGCTTTTTTGAGGAGGATTATATAGTTTTTTGTTGTTTGAAATTTCCCCTAGCAAAGAGGTATCGATGCATTGATTGCTGTACCAATACAAACAACATTGTGATAAAAACCACCATCAACGTAGAGCAGAAGTTGAACAATGTACTCAGACAGAAAGACTATTTGTTTGTGGTGGGACCTTTCAGTAGCAGAATCGTATTTCAAAGGATTAGGGTACACAATTATTGACTATTGACGATTAAGATTCACAATTATTTGTGAAAGCGTGAAAAATCATCAATGTTTTGTATATAAAGTTTTCCAAACATATTTTCTATTAGGAAAAAAAAAAAATAATAATAAGTTTGTGAAAAAGGTCTTTATTGGTATCCGTTTTTTCCTTAATTGAAAACAAAGATTGATAGCTAAACAACATTTTGATATTACAGAGAGCTGAGAGAAATTTTAAATTTTGGCTTCACGGACCATACCATAAAGACGACGTCAACACTCCTTCGTTTTTTATAAATCTTTACTACAAAATTTATCACATAAGCAAATGAAATTCTGACCTGAAAATTCACAGGTGGAGGTTTTTAAGGATGCTAAATTATTTTAAACTGAAAATATTTTTTTTGTTTAGATTTAAAATTACGGTCACATAATCAAGAACTGAAATTAAGATGAGGTAATTAGAGTTTCGAAAAATAATTGAAAAAATAGATATAAAATAATGAAATTATTCATCGTTAAACATGAACGCTTCACAAAATAGTAGGAATGTGACCATATCACAAACAAACAAAAGTTTTTGGAGCCGAATGTTATAATTCCAAAAACTGTCTACCTCTCTGCCGCACTCTAAAATAAAATTTTGGAATATTGCGTTTTCATTACTCTTTTGAATCTACGAGGGGACTTGGGTTGTAGGGTGCGACGCGGAGTGAATATTGTTCGCCAGTTTAAAGGTTGCCTTTTTCTTGGAAGGTCGATAACAGTATGGAAGCTAGGTTGTCCACCGGAAGCCTGATCTTCTGCCACAATCTCACTCGCATCTGCAATGCAAGATTTACTTTAGCTATTCTATGAACTAGGTTAGCCGATACTTTTTGTATTAAACGTGAATTGAAAGATTATGACGCACTTACAAGACGTAGCAGGGGAGTGCTGTCCCCTAGCCATTGCTTCTTCTAGAGTCAGAAGTTTTGTAGGAGAACTCACTGCGAGCGACTTGGGTCTCAGATGGATTTTATCACCTGAAATGCAGTGAGTAATACAATATTATAGAATGCCACTGAGATAAACCCTACAGTATAAGGGAGTATGCAAAGTTTGCAGAGCTTACCATCTAGAGGGTTGAAAATATGAGGGGAATAAAGTATGAGGAACTCAGTTACTACAGCTTGGACTCCAACTCCCTGCAATGCGGCAACGCCTTGATCAAGACTTCGGCACCTCAACAGGTTGGGAGCCCACACTATAGCTACATTACGAGCAGTCATTCCAGTCCCTTTGCTATGCCCACAAACTCTTCCGAGATGACCCATCAAGTATTCCAGAGTCCTGTAACAAAATTATGGGCTTAAAGTTCTTCGTCATCATTGAGAGTAAAGTTTGATGTGTTGATGATGCATGTAGTGCATGAAAATTATCAGTGGAAAAGTAGAGCATGAGTAACAGTTTCATACTACTCCAAGGTTAATTATGTTTGATAAATAATCCTTAACAGCTGAAGATATAAAAAGGTAGCTTTCTATTTCATTCCAGAGCATTGAATTGAGTTGGAACTTGATACGAGTAACCTTTTTTCAAAATGTAATGTCTGGCTCTGCCAGTAGTAATCCCCTAATCTACTCAAACCTGAGAGTATGAATTACATAGCCCAACATACGAATCAACTTCTTGTGATCATCAACATATTAAGTAGGTACTCGTCATCCACTGATGGCGGGTGTACCAAGAACTCAGCTGGGGACAGGGGATATTTTATAGCCGCCAAAAGTGGCAGGGACATTTGAATTATTTTAGGAGGTTTCTCAATTTATTCTCCAAGGTAGGGACAATTGAATAATTTGAACAAAATATCAATTATTCTAGTTCATTAACGTTTCATTAGACACACGTTTAAACATTTTGGTTTATTATTTTCAATACTAAGCCTTCGTTATCGAACAAGAATTTTTTTTTTTTTTTTTAACCCCCTTTCAAAATTTGTTGATTTACGTTTCAAGATTAATCTAAGTCGAATTAAAAAATCCGTCTGTCCGGCGTACGCTGTCCAGAGTTTTTCTCCAAAACTACTGGACCAAGGTTTATGAAATCTGGCTGAAAAATCATACATCAGCCGGGGATGCCAATAACATCAGCATCAATTTCTATCAACCCTAAAAGGTAGTAATTAAGGGCTGAAATATTGAAAAATCGAGAACTCGAAAACTTTCTAGGTAACAGTCATATTTTTTGGTTGTCATTTATGTATATTTTTCCAGCAAATTGAACGAAATCATCCGAAAAGCTGTACGATATTGTGTTCTCTCGCTACAGGCTGTAATGGAGCAGCGACCCCATGGTTTTTTGGGGTAACTAAGTATAGTGTAGATAGTGTAAGGCTTGCAGCAAGCTAGCAATATTACGAGGCATACGCGCTGCCGCCACAGTGTTGGCAATTCACAGCACTGCACCATCAGCTCACGTAAGGAAAAGTTTAGGTGTTATTAAATTTTATTTATTCCTCTTCAGTAGTGTCTACCCCTACATTAGATACGTACCTAATGATTCATTAAATAATATAGACAGGTGTTCTACGTAGAATAGCTATACAATTCAATAAACCTCTGTGTAATAATTTGCAGCGTTTCTACTAGGTATGAATAATAATGGTCTGACTGCAAACTTGATATCTAAAAGTCTGAAAGACATAGATATTACAGACGTTCATGTACATGGTTAGAAACAAACACGCATGAGGTTCTTAGCTATCTACAATTACTTACCTCAGTTTCGATATCAGACACCCCTCCTATATGTATCCTACTTTTACAAATCAAGACTAACATTTAAAAGCGACCCGATATTATTGCATTTACAGATAGTCTTACCTGTAATGTGGTGGAGGCAATTTCTGGACAACTTTCCTCATGTTATCAAGACGTTGATCATTTGGTGACTGCACAGCAGCAACAAACTCATCATAAAGCTGGTAAGTGCAAAGGGGATTGGGCAGTTCTCTGAAATACATTTTCAAAAGCGATGCAACACCGTGAACATCCTGTTTGATGCCACAGTCTTCTTCTAGCACAGGAATGCGGTCTTCGTCAAAAATTGACCTGAAATATGATAACGAAATATCTATTAAGCTTTTAGCTATTAAATAGCTATTAAATAAACATTGGCATGGTCTAGTTTAATAAAGTTCAGGATTATAAACTCTAACAAACTGATAACTACGCAATATTTTGAACTCAAAATACAGATTACAATCTAATATAAAACGATTCTCGAATAACTATTACCTGAGTCTTTGGATATTTGAAGTAACACCCGACAATCGATAGATACCGTCGACAATACCATGAGCCTCAATAAATTCGGCACAACATTTTAGCACCAGAGGGACTGAAATTTAAAATGTTTGCACTTAGCGCCTACAAGCTGCAAATGTTGGAAACTCCTAACATGTATGCTCCAATTTAAAAATTATATACCACAAAAATCTTCACTCAAAACTTAGAGACAAAATTTGAATAATCTTTTTATAATTACACAAGATTATAAAACTATTATAATAATTAAAACAGTGATGATTGGGTTAGATACATTTGACATTGGCTAGAAAGCAATTTTAATAATATCATAACATACCGAACATGGAATATGGACTAAGAATGAGGCATGGGATGAGGTTAGAAGAATTGAACTGTAAATATATTCAAGGAGTAAGGAAATCATGAATATGCGTTGAATCAACAATTCCATATACCTAAAGTGTATATTTTATTGGAGGAAATAGAGTGGGTTATATCAGAAAAAAGAATGTAAAATTACAGAGAACGACTTTCAAGTAAAAAGCAAACTGATTCAATAGTGATGCAAGCATAGGAGAAGATGCTAATATCATTATTCAAGATATTATTTTGAATTAATATCTTTGTAACAGATAAAGCCTAAGGAAGGGATTATATATATTATAAAGTTACATCAAAGAAAAGCGCGGAAGAATGCAATCAACTTCCCATGTTTTCTGGAAAAAGAATAATACTTGATTTGAAACCCCTATGAGTAGGGTGGTAGAGGGAAGCAAATCAAGCGTCAAACTTCATGCACAGTAACAGTCACAACTTGCATTGCAAAATGAGATCTAGAAATCTAAAAGAATGGTGCAATGTCTCATGCTAGAGGGGTTGATAAGGTCTGCTTAATGAAATTTTTGATCAAATGTATAATTCTATGAATAAAATTTACCTTAGAACTGGTTTACTGGGTTCAGCAAGTGTAATTTCAGTTGGTATTTTGTCAGTGATTACAGCAACACAGTTAGAAGGAAAGAACCCGACCACAAAGCCTCTCTTTCCCCGCCACCAAGAGCTTTCTTCTGCTGGAGGCATATCTATCACTGATATCATGTCCCCGATCTGAAAAAAAAAAAACAGGTACCATGCTAGCATGTCATGTGTAATAACATGAATTCAAATTCGTTTGGGATCCCATGGATCCAGTGGATTGTATGAATTGCAAGGGTTGTATGAACCAGTTAGATTTATATGTTTTCTAACTTCTCTCATGATTTGTCAATGGGGCTTCGAGCTAACAAGGTCCACCGCTAGGAGTGCTAGGGGGTGAAGGACCTAAGAAACATGGTTGTCGACATGACTTTCTTCTTGTTGATATCTTGTGTCACACCTTTTTGCTCTACGATTCGTTCCCCGCAACATCAACCACATCAGTACAGGTCGAAAATGGGAATTATATTATTAATTAATGAATAATTATAATAAAGAGACACACACAAACAAAAACCATCATAAATGAAAAACAACTTGTGTACACTACGACTGCCTTAATAGGCAACAAAAGAAGAACAAATCAGTAGGGTCCTTGATTATGGCTGCGCTCTACCCCAAGCTTCTCATGTTCAGAGCTCCATTAAAAAGTCATAATATTATTTTTTATCTTTCTTTATGTAGAGTAATAAAAGTAATGTTCAACTTAGAATGAACTCAAAATAGTTCAAATAAGCTAGACAATTTGCAATTTATTCTGCATGGTTTGATATATCGCATCACAACTCTTATCTTGAGTGCTTTGCGTTCAATTTCATTGCAGCAATACCAAATTAAACTCCATCATCAATGTCATTGGAATAATGATCACAGGAAGAGACTGACATCACTGAAAGCAAAAATGCTCACAGATCCAAAGCAATTGAGACAGGTCACAAGTCGATGTATCCGCACCAATCCAGACCCACCCTCTGCGACGGCTTCTTAGCTGCTCAAAGATTTTTAGCTAAACAGCTCTAGATTATATTAAATTTGATAATGGAGATGGAGCTTGGGTTTCCGAATACAATACCCGCCGGTTCTGCCAATCGGTGGGTTTATGGAAGGACGGTTCTCTGACAGAATCTTGCCCTTGTCAATGAATCCTAGGGTGACTAACATATTACTTTCCATTCAACCTTGAAGTGGCCGCCCGCTGCAGTCAGCATCATAATCACGTTTTTCTGACACTCAAGACTCGATTTTCTTAATGCCTTAGAAGGTTATTTCAAGTCTGAGAATCAAATCTGAGAATCTACAAAATCATCAAAGTTTCTGGGTCATATTCTGAACGCTTCTGGATAATCCGTCTGTTCTGTTCATCAGTTTGAAATCGGGCCCAACATAATTGAAACCCAATGAGTAAAACCTGAAGTGATGAACTATTTTTTTCGCTAAGTAATTACCAGATTAACTCTACTTCAGTATTTATGTAATCTTTACAATAAATTCAGCAAGAATTAGAACTACGTAAGCCAGAAGGTGAAAATCCAAAACCCCCAAGAATCCTGTAAACTATTCTAAATAAATGTGCACATAATAGCCGGCAACTAGTTTGAAAAAATGTAAAACTGGTGGGCGCATGCTGCCAAACGTGCAGAGAAAAAACTCCCGAGACTGGGAACACGCTTCGCTTTTATGTGGCTCACTTGGATCTTTAACAAAAAGATTTCGAAATATAGAATACTCCATCTTACAATTGCTTGCTCTAGACGCTGCTCTACGCGTTAACGGGGCAAAATCGTATGGGAAGAACAAAAACTCTCCACTAGTTCACACTCACAATGACCACACTCATCACCCAAGCAAAAGTAACAAGGAAGAAAGGCACATTATGATACCTCTTTTTTCAATCCCTAGCTCAAATCAGTGAAAAATTCCCATGTGGCCCTTGCTGTCTCCAATTTTTACTTTAGTCTGTACAAGTTATGCATCCCTCACCTAATACTAATGGATCTTACTATATCACACAATTTAAGCAGTCAACTCTGATAAATCTCATAAATATCCCAAAACAGTGGTGAGTAGAATCACTAATAACTAGACTATATGTACCTTTGGCTGATTGCATTCCTACTGCTCTTTGCAAACTACATATATTACACATTTCATTACAGGGTGTTGTTAATGATATACCAAATAATCTTTGACAGTCCAACAAAACATGTATAAATACCATACTGTCCAAACAACTTATTACATAACTAATAACTATACTAATTATTTTTATCTAAATCTAAAACTTACAAATAATAATGACTAGGTACCTACATCCTAACTTATAACTCAATATGCAAGAACTTAACACTTAAAGTAGCCTGTTGTTTCTTAATACCTTTTAGCTCCCTGATGAGGCCTATGTAGGCGAAAGCACTCAGACACAAATAAACTGACGCGAAAATGTGCCCAGCTATCTACTCATCCCCTCACACCCCCTTTCATGGATAATGAAGGGCAACCTACCCAATGGATAATTATATACTCGGAATACTCTTATCAGTAGAACGGGAGAACCCAGATTGCAGTTCTCACACCCAGATAGCACTTGGTACAAAGAAGCCCACAAACCTAGTGAGCTGGTGATTATTCATCTACAGCTAGAATTTCATCCTACGTCCCCAGGATGGCCTTCCATGTGGTCCCCAGTCATATCTAGATCTCGATAGATATGATAACATCAAAGTTCCATCAAAGTAAGATTGTTGTCTTCATATAGCCCCCCACTGTTAGAGCTTCCGTGCTTCCTGCCAGTCTGTACTATCATTCAATGTACTCCTGTAGTATTTGACATCTACTGCATTTGGGATGATATTATGTCCTCAATGTTACATTCATTATTGAAATAATTACATCAGAAAGAGGCTGACTACACTGAGAACCAGAAGGCAAGAAGTAAAGTAAAATCAAATCAAGAAAAGCCCAACATGCCTAATGTTGAGCACAAAACTATATGTATATTTTCATTTATATTAGCTTAATAAACTTACAAGCTCAGGAAGACATAATCCCAAGATGTCAGTTACGCAAGGGGGGATCAGGTGACCACCACCTCACCCCTTCCTCCATAATTCTCATTTCAAATCTTGCATTCTTTTTCCAACAACTACACCCCAAACCCAAACCTCTTTCTATCCTACACGGGGCTTAGCATTCTGGAAGATTTACGTTGACACTCACACGGGAATTAGTGTTTTGGGGTGTCCTTCCTTCTCACTCCAAGGGGCCTAGTATTCTAGAATGCTATTCCTCACACTTCAAGAGGATTCGCGTTTTGGGGAATATCTTCTTCCTCTTTCAAACCTATGCTCATTGAAAGTTAGGGTACATACTGGTTAGAAAGTAAATAAAGCAAATCACTCCAAACTCCATCAGTCTCAAGTCTCAACACCTATCTATCACAACCAATCCATATGCAGCAACTACAACAATCTCTCGGCTGCTCAAACCTGTTTATCTAAACTCAGCTCTCAAATATGTAATAAATATTCACACAAAATAGAAATAACAAAACCACTCTCGACTGATCAACACCACCGGACCAAGTGCTAGTAAGAACAAGTTATTGTTTGTTACTGATGGTGGTCTAACCATCGAAATCGATTTAACATTGTAACTTTTTATTTTTCGAGGAAATAGACAACGTTTTTTCACTGACCTCCATTATGCTTGTAAGCAATGTATTAAGACCTGCAGTAAGCAATAAATACCTATCTACACTAAGAAGCCCAGGTAATTTTTATGCGCTTAGGTACCTGGAATGAAAGCTCGTCTGTAGCATTAGCTGTGTAAGGAGTGGTTGCAAAGGCAGCAGCAACCGCTGGAGTGTTGATACCATGACCAGACGCCACAATTCGTCGTCCCCTGTTGTCAAGCTCGAACCAAGATAGGGCTGGACCACAGCTGATAGCACACCCACTCCAGATGCTACTTAAGCGTTGAACGTATTTGTCAAGAAGTTCCTGCGTTTCTGCCTATAAACACCATGGCAAAATCAGAATTTGATGTAATGTAATCATTTGCATTTAATAGGTAATATTACTGCAATTTTTTTCACCAATCTCGACAAATACGAGGGTGGATCACATTTATGTAAACCTGCTTTTTGTTCTGTAAGCTAGCCAAGTGCCTCATTTGAGAAACTGGGCTTAGGAAGTTTCTGCAGGGACTGTAGAGGAACTGTAGACGCCTACGGCCTGGGGAGGGCAACCCCTACTGTTCAGTTAGTTGAAAACACGATGGGTGAGAGAGGTTCACCCCTCTGTTGCGCAGCACAAAATTATGAAATTTCTCATTGCTGAAAACTTTAAATTAGCTGAAATTAGGCAGAGACAGTTTGCACAGTCAGTTCCAATCAAGTGAAATTTTGATTTATAGATGGTGGAAGGGAATCGTGGAAAATACTTTCCATAAATGTGTTTTCCAGTTTCAGTTTCATGGGCAATTGGTTGCAAACGCATCCACAGACTTTTTTGCTGACAGAAAAGAATACCATTCTCTGGGGTAAATGTGTAAAGTTGGGTGACTATATAGAAAAGTGAGGTGTATTTGGTTTAGCGTAAATTCTTATAATAAAATTAGGAAAAAAAGTTGGTTTAAATTTGATTCACCCGCGTATTAAGCACATTTATTTATATTCATTGTATGACTATACATCATAATTAAACTGAAGAGACCACATCATCCATCAGGATCATTCCTTGGCAATGGGGCCATTTTCTGACGAATGCTGACATTAACCTTTACCTTCTCCTTAGATCTCAGATTCTCAACAGCACATTTTACTCACCAGGTGGGACAGTACAATATACTGCCAGAAAAACCTACAATGCTGAGATCACCCTCAAGAGTGGGAAACCCACGAAGTGCTTAGGACACCCACCAATCGCCCCATTCATCACAGCATACCTAAGGGTGTTAGAGCTAGGTGATGATAGACGAGGCAAAAAGGTGTGGCCAACACCATCATGAAGTAGTCACAATCACCCTCGCTTCCAACAGAGCCAAGTTCGAATTTAATAAAACAACGTTACTCAACTACTCTGATGTTTGTTGGAACATTTTCGGGGCTGATAATTGAGCTACATTTATTGATACCAAGGAACGTAGGGACGTTTGCTGCCATAATAAAGACTTTTTCAAGCCACTAATTGCACTCTTTAGGCCCTCTCCTGAAAGCTATATATGGGTCGAAGTGACAAGTCCTCATGACCTTGAGTGACGAGCGCTGACAAACTGTGATTCTAGGCTGAATCCAGTTGACTGACCCATATACGTAGATTATGTTACTATTAACTTTAACTCTACCAGTCTCCCGTCCACCAACCCACCTTTGAGGGTTATTTATTCACTTGCTCGCCAGTCCCTATTCCAAAAAGACTCAAAATATACTAACAAGTGTTCTTCCAATTAACAAAACTCCTCGTTGTTATCCACAGAGTTAGAGAGGAGTAGCAAGGTAAATAATCGTTGATTCATAAATTCATTATTACAAATTATGAAATTATATTTAAAGACATATTTAGGAAATTAAATCGGCGCCTAATAGATTACATTTTTCAGCATCGAGTGATGTGAATAAATGTGCTTAGTTATTTATAACCAATAAAAATGAAAACAGAAAGCCTAGTGAAGGTACTCCTATCTGTTTTAAAACACCGCCCAATCTTGTAATATTACGAACATTAAAAATAACCTAATAATATTCCTAATAAATTGGATTAGGTTTGAAAATAAGAGTTACCTAGGTACCCGCTGTCAAACTATGATGATATAAACAGAACAAATGTGAGTAACTAACCGAAAAACGATAGAAATGATTGACACTGAAGGAAAGATCCCCCCCGGGAGGAATAACATTAGATGAAGATAACTGGAGATCACAATACTTTTACCCTATTAGTTACTTAAACATTCTTTTCCTAATTAATGAACCGTCAAATTTTATGAATATTAAATTAAAAAGCTGCTGTTTCCAAATCAGAAATTAATTTAAGCCTTACGTCGGATTTTGATGAGTAATGAGACAGATGAGGTAACTCGCTGAACTTTCTGTCAAAAACGCACTGATGGAGCTGTTCATCCAGTTTGGAGAAGTGATCAAAGGTTCTGCAAATTTGCCAAGACTCGGAGCCGCTGGTGATTTTGAGAGTGACCCCACTTTCCCCTTTAGCGCCTTCCTCACTGACCACGTCCAACTACATGGAAAAGCGATGCATCACTCACAAGCAACTACACAATCTATGATTAAACAATCGATAACAATAACGAATTCTTACGAAAATAAATTGGAGATATACACAGGCCTTGAGTTACTCATTACAATTCAAATACTATTTATTGTAACTAAGATTAGATTATTCACTGTCCAAAATGATTAATTAATATGAGAAACAGAAAGCACCGAGAAACAATCACGCCCGTAACTTCTAAAACTAGAGCAAAAACACATCAACCTCATTCTATCGTTTTCTGTGGTACATTTTTTAAATAGTATCCGTCCTTACATATAGTATCCGACATGTATCACAACTGTAGACGTTCGTGTCTTTAATAAGGGGTGTTTTGATTAGTAACCTTCTATGGAGTTGTTGAAGATTCGAAGAGATAATATTCCATAAGGGTTATATATCAAACAAAAATATAGCACTACTGCCTGATGATGGGTTCAATTTAGCAACATCACTTCGTTTTTGCTATGTGATAAAACACTCATTGTTGTGATCAGGAAGATTTTCACAGAAAGAATTAGAAAGCACAAAGAAGAAGGCTAAGAATATCAAAACTAGGTTATAAGGTTTGTTCGAACAGACACTCCAGGATAGAATTATGTTCTGAAAAGGGAGAGGATAGAAACGTCCAGGATCGAGTCCTGGACTGTCAGTCCCAACGCGATCGATTGATTCTGAAGAGATAAAATGAACCAAAACTTCGTCATTCATTTCCACAGAATATATCTGAGGAGTAACCTATCAAAAGAGAACAGATCCACTTGTAGGAAAATTTCTTCTTTGTTTACATTTTCATGTCTTGCTTTGGGCACATAACTTTTAAGGAGCGACACTTCTTACGGAAATTTTCGGATGATACCTACAACCAAATAGCTGCTGTACTGTACTGTATCTTTGTCAATTTTCATCGCACGAAAATTGTTCGCCAGTCGTTGGAGAGCTCTTGATTTACCTAAAACATCAGCACATATCTGACAATTTCCTCCAACATACATTCCTGAGAAGCCCTGGGTACGAGCTTGGTGTGATGTTGAAACTTGTTTGATATTTTATCCGGGTTCGGTGACTAACTTAATGGACATCCGAAGCACCATCCTCCTTGTAGATTCGAAGGCGCACTGATAGCGGCGACAATTTTCATTCCTGAACGAAATTTGTATGGAGTGAAGGCATGAAAATGTCTCACTGTATTGCCGACTGAGATAAAATAGGGAAGCGAATAACGTAAAAAAGGACAAGAACCAAATCGTCCTCCCGATTACCTGTGGGAGAAATTAGTATGTACCTGCTACATCTCGTCGTCGAATACCAAGTAAAATAAATCAAGAGTCCGGGGAAATACGTCTCACAATCCATTGACGTCTTCTATTCATGATTCAAAACATATGATTATTGGTAACATGCCAAATTTATTGCGTGTTTTATGGAATAGGGAGCAAGAGGAGGAGGAATTTGACACTGTGATGGTTTCAGGTATATTGAAAGCTTTCCAACGAGTGATGAACGATTTTAGTGGGATGAAACCTAACGGAGTAAAATCCCCTAGCAACGGAGCGATTGTACATGGAGACCTGGGGGAGTGCTAAACTTTTCAGTGAGAAAACGCTGCAAATTATTACACAAAAGTTTACTATTTCAGTATTGTATTATCATTCAACACTAAACACTACACAAGGACATTATCTAAATACAACTGCATAAGTGTAGGCGCCTACCGATGAGAAATTAATTAAATTATATATAACATTGGTTCTATTGTATTTAACAAGAGCTGAGCTGCCAACTGAAAATTAATGAGGTAAAGTAATTCACACTTTTAGGAGGCAAAAGTTATAATAAACTCGATTTCGTAAGGCTTATTTCGTTGTTATTTCTATATCTTTTCCATGGCCTTGATAGAAACCTTTGGTCCTTAGCATTCCAAACGGGACAAATACTTGTTTATTTTAAGATGTATTCAAGTGAAACGCCAAAAAAGTTACCTATTTACGGTGTCTACTCAACTTAGGTAGTCAAACTATGCAAATAATTACAAGAGAAAGCGTTATCGGACAGTAACGGAAGAAGGGGTCGATCACACCAAGTGCGCATGTGGGGGACCAACAGTCCTGGAATTGATCCAGAACTGTCCCACCGAACAGTGAACTGTTGGTTCAGGACCAGTTCCAACTTTGTCCGAATGCACAAAATGGGGCGTGGCTTGAGTAGAATAGTCTAGGAATGTCTACAAGCACGTAGAAAACTTTGCTGAACCTAGTAGGAGGTCTAAATAATTAACAAATGTGTTGGGTACTACGTATTAGCCGATGGAATCATTTATTCTAAGTTTAGGGCAAATTATACCTTCCGTATAATTCGAAGTTAGATTACGGAAATGCCACTATTTTCTGTGATAACTTGAACCCTCCTGAACTTGAGCGAAGCAACCCAAGCAAGTTCCCTTTTGATTTCAGAACACCGAGGAATAGTTTTCCTCAGCCTAATTTTGCCGATTATAAAGCTTATTGTGGATACTATCCTGATTTATCACTCGAATCGAACAGACAGTCTCCTCACCATGTTCTCATACGTGGAATTCGACAAATTTCAAAATTAAAATGGGTTCTGAATCCGTCACGAGAATCAAATAACAAAAGCAATTTAAAAGAATTAAGAAAATTGTCTGGATGGAAAACAGTTTTTAATATACTGAGCTCCCTTAGAAAATTACTGCAAAAATAAGTTTTACGCCACGTGTTGCGGAAGTTTTCCCATAAAGCATGTTTTCCAGACAAAATTATATATTCAAGTATTTGAAAAAGAGGAAAAAATTCGTTAATTTTTGCTTTTACAAGATGTTTAAGAAAAAACCAACGCTACAACGCACCTCTAGTTCATTTAGAGCAAAATTTAGGACAAGAACTTAGCACCGAAATCTGTTTTACCATATATATTATTACCACTGATACAGAATGCAACGAACACTTACCTGTATTGGCTGCAAGTCGAGATGTTCGTAGTGGAAATGAGCACATTCCTCAAGTTTGGGGAATAAAGGAGTGTTGCTCTGAACACTGCCCACCCCGACAAGGGATTTTAATCTCACACTACCGACATCAACAGCAGACTGTAAACAACGTAATTAAGAGTTACTGGTTTTTACCTAAGCTCAATTGATTATGATTTCGAGAATTATGTTCATACTCTAAAAGCTGTACCATGTAGTTTTACCAATTATTTTATATTGTTATTGTACAGCTACTTTCATTGACTTGAGTTTCCTAATGGAAAGTTGTACTACCGGTATTGAATCTCAAGTAGTCATAAAACGTACCGAATTTTGAAGAAAAAGTTTATTCATACATCTTTGAATTATAATTAAGAGGATTCTACTGGCACAAGATTTGAAAAGCATCATAAAAATTAATCCACCTCAAAATATTCTTCTAAAGACGCAAAATTTTTACTCTCCCAATAGACCTCCATCACAACGAAACGTAGAGGAAACTACTAGTCGAAAAAACCCAAAGATACTGAAAGCATTCTTAGATAAAAGTAATCACAGCCTTCCGTGAGTCAGAAGACAACTTTTCTATTTTTTCTTATAGCAATACCAAACTTCCGTTGTTTTCATAGAAACGTCACAAATACCGATAGAAACTACGAATATCAGGTTTTTAAAAGTTTCAGTCATGCAGCATGATCGTATGAGCGATTTTCATAAATTATTGTAGGTACTATGGGGTGTAGTTCAAACCCACTTTCAAACCAATGTAAATCTGTCACAAACAACCCTATCAAAAAATGAATTTGACGACAGTTTCGGAAACCTCAGAATCTCGGCTTTCCCGTGTTTTCATGAAAGTAACTTTCTCCTTTGCGTTCATCAGAAATATGTAATTGAAAAAAGTGGGGACACATACGGGACTATTTGTGTAGTTAAAAAGTTCTCAGATCCATCTAGCGTGTAAATAAGAAGGATGCATAGTTCAGTGGACTGGATGCTCTCAAGCTCGCATCTCAAGAATACATAACATAAAGTAGTCAATCTCTTAGTAAAACACAGCAAATTATTACACAATGGTTAATTATTTTTGTGTTAGATAGCCCTTCTACGCAGATCATTCGTCTATAATTATTAAACCCATATGAAATATATGATAAGAACATGGCGCATCGTGCCTCCGAGAAGAGTTCACACTTTTACAGTTCCAAGACCCCGCAATTTTACGCTTCACAGTAAAGATGATAAAGAAAAGGTCGATAGGTAAGGAAGATTATAGGTTCAGAGGCCCCTCAGCTGATCAGTGCACCTCTGTACCTCGTAATGGGAAGAGTCTTAGAAGAGTTCCATCTAAATAACAACACCGTGGGTCGATAAGGAAATTTAGCCTTGGGGCCCCGAATCTGATCTGAGTCCCTCCATAATTTGTAGTTTTATTCGAGATATCTAAAAAGGAGCTACATTTCAGGTTTCAGCATCATAATTCAAAATTAGGCTCAGAAGCCCCACAGCTGAACAGTGTGAAGTGATATTGAATTTATTCTTGATATTACAAAGGAGGTCCGTTTCAAATCGCAGATCCGAAGGTTAACATCAATATGGCTACGTAGATATAGGCCGCTGCAGAGGAAACCCCTGAGAAGGGTTCACACTTTTACAGTTCCCAAACCCCGTAATTTTACGCTTCACAGTAAAGATGTTTAAAAAAATGTAATGTAAGTAATTTACGTAAGCGCATGTGTAGAATGGAGTAATGATTTGAGAAAAATTAAATTGGTAGGGTACAATCTACAGCCTAACCCACAAATTCCCATAAAGGTAATCAAAATCGGATGAAAACTGCTGAAATTAGGCTCGTTTAAAAGGGAATACATATTCGCGCACGCGCAATAGCTACTAATGATAGGATTATGTTGAAATTGAGGGAATGCTCAAATTAACCTATTCCACCTATCCTTCAAAACTAATCAAAAATCCAACTCTGGTATCGGTTTAGCCATGAAAGACCAACGAAACCGTCGACAAAGGTAACCTTCTACAAGTACCTACTAAAAAATCCCTGAATATTTTATCAGATTTTCTTACTTTAAGTTTCGACGTTTTGTATTGGACAAACGTTCGCAGTAACCATGGGAGATTTGGCCATAACGAAATTGATGAGAAATCACATTGAGTTCACCCTTCTACCTTGCAATTTTTGTAGAACGAAATCTGGCCAAATGGATAATGAGAAATAGGCATCTCAAGAAATCCACCGATTGATTCGGTGCTCATAAATACTTCAAGGGACATTCTAGAAACAAACTCAAACGGTACCCGAAAATTCAATCACAGTATCGCAAAGTAACCTTACACATTGATAACAGTGATACTTATTTCTTGTCAGTATTCATGATTAATGAAAATTATATTCATTTTCTTGTTCATTAATTTTCAAAATCTGCCATTGCAAACCCTTTTCGTGAGTAAGAAAAGAAATAGGAAACTTATAAATGCTGGAAACTGAACACACGGGATAGGCAGGAAAATCCCCTTGGTGGTTCAGCGTTACTTGAAGATAAGTAGCGTCACTCTAAGATGAAATGCTAATTCGACCCTCTTGATTTTATCAGGTTACCATCCGTTGTGGCTCTCCCCAGATGATAAAACCCCCAAGCACCTTATCCCAATTGACTTATATTTTAGGAACTCTCTAATAACATAACGAATTGGTCTTACCTTGGATTTAGTATACTGAGGAATTATATCGAGTAAAGTCCTCGAACTCTGAGCTCCGCTTACTGAGGCCATTCTATTGTTTTGATGAACTACTCAACTCTGCTAGCCAGCTCCCTTTGAAACGCCGCACACTGAGTTTTCTCGCAGTTCCATATTAAGTTATCTAGTTTTCCTGGAAAATTGTCCCATTCTGCGTTAGTACTTCTGATAATTGTTAAATCCCCTCCATTTATTTTACATACTGCTTCTTTCGATGAAAACTAATGTATACCTACGAGGAATTGTCGCGTTTCTGAAAGATCAACGTAACAATAGTGAATGACAAGATAAATAAAACAGTTAGAGCGTATATGAGGTAAACAAAAATACTAATACACTGACTTTCCATCAGACTTGTAAAGTAGAAAATGCTGAAAGAGGGTAGGTACTAAAATCGTGCTTTCTATTAAAAGTTTATCGTTTGCATTGGAAGTTAGGTACTATATATGTTTGTTAGGCTGCTAGAAGTCGCCTCGATTCACGTAGAAGGTACCCATGATGTAAGGATAAATTGAATAAAGCTTCGTTCTCAGTGCGCGTTCTGCGAGTTCGGAACGGTTCTGGGCAAGAACAGTCGAGTTATGTCGTTCGCAGTGTTTTGGGAACCCAGTGGAGGGGGCGCCGGAATACGGCAGGGTGTTCACATGAAGTGATCACCTTGGTGAACAAAATCATAAACTTCCTACTGAAACCCTCTCTGATCTGAAACCTCTACTTGCGGTTATCAACATTCCTGTCCAATGAGCTTGCGCTCCGCTCGACGGAACGCGGCAACAGTATAAAAATTTCTACCGCTGTCCGCCCATTCCGGCAACATGGCAGCCACCATCCTCAACTGCTGTCCCAACAGCCAATCAGAATGCGTTCCGTCTTCCGCTCGTACCGCTCCATGTGAAGCCGGTTTCACATGGAGCAGTACGAGCAGAACAACCAGAAAGACGGAAGGCCGGAAAACCCAGTGGAGGGGGCAGCGGAATGCGGCAGGGTGTACACATGAAGCGGTCACCTTGGTGAACCTTCCTACTGACACCCTCTCTGATCTGCAACCTCTACTTGCGGTTATCAACATTCCTGTCCAATGAGATTGCACTCTGCTCGACGGAAATTTCCACCGCCACCCACCCATTCTGGCAACATGGCAGCCACCATCCTCAACTGCTGTCCCAACAGCCAATCAGAATGCGTTCCGTCTTCCGCTCCATGTGAAACCGGCTTACCGGCTGAACGCAAGCACATAGTTAACGCATGCGCATTTCACAATTTTTTGTATCTCGTGGAGTAAACAACTTTCTTCTTCATCATCGATCATAACTTTAGTCTCAGCTTCATCGATCATAACTTTAGTCTCTATACGTTAGTATAACTATTCTAAATAATTCGAAATGTCAACTAGCTTGTCAAGTTCGGAAAGTGATAATTTTGATGATGGTGTTTCATAGTTTGTAGACGATGAGGACGAGATCTTAGTTATAGTCGGATATCGTATACATCCAAGAAACTAAAAATGTTTCGAGAAAATTGTGCCAAGGTCTGACGAACGTTCGTTTACCATTTTCGAATAAGCCCCCTCTACCATTACCACTTCGGTCCTTATGGCAAGGTATGGCAAAAAAAAAAAAAAAAGTTCCAGTCATGCAGCATGATTGTATGAGCGAATTCTCGTAAATTGTCTTAGTACCTATATTACTTTAGGTAGGTACATAGTTTTGAAATTAGAACACTTTGAAATAGTTGATAACCAATTGTATGGCAATAAAATTCGTTCTAAATAATAATCTGCGACTCAAAAAAGTGTACACGTACTCCTGAGTATACTCCTCAGTTATCGTGGAATATATATATATATATATTTTATTGCCGGTTTTTTATATATTGCAATAGTCAAGTAATATTTTTAGGCATTAAGTACCTAATATATACACGGGCACTAAAAATATTTGGAAAGGGAGCACCGGAAGGTAACACGAGTTGAGTGAGGTTACAAACAACACAGGTTATTCCACTTCCAAGTTCTGAAATCGTTCGCAGTGCAGAAAGCGGTTCCACAAGTTCCGGAACGCCCCGGGATTTTCCGTCCAAGTTCTCATGAGTTCAGGAACTGTCAGAACACGCACTGAGAACGAAGCTTAAACCATGTACCTACCTGCATAGAAATGAAGCGTGATGCCCCGCTCCCCATTTGAAAATTAAATTTGTTTTAGAGTCAACCAATTTTAGGAGAGTTGTGATGACTGATTCCAAAGATAAACAACATCCAACTTTTGTTACCGTAAAACCTGTCGCTATCCTCTGAAAATAGGTACTTCAGTACATTTTCTGTCAAAACATACCTACTATATTCCAGTACAACTGAGAATCAGTAGACTGTACACTGATAGCCCATCACATGGCAGCATAGGGGAAATTAGTAGGTACAAACATAAAAATCAAGAACAGCAACAAACAGTTTCAACAAATGTGCCAATCACAGACTTAAATTATATTCTAACAATCACTGTTTGGCAAGGAAATCTTAGGGTTGAGTGAAGCTAAAAGCTTTGGACGGCAGATATTATATTACATTCCACAGCTTCTTATAATACTACTAGAAACTTGGTTCAAGTGGATATAGAACTTACTCGGAGCACCCCATTCACAAGCGAATTGAAGGACCATACAAGCTGTCCACAAGCCTGACCAGTTCAAGATTTAAGGCCTTCAAGCTGCCCACAGAACATGAACTGCTTGCCCCCTCAAAAAACAACTTACTCCACTCATACTTTCATTTGAACTTCCCTGGTAAGTATATCATTCCTTGGTCTTGCCCCATTCATTTACTTTGTTCAGAAAACAACCAGCTCATTCAGCTTGAATAATGGTGGTTAGCCATGGATAAGCATTTACGAGGGGCTATCAGTACATGAACAAAATCCAAGTTGAACGCCCTGTAATCTTACACCAGTGCAGGCATATCACATGCACTTTGAATGACTATAACTTGCACATTCTCCGATGAGCATGTGCAAAGTGCTCTGACTCCATTATGACAAACCCAATAAGCCAACAATTTGCCAATAGTACACAACATCTCACCAAGAGCCTCTAAATCCAGGTTAACATCTTGTTTGATAACCTGACAATAATACTTCCTTTATCATTCATATCAACACGAATATTC
Source organism: Adelphocoris suturalis (assembly GCA_030762985.1). Lineage (NCBI taxonomy): Eukaryota > Metazoa > Arthropoda > Insecta > Hemiptera > Miridae > Adelphocoris > Adelphocoris suturalis. The sequence continues at coordinate 84,828,377 of CM061043.1, read as the reverse complement.
GGTACCAACCTATTACTTTTTACACATTCACGTGAGAAGATGGCGAATTTCAATTATTGTGAATTCCCTTAGCACTTACTTTTAGTGTCTAGACTGAAATGAAACTCAATAGGTGCAGAGAAACTAGCGGTGGAGGTTGCTTCAAGCTTCGCACTGATTAGACACGGTGGTCGCTCTCGTTGAATGAAACCATTTGGATAGACGCGCGTTGACCATTTTCATGACAATGCGACTAGGAATAATTGTGAGATGAATCGAACGTTGTATGCTGACCACGAGAAGCGATGAAATACCTTCGAAATAGGGGACGGACAACCCTTGAATTCTAAACGAACGTTGAAGGCAACGAGTGAATCATCGCACTTCCGCTTCAGGCTGTTACTACTGAGCGCCTTACTTCGTAATCGCATCCTGCTTCCGATTTCCTCCAGAAAATAGGAGAACTTCTAGGAGAGTAAGATAAACCAACCTCCCAACTTCCAGCGAATTCATTATTTTCACCCAGTCTCCTAAACCACCATTCTGATTTTGTGAATTAAAGGCGCGAGGTACCAACATCCGTAAACAAACATTTCCACACCAAAGGATGCGTTTTTCAGTGCGATGTAAAATTGAACTAATGTAAAGAGGAATCACAAATACAGTATTACGTTCACTAACTTGCCATTTCTCACAACTTACATACAAAAACGATTTACATTATGCAGAGGCTCTATCTTTACCTTTAGCATGCACCATTATCAGACGCCCTAGTCGGAGTCCCGTATTTTCTGTTCCTCCGACGTTTTCCTCAAGACGGTTGACATCCCGTATGCATCGGTCGTCGCGAAGACACGTCAATTCACAAGAAAAATGTTAACTAAACTTCTAAATATTAACACAACCTATTGCTGTTCTCACTACCATTCATTCAAACCACCAGGATATCACTAGCGATTGCGATCTCGCTGCAGCAAAAAGCCAAGACCGAGCATTTGGTGGGTCTGTGGAGAGCCATTGAGATGCTACTCAACTTAGCCCGCCTTTTTCAAATGCTTCCCGTAAAAACTCCCGCTCTGACTGACATCTGGCGTCCGCCGGAAGTCCAATCACCTGACGTTTTGTCATCCAAACTCACATATGGGAGAATAATGTGCATAAGTAAGTACATATGGGAGAATGGGGTAATACCACCACGTCGGGGAATACCGCCACCCCCATATAATTATTCAACCACCTGAGTGACAAATCTTGCAGCCAAATTTTGTCATCTTTAGATCAGCAGTAATGCTGGAAAAGTTAGTTTGGGGTCATTAATTTGTTTTTATCAATGATAAGCGAGTTTACAGTTTTTGAAGCTTGGCGTTCTATTTTAACTGTTGTCGAATTTTCGTATTTTCGTGGTAAGTAACAGTTTTTTATACGTTAATGTAAACGTAACATAAACATATGTCATGCATGTGAACATGACAACGTAGAAAAATCATTTGGTACTTTTCCGTTATATCCCCCCCCCCCCCCCGTCAAGTATGTATTTTATTTTCAATTTATGTATGCAAGATGCGAGCTTGTGAGCATCCAGACCGCCAAAGTATACACATCATTCTGACCTACATGTCCAACTAATCTGTATTTTTACTAAGGGATTGACAACTTGACGTTATGTAGTTTTGAGATGCGAGCTTGCGATCATCCAGACCACCAACCTATACACAGCATTCTGATCTATTTGTGCGAATTCATGTGCATTCTACTTGTGCGAATTCATGTGGAGGCAATCAAACCACAACCACGCCAATTTGTTTCAACAAATCCTCACAGACAACATCTCAACTTCTGAAAACACGGTAATTATTTTTTCCTTCTTTTCTTTTTTAAATAATATGATTTATTCCCACACCTTGAAATCGCCACCAATTCTACGTAAATATGTAATCTAAGTAAGAAGGAATGCCTAGAAACATCGGGCAGGCCGTGTTGAAGACAAATTGACTGGGGGACGGGGGGGGGGGGGGGGTTATAACGGAAAAGTACCAATCATTTAGCTTTAATTTCCACCCATTAGGTAATTCATGTTTTTTTTTAAATCGAAAACTGTAGTTTTTAATGATTTTTTAGTTCGAAAAGTTTACTGGGGCAATATCGTCACAGCAAATTCAGGCTAATTCCGCCATGGCAGTATTGCCCCAATGCTCCATTCCAGGATTTTTTCAAAGTTTTTTGTTGTAATAATCACCTAGGTATTTCTATTGATTCTGAGTAATTAAAATATAAATTAATATTTAAAAGACGAATTATATTGTGACAAATCTCAATAAGCACCTCTACATTTATCTAATCGTCATTTACTTGATATTTTTCTACCTAGGTATCTACTGAATAATTGTGCAGTACCTGTCTACCTAACTTCCTTCCTATATTAAAATAATCGTTGTAAAATTCCGCTCTTCATGCTCCAGTTTTAATTTTGACGATGGACGTTATTAGTCTTGTGAATTTTGCTGCGACCTGAAGAAGAGCACAAATTTAAAACTTCAAAAGCCGGGAAAATGGAATGCTGTATAATATTACTTTTTTTAACGAGTTCCGCGTTGAATGTTGCCAATAGTTGAGTTCCTGTGAAGAACCAACATTATTTTACCAATATTTATTTTGTTCTAATTTTACTATTCTGATAAATTCAAATAAAAAATAGTAATAATACTATTCTGATGTGGAAATTGTTTGTCAATCTTTAGCAAATCCTTTTTTTTTTTTTTTTTTTTTTTTTTTTTTTTTTTTTTGTCAATTAAGTTTCCAATATGGTGAAAAACAACCCAGGAAGAGTTTTTGAAATAATAAAACATTATTCCGATGTTCTGATGAGACTGTTCATTTCCCCCTTGTTTTAATATGGCGATATTTACCTACCCTAACCCAGTGGCGGTATTTCCTTCACATCCAGCCGAAACGGTGTAATTCACCAGTGGAGATGTTTTTTTTTTTTTTTTTTTTTTTTTTCCTTCAATAATTTGCTTCAAAATCTGAAGCTCCTAAGTGCAAACCCGGGCTGTGATAGACAAATATGCTTAAGGTGGCGATATTACCCCATTTTCTCCTACCTATTAGTTTTTCTTCTCATTCTTAACTTTACGTGTTCTAAAATAACTGTCTGGATCTAAAATGGAGGAAAGATGAGTTAGGTACGAAAGCACCTAGCACAAAATTGCGTTTTCCACTTTTCACTTCGAATTATTTTTCATATATTTTACCTATCGGAAATTTAATATGTGGTCTTGTCTCCGGCAAAACAATCCGGTTTGGATGAAATGTTCAGGGAGGTGTGCTGAGTTGGTAGGTACCTACCTATTCATCTATAGAACTATAAACTTATGAACCTATAGAACATTAACAATATAGTAGGTATGTGCACAGATTTATGTTGAAAAATTCGCTTACATTTCATAAAACAGATAAGCTATAAATCCGATAAAACTGCAAACAATGGTGAACATCTTAGAAATTTGTTTTATCAGCAAAATACTGTTGAAGATTTTTTTCTTCCGAGTCTACCTATGGGTAGCGGAAGCATTCTTTCACTTTCGGGAGATAGGCGAACAATTTTTTGTCTCTAAAATCAAAATATCCACACTCACTAAGATACGTTTAGACCATTTTGAACAACTTTCGTTCCGTGTCTGTGAGTGTGTGTCTGTCGTAAATTCGCAAATCCTTGTACTTACGCTTAATTTTGGCATAGGTCGGTATTTCAACCGATTTTTGTGAAGTTTTCTCGAAATACATGGGTTAGGGTCTACCTAGATGGTCCCCTATCAGTTTCACTGTTCCCAGATCAATGCTTCACTCTGAGCAGGCACAAACATAAAATCGATCATGCATAATTTTCTCACGTTCTGGTCGTCCGATTTCGCTCTGATTCGGTTGAGAAAAGACGATTTATTCAACCCATGTCGATTTCATCATAATTTTATCTTTAGTACCTACCTACCTGCTGTGCATGCTCGAATGTGTAATCCTCGTAACGAACTTAATGTTCATAGTTTTCATCCGATTTTGATGAAATTTCCAGGGAATGTGCGGGTGGGTAGGGCTGAAGATTGAAGATGGCCCACAATCAAGTTCATCGTTCTAAAATCATTAGGTACATACTTTCATTCTGCGCATGTGCAGTGCAAACGTTAATTACTTACTTCAAACATCATTTCTTTCGTTTCCAAATTGACTGATTTTGCGCTACCTACGTCTTGATTTATCATTTTCCGCTTTGATTTTTTTAGGATCATTTAAAACATTTCAATAATCTATTCCTACTCACGGATACAATGTATGTGCCCCCCCAACCTTTTTGTTTTTTGCCTTAAATTTGGTATATATCTAGTAAACAATTTTTTTACACACATTATGCTCCAATTTAAAAAAAATAACTTAATTTAATACGTAAATTCACATATGCAGCCATGATTTATGCCTAGAACTTTAAAATTTTTGATCGTTTAAAGACATTTAGACTTACTTAGACGGTACACATTCAAGAATAAATTACAGTATCTAATAAAAAAGTCAGAAACGGTAAATTTTGTACCCTCTCTTAACTTTAATAAACTGCCGATAATTATAATTTTTACACTATCAGTCTATTTTTAATAACATTTGGCACAAAAATTAGTCCTCTGCGAATGTGGTATATAAGGTACCACGTGATTGTAGTAGTAGTCATTAACTGCAAAAGTGTCTTTCGTGTTTTTTTTTTTTTTTTTTTTTTTTTCGTAGGTAGGTATTAAACGGTATGCGGACAAAGACCTAGAATTTCGTTTGGTACCTACCTAAGTACCCCACCATAGCGTGGTCGCCTTGTAAATACCTACACCTATCTTATACAGGAATAACGTTTTGAGTAATAATTTGCAGCGTTTTTAGATCTAGGTTGGCTTTTAGCAATTATCAATCCCTCTTGTACAACTAAAACTACCGCAATTTTCCAATTCACTGGATAGATAGGGTGAACTGAGAATACCATGAAATGTCACCGCAAAAACTTCCCGTTCGACGACAACAAACAGCGCGCAGGATTTCCCCATTAGTAAACAAGCTAATGACACAGTCCCACTCCTCAATTTACTCTGGAACTCACAACTTAAAACATGGGCGAACGTCATCACCCTAGGTACCTACTTCCTCAGGTAAATTTCAATGGTGAGATTGGATTTTTTCCATGATGGGATCAAATGTATAATGGGTTGTTGATTGATCCAGAAAGATCTCGAGTTATCAGGAGGTTTGTTGTCGCTATCGTGTTGTTAATGTTTTAGTGCTGAGCCTATAATCTGTATTTTATTGCTATGGGCCCTGATGGTGGTTTTAATATCAAAAAGTTCGGCAATTAGGATTAAGTTGGTTCAATTGAGTCCTATAGACAGGTCAGTTCAGAATAATGCAATACTGTGCTGTACCGCTTAGATAGGTACTACAGTAAAATCATAAAGCAAACTACCTAATTCCTAATAAGTGATTAAAGTTTAACGAAATCTCAGAGATCACTGCATTACCTGCAATATGCCTACTAGATAAAGGCACCTACTGAGGGATAATTATTGTAAGTAGTTAATTAATAGATTTACAGTTTACTAGACCCCTTGATCTGCGTAGGCATTCTCCCACTCAGGGTCCCCCACCTCCCTAAGGAGCGATCAAGAATTTGTGCTCCAATTTTTAATCTTCCCGTCTCTGTTCTAATCATATATCCAGGTGTCCCTTGGGGTAGAACAGCTTTGATGAATTTTGATTGATTTTTTCAATCTCGTCCCAGTAACGTAAACTCCAGATTTCCGACAGTAGAACAGCACCTACTAACGAATCAAATATGAGACAGGTGGATTGCCTGCTTTGGCGTTTGCTATTAACCTAAACTTGCTTTGCACCTCTCCAAGCTCTCTTTGCCTCTGATTTAAAACTAACCATAGCTTTTGAAAACAATCTAGTGGACCCAAAAGGAACTCCAAGGTATATATATTCTGATGCTACTGATACTGGACAGTTACCAACAAGGAATTCATTTTCCTTGTACCAATCCCCCTCTTTTACAGAAACACCAACTTTGTTTTAGATGTATTCATGCTAAGGCCCATGGAACTAGAAAATTCATGAATGGATGTATTTTTTTCTATATCTGGTTTAGAATCCCCAAACAAGGCGATATCATCTGCAAATAACAAAAGTAGGATGTTGTTTACTCCATCTACGTTTATAGCACCTCCAGGTCGTCCAGTTTTATTTTATCCCTTTGAATCTTGCCCTTTGGATTTTCCCAGTTCCGATTTGATGCGGCTAAGGATGATCTGCTCTACCTACTGTTTCTTGGTTCGCTGCAGATAATGTAATAGGAGACCGAGTCCAACTTCTCCGAAACTAGGTGCATTAACTTGTCTAGGGATAAATCGTTCATTATTAGCTCTACGACCGACAATGAGGTCACTATCATCTAAATTTTTTACTCCATTTTTTAAAATAAGTTTTCCCGTTCGATCTCAAAATACTCCTCTGCAATATCATTAGCTGCTTGTTAATTTTTCTAAATTTTCTTCTGCTGCTTTTGTTAAATCTTGACCCATTAGTAGTCTTGATTTGTCCAAAAATGATTACTAGCACGTTCTGACTTCATTCATTAAGGCCTTCTTCCCTTCAACAAGGAGTCCCCTTTGAGACAATGATCCCCTCCTACCTTGTAGAGGCCTTGGGGTCCTTGGCGTCCCTACCAAGTTGTGAGTCATTATATCGCGGGGCAGCGGTGTTCATTAATACCTTCTTCTCAAAGGTAAACAAAACAGCGTAAACAGCTGAACGTAGCACATCACCCGCATCACTGCCTGACGAGCTCGGGTCGAATTACGCCATACGAGCAACCTTACGAGGTGGCCCGATTTCAGTGTACTTATATGCACGTTGCCAAAATTATTAATTTCAAAAAAACTGTTTCACGAGTCATTTCGAGAAAAATAAAACCAGGAATTACTTCCCATTCAAAAGCTATGCACCACTACCAAAACTCAAACTTGGGAGGGAGACCATCTGCTCCAGGAGCCTTGTTTTGCGAGCTATTAATCTCTTCGTTAACTTCCTTCAGAGTCTGGGGGCTCAAAATCCTCTGCTGGAATAAACAGGTCGAATTACTACATGAGGCTTACAATAGTTTTCGGCTGATATCTAAATCAATTCGGAAATGCTAATTGTGACAATGGGTGAAAAATTGTGGAGAATCCCCTGTGCAAGCTACGAGCATAGGTCTTGGAAAATCGGTGCCTGCTTCACCTTGTAAGTGGGAAATGTGCAGTTCTGGCTCTTTTTTTTCCAAGATGGTTGTAATATACTACTTTGAACTACACTACAAAATACAAACACTATAGTTCACAATGATATTCTTGAAAAGTAAACATTCCCAATACAACATTAATCGAATTATCTTAGAGTCAGTATATGTTTCTATCAACAACATTCCGGGTTAGCAACCATGGGGTTACTGTTATCCACTACACTACTCCCCTCCTTGTGGTGGTCTCCATGGGGCAAGACATCTTCGTCAATGCTTGCTTGGACATGCTCGTCGATGTCCAAGGCTCCAGTGGTCCGCATGTTTATTGGTAATTCTTCCTTCAGCCATTACCTCGTAGAGGGCCGAGCCTAGTCTCTTCACGATCATTCCAGGGACCCAGATTTTTTTAGTTCGGTCCCTGCACCATACATCTTCTCCCCCAATAAACTCTCGCAACTGTGTTCCACGATCATAATATTCTTTTTGAGACCATTTCCTGCGTTCCATTTCTTCCCTTGGATCCGGTCTTATGTTATCCCCCTTCACGTTTGGCAGCTTTCATTCTCGATTTCAGAGTCTTGATGAATCGTTCTGCTGTTCCATTGATATGCAAACACCCACTAGCCAATATTGTCCGTCCATGGGTAAAGTGGTATCGCTGGTTCTTCTACTCTATTCTCCTGACATGATGTTTCTAGATCTTCATCAATTTTCGGCCACCATACGTAATATCGAGCCAGATCGCATCCTACCATTCCAGTGCCGGAGTGACAATGCCAATTTCATTTTTGTTCCTTGCATTGTGGCCAAGACGTTTGTACGTATTCCACAATTTTCTTTAGGATGGGATCTTTCTTGGTTTCTTTCTGTACAACTTCTTTAAAACAATCAGGACGCCCAGCTTTTATTGTAAGTGTTTTGTTTTCTTCTTCTTCTACAGGTAAACGTGCAAATAATCTCTTCCGTGAAATACTGATAGGTTCAAGGTCAAAATCAGTTGTGTAACTTTGGATAAATCTCTCTTTTCGCCAAACAATCTTTCCAATGGTTTATGGTCCGTTATTAACTACCAAATATGTTACACCAGTTTCTCGATTCATATGTTTCTCCGCTTCCTTTAATGTTCGATGCATAGAGGTAAAATGCAACATACTGCACCTAAGCCACTCAAGCCATCACAATAATTGGGAGAGTTTCGTCATCTACTGTGTTAGTTTTTTGCTTCCTCAAACGCTTTTTGTTCATCTTCAGGGGTGTCTTCGTTCCTGTGAATGTAATATTGCACAGTCTGCATGAAGCCCTGGTAAAATTATAAAATGCAACCTACTTTCTCCTCTGTAGTGGTGAATACCAAACTTATCAATTTGGTGCCCCAAAAACGTGGTATATTCCTTCAATTTGTCTCTTTTCAATTCAATCCAGCCAGTCGTATCTTTCCAATACTGTTCTTAACATTTCCATATGGTCCTTCCGGTTTGCTGCTGTCACAATTACTTCATTTCAACCCATGGAGCAACCCTATGTACCTCTGAAATATATTGAGACATATTCTAAAATATCCTATTGTAATTACATATTTCCGACTATTTTTCAATATTTGAAGGTATGCAAAAACGGAAAACTCCTCACCACCTACCAGTTTTGAGGTAATTCTGCAAATTTGGCTATAAAATCCGCACCAGGGAATGGTAGCCGCCGAAATTTCTTTAAGCTAATTCGTCCAACAAATCTTGATTGTAGAGTACCCTGTTTCTTTCCTTTCATTTCTCACTTTCCGAATCTTCACTGAAGATTGAAACATAATCCATGGTAATCCAAAAAGTGGTTCAGCTCAAACATCGTCCCTAAACCATATCCTTGAATTCTATTTGTGGGATACAACGTGGGTTTGCCAATTTTCAGCCACATTCCTTGAGTGATATGACACCAATGGAATCATATTCCATTCGCCAGACTACTCCATTGATTTCTAGTTCGGCTGTTTTAAGTGATATGGCCTCCTCCTCATGTAGAAGTTTCATTCTCTGACAGTTTTTTTATTTTTCATCATTACAAATGTTGCACGGAAATTTTAGTCCCGTACCGCTAATGCAATTATTTTATTCTCAGCCTTGTCATGTGGTATTTTACTTGTTCTCCAATGTTAATGCCATATGGAACAAGTCTTTGAAACTCACCGGTAACTTCGATACAGTTGAGCTTCCATCTCAGTCCTTTTGTGGTTAAAAGCTATTACGTATCTTCGCACTGAGTTCAAAGGATTTTCGCTCCGCGCGTTCAAATGCGATAAAAACTGTGGTTGAGGGTTGGAAAATTTCAAAACCCCTTCCGCCCCCACATATTAGCAGATGGGTCATTTCAGCCGCTTTCATGTCCCCGACGACGAATTCTCACAATTCTTGACCAACACTAGCGGGGAAATAATTCTCACTGCCCAAAATCCCCTTTAACCAATACACAGCCTCCTCCTACTTAACATGTAATATTAGGTGGTTAGGAAACAATGACAAAAATTTAGAATTTTTACATTTTTAAGGGTCAGTCCCCCATATCTCATCGACCTCAGGAGTCTTCGGATGTGAAGGTTAAAAAGATGTGAGACTGGTGGAGATTGGAGTTGCAGCAGTTTTTACAGTGGAGTGTTACACTAAACGAGTTAACTAAAATAATCCGATGAACCATACTGCTTGGTGACAGGTTTCAAACAGGAAGTTTTGCCACTTCATCATCCTGTGGAGTGTGACCAGTTTATAAAATACAGGAACACAAATCTGCAATGTACAATGAGTAGTATTTGCCGATCTAAATTTTCGAGCACTTTCATATTGTGAAATTGTCTATTTGTTGACTAAGATGGTAATTCTTTAATTCCGATGAGTTGGATCTGTCCCTCTCGACTGCATGCTCTTGGAAAATCGTCATGCCTCGTCGCCATTGTAATTATACGCACAACTACTATTGAATAATTATCTTAGAACACGTTAACATGTTGGTTAAACTACATGGTATTGAGAATAATTATAAATAAACATAACTGCGCGATTCAGAACGAGAAAAACCCAAAATCATATACCCATCACATGTGGCAATTGAATATCTCAAAAACCTTAATTTTTCACAATTCAAGCAAATTTTATACGCATAATTGCGCACGATTTGCGGACCTAAATGTACGAGTGATGAGTAATTTCAAGTAGATTCAAAATCTATATCTATAAAAATCAAATTATGTTTGTTTGTTTGTCCTTTATGCGCGACCACAATTATGAACCGATTTTGATGCCGTTTTTTACAGCATGCCCTTTGAACTCCAGAAAGAAAGATATGCTAGATAGGAATTTCCCAACTCACCCCTTTCAACCTTAAAATCACCATTTTATTGAAAAACCACGTTTGCTTCTGGCCTCATTTTAAATGTTCCACTTCAAAAATAACGTCAATAACTCATTCTCTTCGACAATTTCATTAGATATCGGCATGGTGGGTTTTAGGCGTAAAGGACTTTCGAAAACTAATTCAATGATATTAAAACGATTTTGGTGGGTTGAGCCGAGCATTTTATATTCGTAAAGGTAGGCCATAAAAAAACTGATTCCAACCAGATCACCTGAGTGAGCTAAATTCTCTCCTTTTCACCATAGGAATGTGAATTTTGACAGGAAGCCTTTCTAGGTCATTAAGAGTAGAATGCAATGACGAGTTCTAACCAGATCAGCTGGCACAGCTAACTTCTCTCCTATTAGTCTTAAGAATTTGAAATTTGATAGGGAGCCTCTCTAGGACAACAATAATAATAATTTTTTATTGCCATAAAACATCATCAATAACACATGATGGAGCAAGCGCCATTTTAAAAATAAATAAATGAATGTTTGTGGGGAGTTGGACTAAAGGGTGAGGAGGGAGGAAGAAAAGGGGGGAGGCACAAAATTCCTGAGTGTAGCCGGCCGGGTCCAGAACGCCCCGACCGGCCCGGACCCACCCACCATGGCGGCTCCCGGGGCTGCCTGCCCATTTCTGAACAGGGAGCCCCAGCAAGTGACAAAGGTCACTCGGTCCCGGAAAAAACGTCAAGGGGACCGCCCCCAGGCCGGCCGGAACACCCAGGCCACTCACCAGCAACAACACACTCATCCCACATTAACACAAATAAAAAATATTCACATGAGACGATTTGGACATTAAGAGACGGATGCAATGACGGGTTCCAACCAGATCAGCTGACTCAGCTAAATTCTCTGTTATTCACCCCAAGAATTTGAAATTTGATGGGGAGCCTCTCTTGAAAATCGAGAAACGAATAAAAATATTCTCTTTCCATGAACCATCATTTACAGTGTCCGACGTACTATCTTTCAACGTCTCCGAATGGTTGGGCAATACATCATCGGAAACTAATTCAAATACCCGTATTCACCATTTATACGTACTACTTTATAAGTCATATTCAAGGTTTTTTTCGGTTCAATTAAATATTGAATAAAAACGATTGTTATTTGTAACCACGACTGTACGAATAATATGTTAGGCAGGACAAAGTCCGCCGGGTCAGCTAGTCTGTTATAAAAAAATGGGGGTTCCCATTTGAAAAAAGGGAAATAGGAGTCGTAGCGCCACTGTGGCGCATGCTAATCAGAAACTGATTCCATCATTGAGTAGTGAGGTAATAAAAATAAAAGTGAGGTAGGTACCTACCATTTGAAGCTTTTTGTTATCTTATAAGGGGGGGGGGGGGGGGGGGGGGGGGCGTTGAACTGGAAAATCCTCTGTAACATGATACCATATACCGAAAACTACCTAACTCTTAGAAAGTAAATGTGATCAAAACTCTTGGATTGTTTGCTTTTCAAATCAACCCTACAGGGTTAACTCTGCGACTCAGGGCTAACTTGAAGGCTTTTAAACAGAGAGTAATACGTTGTCTTTGTACATCATAAAAATGCAGTTTAATGTACCTAGTTAATTTGTTTTCACGTAGTAGCATACTTTCATTTTTGTTTATCATTGTCTTAGCTATTACTGTAAGGGAATTCGTGAGGTCGCGATAACTCCACCGGGGATCACAGGTTATGATGAACCTATTCTCTGGTAGGCATGACAGACGATCTGTCCCCAACACTTAAATTAGGCTTTACTAATTTTATTCTCTAACTTGAATTTGTACTTAAACTAAGTATGTGATTGGGTTTCACTTTTGTTCCACTATTACCTAACTTAAATTTTCGATTTTTCTCACATTTATTTTTTACTTTGGATAAGAAGTTTTCTGTTAATTTTCTGCTCTCTGTTAATTGCCAATTAGATAAATAAAATGAATAAATAAATAAATAATAACAGGAAAAACAACTTGGCACAAGGTGAATAGCAACAGAGAAGATCAAAATGAATTCATTATTTTAATGTTTTGTTAGATTACAATAACCCACTCGTGAATATAACATCAGCAAGTTCACCTAAATGTTAACCCCCCCTCCCCCATGAGGGGTACCCACTGGACCAAAAATGTAGCGTTTACTATTTTTAAGCGAAAGGCGATTTCATTCCAAGATTATTGACACCATCTTACATTGCTACGATGTGTGGTTTGATTTTTATAATTGCTCAAAGTTTCGGCAATTTGTGACGTCACTGGATTGTGACTCGATCCGAACCAGTTTTACACTAGGTAATGTATGATAGTTTAGTATATGGTAGGTGTTACCTACTCGAAAATGACTTCAAGGATTTTGATTAAAGAGTTACTTACTCTCCATGTAGGCACGTGTGATATTGAAATTCACCTTCGTGTTCCACAAAAACGTATGTTTTTTTCGTTTCTGGACTGGGAGCCCAGAGCGGCTGCCCTTGAGCCAATTCTGCACCTTCTGTATTTTTTTTTACGAAGTGTGCAGAAAAACATGTTACAGTGCTTTGATGCCCCCTATCGCTTTCTCAACCTTGAAGTATTTGCAAGAAATAACTGGTAATATGAAATCCGGTCAAAGATGTGAGGCCTGGCAAAAAAACCTGCCTTGCGTTTTTTTCACTATCATCAGGTAGTAAACTACTGCTACAGAAAAATTAATGAAACTAGGTGACTTTTTTTCCAGTTTTTTGCCTTTAGTTCACATAATACGAGCTCAAACATCGACATGTAAAGCTGAGTAGAACAACGAGCATCTTCCGTACGTTGATTCTGCGCTCTTGAAAACCCCCGGCTGCCAATTTTCGACTCAAATCTCCAAATGGTCTACATAAAAAGCCGATTGAAAGATACTGACGTTATTGGTGGACGTCGTAGGAGGGAGTGAAACTGATAGGGGACCGTCCACAGCCTAACCCACAAATTATCTGAAAATTTTATCTAAATCTGATCAAAACTGTATAAATTAAGCTTGTCACAAGGATTTGAAGACACCTGCTAAAACCCAGACAGATACGAAACCAAAGTTGTTCAAATCGTTCTACAATGTAAAATGCAAATTAAAATGTTGACGATTACGAACTAAATCACTCGCGACGAAGTTGTGGAAACCCATTATAAAACGGAAGTTAGTGAAAAACGTTGTCTATTTCCACGAAAAATAAAGAGTTACAATGTTAAATCGATTTCGACGGTTAGGCCATCATCAGTATTGTTTGTTACTGATGATGGCCTAACCGTCGAAATCGATTTAACATTGTAACTCTTTATTTTTCGTGGAAATAGACAACGTTTTTCACTAACTTCCGTTTTGTTGATGATTTTTTATTTATTTATTTATTTTTCTCGAAAGCGAAAACAATGCTTCCGCTACATTATATTTTAAACTCGGAAGCTAAATTAGACAATAGGTTTGGCCTAAAATCATGAGGATAATAAGCTAAAAACTTGTATCGATAGTCCTCATTTTTCCAAGGATGGAAAAATATCAAAACCTGTCCACCAGCACGTATATACTACATGTGTGGGGGTTGGCGATCGGAAGCCAGCGGCGTGCAAAGCAGGTAGGTGTCACAGAACATAAAATAAACTTTATTCTATGTTCTGTGGTAGGTGTGTAGTTCAGTGCAATGATTGTTTTGAAGTTGGGTTCATTGGTGAGGCAATTCAAAGACCCCCTCATCAAGAATGACGTCACCAGTGCTCTAAACGTTGAAAGGATCATAATTTATGAGGACTATCTACTCTTGAGGGGAGGTCCATTAGTGTCAACATTTACAAGAAGAAATAAACTTTCGTTTGAAAATTCTTTTTTTTTTCAAATCCATTGGCGTCATTGAATATTCTATTTATATAATAACAATTGATCCAGTGTCCTATAATGTGAATTAGTTTCCTATACGTTCTAATGACCTGTTAATCATGCTAAAACTGCTAGTAAGAAGGCACGTGGTTTTCTTTTAGGTTCCTACGAAGTAAGTCTCCGGTCGGTCGGCCCGGCGGCGTTCTCGCCTGATAATTCCTTCCTGGTACGATTAATTTACTCATGTTTGAGGACGTTAATTAGAAATGGATGGGCACCCTCGGGAGGCCGCCATGGTGGGACGGCCGAGCCTCCTTTTTGGGAGGACGGATTGATGCATTCGGCCTGCATCTTCGTTTATTTATTTGCATATATCACTAGTTCTCTTCTCCTTTTGCTTCCTCACTAGGTACCGAAGGTAGAGAAGCTTTGTGTTCGTGATTAAAGTCGAAAAAGTTTGTGTCCTCCAAAATGAAAATGTCCACTTGCTTTTTACGTTTCAGAGCTTGCTGATAAATTTTGGTTCAGTGCTGTCTGCCTGAGGTAAATCCTTGTCACATCAAAACTATATCAAGTTTCACTCTGATTTTGATGAATTGTTCAGGGATTGTGTGGGTTAGCTCCTAGACGGTACCCTATAAATTTCAATACGTCGAATAAACAGCAGCCTGTGCTAATGCGCAAACGTGAATTTATCATAAGTAGGTGATTGGGGTACATGATCTAGAAAAATGCCCTACAAATTATATCGTGGTTGCTAGAGTAATGACCATTGCACGTGCGCGAAACTTATATCCATTGACACAAGCAAAACTCCGAGTCTAATAGAACGATTTTGATGAAATTCTCAGAGGGATCGTGCTGGATAGCTTGTCGAAAGTCCCCAATAATTTTCTTTGTCGTCACATAAATAGTGTTCTGTGCGCATGCGCAAACGAAATTTATTATAATTTTGATTTCTTATCATATATTGGTCCGATTTCGTTCAAACTCGGGGAGTATATGGGTATAAATATGTACCAGAAAAATTCCCTATGAATTACAACGCGATTGGTGGATTACTAACTATAGCGCGTGGATTAATAACTAAAATTGATCGACTGTCAGAACTCCGAGACTAATGGATCGTTTTTTATGAAATTTGCTAGGATTGTGCGGGTTATCTTTTGCTTCCGATTCTGCAAGGCAGCGGAAGCTTTGTTTTCACTTTTGAAATAAAAAAAAGTTTTTGCTCCAAAATCAACATTTTTACTCGCATTTCGCGTTTTATGGCCTCCTGAACAAATTTGGTTTTGTGTCTGTCTGTCCTTCCGTCTGTCTATCCACATTTCCTTGCCACAGCCAAAGCTTCAACAATTTCGACTGGATTTTAATGATTGAATTTTCAAGAATCATGCAGGTTCAGCCCTAGATGGTCCCCTATTAGTTTCATCATGATTGAATCAATGGTACGCTCTGAGCATGCGCGAACGTGATTTTCTTGTCACACCAATAAGTCCGTCAATGTTGAACAGATTTTAGTCAGGTTTTCAGGGATGATGCGGGGAAGGCCCCTTGAGGTTCCTTACGACATTCATCATGATTGCATCAGTGGTACGCTGTGCGCATGCGCGAGCGATTGACTTTCAATATTTTATTGCCACAGCCACTTCAACAATTTTGATCGGATTTCAATGAAATTTTCAGAAATACCATGGATGTAGCCCTAGATAGTCCCCTATAAGTTTCGTCATGATTGAATCAGCGATACGCTCAGCGCTTGCGTAATTTTCTAGTTGAAGTCACGTTGAAGCCACGCGGAAGCTTCTGTGACATGCCCTAGGCAGTGTATTTCTTCTTTTGGCAGCAATATGCCTAACTTTAATGTTTTTGATGGTTGTACCCGAGTTTAGGTACCTATGTATTTTTATTAATATAATCACTGCTATTATAGTTTGTTCTCGAAAGTTCTGACAATTGTCATACAAAGGTGTTACGACAAATGAACGATTTGATTTGATTTGAAGTATGTACCTAGGTATGTTTCCACGTTAGAAGATACTATTTCAGGTCGTTCCTCAACCTTTGATTCTCAATTTATAATAGGATGCAAGGGCAAAACAAATACATTTTGAAACATTTGTAAGATGAAATAAGAAGTAGAAAAAATGTATTAATATTTTATTTATCATTTATGAAAGAATGATAGATTACCACAAATAAATAATAATATATAAAATATTTTAAAGTTCTAGGGATCTGTTTGAGCGAATATTGTACTACAAGAAGCCATTGATATGTGTCTCTGTTCACACAGATGGGAAAGTTATACTACTTTTTTTAAAGTAAGAGTAGATTACATTAGAGTGTTAGAGGTACAGAATCATTTTAATGGGATTGAATAACCATTATCATTATAATATATATCATTGCATAACCATTCGATTCAACCGTCAAATAACACGTAAATAAATAAAAATAATAATAATCGTTACTACCTACTTATACTACCTACTTACTACCTACGTTTCTTCTAAAATGATTAAATTTATTTAGATTGCATGAATGTGAATAAAATCCATATATCCTCCTAATATCCTTCTGGGTATATATTATAGGTACTGAAGCACATTATCGTAGGTGGGCAAGTACCTCCTACCTATTGCTCTGAGTTCAAAAAAAATTCAGCCTTTTTATTAATGAATAAATATATTGTGCGTATCTAGGGAACGAATGAGTGAGAACACCAGAGAAATGCTATTGATAAATCGGAAGCCTACGAGAGTTTGACAGTTTGAATATTAGATACTAAACAAGAACAAGCTAAAAGCGGAAACCAATAACCTGTTATAGAAGCAGATATAACTGTACAATATTAATAGGTTTATATGCACCTAATATTTGTACTTAGATAAATCGATCATCAATATATGGGGCAAATACCTGCTTTATACCAAGAATATATTATTCCATCATTATATGCTTTCTTTTCAATTGATAGATGAATTACATAGAAGGCGTACTACTTACAAACACTTTCTAATATATTTACATACCTAGGTAGGAGTTTTCAGGGGTTCAGCTCAGGTTTTTTCATAAATCTTTAAATGTAAAATGTTGACATTCGAAACATAACCTACCTGCAATACTTTAGGTTTGAAAATTTAAATGGATATTTAAGCGATATTTTCACACAGAGTTGTTTTATAAATTTACTTTTTATATTCGAATTATTCATATCAAAATCATTGGCGTAACAAACACTGAATAATTAAAACATAAAATTTGATCACCTAATGGTTTTTACACATTATTACAACCATCATCACATTCCCAGAGCTTCTAGCACAACGAGCGCTGTGCAAACTTTAGTTTTCGCAAATCTAAACCCCCAATTTTTTTTTCAGATTCAGATATTTCAGATTTTGTTGAGTTTCATGATTTTATCACACTTTGCACTTAATTACGCGCTTGAAATTTTGTATGGGGATCGTTCTTACTCTTAAATCCTTCGCTGGATTTAAGTCTATCTGAAAAAACTACGCACGGGCACAAAAATGCGTATTGTACCTTTGATTCTTTTGATTTGTAGATAAAAAAAATAATATACCTATCTATTTACCTGATAGATTGTAAATAGCCGACGTAATCCAATATTCAAAATAATTTAACTGAGAAAGACAGAACCAATGTTATTTGATCACTTGCAAACATTATAATGGTATTGTGAAACTAAAAGTGACCTACATAATGTATTACAAGTAGGTAAGTTTACAGATATTTTGATTAAAATATTTTATGGCTTGAATGTCACATTATTTATTTATTTTTTGATTTTGTTGAAACTAAAATCAAAATCAAGAATTGACTTATACTTTTGAGACTGAATCAGTCTAGAAAAATGTATTAAAGGTATTGTGAAAAAATGAGATAACAGTTCTAATAATATTTATTAAATCTCAAACTAATATTAGAAGACGAATCAATATACAGGTATAATGAATAAATATGAGTTGAGAAAGTACGTGGGTATAACAGAAATAAACAAAATATTGTCAACTAAATAGTGATTTACCAATGCCATGCATGGAATAAGTTTTGAAACTACGAAAAAACTACTACTATAAAAATTATTAAAAAACTAAATGTATTGTACAATCTCATTTCCAAATAAAATCAACAATTTCAAAAACAAATGAAACTTTTCAAATTTAAATTAAATGTTGATTTTCCTTATCAGTCGTATAATACCGAAGTAATCGAATGAAGGCCACAGATGATGAATTCACTGTAGTAACACTATACTTTTAATGTAGGTATATAAATATTTTATGCAGGTACAGATCCTTGAAGTACCAAATCTACCTAGGTATATAAACATCAGATAAAAAATATTAAAAAATAGTAAATAAAATAAAACAATACATAAAAAACCCAACAGTTTTTTATCCGAATTTTCGAGAAAAATGAGTATAAAAGAAATTCAGTGTAAATCTGGAGCATCGTATTCATGACGTAATTAGTTGAATTTGTTGTAGGTAGGTACCTATATTGTCGTGATTTGCTTATTTTTTCAATATTGTATGACTTGATGAAGAGAGGTTTAATTTGAATTGGAAATGCTATTATACTCAATTAAAAATTGACCATGCCTATCTGTGTAACATTGATATACATTAGGTACCTAACAAGAAGTATTTTTTACAATTAAGTAAGCTTGATTCTATTATTATGTACCTAGGTAGATATTTTGATTCATTATTTTTGAAGTACTTGAATAGTATCAATATTCCGCAGTAGATAGGTAGTTGTTACGTTGGCTGATCAACAAATGGCAGCTTTCTCTCTCACCCCCGTGTCCGATAGACATCCGTTCCGGACGAGTTCACGTTCTCTTGAACACCTCGGAAGAGAGTTTGCTTTGCTCGACTTTGCTCGTCGACAGTTTCTGGAGAGTGACGAGGACGAAGAAGCTAACGAAGGAGGTGTAGAGGAAGATGGAGAAACTCAAGACGCCGGCCAGAGCGCCGATAAAGAGGGTCATAAGGAAGATGAGGATGTGGGGGACGAAGTGGATGATGTTGACGAAGGTTTGGTTGGTGCCCATGTGCACGAAGGCGCCGATGAAGCCTGCGCCGACGTTGGCAACCATGTCATCCATTCCGGAGTAGGACATCTCTGAAACGGAGGTCCGAAAATGTTAAAAGATTCGAAAATTTATAATCAATATGAATCAAAGATCCTATAGCTCATAACTGGGGGAAAGAATAACAAAACAAAAATCAGAATAGGTAAAAACATATTAGGTAGTTAGGTTTTTTGCGTATTTTTGTAGGAAACTGAAAAAAATTCAAAAACATTGACCACAAAATACATAATATATTCCTTCGGAAGAAATTAGCTTCAGCAGTTCCGAAGCTGATCTGAGTCCCTCCATACTTTTTAATTGTATTCCAGATCTCCGAAAAGGAGCTACATTTACATTTCAGCTTCCAGCATCATAAGTCGGTTAAAAACAAATTAGGCTCAGAGGCCCCACAGCTTATCAGTGTGCACTGATATTGAATTCTTGATATTACAAAGGAGTCCATTTCAAATCGCAGATCCGTAGGTTGACATCAATATGCCTGCGTAGATATAGAGGGAAAATGAATGCAATTGATTAAAACATCTACATTTTACAAGTCCCCCTGATCTCAGTACAAAGATATTTAAGTAAGCAGGAACCTACCAATTGAAAATAACATAAATGTATAGATCACTGAAATGGTTTTAGTGTGCTGTTTGATGCTCATTTGACATTCTTGCCTCACATAGACAATATTTGTGCTAAAGCAATGAAATCCCTGGGTTTTTTAAAGCGAAATACGGGGGACTTTAGTGACATAAGTGCTTTAATAGTTGTATACAACGCATTTGTAAGGTCCATTCTGGAATATGGCGCTATTGTATGGGCTCCGTTTTATGCAAATGGTACTGAGTGTATTGAGAGGGTACAGCGTCGATTTGCACGGTATGTTGCTTTAAAGCAGGGTGTAGAATTTTCGGATTTCAATTATAGGGATATTCTTCAACGACGCAATCTTTCGACCCTGGAAAGTCGACGTCATACTGCAGATTGTGTATTTTTTCCTAAGTTACTTCACAAAAAAATTGATTGTCCCCATTTACTCCAAAAGCTTGATTTTCATGTACCTCCCTACAGTACTAGAAGTAATGTTTTATTTTATAATCCTCCGTCTCCAATAAATGACCTCCTCAACAGTCCGATTCGCAAGGCTCAAATATCATTTAATCGAATGAAGAGCGGTAGTTTTGGTTCATTTTCTGATTCATTAGTTGCACTAAATCGGGCCCTAAATTGAAGTTTTCTTTCTCTTTGCAGTATAGCCAATTTTTCTGTTTTTTTTTTCTGTCTCTTGTTTATTAATTTTAGTTTTTCAAGTTTGCCATCTGAATTTATGTTCAATTGTATATTTCACGGTATGTAATTTACATAGTAATTGGGCGCATGCCCGTTTATAATAAATAAAATAAAATAAAATAAAATAGCACCTGATATTGTCATTATTGGCATAAAATCAACTGATATTTACAAGGCGATTTCTATGTCTTTCGGTCCCACTGTCTAGCGATCATTAATGGAATTTAGAGCTTGATATGCTAATCAATGGATTCCCTGGCAGCGAACTATTTCTCTATGGTTTCGCGCTAAGAAATCCGAAGGTGTTTTTTCGCTGTTAGGTATAGGACTTTAGGGAAAGCGAACCCTTCAGCGTTGCGGAAGGTTTTAATCGATTCTCTGGGATTATATATTTATCATTGATGAGCAAAAATCATTACTGTTACCTTGAAAGTTTTGGAGATCTCGATTTTTGAATATTTAGCCCTTAAATGCTACCATTTAAGGTTGATAAAAATTGATGTGAAGCTTCTAGGATCGTCCAGACCCAAAATACGATTTTTAACCGAAGTTCCATAAAGTTTGATCTAATACTTAATTTCGGGAAAAGGCTCTAGACGGCGGTCGTGGAATACGGTGATAATGGTTGTTTGAATTAAGGTTTCTTTATAAATATGTATGTAGGTATATTATATAGGTAGGTTTTAGCTTCGGCAAAGTGCGTTACTGATTATCGAGATTCGGTCAGGTGATTGAGTAACTTTTGTTCCCTAGCTTTCGACAGTTTATTCCATCATCTTCAGGGGGTCTACAGACAGACTTTACAGTTTTAAATACAGTATAAAAAATAATTAAATTAATGTTAAGCGATTAAACTTCTACAACATTAATAATTCCTTAGCTTCCTCACTTAGTGGAAGAATCTTTGAAAGTAAAAGTCAAATTGGCTAGAACTTGAAAAGGTGAACTTTCGGCGCATTTTTTTACCGTTCTTGCATCTTGAAAAGATATTGATTCTCATAGTTGAATTTCCGATTTGAGTTGAGTTGATTGTCGTAATTTCGTGACCGATTTTCGTCACACGAATTCGCGATGTTCAGGCGAAATTATAGCTTCGTCGTCAATTCCAAAGAAGAAGCGAAAAATTGCCAATCATGCATCATGATCATACGAGCTAATTTTCGTAAATTATTGTATTGTAGGTAGTTTGGTCGGCCGTAAGTACTAATTGTTTTTTGGAATTTGTCGGGATGCGGCCCAACAATGGCGGTTGGGCCGCATCCCGACAAATTCCAAAAAACAATAAGTAAATTATTGTATTGTATAATGTTAAATTCTTTTAAAATTTGAGCTTTTTGAGTGTAAAGAAATTTTTGGCTATTAGTCTTATTAGTCTTTATGGCAAAAAACGAATTCAAAATTATAATCTGTTATTCAAAAAAAACTGGATTTTTTTTTCTTCAGTTTTTATAGATTTTTTTGAAGCAAATTTATATGAAATTTAATTAAATCTTTCAGCATAATTTTGAACGTAAAATTTTCAATGTTATATTAAATAAACTTTATTTGAGCAATATTCCACTAATAAATGTAAATTCAATAATTTTCAGCCGTATTTAGCCATTTTTAGTGATTTTTTCAACACATTTTAAGAAAATTGACCAATCTTAATGTGTGACTGACGGCAAAGACGGTCTCGCTATGTCTTTGATCACATTTTAATCCACTACACCTGAATACGGTGGAATACGGCGATGAAATTTGTACAGCTTCTTGATAATGGTCAGAACTTCAAGAAAAAAAATGAGCCGAACCAAAGGAAGGCGAAGCTCGTTTTTTCCATGCCTCTCAAGCTGTATTTCGGTCCAAAAACCCAAATCTGGAGCCAATGTTCAAGCCATAATATTTTGAAAAAATAATTAGTATTTCTTAGCGATACTACATGAATATATTACCAACATTATACCATTTAGGATTTTTTCAATCACATTGAATACGGTAGGCAATTTTCAAATTATACTCTCAAAAAGCTTAAAATTTCGAAATATCAAAAATGGACGGATGGATCTTTTTAAATTATTATTATTTATTTATTTATTTTTAAATTGATTTTTGGATTCTACGCATCTTGAAACGTAAACTAACAAATTTTCAGGAGGGTTTGAACATTTTTTTTCTTTTTTGATTACAAAGGTTCATTAGTGAAAATAATAAACCAAAATTACTCGTATAGGAGGTAGATATTAGTACCTATTTAGAGAATATTCTGGTATTGCACGCTGTTACTCAAAACAAGAAGCAGATCGGCATTGACCAACATTACAACGGTTGACGGGTGCTCTCTCCCAACTTCTAAAAATAATTCTGGTAGACGACATGTCACAGGAACCACGTTTTCACTCAGTGCACGCTCCATTCTTTGTCTGGAAGGAAACCTTTCGAACCAGTTATGATGCGTGGAAGAGCAACGAAACTTGTAATCATACGTTACCTCATTGAGGTAAAAATATTTACTAAAATTCAGCTTACAGAATAAATACAAAATTTTAAATGAAAACATTGTTTCCAACAATTGAAGAGCACTAGTTAGTATACTAATAAGCAACAACGCGCGATATCGAGGTAACCAACTCTCAGGAAAATGAACCAAGGGTGGAGATGTTGAGGAAAAAAGATAAATTTAAATGGATAGGTACCGAAATCCTTCAATCAGATCAAATCAATAAATTATGCCTACCCAATCAATTTATAGAACTTATTATGAAATCTATTGATTTCTCTATATTGTGGAACGTAATAAGAGTTTTGAATTGGTTATTACATTGATTAGAATGGGTGAGTAACGACTAAAAGTAGGTACCTTTACTTTTTTTTAAGGAATAATATAATTCAAAAAATAATGTTCATTTTGGTACGGCTACTCAATGTTAACGCAATTGAATTGTATTATCCTTAAAGTAGGTACTGAATTACTTAGTTGGTATTAAAAGTATTACAGGCGAATTTAATTAAATTTTAAGAAAAAACACTTTGCGCCTGATAGCGAACATAAAATACATTTGTTAGATACCTCTATTTCAAATAAAATTATTTCACTACCCTTCTTGTTTATGTCGTTGTTACATGTAATTAGCGAATTTTCGTTGCATTTTCGTAAGCTATTGCAATAGCTCGGAGAATTTTTAAATCGATATTTTTGAAAAATTTCTTCATTGAGATAATTTAGTTGCCGTTTTGAGACATTCTGAAACGAATCCTAGAGTTTAACGCTTTTTCATATATATATATTTATTTATTTATTTATGTGTCATTACAGACGATAACTCTCCTTACTCCTAAGATAAAAATTCCGTTCTTGCACCAAACAATCAAGCTCTCTAAACGAAAGGATGAGAAGAGGATGAAAAATCGTTAAATTTATATTTTTTGGTAGGATATTGCTCAACTAAAGTTTATGAATTTAAAATTCATTAAAAGTTGCTAAAAAGGCGATAAAAACTGCAAAAAGGCAAAAAATTCAAAACCTCTATTTGAATAGATTATTATTTAGAATACATTTTTGCCATAAAATTATTAGTTATCAATTTTCTTGCAGTAAAAAACTCAAATCTCTAAACAATTTAAAAGTATCTATACAATATGATAATTTACGGAAATTTGCTAATACGATCATGCTGCATGGCTGGAACTTTTTTCTTTGCGTTGTTAGAGGACTATTTTCAGCAAGAAGGTATCCGTAAAACTGATACGTATGTATCAGGTATGGAATCATATTATTATATAATAAAACGGGTAGCAACCAATTTGAGGTAGGCACCCATATGAGAACACACTAACGACCTCCACTAAGTAGGTGTTCCTACGTACGAGATGTGTACCTCACTGCTACTTACCAATCTATTTTCTAACCGATAGAGCACGATTATTCAGCTACACTAACACACACTCGTAAATCATTCTTTGAAAGCCATTAAGTCTTTATCAGATAAATATTGGCTTCCTGTAGATTATTGGAGCTTGCCGAAAACAGGTTGACTAATGGCACAACATAACGAGAGTGATGCGTATTCAGTTTAATACTATACGGTCTACTATTGCACTTCATTACAAATTCATTACAATATTAGGTAACATAATAGGGTTGTTGAGGGTGAGAAATAGATCAGCTTCTCGTATTTGTTTATTTGCTTAGCGCTTTCGCCTTAATGGCCTCGTCAGAGCTGAAAAGGTGAGTACACCTTAAGTACAGGTTTGTATTATTATGGTAATTTATTTAGTTTTAATGTAGAGTTAAGTTTAATTTAATGTAGCTATTAGTATTACCCTAGTTTTATATAAGGGGGTTGCTTAGTGGTACAATTTCCATTGGGTAGTTTGAATGTCTTGTAATTTTATAGTCTGTAAAGTTGTTATTTATATTTATGTAAGTATAAAGTGTATTGTTTAGAAGTTAAGTATATACTTTATACTTACATAAATATAAATAACATCTTTACAAACTATAAAATTACAAGACATTCAAACTACCCAATGGACATTGTACCACTAAGCAACCCCCATATATATTGCATTTACAGATTTAAATCAACCTTTTACAGATTTATTTCAACCTTTTACAAATTCAATTCAACTTTTTACAAATTCAATTCAACCTTTTACAAATTCAATTCAACCTTTTACGAATTCAATTCAACCTTTTACAAATTCAATTCAACCTTTTACAAATTCATTTCAACTCTCCACCGGAAGGGGTGGGTATGGAAAGTAGCTGATTGATTAGGAGGAAAGTTATAAGTAGTAGGTGGTATGTACGTAGCTACCTACTTACCCACCTCATGTAGCCTACTACTTATAACTTTCCTCCTAATCAATCAGCTACTTTCCATATCCACCCCTTCCGGTGGAGAGTTGAAATGAATTTGTAAAAGGTTGAATTGAATTTGTAAAAGGTTGAATTGAATTTGTAAAAGGTTGAATTGAATTTTTAAAAAGTTGAATTGAATTTGTAAAAGGTTGAAATAAATATGTAAAAGGTTGAATTAATTCTGTAAATGCTATAAAACTAAGGTAATGCTAATAGCTACATTAAATTAAACTTAACTCTACATCAAAACAAGATAAATTACCATAATAATACAAACCTGTACTCAGCTCTGACGAGGCCATTAAGGCGAAAGCGCTAAGCAAATAAACAAATATGAGAAACTGATCTATTTCTCACCCTCAACAACCCTAGGATGTATTCCTCAAAGCCCCACATATGTAACATAATAGAGTAATATCTATATTAGGTACCTATATCATAGGTACGTCATTCCAGTCGAACATCTTCTAACATTCAGCCGTCCCTCCACCAAAGTCAAGCATTCCTATAGAATGAAGGAGTTCTTTTTACAACTCATTTTGAGCACGAAAAATGCGCTGTAAAAATCACTAAAATGGTCAAATCTGCTTAAAATTTGTAAAAATTTATATTTTCAGCAGAATATTAAATAAAAGAGTTTATCAACTATAAACTAGATCATTTAGAGAGTTAACAAAATTGTGCGGAAAACGTACAAAAATCTCATTATGATGTGTTTGAAAATCGATAGACGCAAACCATTGCTTATAATCCTAAAATTGATTTGAATTATGGTTTTTGAAAAAAAATTATTTAGAGAAAGTTTTGCCATAAATTTGATAGTTAACACAAAAATACAATTTCTGTGCACACAAAGTGCTCATGTTTCAATAAAACAATTACGTAACAAACATGCACTGTTTAATATTACGAAAATTCGCCTATAAAGCGATGCTGCACGACTGGAATTTTTATTCGAGTTTGTATCACATTAGTTTGACTGTTTTACAAACTTCGTATCTGAATCGATCGTTCTTCAATCAATAAAAGTCATCTTATGCAACGCACCAGCACGCCTACGATTAGAGTTCTTCAACAGAAGTGACAGATTGGCTAAGTGGTCGTGTTGTCATTACCTATAGTCGGGAAACCCGGACTCGAGTCACTGCGCGGTAGTTCGTTGGAAAAACAGCGAGCTGTAAATGTTTCCCCAGATTTCCCAATATTCTCACTAAATTATATTTCCCCAAAGATAATTTAGAATTGATTCCTTCACTCATGATTGGTTGGTAATAATTAATGGTAACGCCTTGTAACCTAGTATTGATATCCATTTC
This sequence comes from Adelphocoris suturalis, assembly GCA_030762985.1. Lineage (NCBI taxonomy): Eukaryota > Metazoa > Arthropoda > Insecta > Hemiptera > Miridae > Adelphocoris > Adelphocoris suturalis. The sequence goes on along the minus strand of CM061043.1, from coordinate 84,801,325 downwards.
AAATAAAAAGCACCTTCAGCACAAGGATTCATAAACGGAATCTGATCACTCTATTCAATAAAAGGGAGGTAGTAGTATGTTTTGGAGCTCAGGATACGTTCATGAATCCAATTTGTAGAAAAAAACTCCAATACATTTTATGAGAAAGTTGTTTGGAGTCCCCCAAAATACTCCATATTATCTCCTCTCTCTATAAACAGGAAAAATACCACTGGCTTTCAACACTATGTATAATAGACGCTCATTTACAGGATGCCCCAAAAATAACCCCCCTACCCCCTAACTTTTTTCCACAATCTTTGAGAAGTCGAAGTGAAACTTAGAGAATTTTTTCGGCTGCCTGATACTAAAACTCCATGTTCGAGTTAATCTGGTAGTCTTAAAAGGGTTCAGGTTTCATCGCGAGTAAGTTCCTAGTTTGTTTCTTAATTTCTAACTCGCAAGACTCACTTAGCCATAATTTAAACTTTATCTTGAATGCAACTTCAAGATGGCAAATATACCTAAATAAGATAAGCAAGAATAAGATATGTATCACATTTCTGGCTTCACCATCTTGTTCAGCACTAAAAATGTGGTGTCACTTGGATGAAAATGGGAAAAAATATTGTTAGTGTTAGACACCCCGAAAACGCTCTTTAAGTTTCACTTCGATCTATCAAAAATTGTGGGAAACAGTTCGGGGGGGGGGGGGGGGGGGTTACTTTTGGGATACCCTGTATAAGAAGTATTCATAGTGTTGAAGAGGAAGGAGACAGGAATCACAAAGATGCTTACAGTTTACATGGGATTTCAGGCTGATCTTGGGAAACAGTTTAAATGGAAGATATTGTATGGATGGAAGAAGGTGAAGAGTCTTCCAAAGTTAATTATTTATTGATTTGTCGACCTTCTTTAGGGCATCCTATGTAAAGCAAGTTACATTTTAATTACCATAAATTGGTATGGTGTAGATGGTAAGAGATAGGGTACGGTGGGTAGATACTTACAGGTAATACATGGGGATTTCTCACAAGTAGTCATCTATGGTGGCTTATAGTGTGATGTGCACTATTGTAGAATTCAATACTCAGTCATTTTTAATTTTTTTAATGTAAATTAGGGTTTTAAATTAAAAATGACAAAGCATTGTATTCTATAATAGTGCACATCTTACTAAGAGCCACCATAGATGACTACTTGTGAGAAATCCACATGTATTTCCTGTAAGTATCACCTCTAGTAGTCTAGCTCTTATATCATCTGCAACATTCCAATTGATGGTAATTAAAATATATCTTGCTTTGCATAGATTGCCCTGAAGAAGCCTTATAAGGCGAAACCGATTGACAAACCAATAAAAAATTGAAGACTCTTCAACTTCTTCCGCCCTCAACTCATACAATCCTATCGGTTCTGGAAATAACACCCTACCATACGGAAGATATTTAGAATTGCGAAAGAAAACACTCAAACGAACAAGGGGTGGATGCAGAGAGTTAACAGTCAGTGTTTCATGACGATTTCAAATAAGAACTATTAAAACATCACTAATCAACGCGGAACTGTGTTGATATATTATGTTTCCCTGCACTACGATAGGTACTGATATTATTCAACTTTTAAATTCACAAGCCTATTTAAACACGGAAATTGCAGGATACGCTACAGTTCCTCATACTTGAAGGAGCCATCCTGTCAACCACCTGCCCTCCTTTCGTTCCGATTTACAATAAAGATTGTCAAAAACGCTGTGGAGCGCTTATTGTGTGGAAATGATGTGGGCTTGGCTGTTACGAAAACGGTTTTTCTGATCTTGTAATGGGAGGCCTACCCCTTCATTTATCCTTCATTAATCGCTAAAGGTTGTTAAGGCAGGGTTCTGACGCGTCCACAAAGGGATCCATCAATCAACCGTGAATTCAAACGCAACTGCTTACCGATAAGGCACCTTTTGGAGTTTCAGGACAACAAAACTCTGGCTGTCGCTTGAATGGTTTTCGCCAACGATTTGTTCACTTGGAGTCTGAGCTCACCTTCGAGACCTATTGCTCTACAGCTTTGATGAATTGTCGTGAATTGATGAGTTGGTGCTAAGGAAGGTGAATTGATAGGGGATTGCCAAGGGGTTAACCCTGACAAAACTTTCTACAATTTGATGAAAATCGGTCCATTATAGTCTCGGGACTTTGCATGTGTAACCAATTTTAGTTTTGACCGTGCAATAAGTAACCATTACTGAACAAATTGCGATAAAACTCATAGGACATCATCCTCAAACATGTACCCAACTACCCTCCGAGTATGATGATTAGATTTGATTATTTATTCTTTTACGAGAAATCCTACCTACATACCTGCGCACATACCTGTGTGTACCTACCTTCATCCCATAATGAAATCAGTCATTCTACGTGAAAGAAAAAGGGGGAATGCCTAGCGTTGTGGTTGCGCGCGAAAGGAAATAAGGAAGATTTGAAGATGAATTTGATTTCAAGGAATGATCCGACGTGGAGCAGAATTTGTTTACCTGAACAAATAAAATCCTTAAATGAACGTTATATACCCTAAATGGCCAGTTCTCGACGTACCTATATAGCCTCCAACATTGACCTGCTCTAATAGCCGGTCAGCTAAACCCTTCTACCCGGTACATGACCGCAGCAGCAGCATTGATGAAATGATCTCTCTAACGCTATTCTGAATATCTTCTTTTTTTAATCGACTATTTTTCCATGTTGCTCGAAGTAATTATCTGGTCTCTCAGTAGAACCAGGAGGAGGGGAGAAATACCGATATGGCGAGATATTTTCAACCAATTTGTAAAGACAGTTCATACTTCGTTATGGTTGTGAGAGTAGGGAGGACGGGGAGGGGCTTTTAACACATTCAAGTTAGATTATATGGAAAGGGGAACTCCCGTAAAATCACGATCTATTCGCTATTCTCACTAAAATCATATAGAAGCCAGACATAGGAACGTCCCTGTAATGCATGCAATACTGGATAATATGGTTTGATTGTTTATACCTAGGAGAGAACGGAACATGAAACAGCGATGAAGAACGGGTAGTGGATTTATCTTCGCGAGAAGCGATGGGTAGTCGACAGCGGTGTTCAGTTGTCTGCTAAGTAAAGTGAGATCGGCCGAAATACGTCGGGCGTCATTTTATGTGAAGGGTTGCATTTATCTCACGAGAAATTGTAGCCAACTTCCGCCAATAGGATTCCGAGATTGAAGGACACGATCCGCAAAAAACTTATTTTGAACCTTTTCAAGTTGATACTTGTGTAGGAAAATGACTGGGACTGTGGATGCGTATTCCAAGATCAGGGCCTTGGACCGGATGATGATAGCCGGAATACTCGTGAATTCCCTAAAGCGAACAAAAGGACCGAGTATTCTCATGGCTCTCCAAGGATTTCAATGTGACCAGAAAAACAAAAGTGTCCACCAAAGAGCAGAACTCTTCGCCGAGAGTGTAATTCGAGATTATTGGTTGGGTCCGAACGTAAAAGCAGAAAACTAAGCATTTGGCAGGGTCCAGGAAAATAGATGAGAAATCGACGTTACAAGAAAGTTACATTTGTACATGCGAACAAGCTAGGTGCATACTATTAATCTGACGGCAATAAAATTGGTAGGGGACCAACTGGAGTCTAACCTGTAATATCCCTAAAAATTTCATCAAAATCGGTTCATTAGTCTCGGAGTTTCTCGTGTTTCTACCTACTTTTGTTTGGCGGGTCCCGGTGGAAGTTGAGATGGGATAACTACCAATACCTACCATTTTGAGCATCAGTAAAAATTACCAGGAACAATGGGAACTACGTAATCCCTCAAAACTGATTTCCATGACGAAATTTTAGAAACATGTTATGTTTTAAATTATTTAAGGGAAATTTATTAATGATGAAACGACGCCAACACACTATATTGGATGTTTGGGGAAAGTAGATCAGCTGATTTTGTATGTGTGTGTTGTGTTTCTATTCTATTTTTACGAAAGTTTCCTAAAAGCTCCGCAACGTAAAATGCGAGAGGGAGCGATTATGAAAAACTGAAGTTTTTTCTACCAAGTTTGGTTGGCAAACTCATACATAGCCCATGAGTGAGATCAGCACGTCTAGAATCAAATAATCGATCATCCATGATATAATTTCGCTCTTGAGTCGTTACCAATGAAAGCATGTACGGAGAACTTGTTCACGAGTAGGTCAGAACTATTAAGTAGATACCTATCCATACCTACGCATAAAAAAATCTGATTGCACAAATAACTTGATGTGTATAATCTAACGGAAGAATCAGGTCAATGAACATGAGTTAATTAGCACTTCTATCTTGATATGTGCTGCACCTACATATTTCGTAGGTATGCAAACTACAAGTGAAGTAGGTAAAAACCGATTCCTATCTTTTTTACCTGGCTTCTGTGCAATCTTTATTTCTGAAGGGAAAAGCACCGTCCTTGCTGTACACTTACATCAACCTTGGGGGTTTTGTATTGAACAATTATCCACTTTTAAACTCCATGTAATTTGACAAGACCACGCGAGGCGTCCTATTTACTTACGCAATCCATCAAAGAAGTAGTTCACAAGTTCCAGTTTAAAAGATTCATTTTCCTTCTTTGCCGACATTGGGAGCGACAGGGAGATAATATTTTCGTAATCGCTGTAGAACCTTCCGGTGTCGGTGAGTCGCATAAACTGGGAAATTAGAGCAACATCGGACATTCACTTTACGTGCGCAGAGGGGCTAAGCAATGTTCCAATGCTATGATTATATTCAAGAAGTTCTTATAGGTACAGGTTTTGTAAGGCTAAGTAAAGTTTTATGAAACCACTCATCGGCCCAAACTCTCCACTCACTTTGAGCAACGAAAAATTAATTTATTCCGTGATAGGACCCATTTAGCAGCAATACGGCGGATGCTCAATTTGGGGCTCCGCCTGTGCCACCCATGTCAAAAACCAGCAAAACCGTACGCTGTGCACAGTGAGAAACTCCGTGAAACACCGAGATTTAGACGTTTCCAAAATCGCCACGACCTCATATCACCCAAATCCCACATCTGACGGATTTGCTGTTCGCCTTCTGCATTACCATTCTGGAAGAATACTAAAAATAAGAAGAAGACTCATAGACTTTATTACACCATAGCAACAAGAAACATTAAATATTGAGAAGAAAACTGATAGAATTTACGTTTAAGAACTAAAGCTAACATTTGTTAAAACGTTTTCGTAAAACAATAAAAAACTGAAAAATCTGAGAATGAAAACTAATTCAAAATTTTATTTGTATGGGAGCACAGTTGGTGTTAAATTTCTTAGAATTAAATCTACTTCCAGTTAAGAATACCCCTTTGTACCTTTTAGCGACTTCTCTTGGAATATGAAGATCCCCCTCCACCGACAGTAAATTTAAAACTTCCAAAATCGCATAGCTGGACTAAAATCTGGATCCAACAAATAACAAAACCTGTCACGAAAATTAGATGAATATAGTAAAAATATCACGATTTATCGCTATTACCCCCTCCATTCACGCCCTTCCATCATGAAATTTGAAACTCCTGACATGTTTTCCAAAACTAGGCCAAATTCATAATTTAATCTTTTAATTAACTTATCTGACAACTCCGTATGATCTGGTTATTAGTAAAATCCTTGACTCGGGATAGTGAGCTACTTAGAACTTGCATAACCTACAGTATTCCAAATAAAAACCTACACCCGGAGAAAATAGACTGTGAGGATATGGGGAAAAAGGAAGAAAAAGCTATCACCCTTCTACGCAGATCGCTGGTTTATAAATAATTAGGTAGTAAACGGAGCCCGTGGCACCTATATTAATATTCAGGTATAACTACCTACCCGCCTACAGAAAAAAATTAATGAAATAAGAGAAACTGACCTACGGTTCACTAGTCCGTCTACAGGAGAGAAAATTTATGATACACTTGATTTCTTAAAAAGTTAATTTTCACTGCTGATGCGTTATAATTAAGGTATGCAACTGTGGATCCGAATTGTATGATGATCCCTCACTGTACGGCAGGTGCTTTCCAACGACGAGCTGGATTACACTGCCCCCCCCCCCCTCCCCCCCCCCCCCCCCCCCCCCCCCCAAATCAAATTTGTGCCTGGATTTTTGAGGGTACTGAATCCAAATCCGAAGCCCGTTTTTCGTGTAGACGTCTCATTATTCAGGTACAGCACCTGCATTTTTGAAAAAATCACAAAAATTCCAGGATTATTTATGTTCAATTCAAAGGTGCTATTCTTGTTGGAAATGCATCGCTGAGGACGCCTAAATACCACACATGATGAGTCTCAAACGTGCCTTTTGCCAAACAAAAAAACTGTCAAAAACGAGGTTTGAAAACAATATTTTGAAAATCTTTATTCAAATTATATTGCTTGACGACCTGGAAAAAATTGTGCTATTACTTGGACTATTTCTGCGTCGAATGAAACCAACACACCAGCTCTGGAGGCGTGAGAATAGATTTTTTGCGATGTTTTCAACTTGCGTCCCGTAGGGTCAAAAACACCATATTTTTAATTTTTCATTTTCAAAAATCAAATTGTAGGTACCATCCTTATAGGAAATTTAATGCTGATCACGCCTCCACCACAAATTATAGTCTAAAATGCCTCCTTAACATTTTTTTTTTTCGTCAAAAATCAACCGAAAAAACGTGATTTTTGTCATTTTTTGACAACTGATTTGTTATCGGTATCCCTACTCCGGGTACCTATTCACAAGAAAAAATTGAGGTAAAAACATATTGAGGAGGCGTTTTAGACATCATACGTGGTGTAGGCGTAATCAGGATTACATTTCCCATAAGGAAGGGACAATTTGATTTTACAAAAACCTCTGCAGACACATTAGATACCTATCTAATGATTCCTTTACTAATATAGTCATGTGTAATGCGTAGAAGTGCTAATACAATACAGAAATATTAAACCTCTGTGTAATAATTCGCAGCGTTTTTTACTCCGGTCCCCCATTCCCGACGCGGGTAGGGTACAGAGCACTTACTCCGAAAAAAACCACTTCTGGCCTTAGGACTATCCAACACGCTGGGCACTCCAAAACGGATGGTTTTCCGCCGAAAACAATTGCGACTTCACTAACGAACGGTTATGGACTTAAGGACCAGTTCCCCCACTCAGAAACCGAGGGTTTGGACTGTCAGAAAACCCCGCAGTCTTAACGCGGCGGATCAAGACTGCCGTCGACCACCAACGGATGAGTCGGATTTACGATGAAATCCGCGCTTGGATTGTAAAAAATAATAAAAAAACGACGGTTTTGGAAAGACGGTACAAAACCGCGGGATTGGAATGTTTGTGAAGGGCTATTGATATTATATACTTAATCCCAAAGAATCTAATGAAACCATCCCGATGTTGTACGTTAATCTAATCCGTTCGCTCTCCCTGAGGGCTAGAACTATGATAGTTGATCTTAACATTCATACGCTACTGATTCATACGCAAAATTTCATTTATGACCACTTAAAGCTGTTAGGTAGTGGTTGTAAAATTGGAACATGGTAAAATTCGCCTTGTAAATTCCGACGATTTTATCAGCTGTTATAATTTCAATGGAATTCTGACTTCGGAAGTCGAGATTATTATTACAACTCTTGTCACTACAGATGGGCTAGTACAGCGTTGGCAGGTGTTTTATTTTTAACTTATAAATTTTCAGTTGGTGGGTACCTAGTACTTACGTGAGTTTCGTTATATGTACTTGGATCTGAGGTGCTAGTAAATTGTTCTGCTTTAATGGCTTATACTGTCCTCGGTAGTAAGTAGCATTTCGACAATCTATGTAATGCAATTATTACCATCAATTAGTAGAAGTTGGCGGCATATTCATTCAATCGCAATAACACCTATGAAGTAGCGAAGCTTCGTGTTCGTGAAAGAAGTCGAAAACATTTTGTCCTCCAAAATCGAAATTTCTACATGCTTTTCGTGTTTCACAGCTTGTTGATCAATTTGGTTCCTTGTCTGTCTGTCTGATGTCTGTCTGTGGTAAATCCTTGTAACGCCCAAAACTAAGCTTCAGTCCGATATCAATGAAATTTTCAGGGATTTTGCGAAATAGCTGCTAGACGATCCCCTACAATTTTCATTGCCGTCACATAAATAGTAGTCTGCGCGAATGCGCAAACGTAAATTTATTATAACGTAGATTACGTACCGTCTATTGGTCCGATTCCGTTCAAACTCGAGGAGTAGATTGGTAGGTATATGTTCCAGCAGAATTCCCAATGCTATATATCGCGATTGGTGTTGTAATAACTATAGCGCATACGCAAAACTAAAATTGATCGACATAGACAAAACTCTGGGACTAATGGACCGATTTTTATGAAATTTTCAAGGATTTTGCGGTTTAGCTCCTAGAAGTTCTCCTGTAAATGTAATCGCCGTTGGATTAATAGTAGTCTGTGCACATGCGCAAACGTTTTTAATCTTTTGAATCATCAAATTTCGGGGGTGGGGGTAAAGTAATTTGTTTCAAATTTTGACGTTTCGAGTCCTCCGGACTGGGCAGCCTAGCCAGTAGCAGCCTAGTTGATTCATTACGCGTAGTAAAATATTCGCAACTCGTAGTGTTACGGTCGTGAAGGGCATTATGATGATGAAGATAATGTGAATTGAAAAAGGCAACTAAGCACGCCTATGCTTCTCGAATGAGTGATCTTCCGCGAATTTTAATGGCGTGAGGTAACTCAAAGCCAAACAAACGACAACGTCTCGTATTGTAGAAAAGGAATTTCTCAGCTCAGCACTAATAGTTGATAAAATAATACCTAGTTGGTTTCCATAATATACAGGTTTGTTTATATCCTTTTTATACTGGTAGGTCCATCTCATAGAAACCAATTGGTTGTTTTCCTTAAACAATATATTTTCAAAGAAATACAAGTCAAATTATTTTCTTCAATCAAGATTCTAGAGATCACTCTTGCACATTTAAGAGCAATCATATCACGTGTCCAACGAGTACGGAAAGTTACGTAAGTCAGGGCAAACAAATAAATAGTTGTTTGATACACGAAATTTTTATAATAAGTAATTATTATTTTCGTTAATAAATCTTTGTAATTTATTTTACGAAATCCCTCATCATTTGATGGATTTAAAAACGGGCGATTCAGCAATGAGAACATAATTTTTCACGAGCCTATGAAAAACTAATGAAAACTGTATAAGTTATGCTTAAACTGTCTTTTGAAAACAAAATTGGTATCATATAGTTACAGGTAGTTTCTGTGGTCCTTTCCCGACTACTTTTTGAATTTGAGCCAGATCGGACGAATAAGCCGTGACAAAATGATGCTTGATGGATTTTACGTTTCCGCATGCGCAACGTAGAGTTGGTATTTATTTGTAGGCAATGAAGGAGACAATCTACTGAGAGAGGGAGACAATGACTGTAAGGAGACAATCTACAATATAACCCGCACAATTACTAAATATTTCATCAAGAACTGATTGAAACTGTAGACATTAAGCTTGATGCAAGGATTTGAGATACTTGGACAGAGTCAGATAGACAGCACTAAACCAAAGTGGTTCATAATGAACCAAAGATGCAAGTGGACATTTTGAATTTGGCGAGAGAAAAAAAATCAGTTCCCAAAAGTGAAAACAGATGCTTATGCTACCTGTAAACAGTAAAAGTAGATTCGGATGCAAAAGCTGTAGTAAGTACCTACTACCTACCTCAAAAAAGTAAATGCAATGATCGCGCTACCTTGGTATAGTTACTTTGAAGCAACACAATTATACTCTTGAATGGACAAAGAGTTTTAAGGAACGGGAAACCTTGAAATTACAGTAACCTTTTCAACTATCAATTTTTCTGGAAATAGAAGACAGGTTTGGGTTTACGTAACTAGGCACCTTCGGCTTTTTATAAGGCCCACAACACAATAGAAGAGGTAAACGCGGATTGACGGATTTGCGCGCATCCGCTCTCACATTGAATGTATACTTTGCATGAGCATTTATACTGTAACAAAGGCTCACGCAAGAAGCAATTGTCTCCATGCAATTAAGATGTATACCTAGCATTTTCAAGACAACTCACTTTTTTAAACGGTGCAGGTATAATGAACCTTTGTAATCGACCAAGGAAAAAAAAAATTTTTTAAAACCCCCTCAAAATTTGTTGGTTTACGTTTCAAGATGCGAAGAATCCAAAAATCGAAAAAAAATCCGTCCCTCCGCCGTCCGAAGCTTTTCTCAAAAAGTATTGTACCAAACTTTAGGAAATTTGGAAGGCGTGAAGAGCCAATTTTTGATGTATCTATTGGCGGCGTTTAACAATTTATTATAGACAAATGGATTGCGTAGAAGAGCTATCTAGTACACAAATAATAAACCTTTGTGTAATAATTAGGAGCCTTTTGGTTTATTATTTCCAATAATAAGCCTTTCTAATCGTGCAGGAAAAAATAATTTATTCTCTCTCAAACTTTGTAACTTTACGTTTCAAGGTGCGTAGATTCCAAAACTGCAATGTCCGTCCGCCGTTCGGACCATAAAAGGCCTTTAACTTCATGGAAAAAATCCGCTCTTTCGCACATGGACTCCACTTGGGGTCTAGCTGGTCCTAGAATCCAGCCAGCCCAGTCGCTTCACACGCATCAATGCTATGAGCCAAAAACGGGTTTTTTTCCTCATACTTAGGTTTTTATGTTTCTATTGATTTTCACGGACAACCAATGCGTCACTAGCGAAGTGTAACTCCTTTAGTTTTCATAGCAGGAAAATCGTTCGCCACTTTTTAGAATGCTCCCCTTTTGTTCACAACATCTCATGATCCCTAAGCCATTGTAGTGCCAAGGAAAGCTGATTTATTACGCTAAGTTCTAAACTAATATTGCTAAGTAACCATAATGAAGTAATTATGTGAAAAGAAGGCACTAGGTACATGGTTGGTATACTATTAAGTGGTAGGCACTTGTAAGCAGTAGGTACTAGACGATGCATAGACCTCTGATCAGCTGATGGGCTCCTGAAGCTGATTATTTCTTTCGTATTTAATGTCTGAAGCCGAAATGAAGAGACGATTGAAATGATTGGCTCATTCCTAGTCAGTTGAATGAGCTAAATTGCCTCCTGTTCATCCTAGGAAGTTGAGATTTGATAGAGAGACTCTCTGGGACGCTAAGAGACGATTGAAATTATTGGCTCTTTCCCAATCAGCTGAGTGAGCTAAATTCTCTCCTGTTACCCCTAGGAATGTGAGATTTGATAGGAAGACTCTCTGGGACACTAAGAAACGATTGCAACTATTGGCTCTTTCCCAATCTTTTGAAATGTGAACAATTTACTATGCTCGAGAAGTGCTGGCCATCGAACTCATCCTTTCTTTTGGAAAGATTGATTAATTTGGCAAAAGAACGGAATTTTCATCTCAATCCTAAGGAGAGATAACGTCTGGAATGACACACATGTACGAGTATATATACATTACTTAATTCAATGAAGAGCTTAACGAGAGCGTGAATATGTTCAAAAATGTTTTTGAAAAACAAGTAGGCACGTACAGCAAAAACTAATTGTTATACCTACTTCGGCTTTAAATGCTTTTTTCGAACTACGAGAAAGAATTTTATAGAATTATGTATACAAATACATTGAAAAAGCATTCAACTCAAGGATTCGCTTCAGAATGCCTCAAAACAGATTCAATTAAGACATTTTTGGAGTCATTGCAATAGCTTTATTTTCCACAAAAATAGCTGAAAGAATGTTATTTCGTTGATTTAGCGAATTTTTGTAGAAAATGCAGCTATTGCGATGGGTCCAAAAATTTTAAAATTAAAATTTCGAAAAATTTCTTCATTGAAGTCCGTTTTGATACATACTGAAACGAACCATATATATATATATATATCGTTGGTGATTTGAAAAAAGGGCGAATTCCACATTTTAACGGAAAATGACTTTTTTTCACCAACGATCATGTTTCTAATAGTATATTAACAGGTGAAAACGTCGAAGTCCTATGTTTGGTTACCTTGAAAATACATTTGCTAGGACTTCGACTTTTTCACCTGTCAATATACCTACTATTAGAAACATTATCGTTGGTAAAAAAAAGTCATTTTCTGTTAAAATGTGGAATTCGCCATTTTTTCATATCACCAACGATATATATATATATATATATATATATATATATATATATATATATATATATATATATATATATATATATTAGTCCAGACGATAACTCTCTTTAGGATTGAGACAAAAACTCCACTCTTGCGCCAAAAAATCAAGCTTTCTAAACGAAAGGAGGAGTTCGTTGGCCAGCACTTTTTGAGCTCATTAAATTAGTCACATTTCAAGAAATGTGCTGAAAAAATCACTAAAAAGGGCTAAAAGTGGAATCTATATTTTTAGCAAAATATTACTCGAATAAAGTTTATTTCCTATAAATAAATAGAATATTAAAAAAATTATGTACAAAATGTTGCTGAAAAATGTACTCAAATATTTTGCAAAAACACAATCCATAAAAACTGCACGCAAAAAAAAAAAAAAATTTTGAATGACAAATTTTATTTAGAATACGTTTTTTGCCAGAAAATTAATGGTTTACAATTTCTTTGCACTCAAAAAGCTCGAATTTCCAAACGATTCAACATTAAAAAATTTAATAATAATCTACTAAAATTCGCTCATACGATCATGCTACCTGACTGGAACTTTCTGTTGATAATTTGTGTCCCTTTGGTATGATTTGTTACGTGGTCGAGATGCAAAAAACAATTAATTCTATTGTAGTAGATTAAATTTTCAGGTATTTCGCGGAGTAGCCCGCTTTGAAGACGGTCCACCGGTGAGTGGCCTCATAAGTAGGTACCTAAGTTACACATATCTAAGCCTTAATATAAGCAGGTGCTTTACATAACTAAGGTTTTCTGTTTTTATTTTCAAGTAAATTTCTTATCTACCCTTCAGTTTTCGAAGGACAGTTCTCAACTAGGTATTTAATTTAAAATTATAAGAAGCAAAATTATTAGATTATATAACAGTTTTATTTTGTCAATAAACTCTCTGTATCTCTTACTATGCGGAATGAGAGTGGACACCTTGTCGGATCCGCAAAGGCGATCCGAAAATCGGATCGGCTTGGCGCCCACATTGCTGATAAGTGTGGACAGGGCGATCGCCCTTTGGACGTGCGGGAGGAACCGACCCGGTCGAGGGAAAAGTCAAAATCAGTCCATTATAGGCCGAGGAAAGTTGGAAAAGCCGTTTTATTTACCATTAGGCGTATTCTTAATACATAATATTTTTGCGAGACGCGAGAAAAACGTCCTCGGAACTCAGCTTTCCAAACGTTTAGTCATTGTTACTTTTACTTCTATAGCTGGAGGAGAAATTATGTTATAATATTAAAAATGTGGTTTTCTCAATGAGATTGGGGGTTTTTCTGAATAACTACCCTTCATGAACTTACGATTTAGGGGTCGGTTTCTAAGTACCTACTGTTTCACGCTGAATCGAATGGTAACATTGCAGATCTCTCCAACCCCGTTATAACCAAGTTTTACCCTATAACTAACTAGTTTTACCCCTAAAAACACATAAAATTGAGCATAACAAATGAACTAAAAGTTCCAGTCATGCAGCATGATCGTATGAGCGAATTTTCATAAATGGTCGTATTACATTTATATTAAATTCTGTTGAAATTTGAGCACTTTGGGGACAAATAAAAATTTTACTATACATTTTATAGCAAACTAACTTTTTGTCAGTAATATTCCAATGAACAAATGATTTTGTGGATTTTTACAATTTTTTCAAGTGTTCCTATCGATTTTTAGCTTATTTTAATGAAATTTAAGTACTTTTTCAGTACAATTTTGTGCTTAAATTTTTAAATGTCCTAGTTTATGTTCGATTAATTTTTTTCGAGTAGCATTCTGCTAAAAAATATAAATTTGTTAATTTTTAGCGGTTTTTTGCCTTTTTTAGTGATTTTTTAAGTACATTTTTTGAAATTTGACCAATTTAATGTGCTCAAAAAGTGTTGTCCAACGAACTCATCCTTTCTTTTGAAATGCTTGATTTTTTTGGCGAAAGAACGAAGTTTTTATCTCAATTCTATCGAGAGTTATCGTCAGGAATGACACATACATATATATACTTATATATATATATATATATATATATATATATATACATATATAAGAACTTGAGGTTGAGAATTGACCAAGCTAGTCTTTGTGTAGAGTTGTTTATTTTCCTACGACGTTTCGGTACTGGAGCATATATATATATATATATATATATATATATATATAGGTATATATATATATATATAAAGCGTTAAAATCCAGGAATCATTTCAGAATGCCTCAAAACAGATTTCGATGAAGAAAATTTTTATTTAAAAATTTTTGGAGCCATTGCAATAGCTTTATTTTCTAAGAAAATTCGCTAAAAATTTGTTGTTTGAAATCTAAAACTCAATTTGCTTAAAATTTGCATGTTAGCCTCCTTTTTCGACGTATCAAGTCGCCTAAAAAATATTGGTTTGACATCAGGGAGATACGAAATTAAACGCTCTTTCCAAAGGTGTCCTTATTTTTTATCGTACGATGAGTATGGATGAGTTGTGGTAGTTTTAATGCAATAAGGAAGAAAACACGAAAATATTTAAAAAAAATTAAATTGCTCGAAAACAATGCGTTAAAAACCATCTTTAAGAAGAACTTTTGGTTGGAAATTAGTTTTAGAATTGTTTCCTGAAGTATGAAACATCTTAAGTCTGTTCACTAATATCTTCGTTTATTAAGTTGAACAGAGTAAATTGCTCACATTTTGAAAAATTTGTCAATAACATCAGTCAAAATGACGAAAAACGCTTATAATTGTACAGTTTATGAATATTTGTTTAGCCCATAAAAAGATTACTCATAAAAAGTATATCAACTGCGATCTAGAGCATTTAAAAATACACAAGTAATTTAAAATACGCACAAAATTATGGTGAAAAACGTATTTAAATTTTAACAAAATATAAACTAATTTTAACTTACTGCAACTCGGTGCCTACCTCGAACTTATGCAATACACTTACCGTTAACACTGAAGATACAACACAGTCGAAAAGTCACTAACGATGGATACTTCGGTACTGAGCAGATCCAAAGAGAGGAATCCTAGAGGACAAGTTCACCGGGCAGGGAGGTCAATCCCCACCTGCGAGCCGGCATCCCCTACCTGAGAACTTCGTACCCACACGGATCCCGAAGGAGATTCTCACGATCGCGACCAAACGGCTAAACTAGTTGACGAAATTTCACGGACTGTATTCGTCAATGTGGACTTCCCGAAATGAATGTCATAACTCCTACCTATTATTCGTAACTCTCCCTTTGATGGATCCCTGAAATGACCTTCCCCTAAGGGCGGTTTTACTGCACGAGGAGGAAAACTTGGTGTCCCGGCTATCAAATTAAAACAAAAGTTTCAACCGTGCAGCATGACCCTATAATTGAATTTTCATAATTTCCCGTATCATATTTGTATTAAATTTTTTAAACTATGAGACTTTCGAGTGTAACATACCTATAGCAAAAAAACTTTTCCAGATTAATACTCTACTACTTAAATTATTTTAATGATTTTACACAATTTTTGTACTTTTTTAGTACGGACACATCTGGCAGGAAAATGTCACGCTTTGATTACATGGAGAAAATTATAGAGTTACAATTTGAATTTTGTAGTCAAACAGACTATGATAAGCGAGGTCTGAACTATAAACCCAAGGAGACATTTTAATGTTTTGCGCAACACCCATCAACATCTTCCTTGGTGTGGCTAATTTATCTGCGAGCTGACGTAGTGATTTAATTTTTATTTTTAATATTTTTTATTAAAGACAAAATGTACTAGGATACACATTTTAATTAAAGAAAATTGGAATTTACAAATTAAATACGCATTGTCACAATGCGGCTAAGTAGAGGTGGATGATGTTGAAATAAGATTAATTAATAATCTAGTTTGTGTACGTTGTCGTTATGCTTGCTCGCGGCCTTTAATTATCTACCTAGGTTGATTGTTCAACCGGACAATAACAAAACGGAAGCCAAAACCTAGATTATGTTTGTTATTTGAAGTATTTAGTCATAACGTAACGGTATGTGATCATTTTTCCAGATATCACCTGGAGGTCTAAAGTAAACATAATTTCAAACATGTTTTTCAGCTTTCCCGCTACGCGTTGTGTGACCCAAATTGTAAGAATTCCCCACCGAGGGTCGCCATAGTAGCCATGGAAATGTAAAAAGTGACACAACAAATGGCGTTATCTAAATCCATCACGAATTGAGCGTGTGGCAGGTTTGTGACAATAGCTTCATTTTTTAAGAAAAACCGTTGGAATAGGCTCCCATATTTGTACCTCCTTGGATCTAGAAAGCGCCCATTACGACTGGACGAGTTAACTAGGTGACACGACGCCAAGGTCGCTAACGCCAAGGCGTTAGTCGTCTACGTTGACTTCCCGAAAGAAATGTACTCATACAGAGATCTCATAACTCTCCCTTTTGGATCGCTGGGAAACTCCGCTTTCCAATGAATGGTTGGTCGAGTACGAGGAAAGAAACACGGTGTCCTTGTCTGGTCGATGGATCTACGATTTTATTTTGTGATCATAACAGCGCGTATTACGATTTCAAAAAAAGTTCCAAGTCAACCATATAAGCGGTTTTTTTTAAATATTTAGAATGAAACATACTTTTGTCACCTTTTGCCATCAGCTCCCTTCCGCAAGCACAAAAACTATACATACTATTCCGCGTAACAAAACAATGTGACGGTATTCTTTCTAATACTTTTCACGTACCACCAATGGTTGCTAGGGAGTCGTAACTTGCTCATTTTCCATCACACAAAAATCTTTCATCAATTTCAATTTATTACACGACACATTAAAATGGAGCAATTTCATAGGTTGGAATTTCACATTTTTGCCCTCAGAATCGGATTCAGCGCACATGGAAACCCCCAAGTACCAATTTTCAGCTCAAAAGAATGTAGAAATTTTCCACTAAAAGTCAGATAAAAATAAAAAATTTACGATTTTTAGTCATTTTTAGTGATTTTTTTAAACACATTTTTTGAATTTTGACCAATTTAAAGTGCTCAAAAAGTGCTGGCCAACAAACCCATCCTTTGGTTTGGAAAGCTTGATTTTCTGGCGCAAGAACGGAATTTTTATCTCAATCCTAAGGAGAGTTATCCTCCGATGGTTAGGCACTCTCATAACCATCAATACCGCCTACCTGCTCCCCGAGCCTCAGCACTTCAGTCTTCAAGAAGACCGGAGGTCCCGGGGGAGGATTGCTGAACGGCGGGCTGTTGTCCCACGCCTGTAGGAGATGCGGGAGAGGCCCCACGGTTTCAATTATTTTTTTGAATTAGAGTTATGTACAGTTATCCTGGACAAGCTGCTTATAGTGGGGCCTCAGGCGAAGAGATTGGATGGCAGAAAGCGTGCGCATGGGAAAACGTTGTTGCAAAAATACATTAATATGACGTACCCAATTGCGCACAGCCTCTGCCTCCTCTGCTGCCATTCGCCGCAAATCCTCAGAAGCATGTCATACATACATACATTCATACATACATACATACATTTAAAAAATGCGTTAAACTTCAGAATGTGATTCAGAATAGCCTGAAGCGGATTTCTGCATAAAATCTTTTCAAAAATTCACATTCTACAAATTTTGAGACGAGAGCAATAGCTTAATTTTCTTCAAAAATTCGCTAAAAGTTACAGCACTTAGGTTTTTCGTTGGCGTCAGGAGCTGTTGGTTCAGTGTTGCGGTGATTTTTTGTTTTATTTCCTTTTTATATTTTACATAACAAAACGAATTATATTCACGAATGTTTAGTTTATTTGATATGCTCAATTTTATAGTACCTATACTTCTATACTGAATTTTATAGCCAACTTTCGTTGAAAAGGAAGCGTTGGAAGGAATATCTCAAAAACTTTAAAAATACAAATGTTCGAAAATTCTCTTCATTGAAATCCGTTATGAGACATTCAGAAACGAATTATAGAGTGTAAAGTAATACCCATACACGTAAGGGTCGGTTCGACGGGTTTTTCCCAGCACAACAAGCAATGCCTAATAGCTGAGAGAGCTGAATTCTAGAGCTAGCAGAAGGCGTCAGAAATGTTCGCACTAATTTAAAATAGATATAACGGGAAAAATTCTTATTATTCCAACTGTTAGTTTCAATTTGGACATGAGGAAACAAGAAAATCTAATATTAAATCTATAGGGTTATTTCCGCTAGTAGTAATAGTAAATGTATCATTTACGTACCTTTAGGAGGAATCTGTCATCACTAGCAAGTCGAGTACCTACCCGGGGCGAGCGCTTTCGTTGCAAAGACATCATCATCAGGCTATCGAAACAGTACTCACTTCTGTACTGACAAAAGAAACCGATAAAAGGACTTCAAAGCAGTTGATCGAAATGCCCGTTTTGAATTCCTTCTCCCCCTCCCCCCCCCCCACAAGATGGTATTTTTAATTTATTTAAAAGAAGTACCTATTCGTTATTATTTTGTTTTAACTCCGCCATATCCGGTCCCGGTTGAGAAAGGAGGAGGGAAATGGAATAGAAACTAATGAAATTTTGTGCGAAAACACACGCCTAAAAACATGATTTTTTCAAGCAAAATACTAATTAGGTCATTATTACGCTAAAATGGAATCAAATCAAGAAAATGATTTGCGTTGAAAAACAATGAAAATTCTGGTACCACACTTGGGTTTACCAGAATCCATGTTTTGCGCAATTTCAAACAGTTTCGTGAGGGGTGGTAAATTCATTAAATTCAGCGTAGAATCCAAATCTGCAATAAAAAAGGGGGTTCCCATTTGAATTTCAAACACTCCCACTAATAAGGATTGGGAAGGGAGGGGGGAGGGGGGGGGGGACTCGTGGGACAACCAGTATATGTAATAGAATTCGTCGTGAATGCCGTTCGATTAGTGGTACGGTATGCGCAAACATAAATTATCGCCATTTTTCGTATCTTAGCATGTCTACGCATATCAATGTTCTATTTTGCACTCTATAATTTCGACTCTTATTTTATTCTTCAACTAATTCTATTCGTCTGTGTTGCAATAAGCGAGGATGCTATACAGCCCACCCAATTTATTAAAAGTGTTTTACAAGTATAAATCAATGTATAAAATCAAGTATAAAACAGTGCAATATTCTCATGAGGTCCTTACTCTCTCCAATTATTCACCTTTCTACTTTACCCTGGTCAAGTTATTAATTACTTAATACTAATGGATTCTTTTAAATCATACAACTTAAGCAGTCAATCTTATAAATATCCCCAAACAGTGGGTGCTGTTAACTGATGCTACCAAATAACCTGCAACAAAACATCTATAAAAGCCATACTGTCCAACTAAATAATAATACTCCCTCATGAGGCCTAGCCTATATTGGCGAAAGTGCTAGGAAGGAAATAAACTGATGAGAAAACGTGCCTAACTATCTACTCATCCCCTCACACCCCCTAACCAAGTATAAATCATGGGGGGAAAAAACCTCTGCGGCCGATTGACTAGGCTTATCCGGCTACGGGCTATAATTTTTCTTTTTCTCACTCAATACCAAATAAGAAACGGTTGACTCAACTCATTCAAGCGAAAGATGTATTCTAAGACTCTTGCATAAGAATAGCATACAACTTCTGGCGGAGTAACGAGCCCTGCCCTGGCTACTGTCGTTCACAGGCGAGTGATCAGTGCAGTACGTGGTGAATTGTTGAATAGTAATGTGCATATAGAATTTTGAAATCCAATTGTGAAATGATTTTTTTCCTGCGGCGGCTTTCGTTAGACGAGAAAATGCACGGGCTTTCTCCAAGGTAAGTACCTATATTGTAGTTCATGTCTCCCTCAATAAGTAATGAGAAGAAAAAAACTCGGCGCTCCGCGCTCGCCAGGGGGCACGCCCCCTGGACCCCCGGTTACCTCTATTTACATACTTCGAATGAAATTATTGAAACACAGAATGTGTTTTAGCTCACGCGTTTCACATGAACCCGTGAAACCCGCATATAAGAATGACTCAGTTTTTGCGGTGTATCTCATCATATCAAGTTGTTTTATGTATTTACCACCAGCGCCATATTTGAAACCTCCTCGTCATAAGCTTTTATTTGAGCCCTCACACGAAAAATGAATATTTTGCAGCCCCCCCCCCCCACTCCTCGTCCTAAGCTTTCATTTATTCATATAACATGAATTATTAGAAATTAACAAGCGGTTGCAATCATGTTTACAATATCAATTATTGAGAATGATCACATGTGTAAACAATTATTCATATAACCATGCTCATAACTCAGCTTGGTGGCCACCACTTTGCAGTAGTTAACATAATATGGTTGGACAAATCGAGAGCTTTCGAACGAATGGTGGGATGAAAAATGTCGAAGTACCATTTCCCTAGCAACGACTCGGTTGTAAGCGGAACTCATCGTAAATTGTTGCAACACATTTCCGTTACTCAAAAACGCAACACATTTTCGTTTACACAAAACGTTTTGTTTTCGGTTGGAGATACCATGGCTAAAACATATTCTGTGTTAAAAAAAAAAGTCACCAGTAAATATACCTGTTATTGGCAGAAGCATTGTTTTCACACTTGGAAGCAGAGTTGGGCGTATTCGCGAATCATATGAATACGCCCAACGCTGCTTGAAAGATGAATTGATCCATGGCATAGAATGACTACCTATTTGAAGGTTAATTTTTTTCTTTTAATACTCTAGAATCGTAAACATTTTTGGATTTTCGGGTTAAAATGCATGTAAAATTAATTAAAATTATCGTTTTATGTAGAAACTAGCTAAAAAATGAAGCTGCGTGAAGAAAATTTCTCACTACATTTTGACTGGTTCCAATTTTGATACTTTCAAAAAATATACCTATACATATATTAGTTGTTATTCGCGCGAATAATGATTGAAACTAATTAATTATTAGTTTCTGGTGTTAACTAAATTTTTTATTACAAAATTAGTTATTAGTTTCACCTACGTGTGACAAATCACTGAACACCAATGTTCTATTAGTTCAAATAATTTCTCCAAAATTATCTATTAGTTGAAGGGTTGTAACTAAAACCCGATTTAGGTTAATTTGTAATTTAGTCATAACTAATAAATTGAAGTCACAGTTATCAATTACAATGCTAGTTTCACCAAAAAAATTAATTTATGGGTGGTAACAAAAAATGAGTTAAATAATGCCCCACTTTGGATAGTTGGGCCAACCCAAAAGGGACCTAAACTCAAGACTATTCCATTGCGTCTCACATGACCTTCTAGATATTTTGCTTATTCCACGTCATGATATTTCGTGTACCTTCCCGCATATTGATACTGGTGATGTCAGGTAAGAGTACCAACCTCTACTTAGTTTCACCTTGGTTCTGGATGTTGCAACCAGTGATTTTAGTTTACCTATTACTGCAATAATGATTTTGTAATCACCCAAGGTTATTATTGTTATTAAATATAGGTGTGTATCTTTAATGGCATTATCTCAAATCAGCATTCCACTATCTGAGGCTTCCAGCGTGGCCCTCTGACCGTGACCAAACTAGACGACTCCGGGGTTCCCTAAACATAACGACCCAGGTAATGACATCGTCCGTGGGGTTACGCGATTCAGTTGAGCGACCATCGCGTACTGCGAACCTGGCGATCAGTTCCGACTACATTAGTTGGACGGTATTGGCGCGGAGGGTCAAACTCGTTGTTTGCGGGCCTTGTAAAATGTCGCCGATCGTGACACGAAGGAGCGCTAATGACAGGTTATCACGCGTCCCTCCTCTCATTCATCGGTTAGGAAAACATGATATACCTACCTACATACACATCTTTTATCCGAGTTCTACGTCAGACGAACACGGGAATTTAGGAAGCATTTCTTGCCCAAGTTGTTTCAAGCAAGAAAAGACGGGAAGCATGCTGTCTTGATTGGAGATGAACTACTGGTTGATGGAAAAAAACTTATCAATCACTATGGACGAAGTACGTTGGAGGATTCTACATCTACTGGGTCAGAAGTGGAGATTAGTCTGAATGCTCGTCCTCCGTCCCCTCCCAACATTTCTAGAAAACAGGTCAAGAAGAAGATGAAAATCTACAAGAGAAAGAACGAAAATCAACACCGCTTTGGAAATTTTGGCAATGACTCGAGATTATTATTGAAATTTGGCAGTGGAGTGTAGGCATTATTGATTGTGATCTATGTTAACTATGCAGTGCTCATTTATTATACGTATATTATGTAGAATGTAGACCTATATAAGTAATTACTTGATACATCATACGTAAAAGTCTAACATTGTTTGTTGAGGCAGAAATGAAGGCAAGATATCACGTGGTATTTTTTAATATGCATTTGAGGAACTCCTTGTAATACCTACGGGTTATACAATAAAATTGCATTAAATTGAATTTACTTTTAATTTTAATTTAATTTAATTTTTTAATTAATTTTATTTAATTATTTTAATTTAATTGAATTTTTTCTTTGGTGTATATCTCCAACAATATACAGAGTGCCCCCGAAAATGATACCCCCCCCTAAAATCGTTAATAATGGGATAAAGAAATAATTTATTTTTCAATCTTAATTTTTTTCGTAAGGATCTCAAAAAATACAAAATTGCGCAATGCGCACGTGCGTAAACGTGCGCAATTGACATCAACTTCGTTATTTTAAATGGGAGTCCCCATTTTTATTGCAGATTTGAATTCTACGTGAAATTTCTTGAAGAAATGACCCATCACTCGACTTTTCAAGATCACGCAAACGGGCGCAAATTCGCGCAAAATGTGCGTAATCCCACTCAACAAGTGCAAAAATTGTGAAATAGGTACTGAGGTTTTGAAGATATTCAATTGCCACATGTAATACATAATTTGGGGGTATTTATTGATATTTGCAACACCAACTTGGGAAAACACCAACAATTTTTTAGTAAGCTTTGTACTTTGAGGAAATGTGTAAGAAAAGCGATATCTGGTCAATGTTTCGGTTTTTTCAGAAGTTGGTGTTGCAAATATCAATATATGAACATCATTTTGAGGTTCAGCACGAAAAAATACCCTCAAATCACATTTACATATGGCAATTGAATATCTTAAAAAACTCAGAATTTCACAACTTTTGCACTTTTAGAGCGGAATTGCGCACTTTTGGAAGGGAATTGCGCTCATTCGCATGCACTTAAAAAAGAATCGAGTGATGGGTAATTGTTTCATGAAATTTCAGGTAGAATTCAAATCTACAATAAAAAATGGGGGTTCTCATTTAAAATAACGAAGTTGATGTCAATTGCGCAAGATTGAAAAAAAAAAGTTATTCTTTTGACCCATTATTAACTGTTTCAGCAGGGGGAGGGAGCACTTTTTTGGGGACACCCTGTATATTTGTGTTACATAGCTCCTCAGAGAAGACTACTGGTCAGTAGATAAATTAATTATAGCTGGTTTATGGAGTTCAGAAACTTCAATTCTGCTCAACTACGACAGCTTCAACATCAAACACGACTGTTTCAGTAAAATATACGACACGTAAGGCTCTTAACAGTGAAGCAGGTATGATTAGTCACATTAGTATGAATAGGTACTTATACCTACTGTCAGGTGTTGAGGTATTGAGAAAAAATGACTAAGTAGGTAGGTACCTACTCTTGATGAGGTCCGGGAAACTAATGGGAAAACCATGTCTATATTCATGACTTATTGTAGGTACATGTTTCCTTATACTTAAATCTTGTGTAGATGGGAAGGAAGACTGAGAGAATTCTTGATCAACCAGTTTTATTGTTAGGAAAACCGGGGTCAAATCTATCTACATCTATCAAATCTATCTACATGGTCAAATATGAGAGTAAGCTCATCTACTTGAAGGCTTGATTGATTAGATAGGTAGATACAAATTGCGAAGGTGCGGAAAGGACTTCTTCCTGCCAAGTCATCATCAAGTAGTGGGCAGAAGCCTCGCGCAGTGGTCGATATGTATTAAGTTTTTGCGGGAACATTGAGCTGTGGAAGTGTTCTCATGAACCGGAAAAAATATGAGTTCTTTTCTAGAAGACATTAAATTTTCTACATGTTATATCCCGAACAAAATCTCGAAAAACATACCTAGTGAGTCTAAAATGATAGGCAACAATCTGACGTTTAAAAAGCTGTGCCTAGGAAACTATTCGTCCAACGAAACATTAATGAGGATCAAAATCGTACGAAATTTGATTCTCTACAAGTTATGGGTTGGTCAAAACCCTTAAATAACTTGCCAACTCAAAAGATTGTGTGGCGTTGACACCGAATCGGATCGGTGTCCAAAAACACCTGCAGAAAATTCCGAGCATATAAAGATCCTACCCACCAAATTCCATGTCGATCGGTAGGACGAAGCCCAGGAGCGGAACGAAACCTCTTAAACACGAGAAACCTCTTAAGGTCCAATAAAAATACGAGTAAGTAGGTACTACTTAGAGCTTCAGCCAACCTTGGCCTTCACTTATGCCTGCTATCACTTTTGAGAGAGAGGAAAATAACGGCTACAACGTTAGGTGTAGAGTATAGCGTCTTCATTTATTGTGACCTGGACATATACAAAATGAAGTACCTACCTACTTGAATGGCAAGATGATGTAACTAAATGATTGATAGTATGTACCTAACCTATTTCACAAATCAATCACTCAATTGTCTTTCCCATAGTCATTATACTAATAGTGGAATGTAACCCACTCAATGTCTGGAAATTGACTCACAGTTTCGGCATTTTGGCTTTTGCAACGAATCATGTTCGCCCATGTGCCTACCACATGAAGTATAAACCAGAACCCATGGATCTATAAAAATGGTATAAGCATAGATAGAAACCATCGACCACAGTTCGCGAATTTGGGCTATTGATCGTGAGAAATTTACTAATCAGGATAAACCTTCGTTTATCGTAACCAATATGAAAAGGGCTGATCATATCAATTAGGCACATACCTACTCTGGGGATGGAAAAGGTGGTTTGCCTTTCCAAATTCCTTGGTTGAATGTGGCGGGCGATGGGGAGCCTACATGACGGAGGGGCGAACGGATCGTGTTACTCGACCGTTGCTCCTGTAATCCTGTGGAAGCAGGATTGGGACGTTGGTGAAAGTCAAGGGAAGGATCACCCACTGGGTCCTGCCAAGTCTTTCCGCCCGGGGGGCATGCGATGGAGAGTTCCTATGCACGAGTTGGTCCAGTTAGTGGTGGGACATGGGGAGTTTACGGCGAAGCTCTACAGCATGTCGCTGCGTCCAGATGACCAGTCATGTGCGTGTGGTGGAGGTTGAGCTGACCGACCATGTCCACCAGCTGGAGTTTCTGGTCTACAAGGAGGAGAGGCGCGAGTGTGGTATCCACAGATTGTCTGCTGGTTACACACGAGACCATGGGGTGTCTGCGCCGATTCACCAACCTGGTTATCCCTAGCTTGGCTTAGAATCATAGGAATAGGGTATTTGTCGAATTATATGAGGTTATATCTTTCGGTTTAGGATATCTTGGGGGTTTTTAGAATCTATTCATAGTTCTAGTCAGGTAGGTTAGGTGAGGATATCATCCAGGCCACGCCGAGAAGGGTCGAGGGTGCAATGATATTCCATGCAGGTGTATTTTAATTTAGGTTAGTTCCTGGTCTCTGCAGGACTGTACTCTTCATGCTGGGGGGTGTGTGGGATCAAAGGGATGGTGTGCTGCGAATGGGTAGGGAGTGCGTGAGCCAGCACCAACGAATGGGTACCATAACTGCGATGGAACCTGTGTGGGGGGAGCATAACTGGTCCCCCTCCCTCCTGCTCCGACGATGTTTGGGCTGGGTTTACCCATCATGTCGATATACATAGATTAGAGGGACTAGAAAAGTTAAGATGAATTATTTAATTGCTATAATGTTCTGTACATAGATGCCTACATCTACCCAGGCAGGTATATTGACAATGTCAGCTTCTCACATAACCAAAAACGCAATTCAATTACGCGTGCGCTGCGCTAAGGGCCCCAGAAGTTAAATTTATGTTTTAATAGACCTACATTACTGAAGTGTGAATTGGAGCTCTTCTGGGATATATATGTAAAATATAAAGACAGTGCTTGGGGGCGTTCTGTTCAGCTGAGAGATCCCTGAGCCTAATTTGTTTCGACCTATGTTGCTGAAACCTGAAATGGAGCTCCATTCGGACATCTAGAATACAATTACGAAGTAGGGAGGGTCTCCGATCAGATGGAGACCTCTGAGGCTAATTTCGTTCCTAGTAGATCTACGGTGCTGAAATTTAAGGTAGGTAGCTTCTTTGTGACTCCTAGAAAACAAGTACGAGGTGTGGAGACAAACTGATCGGCTGGAAAGCCTCTGATGATAATTCATCTCCTAATCGACCTACGGTGATGAAATATGGAATGGAGCGCTTTTGGAATACGTAGAATAAGCTTACATATAATACATGGTATGGTATAATACTTATAACTAAGGCTCGGATTTTGCATGTTTTTTTCTTTAGCCCCAAACCTTCATAGAAGTTCGTTTTGTGTGTTTTCAGACCATTTGCAACCCAAAAAAACGAAATTTATTGTGCATGTTTTGGGTTTTTTCCAGATTTTTCCATGTTTTGCGCATGTTTCATGTTTTTCCCAGCAATTTAAACAAATTGACAAAAAATGGATTTTTTTAGCAAATTTTCAGGCACAAACCAAACATTTTTTTAAAAATAACTAACTAAGTTTGTTTTCTATAGAATTTTTCAAACCGAAATGGGGTGATTGGTCTCACTCAAGATTCAAATGCAAAAGAATACAGGAAACCAGGCTGTCTGGAAGGCGAATTGACGGAGAATGTTGACTGAAGAGTTTGCAAATTACCGATTTCTACCCATTGTCTCCTGTGATATGGACATTTTCTACACTAAAGACATTTTTAAGTGAGAACAGGCGTAGTTTCAAGGTTGGCAACCTAGAGAAGGTATTAATTGTAAATTGTAATTTCAATCAGCAAGTTGATCGGAGTAAGCCAGAAGAATAATGCACCTGTAAATATAATGCGAACATTTTTTTTAAATCTTTCAGCACGTTATTAATTTTTGTATAATTTGACAATAAAACCTAAAACTAATTTGTGAAACACTGTTCTTTCCTAACAACCCATCCCTTGGCAATTGATTATTGCAAATTTATTTATATACCTACGCATAATATAAAAAATTTCAATTTTTTAAATTCATTCATTTATCAATAAATTTCATCAACTACCTACTTTTTCAAGGTTTTTTTCGTTCAAATACTCTTAACATTTTACGTGAATATTCGTTAAAAAGGGGTTTCACAAGCATTCATGGCAAAAAAGTAAGTCTTCTTAAATTTATTTTAAAAATACATGTTTTTGCGTTTTAAGTGCATGTTTTGCCTCAAATTTTTGCATGTTGATCCGAGCCCTTATAACACACAATACATGGTATGAAGGCGAACTGATCAGCACTAAGGGGCCTGAGAGGCTAATTTCTTCTCTGAAAGACGTACGCTGCAGAAATTTGAAATGGAGTGTCTTTACGTAGTAACTACCTATGACATAATGACAATGTGTGAAGGCCATCTGATCAGCTGAGAGACCTCAGAGGCTTATTTATTTTACTGAGTTAAACAATATTATTGACCAATGATCTGGGTAGAAGGGTTATCTAATAAAAAAATTTAAATATTTGTATAATTATGTGCAGTTTTTTCTCGTTTTGTTTCCCAGCATACCTTTTACTCACGAAAGATTTTCGAAAAATGTTTTCACCCACAATGAAATCTCCACTCGCATTATACGTTTTACATAATCGTGAACAACTTTCATATCGTATCTTTCTGTGTGTCTGTCCGTGCCACAAATTATCGTAACAAGCTTGACTGCTATACCTTTCGTCCGATTTTGAAGACATTGTGATAGAATGTGCTGGATGCTCCCCTTTCAATTTCATCACACCAAAATTTAAAGTATTCACTGCGCATGCACAAACTTGAAATTAATCAAGCAACATTTTTTTGTTCGATCTCCCTCAAATTCGAATGGCAGTAGGATAAATACAATTTAATCATCCCATGCAAGCATTTCTCTTTCAGTTTTCAATTGATTATGATGAAATTTTCCGGGGATATGCGCGTTAGGCAGGAGATAGTACCCTATCATTTTCATGCCCAAAATCAATAGTTTCACTGCGCATGCGTCCTTTTTTGAATTATTATCTGAGGTTATTTGGGCTAGGTTGAGATGGTTCGTTGGTGGTGTTGGTAGGTACCTACGGAACTGATCGCGGAGGAAGCTGATTGCGCAAGGGCCGGGGTCTATGTGTGCATCGCGCTCCCGCCTCGGCCCCGAACTTGACATTGGCCTCAGCTCCTTTCAAACGACCGGTTTCCTCCTCAAAGCGTTGCAATGGTCTCTGGATTCCTCCTAAGGTCAACACACCGCCCTACGCCTAGTTCATCAAGGCAGAGGTCTTCCCCGAAATAGTGGTACGCGCCGTCCATCACACGTACCACATCTTTTTTCCTTCTTCTAAGGCGCACAAGGGCTTGGCATCTGTGGAAAATCCCGTCTGCGTCACGTCTGCATCCAGGCTGCCCGACTCATTGTAACGATGAATTTGGTGTATTGCGGGCAAGTATTTTCTGGGGCATCATTACCAACATTTTTCATTACGCGTTTCAGCGTGAAAAAATACCCCCAAATCATGTCTCATATGGCAATTGAATATCTTCAATTTTACAATTTACGCACTATTGGCGGAATAGCGCCCTTTTGGAGCGGAATTGCGCTCATTTTTCGCGCTCAAAAAATCAAGTAATGGGTAATTTCCTCAAAGTGGGATTCTGTTACTCATGCAACGCGAACCAAAACTCATTCTTCTTTCTCACTCCTAAAGTTGGTATTTTAGCGAACTTTTGAATTGAATATATAAAATATATTGCAATGGCTCCAAAAATTAAACGGTACGATAATTACGAGGTAATATGAAACGATTCCAGGAGTTTAATACTTTGCAATATAGATACATGCATAGGACATTTACACACACTAGCGCACGCACACAAAACCACCAAAATGAACATCATTACCAACTATTCATTACGCGATTCAGAGTGAAAAAATACCCCCAAATCATGTCTTATATGGCAATTGAATATCTTCAAAAACTCTGTATTTTACAATTTGCTCACTATTGGCGGAATCGCGCCCTTTTGGAGCGGAATCGTGCTCATTTTTCGCGCTAAAAAAAATCAAGTAATGGGTCATTTTCTCATGAAATTTCCCGTAGAATTTGAATCTGCGATTAAAAAAAATATATGGTCCCTATTAAAAATAACAAAGTTGATGCGCACGTTTTGCGCGGTGAGCGTGCGACAAAATGTCAATTTCATATCTACGAAAAAATAAGAGGGGTTTGGAGCAATTTGAATTTTTCTTTTATTTATTAAGAAGTAAGGGGGAGGGGGGGGGGGGGGTTTCGTTATCTGGGACACCCTGTATATTAGCAGAATATTACTGGACAAAAGTTTAACAACTGTAAATTATAACGTTGAAAATTTTCTGCACAAAATTGTGCTGATAAATATACTTAAATTACATTAAATTGAGCTAAAAAACAAATCAGGCAAACATTTTTTTAAACCTATAATTGGGGTTCACTTTATATTATCATTCGGACAAAGTCTTTTCGCCACCATTCAATAATTAAACGTTTCTAGGCACACAAGGTGCACACATTTTAAAACAGTTTGACATAAGTAAATATAAGGCGGGGAGAAATCAAGAGAGAAATGTCTGAACCCTACAACATCATTCAAACTTGACGTGCCCAAGACGTGAAATATTTGCGAGAATGCTGATTCCCTCCGTGAACTATTTTTCGACCCCCCCCCCCCCCCCCCCACCACCAGCCTTTCGGTGTTTTTTATTGCACTTCCGATTATTACTATGCATGATGCAGAAAGAGCTAGAGGAATTCCTGAGAAAGCAACTTCCTCCGTCATTTTCGCAATTGCTGATCCATTTGCATTGAATTTTGATGAGCACAGTGTTATGTCACTCTGATTCCATCGCATAGGTACATAGACTCAAAGAATCTGTGCCAATGCGTAGTAGGCTCATGCCCGCAGCGACGGAAACTGAGTTATAAATGTCCCTAAATCAATTCATGGACACATTTCCGATCTAAAGTGTCTCCTAGAAATTTTTTTAAATTCTTACTTTCAACGGTTTTTAACACGACGTTTTAACACGGATTATGTTTTCGTATTGACCCGACTTTCTACACGTAACTATGTTGCAATAACCTCAGCACGTGCGAACTTGGAATTGTTGGTTAAATAAGTAATCTCCTATTCCAAAGTAGATTACGGGGGTTGAGGGTGAAAGCAAGTTCGAAGTTCTTCCAAACCTACTAATAAGTTAGAAAGAAATGTTTGCTTTCGAGAAGCAGCCTGGTTTGGTGCCTAAAGGTATCAGAAGTTTTGGTTTCAGTTTCGAGAGATGAAATTTTTTTTGTAGGTAGGTATAAAAAATCCAAAATTCGAAATCACGTTTTAAACCATTCTGAACAACGTTCATTTCGTGTCTGCTTCAGTCCGGGTGTCCGCAAATCCTTGTGACAAGCTTAATTTCCACAGTTTTCATCCGATTTCAATCAGGGATCGTGCGGGTGAGGCTGTAGATGGTCTATAGGTTTCATTTTGCTCCCAAATCAATAGGTACCAGCAACGTAACGTTAGGAAGCTCTAACGTTAATTCCATCCAGCAACATTTTCTCACGCCGTAGTTGTTTGATCCTCAAATTCGGAAGTTACCAACTTGGGGAAGTCAATCGCCTATTGGAAGGCGATTTAATCATACCATATAAATTTTAATTCGATTGCATTAGTAGTAGCTGCTACGCGTGCGCATATATGAAATCTTTGTAACAACTCAGTTTCCAGATTTTATTAGGTTTTGATGAAATTTTAAGGGAATGTGCGGGTTAGGCTGTAGGTGGTCCCCAATTAGTTTCATTGTCCCCAAATCTTCTCTCTGCGCATGCGCAAACGTAAATTCCATCAAGCATAATTTTTTCACGCGCACGCCCTAGTCGTTTGATCTCGGTCAAATTCGGAAGATGGTAGAAGGATTAATCATTCCATATCAATTTCAACATGATTGTTATGTTAGTAGTTGCTGCGCATGTGCAAATTTAAAATGCTTGTAACAAGGTTAATGACCTTAATTGTCATCCGATTTTTATGAAAATTTCAGGGAATGTGCGGGTTAGGCTGCAAATAGTCTCTTGGCATTTTCATTATTCTCAAATCAATACTTCACTCTGCGCCTGGGCAAACGTAAATTACAACAAGCATAATTTTATCGTTTTTTAATTGACCTGTTTTGACTTTTCTATGCTACATCTTGATTTACTACTTCCCCCAGAAGTAGAAAACCCGCAACGGGATCTTCAAAGATTATTTAAAACATCTCATTGCGCCATGCACTCAGCTGTAAAACAGGAGGCCTAATCTCAAGACGCCACAATGAATTGAGAGACATCCTTGGCGAGCTGATGAACACAGCATGAGGAAATTGCGTGAAGGAACCAATGATTATTCCACCCACAGCAACAAACCCGGCTTTAAGAGTGGACCTGGCTTATTGAGAAGTGTGGGAACCGCAGAGGGAAGCGTTGTTTGACGTCCATGTCGTAGCCCAGACGCTCCCTCTTACATTCCCCACTCCGTACAAGCAGTCGTTAAGTCAGCAGAAGAAGAGGAAGTAACTTCCCGCATGCGAACAGCGACACTGCACGTTCACTACTCTACTGTGTTCTGTTGACGGAGTGTTTGCACCACAAATGGACCGTTTTGTAGATGTGCTGGCAGAAAAAGTGGTTGACCGATGGAAACGGCCCCATGGAGTTGTTAAGGGTTGGCTCCGGGCTGGCCTCGAATTCGCCATCCAGCGGGCATCATCAATGTGCCTAAGAGGAGCCCGACAGAAGTGGAGAAACGTGGACGAGCTTGTAGGATTTTCCGAAGGTGCGGCATTGCCCCTCGGATTTACTTGGCGCAGTCATCAGTAATAAAACGCAGAACGAAGAACCGCTTTGATTCGTCATCCATCTGCCCACTATTATGTGCGGACCAGAAACATAACGGAGAACCATTCATATGTAATTCCCTCTAAAATAAATTGTTGATTTCAGTGATATACAGGGTGTCTCAACTTAAGTAGGCAAGACTTCAGGGATCAATTCTACAAGTAATTTGCAAAAAAAAGTGTCTCTTAAAGTGTTATTTTTTAGAGGCTTCGTTTTCGAGTTATTGACGATCTAAGATTTTTTTCGTGTTTTCGACCTAATCTCCTAAAAATGGCTGTGACCCCATCATTCTTTGAGTATTCTCAAACCTGAGGATACCGTTGGAAAGAACGTTGAATTTCCTATCTTTTTGATGCCAAGTCATAATTATCCAAGAGAGTTAAGATACCGAAAAAAGAGGTCAAAGTACAAACTTTGTAAAATTCTAAAAATTTGGGTTTTTTTTTTCAATCTGATTCCTCCCTCCATAAAAAAAATGAACAGTCGTTTGCAAGTACAGTAAAAACTTCAAAATCTTATCAGCTTTCTAACGGTATAGCCAAAAAATTGATAAAAGTAACAACAAGGAGAAAAAACGGCTTTTGAATGCGAAAAAACGTGGTATTTTTAACGAAAATCGATGGATTTCAGGAAAAAACGATCTCCCACAACTTTATGATTTAAATGTCGAATTCTACGTAATTTTTCACGCTGAATCGAATGGTGACACTTGCAGACCTCTACGACTAACGAATAAGGGCGAAAGTGCCCTTCTCTGAGTTTCGAGGGTCAAAGGGCACTTTCGCCCTTATTCGTTAGTCGTAGAGGTCTGCAAGTGTCACCATTCGATTCAGCGTGAAAAATTACGTAGAATTCGACATTTAAATTATAAAGTTGTGGGAGATCGTTTTTTCCTGAAATCCATCGATTTTCGTTAAAAATACCACGTTTTTTCGCATTCAAAAGCCGTTTTTTCTCCTTGTTGTTACTTTTATCAATTTTTTGGCTATACCGTTAGAAAGCTGATAAGATTTTGAAGTTTTTACTGTACTTGCAAACGACTGTTCATTTTTTTTATGGAGGGAGGAATCAGATTGAAAAAAAAAAACCCAAATTTTTAGAATTTTACAAAGTTTGTACTTTGACCTCTTTTTTCGGTATCTTAACTCTCTTGAATAATTATGATTTGGCATCAAAAAGATAGGAAATTCAACGTTCTTTCCAACGGTATCCTCAGGTTTGAGAATACTCAAAGAATGATGGGGTCACAGCCATTTTTAGGAGATAAGGTCGAAAACACGAAAAAAATCTTAGATCGTCAATAACTCGAAAACGAAGCCTCTAAAAAATAACACTTTAGGAGACACTTTTTGTTGCAAATTACTTGTAGAATTGATCCCTGAAGTCTTGCCTACTTAAGTTGAGACACCCTGTATACATTCATGACCAGCGTTCTGTTACTCTGTGCATGTCACACCAACTAGGCAGACGTTTCTATCAGGTGATCAATGGACCGGTTTCGCCAGCGCCCCTAGATGAGAATATGACCAGATGTTAAATAACTTTCTGCAATCCCATTTGTAAGTAGACCTACCTACTATTCCTGCAGTTTTTATATTCTATATTTTTTAACTAAATAGAGGCTGTATTTTACTTGCATCTAGGATGTTCTGAAGTGGCCACCGGCAAAACCAGTTGACTGATATCCTAATAAGAAATTTCTTTTTAACTGAAAACTTCTGGAAGAACTTCGAACTTTCCCTGAATCTGCAGGAGGAGAGAGAGAACGGAGGACAAGAACCAACTCCTAGGAAGAATCCTGCAGTAGTCGTCTGTTGAAACCTTGTAGGTAGACAGTTTTCGTTTGAATTGTAGGTAGATTCTTTAAACATCCGGAATTACTAAGTTGTATAGTTTTGGTGGTACCACAGCACCAAATAGTGGCACCGTGGCGTCACCACCAATTCGAAAATACAACTTTCTGAAACTATTGACTGGAAATTTTATAGGTAGACACTCGTTTCATACCAAGAATTCGCTGTATAGTTTTGGTGGCACCACGCCGCCAAATGGCGCCACCACCATGTTATAAATAGACATTTCAAGTCTCTAGGCTTTTAAACTGCATCTAAACGACCTATTTACGCTTTTGAACAGTATTACTATCTCCAACACTAAATTGGTGACATGATGCCATATGGTGCCAAGACGTCATTTCTCAAAAGTATGTGTTCATCATTTCCCATGGTATTTAGGTCGGTAGATCGAATGGAACTCATTTCCATAATATCGACTTGAAAACTTGAAAAAAACTTCGTGAGGGACCTGGTAAGCAAACCAACTAGTTTATAGTTAGTTGGTGAACTCAGTGACCTTGAGGAATTGCATATTAGGACAACCTGATCTCTTAGTGATCTTGTTCTTTTAGTACATCTATCTTATAGTTCTGTATATTCAGAGCTGCCCAATCGATCTACTTATCACACTACCGTCCTCACAAAAACCCCCAGTAGGGTGCTGCGAAACAACGATAACAACTTTTGTAATCAGACCCCCAAACTTTCAAAGTAACGAACAACCCAGTACGCTCCACCCCTAAACTTTCATTATAATTGGCTTTATTTTCACTTTACATGATAATCGAATTTTCAGTAATAGAAAGATAGAAGGGACCGATTATAATGAGGAGGTAAAAACTTCTTGAGAAAGCCTCAAGAACGAAGAGCTTCCAATGTTAGTGAATTTTTTTATCATAATTCATTTGCCAATTATTGTGATACAATTAATAAGGATGGCGGAGTTCCGAGAAATTTGAAGACATCTTGGAGGAAACTACATCTCTGAGATTCTCTGGCTAAACAGCTTCGACGTTCTTTACTAACTCCCGGAAGTGCAGTTCACATGTTGCAAAACTTGAAGATGTCAGTGATCAATGAAAATAAATTTTGAAAATGAGCATTGCAAACATGAGTTTATTTTAAAAGTCAGCCAATTCATGATGATTGAATTGTTGGTATAATTTTAAAACATTACATTGGCGATACCTAAAAAAGAAGTTTCCTTTGCCACTTTGGATGTACTAAAATACGAGGTACGCAGGATCTTTTGTGTTAATAGAACATATAATTCTGCCACTTATTA
Source organism: Adelphocoris suturalis (assembly GCA_030762985.1). NCBI lineage: Eukaryota > Metazoa > Arthropoda > Insecta > Hemiptera > Miridae > Adelphocoris > Adelphocoris suturalis. The sequence goes on along the minus strand of CM061043.1, from coordinate 84,765,926 downwards.
ACAGTTAAGGGATACCTGAGTTTTTCATTTCAAAGCGATTGAAAAAAATTATACATTTCTAGGCTGAATGGTAATCAAAGATATAGCAATACTTATATACATCGCTAACTAACCCCCAAACATACAACAACTGATTTACCTAAATATATACCTACCTTGTAAATCTCATCAGGATCATTAGAGTGTTCCAAGTTTTCAAATGTAGGAGGGCTTAAAAAAAGCGAGAATAGCATAATTAGTTTGATTGTATGAATAAAAAATCAAATGCCAACCTAGGTAAAAGAGGAAGAGATAGTAGACATTTTAATTTTGAAAGATGTTTTTTCAAAGAAGGTAAGCACTTACTTGGGCATTATTACGCAATAAATATTTCCAATAACTACAGGCTCAAAGTTCAAACCAAATTTTTAAATACTTTACACTCGCTCACGTTTTTTACACCAAGCTCTTATGGCAGGTCCCCGGGGTTTCGAGTTTCAAACGGACCATTAATTACTCGGAAAAACTATTGATAATGAGTGATTCTAGGTAGCCAAAAATATGTTGGTTGAACTCATAAAGCTTCATTCAAGCTCGAGCAACACACCGGATCGTAACTGGGCCACCAATGTGGCAGGGTGGTTGGAGTCAATAGATTTATACAACATATGGTTTTACCAAAGCGCAGATCTCCTCAAGTTAGAAAAAAATGAACCTTTTCGAGAGGTGGGAGAACCACTGCTACTCCAAGGATGCGGAGAGTACGAAAGAATCAAGATACATTAAATATTTTCCGAAGATTTGCACATTTCAAGCCAAACCCATATTTGGGAGCGAATAAGAGAATTTATTTTGAGAGGGTAATTGAACAACCTAAACTTCCATACAAAAATAAATTGGTGTATTATTTTAAGAAATCCTTGCATAGCATTGATGGTTCTTTGCAATGTATAAATTGCAATATGGGTCAACTGGAGACAGCTGACCAATTCTTGATTGTATGCCCATTATACCTACCCTATAGACGTAATTATTTAGAAAAATATGTAGCAGGGAGCTTCCCAGTACCCACAGAGAACGTTCAAGATACCACGGAACTCACATTGGATATATCCCCTAATGAAAGCCTCATTTTGTCTTTATATCAGTATATCGACAGGGCACTTTGTTTAAGGGCCTTTTCTCTCAATGAATAGGGAGCTTGAAGTGAATCTGAGAGCTCTTCTATTGAAATCGATCAATTAGTAGTTACCTAATATACGGGCATCATATAATAAGAACATAAAATAAATAAAAAATAATGAGATAAAATAAAATAAATTGTAAACTTTGATATAAGATATTGTACTAAGCACATAATTTATTTTTGGCATAGTAAACCTAGACAAGGTTAGCAAATTGTTATATCTAATATTCATTTATATTTCTTTTGTGGATCTCATGACTTTTTCTAATATAGAACTCCTTGCAATGTGTGAAACACAAATGAAAATTAATTGAATTGAATTGACATTCATATTTTTTTAGACATCTGTGGCGTGTAGTTTTCATGGTGGTAAGTTTGCAGTGTCCAGCAGATCATTTTGAACCACATTGAGGATCTCAGACTGGTCAGGAAAATCTCTTGACTGCTCTGATGGTTTGTCTCCCACCATAAGGATTTGACGTTACAATCAAATCATTCTACTTTAAAGGAGCACAGGGTTATCTGCTATGATTTTTAAAAAATAAGTTTATAATGATGAAATCGATAACTTAATGGATGACAACGGGTGAAGGTCTTTGTTTACCTAAAGAATGTGTTCTCTCTTGATTAATTTTTTCTTTAAAAAAAAAAAAAAAAAAAAAAAGAAACATGGTTCGTCATACACAATAAGGATGGGTAGGTAAAGTTCAATCAGAAATGTCAATGCATCATCTGGAAACAGCAAGTTGGTTTACATATTCCATTTCCAAAGTGTATCTCGTCTCAAACGGTTTGAACCAAGGAGTTGGTTGTGCATGCTCACCAGAGAGTTCCTAGTAGACCCGTAAAACACAATACGTCGTGTGGTATTGACAACCCGGCGCCGCAACTCTGACGCAATGAGTTACAGTGACGCATCCTTCCGTACAGATAGGTAACGGATCGTAATCCGGAAAAAACGTAATCGTCCAAAAAAAAAAAACCTCCTTCCATGGACTCAAATAACCTCCTAGGGATAATTTCCTTCTTCCGTGGATTTAGCGTTACAACTAGATCCGTTAAGGACTTGACGTGGCTTTAAGGTGCGGTAAAGTTTCCGTTACCGCACGCCATATTGAGACCGACGGATCTCTAGGAACTCTCTAATGTACCAATCACAAACCTGATTGGAAAATCTTGGCCACTACTTCTAATTGACACTGTGAATGAACCTAATCAACTAAATAAAATATATTAACTTGAGACACAGAAAACAATTCCAATTTCCAATTAGGTACATACGATTTTAATTATAAATCATCCGTCTTCATTGACAATATGTGGCTTACACAATATCTTGCAGGGTTTTTAAAATGGGTCTATCGCAGAAGATGGTCATTATCAGGCTCTTCGGGACTAATTGGTTGACACGGGTCCCAAACTTCAACAGGACGAGCAAACGAGATACCATTTGAAGTCTGGACAATCCGGAAATACTGGTCCGGCTTAGTGTCTAGAATTTGCCCAAGTTCAGCAAGAGCTTCAGACGAGCATTCAGAAGCAATCGCATCTCCCTACAAATAAAATTGCGTAGAAATATACATTTAGTTATTACATGAAAAAAATACAAACTCAATGAAGAACTTGCACTCCTTCAAAATTTTGCATTATGCACAAACATGTTTGCAACTAGATTTGGATGGTTCTTACATGCAGAGAAACTCATAAGCTTTGGAAGGTTCGATTAGTCGGTCTTGATAAGCGTATGGTAAAGGCATTCATTCCTTAAAGCCTATCACTTGAGAAAGGTATGCGTTCGAATTCTGCTGAGGAAGTGATGCAGCGCCCTTGCAGTTCGGTGAAAATGGCTTAGAAATATGTGTTAGTCTGAGGACTAGAATCCAATATCCCCTTCCAAGGAATGTAAGTCGCGTTAAGGAGTCCTGAGGCAATTATCCTTGTGGTCTCCCACCAGATTGGACAACCTAAGAAGATCCTCCCGAGAGAAGACTGTATACTCAGTCAGAGTCCTTGGATGTGCCCAAGTTCCTGTATTTTTCCTGTCGGATGTTAAATTTTTGTTCTTCTACTAATTCTATGCGTCCATGTTACATTATGTGAGGTAGTTATACTGCCCATTCAACGTGGCAGACGTTTTTTCTATTGGAAATTACTTACAAATTAAATCTTATAAAACTATGTGGAACCAGGAAAAGTTTATTAGGTTTAATAAAGATAGGCCATTATTTTATGTGCGTAGGAGGGCGAACGGGAGACCTCCCGAGATCAAGTGGTTTCAAATACAAAGATCAGAGTAACTACGTTATGACAGAATAAGGAAGAGCTGTAGCTCGTAAACCAACGTTTTAGTCTACATTTTCGTTCACTACAATAGGAAAAAAGAATTTTATGTCTCGAAATTCGCATGGGACCAAATTGGAACTTCAATGAACATTTTACCCGAGCAAAAACCTTGGACATTTGCTGGGTAAGGCGGAAAAAACCATAGCGGGGAACAAATTTTGTTTTGTCATTTCCCGCATATTCTCGCCGATTTCTCAGGTAAGATAGCATCTTTCGGCAATTTTGACGGCACCATCGTATTCTACGGGTCCAGGAACGTAACTTTCTCACTGACATACGAAGTTCTCTCGATCAAATTTTAATGTGTCAGCGGATAGAAGATCGGGCGCTTGGGAAAAAAAGCGCATAAAAGAGGCACCCAACCATGGTTCGGGTGGGATTACATTTAAAATCGCTTATGCCCCCTTTCGGAAAGATCCAAGAAAATCCCCTCACTCGTAGGCTCCCCTCACTCAGCCATTTGGCCATGCATAGAGACGACAAACAGACAAACAAACAAACAGATGGAGTTTCATTATTATACTTATGAATAATAGAGAGAGAGAGAGAGAGAGATTATTACATATATATTTTTGGTTTATTATTTCCAATAATAAGCCTATGTGATCGTGTAGCAAAAAATTTTTATAACCCCCCCCTCAAACTTTGTCACTTTACGTTTCAAGGTGCGTGGAATCCAAATTTGAATCCCTCCGCCGTTCGGGCCATAAAAGGCCTAAGAATCTACTTAAAAAACACCGATCTTTCGCACATAGACTTCATTTGGGGTCTAGTTGGTCCTAACGTTTAACCATCCCGATCGCTTTACTCGCATAGATGCTATGGGCCAAAAACGGGCGAAAAAGTGTCTTTTTCGAGGTTTTGAGTGTTAGACGTGTTAGACGCACGCCTGGCACGCTTGGCAGGGGGTCACGATGGGTGGTGAGGGGGGTGAGCGGGGGGTGGAGTGAGAGGAGGCGCCGCGGCACCTTGTGGTGGCTGGAGTGACCAGGGGCGTAGCAGAGGGGTGTAGGAGAATGGATATTTATTACTTTTACGTGTTATACCCATATAATACACCGTGGCACCATGAGGTGGGTACAGCATTCCTTCGAGGCATGAATATATGTTTTTTCTAGGTCATATTTTTGTGTTAATACCAATGCTTTTCCTACGCATATTTAATAACAAATCCTCTCGACTTTTCGTACGTACTTAGATAATGATATTATTAAGGCAATAACTATTTGAATAGATAGGAGCTCAAATCGAGAAATATAAACATGCGTATATAATTATAGAAGTATAGGTTGTGGCAACTCGAAATAGGACACGCCGAGGAGTCTGGACGGGCCTTATGACGTACGCAAGCCAACTAAAACTACGATCAAACTCAATTGAAAAAATAATAAACCTTTGTGAAATAATTTGCAGCATTTTTCCAATGTAATATTATATATATGTATATTATTCATTCACCTATTTATAATTCGCCTCAAGCTGTTCCAGTCCCACATGCTCTTACACTTTAGTTTTTGCCCTATGCTTTTTGTTAGGTCACTTGACTTCAGGTCTCTCAAACGCGTGAGAACGCTATTCAATTCTTCTACCTTAAATCTTTGGGACATACATCTCTTTTTGCCAACAGATTATAGGGAATGTACCTCATGACGTATCGTAATATTCAGTGGAGGTATGGAGGTTTGTCGCCTGTCCGTTTCTCCCAGGAGGAAACAAAGGAGCCACACAAGCAAGGCTATGAGTAATTCCATTTCAGTTGCAGGAGCGAGGAACTCCCTTCCTGTGCTGAATCGCTGTGCTCCCTCCCTCGCTGTGTTCAGGGGTTCGATTCAGCGCCACTTCCTAGTTGAGTGATACTTACATCACTCTTCCCTCTTTCTCCGTTTCTTACCTTCCTTCCTCTCTTCTCATTTGCCCATCAGGCCAGAATTTGCTCTGCCCTAAGGCTTTTTTGTCATTCAGACTAAAATTCTCTCTGTCCTTCTCAGGCTTTTTCATTGTTATTTTATAAATCAATATTTTGCATTAGGTTCCTTAGCTCTAGTCTTCTTCTGGCATTTGAGGAAGGGACTTCTATCCTATATACCAATAAAGATTTTTACCATGAATATTTTGCATTTAATAATTATCCATAGAGCAGCAAACTGAGACAAAGGGCTACCTATTAAAGATATAATAAATCCCTGCATAATAATTTGCGCGATTTCGAGATCAAAATTGAAAATAAAAACCAATAAAATAATTAGTGCAAGTCCTTCATCCCTTAAGTGCTCAATCCACATATGATTACGTCAAACACGATATTAACTAACCTTCAAAACTTTTCGAAGTGTTGGAGCATCAATTATGAACTCTCCGTCCCCACATAATTTGCTCTCACCACCGAGATGAAACTCGTATTCTGTAACATATCAGGAAAACAATATTAACTACAAATTAAGGTTTGGTAACAGAGTTTGGCTTATTGACAATTCAAATGAGTCCACAACTATATGGTCATCAACCTTTAGATTTTCACAATCAAATAGGAGTAAAACGTATTCAAATTCTTAATGTATTTTCAGACATTAGCTGAATTAATATTTTTATCGTAACAATTTCTAAAAAAGTTTTTTTTTTTTTAAATTAGATTCCCTTCCCACAATTTCGAAATTTTGAAACTTCAAGAAGACAATAAGGCCTGTTTTCCTAGTTACCTGGCCCCAAATAAGACCTTTAACAGCCTCTAAGCGGTCATAGCTGCACCAGACCGACGAGTTGAGTGGGTACATTATACAGAGTGTTTCTTAAAGGATGGATATGTATTTTTATCTCCGTTATTCGAAGGGTTAAAAAAAACTTCAAGAGGTAAACTGCCAATTTTTTATGGGAAATTCAAATATCACATTTGTCATCGCGCATAGGCGGAAATGCGTGATCCGCCCATCAACTTTGTTTTTTCAACTAGGAACCCCCATTTTGTATTGCAGCTTCGAATTCTACGTGAAATTTCTTGAAGAAATTAACCATCGCTCGATTTTTTAAGTGTGTGCAAACGGTCGCAATTCCGCTCTAAATGTGCAAAAATGTTTAAATAAGTACTAAGTTTTGAAGATATTCAATTGCCACATGTAATACATGATTTTGGGGTATTTATTCGTGCTGAACCTCGTAATGATGTTCATTTATTGATATTTACAACATAACTTGGGAAAACACCGAAAAGTCGGCCAGAAATGCACATATCTTACTAATTTCCACACAGCACAAAGTGTACTAAAATGTAGTTTTTTCGGATTTTTCCTAAGTTAGCGTAGCAAATGTTAATAAATGGACATCATTACGAGGTTCAGCATGAAAAAATACCCCAAAATCATGTATTACTTGTGTCAACTGAATATCTTCAAAAACTCAGTAGGTATTTCACAATTTGTGCACTTTTAGAGCGGAAGTGCGCCCGTTTGCGCACACTTAAAAAATCGAGTGATTTTTTCATCTCTTCATAAAATTTCACGTAGGATTCGGACCTGTAATAAAAAATGGGTGTTTTCATTTGAAAAAACAAAGCTGATGCGCGGATCACGCATTTCCGCGCATGCGTGTTTGCGCGTAAATGTGATATTTTAATTTCCCGTAAAAAATGAAGGGGGTGACCGCTTGAAGTTTTTTCCAACCCTTCAAATAACGAAGATAAAAATACATATCCATCCTTTAAGAAACAGCCGGTATAGGTATAGTATATGTTATAGTATAACTACACATGATTTAATAGATAATCATGGTAACGTTTGTTTAAATCCAATAAAAAAGTTCAGTCTTCATCTAACTTCACCCGAGTGTGTAATTTATATCAACGTCATATACTTAGGAATATAACATGGCGCAGCAGTAGTTGAATTCCTACGATCCCACATGCCAAAGAAGACTACAAGGAAGTCGAAGGTGGATGAGAAGGTTGAGGACCGGTTGAGTCAGCAATTGAAGCGATAAGAAACCAACTTGAAACGTTGACTGAAGCAGTTGTGTCCTCTACAAGAAGCCTATGCCCTAATTCTTTTTCGCATCGATCAACACCAGAACCTGAAACATCTTCTGCTCCTATCTCAGCAAGAGAGAGTGAACAAGGAAACATAAAGTTGTCTGGAATCCCAAAACCAGAACAGCTCGAAGAATATTACTCCTTTTCACAATTTCAAGATTGGCAGCGAAGATATGTGAATTATCTCAAAGCTCAAGGTGCACATATAGCGCCAACAGAACAATCAAACGCTATCCTTTTCTCATTTCTTAGCCAAGAAATATCAGACGTGTTGAGACTAGTCTTAAATATTCCGATCGGAAGTAATTATGAAGGTTTACTTAATACATTGAACGAGTATTATCAGAAGAAAGAAAATGGTAGAATCCGAAGGAGTCAATTCATCAACCGTAGACAACAGGAGGGTGAAAACTTCATGACCTTTTATCGGGAAAAAACAAAGTTATTCCAAATTTCCGACCCATGCCCTAATTGTTACCAGCGATGTCTAGCAGACAACGTTATAGAGAGTCTCCGCGATGAAAAAGTGAGAAGGAAGTGCAGGGCACTTCCTGACTCTTCCAGTTTGTCTGAAATAGTTAAAATATGTGAGGCAGAGGAGATGATATCAAAAGAAGAAACGGGCGAATTAGGAACGATTTCGAAGATAACACAAAAACAAAAGAAATGTCCTCGATGTAACAATATGTGGCATCAATCCCTCAAAGAATACCCAGCGAAAAATAGTGAATGCCATACTTGTAAAAGACGTGGTCATTTTACTAAATGTTGCAGATCTAAGAATTTGATGAGGGTAATGGAACCCGAAGAGGAAGAGGAGAACGTACAAATCAGCTACATGAAAATCAATGGGGTGGCGAATCAATCAAATCCATGCCAATTCAAGGTCACAGTGGTGAGTAATTTGAATAGAAAATTCGAAAAACAGCGCTTGGCAATTCCTGATACTGGGGCAGAAGTATGCGTGGCTGGAATAAACCTCTTGAAGGACCTTCAAATCGACCCAAAACAACTGACCAGAACGCGTATAAATCTCACCACAGCCAATGGATCAGGGATTAAAGTGACTGGGAAATTGCCTTGTGTTATTAAATACGAGGACTATAAGGCAGACCTGTACGTATACATCTGTGTTGGTGTACGAGACTTGCTCGTCGACAGAGTGACCTTACGTACACTAAAAGTGATCCACCAAGTTTTTTCCCGCCCCATTACTGGCTTTGGTGATATTAGAAGAATCGCGTCATCATCTCAAGAGCCTTCAATTGAAGAAATAGAGCAATTTAAAGAGAAATTGTTAAGTGAATATGAAGATGTCTTCGATACTAAGCCTCTGAAACCTATGAAAGGCCGAAAAGTTCATATTGAGCTAAAGGAAAACGCAGTCCCATTTGCCATCACTTGTACAAGAAAAGTGCCTTTCGCTTGGAGAAATCAGGTTAAACTTGAGCTCGATGATATGGTTTCGAACAACATAATCAGGCCATCGCCAGAAGAAGCTACTGATTTTGTTAGCCCTCTGGTTGTGGTTCCCAAATCTTCTAGAAAAATTCCGGTTTGTGTGGACTTCACGAAACTTAATAAATATGTGAAAAGACCAATTCATCTGTTTAAAGCACCGTGGGAAGCAGTCTCCGATATTAGTAATGGGAACAAATTTTTCTCATGTATGGATGCAGCTTCTGGATACTTCCAGTTAGAACTTGACGAATAAAGTAAAAAACTAACCACATTCTTAACTCCATGGGGGCGATATCAATTCCTAAGAACTCCTATGGGACTAGTGAGCTCTGGAGATGAATTTTGTCGACGTGGAGATGAGGCATTAAGTGGAGTCAAAAATATACAAAAAGTTGTGGACGACATTTTAGCTTACGACAAGGACTTCGAGACTCATTGCATTAGAATCAAAGAGTGTGGATAACGTTTCATATCCGACACTGAAAGAAGGTATACGATGATTGAAATTGAAATGTTGGGAATAACATGGGCAATTCTGAAATGCAAGATGTATTTGCAAGGTCCACATTCATTTGTTGTCATTTCGGACCATAAACCGCTGTTACCTATTCTGAATGGACAAACCCTGGATGCCATCCAAAATCCGAGGTTACGGCGCCTCAAGGAAAAGTTGTCCGGTTTTAATTTCACAGCTGAATGGAAAACAGGAAAAACCCATCACATTCCAGATAGTTTATCAAGAGCACCCAATGACACCCCAGAAGAGAGTGATATGCTAGCAGAGGATGAAAATGAAACAGTAAATTCGACCCTTACACAGCAGATAGCTTTCTTAAATAGAGAAAATGAAGATCGTAACATATTCCAAGACCCATTGTTAACAACAATTGTTGAACGCTCAAGAAGTGATAAGGAATATCAGGCATTGAAACATCAAATATTAGAAGGATTTCCATCATGCAGAAAAAATCTACCAAAGGAACTCAACTCCATACTGGAGAGTTAAAAATGACCTAACTCTAGACGGAAGTCTTATTTTGAAAGGATGCCAACTTTTGATACCAAAAGTAGCGAGAAAGGAAATACTGGCTAAACTCCACACATCCCACCAGGGAATTGAAAAGACTATTAGGTGAGCTCGACAAACTGTATATTGGCCAGCTATGAACAGTGACATAAAGAACACTGTAGAAGCATGCAATTTGTGCCAGGAATCAAGACCATCACTTCCAAAGGAAACCATGATTCAGGACTCAGTTCCAGACAGACCTTTTGTAGACATATCCATGGACTTATTCGCAGTAGGTGGGAAGAATTTTATGGTATACATCGATAGGGTATCGGGATGGCCGATTGTATGTCAATTTGGTTCACGGTGCCCTAACAGCCAGACCATTATTTCTAGCCTCAGAAGAATCTTCGCGGACACGGGTGTACCTATCCGAGTCAGATGCGACGGTGGTCCCCAATTTTCCTCTTTTGAGTTCAAACAATTTCTCAGAAGATGGAATATAGTTATGTCACCTTCTTCTCCTTACTTTCCTCAAAGTAACGGCCACGCAGAGGCTGGTGTCAAAGCCATGAAAGCTTTACTCGTTAAATGCATGAGAAATGCTATGCTTGACGAAGAAGCATACAATGCTGGGTTGTTGGAATTTAGAAACACTCCTACAGCTAATGGCCAATCACCCTCTCAAGTCTTATTTGGTCACCCTCTCAGATCTCTAGTGCCCGCGCATTATAGGTCATTTTCCAAAGAGTGGCAGAAAACAGCAGACGGGTATGATAAGGAGATCGCTAATAAAAAGTTGAAGGTCGCCACTAGATACAACAAAACAGCCAGGGAATGGGAACCTCTTCATACAGGCACGTTTGTAAGGATGCAAAATCCGCTTACTAAAAGATGGGACATGTGTGGAGAAATAATGGAAAAAGGACCTTACCGAAAGTACATCATTAAGGCACCAAGCGGAAGATTGTACGAGAGGAACAGAAAATACCTCAAGAGGACTCCGGAGGGGGTAGCCGCTGGGGTGTAAAAAGGGGAGATGTTATAGTATAACTACACATGATTTAACAGATAATCATGGTAACGTTTGTTTAAATTCAATAAAAAAGTTCAGTCTTCATCTAACTTCACCCGAGTGTGTAATTTATATCAACGTAATATACTTAGGATTATAACAGTATATACCTAGGTATTTTGTTTCCTGGCACTTTCATATTTTTACTCAGAATTATTAACTACCCAAATTGGATTCTTTTTTAACCCAGATATTGTGCCTGTAGTATCTAGTTATTTGAGAGAAAGGTATGTTATAGTGAAAGCAGTTCCCACTACTTCACATTACACGATTTGGAATAGAGTTTACAGAACTTATGCTTGAAATGTTTTGTTTTGATACCTGACAAATTTTCTTCTAGAGGGTTTTGAAGAAGAAGCGCTCCTTCATCAACTTTATCCGCATCGTCATTGTCTTCCTGTTCCAATTCTTCTCGGCTTTGAGTGAATTTTTTGGGTTCCTAAACGAAACAGTTAAGTAAGTATGTACACGCAAAAGTCAACAGTTTGGGAAGAATACAAGTTAAAATGTTATTTCTTTTCTGACATACTTGAAGTGATTTTGGCATCAAATCCAGGTGTTTTTGCCGTTGATGTTGTAAAAGTTTGGCTCGGGACGCATACTGTCGGTGACACCAGTCGCATAGCTGTACAGGGACGTTGTAACTACTACGAGTACATTCCTGAATGAGGCTTTGTTCGGATGGTTTCCCGGCCGTTACTTCGCTTCTCAACGCTAATTTCTGGTAATAAACATACGATAGAAATGGATTAAACTCAAAGGGACTAAATCAATCATTATACAGTAAACAAGTTCATTCCTATCGACATAATTGGTTGGAATAAATTAAGTTTGTGAACTTGTTTGTCGGTACATCATGAATTAAACCACTTAGAATCACAAGTTTCGCATTGGTTTGACGTGTGGAAGGCACGCGAAAAACGGTTACTTTCTTGGAATAGTAGTAGTGAAAATGTTAGTTGAGGTTTGGAATACTTTTGTGAATATTGAAAATCAATTCTTTCAAAAAGGAAGCGTGGTGATAATACCGATGTGATGTGTGTAAATGGTTAGAAAATGTAAGTATCAAAAAAGACACACAGCAGTAGAAAAGACAGATCCACTAATTCTATTATAGCAGTGGAAGATCGAAGCTCTACTTATCTACATTCTCAGCTTACATATCCATGACACGATCCAGGGAACCCTCTTTTTTATGCCAGTAGTATAGCCGCTGCTCCATCCTCGATGCCAAGACTCCTCACTCTTCTCCGAGTCCCTCGCAGTCGGAGTGACACGGCTCTTATTGTTGAGTATTGCATTTTCACTCTTACCCATTCAAGAACCTGGGAGAAGGGCCTTGTCCACTTATCAGACAATTTCTCTGCCATCCTCTTCAGGAACACATCAAACTCTCTATGGAGAACTCCCTCGCAAGACGTGACTAGGGGTGAAAATGAGCCCCTCAAGTCTTCAGCGGCCCTGTCATATTTCAGATGCTTTTCACGGGCTGCTCGTTCAGCAATATCCCCCCAGGACTGAGAAATGTAAGAAGCGGCGTCAGCATTTATGAATCTTACGTCGAAAAACGCCTGCCTCTCACGATCCCAGACCCCAGGTATTTGGATATCGGCAACAAGTCGTGGTGTTCCATCTACTGATTCTTGAATCACCGGTTCTGTTGCCACGCCAGACCATGCCAAGCTTGCCACTTTCGCACACTCATCTCTCAGCTGGTCATGTCCAAGTTTAACTAATCCCCCTTTCTTGCAGTTGAGCATGTGGTTCAGGTCACTGTCTCCTCCGCATCCATCGCAAGTATGTGGGAGATTTTCTGGCTCATGTCCATACCTTAGTGCCAATGCATCTCTAAATTGCAAGGGGGACAAGTCTTGGTTGTCTGAGATGCTTGGGAGCACAGTCAGCCACTGGGAGCAGTTTCCTCCCACAACTCTCTCTACAGCTCTCTTCTGTCTGGGTGCCAGTCTCCCGACTATACATTTTAATTAACTAGTTTTACCCCATAACACACATACATTTAATCGTAACAAACAAACTAAACATTTGCGATTTTAAGTGTAAAACTCGGTTATAACGGAGTTGGAGAGATCTATAAATGTTACCACTCGATACAGCGTGAAAAAATACATAGAAACCGACCCCATACTCGTAGGTTCATGGAGGGTCAATAGGTAGAAATTATTATAATTTTCCCATAGGTATTCAAATCCATGATGGCGACTTAGAATAAGTGACCAAGGAATTGATATTTTCTCGAACTGTTAAATGCCGGTACAGAATAGGGAGGCACTGTCACAAAACAAATCACAAGGTACATATTTTTGTAACTACATGGAAATATTTAGTGTGAAAGTGTGCGAGAAACATGTATTAGGTACCTCATCTATAGGTCTAAGCAAGGTTTCCTGCTAATTAGGTGCAAACATATTTTCGAATTGTATCCCGATTCGATGTGGTAGGAAGTAAAGCGTTAATGACTACTTAAAGCGCTAAACTTATTTGAATACGATATTTGGTAGGAACAAACTTGAAACTTAGAGATTGGGAAACTTACAGACTCGCGTTCATTTGGAGGAACTTCTTGGCCAGGATGATTTTTCAAGATGTGAGATTTCCTCTTGGAGGTACTCTTGTAAACCTAAATAAATAATGATGGTGAGAACAATAAGTGAAATTATCATCATTTATGTATCAAGATTTAGATTCAAACCAACATTATTTAGATTATTTAACGATTTCACTCGAATAGAGCACTTTAGTTTACAAAAATGCTATAATTTCTTATGGGTATAATATCCCACGAATTTGATTTGTTTCTAGCGACACATGATATCTAATAACTAAGGATTTTCTATTCCATTAACTTAGAGTAGGTTCATCCCAAAGTATGGACTTTAAAATCAAGTTTTACCTTATCACAATACTGGCAGAAATATTCTTTGGATTTTTTGACGAGTGGACGGCTTAGGGCAGGAATAGAATTCCATGGGACTTCAGGATGAAATTTGGCTAGGTGGTTGACTAGCATTCCCCTTCTTTTAAAGCCGATGGTACAGGCATCACACTTGTATTTGAAATCTCGTACCACAGTTTCCTGCTGGTTAATAAAATTGATGTTAAAAGAGTGATATGGTTGAATATGATTAATTACTACAAGTAGCTTATTACTATACGAAGTTAGAACAAGCAACTTATTTGTTAAGCGCAGTACACACTGCTCGTAACGGCCTTTCTTGTAAGGTGAGCCTCTTATTCTGGTTAATAAGTTGATGATGGAACGAAATATATAATTTAGGTTCGTAAGTCTATCATAATGGAGTCATTCTAGGGTATTAAATTTCGGTAGGAGAAGGTTGAAGTTCTGGCAGCAGCCATATCAAGCTGCCAGAAACCAACAAATAATGTCAATGTAAGGCAATTTTGATATTTCAAGAAAATCTAGAAAATCGGAGCTCTCGTCCTCAAAATGAACACATGAAATTTGATGCAACGCTTCACTGGACTTTCAATAAATTGGCGTGAATGCTGAACTTCTTAATGCCCTTTAAATATGAATCTTCATGAATTCCCACCTTTAATGCTTACCACATTTTTCAGCCAACTATAAAGCTTTTCCATTGGCAGTCAGGGAGTTGAGAAAGTAAGAAGTGCCCTACCAATTCCTATATATAGGTCCCTTACCTTCCCAACCTTTCTTCCCAATGTGTCGTTCTGTGACAAGGAGGTACACAGAACGACACATTGGGACAGTTTCTGGAAAACTTCGACTTCCGGCCAATACATTTTTCAATTAGACCATTGGATTTCGTACTCAATAAGTAATTAAACTAATAATTTTCATTTCGTTAAACGAAATCATGTAAGGAAATCGACATCGTCCAATACCAAGAACAAATCCGCAATTTTTTCATTTGAGAAATCAGAAACTTCCAACTCCCTGTCAGAATCAAAGTCCATAACTTTCAAACGAATGAGGAAAAGAAACGTGGACAATATTATAAGATTATTATAATCAACTGCCGAAACGAAGATTTCATCAAGTACCTACATTTACTTGGGTAGCTAAAACGGTAACCGAACCCCAGGCGCTTGGTCAAAATAATCAGCGATTATCGGATAACTGAGAAGTGAAACTGAATTGAAAAGCAGGTTTGACGAAGATAGTTGAAGGAGATTTGACTTAATTAGTCAAGAGTTCAACTGGGCAAGCAAATGTGATTGATAAACCAGACCTGAAAGACGTTAGGTAAGATAACCAGCAAATAAAAACATTATTAGAGATTACAAACTATTAAAAATTGCTCATACTTCGTTTCGTCTAGAAGAAATCTTTTTCTTTGTAAGTTTTCTGCGCTTTTTTGGCGTTGACCCTTCCCCTTCTTCATGAAACCGCTTGATGTGATCACTGAGTTTGTCTCTTCGGTTGAACTGTTTTCCACATTCAGAACATAGATAAGGTTTTTGGCCTGTATGACTGCAAAGTAAAAGAAATAATTCATTTCAGTAACACAATAAACAAATACCAACAACAAAAAGAAGTCTGCCAAATTGAGTGGGCAGCAACTCTCTCATTTAAGATAACAAGGTGTCAAGTTGGTGACAAAATGATGAAACGAAACTAATTGGAAGTTTTGCGATCATTGCAATATTAATCATTGGCAATTACTACTTGACATCCAGCTTGTATTCAGCTTTAATTACTCCCACAAATATTCCTCGTACATTACGGATTAGCATACATAACGTTGTATGAAGTTCAAATTGAGCAGAATGACATTGCTTGAGAGAAAATTATACCTACGAAAGGTTGCTTACCTCCACTTATGATGCTTCAGTTTATCAAATGTAGGGAAACGTTTGGAACAAACTTCACATAGATGTTTCCTAACGCTGTGGTAGATTCTTATATGGTTCCGCACGTATCTGTAACTCTTGAACTCCTATGACAATACATTAAATGAGACGTTTATGATATCAATATCAATGAATAATTACAGTTGAAAAAATGAATGAATTACGATAGGAGAGGGAACTTGCAAAGATTCAAAAGTTTTTGGTTGTTTCTTTTTCCCTTACAGGGAGCAGTTAGAAGCGGCTCTCTTCTCTTTACTATAAAGGAGGATCCAATGCATTCTCAACCATCTATAAACTTGAAACTCAAGAATTTTATGTTTTGCTAAGCAGCCAGGTCGGTAGGATTGTAGCTACTTTTCAATGATTCGACGTAACTTACGAAGTCTCCAGCCCATCGTAAATCAAATCGTTGTTAATAACCCCACACTTGCCATATTGAAGCCCGTTGAAACGCAAGTTTCGACTATTCGATGGTTCAAAGTCTAAACTACTGGTCCATGAATACCCCTAATAACATTGTTGAGCCATTTTTGCAGTAAAAAATGCCAAACATATTCCCCGTAGTATTAGTAATAAAATGTGTCACAAATGATGCATATTATCAAAAGCAATTTTAGATACTTGACGATAAAAATAATACAAATGCACTTGTGAAGCTACCTTGGAACATGAAGGGCATGTGAAAACACCATTTTTGGCGTGTCCATAAACATGTCTTTTCAATGCTGCCAACTTGACAAACACTTCTTTACATATCGGGCACTCAAATGTTCTTGATTCTGCAACTGAGGAAGATAATGAAACGACTACATTAAATACTACAGAAAAAGTATGCTTACAAACTAAGGTAATTGAAACTATAATACGTAGAGTTCATAATGCTGTACCTTCATTTGACTGCTCTTCAGCTTCATTCAACTGAATAGATTCACAGGGTTCTTCTGGTCGATCATCCTGCAATAATAAATGGTCAACTATTACAATTTGTATACTTGTATTTCCTATAAAATAAATAAATACAAAAATAAAACGTAAAAGTAGAAAAGGTTCTCTAGTTTCCAATGCTTTCACTTAAGAAGAAAGAAAGAAAGGAAAAAAAAGTCAGGATCCGAGGCTGAAGATCCGAGTCTGACAAAGCTCATTCGGCTCAGTTAAATACTATCCAAGGTTCGTAGTATCGAGCGAGTTTACGATCAGACCCTTTTTATTAGCATAACTCATAAGTTTTGCGTGATTTTACATAACAAAAGTTGCAGAAATAGCGTCTTATCCATAAAACACTACTGTTTGCCACATTCGAGTTGATCGAGGGAACCCTAAACTTGATCAACTGGACAGAGACAGAAATTACCAGTAAATACCCCTTCAACTTACAAATTGTGCTTGAGAGGAGATGTTGATCACAGCCAATTTCACGTCCACAAGCTCACTCTTACTCTGGTTTGTCTCAATATTATCCGCTGCGTGAGTCAGCATGTGGAAATTTAGGAGGGTGGCATTGTCGAATCTCATTGGACAATGAGTGCACGACCAACTAGAGCTAAATGATAAAAACAACAAAGGATTAAACATCAAGATAAAACATGATCATACACAGGTCATTGAACATTTAGTACCTAATAAGGTCGAGAATCATTATTTTCTTCAACTAGTATTTTCAACTGTACTGCAACAGTTTGTGTGCTATAATCTTAGAGATTCTTTCAAAACTACCAACTTGTTCTGAGCTTTGGACAGAGGCTGAGGCTTGCCAGCTCATCAGTCAGCAAAGGATCTCCCTTCTTGGACTAATGCCAATAATATTTTCTTATATTCTTCAACAGTAACATTCTTAGAGCCTAACAATACTAAGATACTATTCACCTTGAACTGAAGCAATTTCAGCGTAAATAATTTTCAGTAGAGAATTGGTTTAATAAGAATATATATTACTCTACTGAACAAAAACTGTGTGCTATTTATTAGAACACTTTTGAACACCAATTTAAATCGTCGTCTTAAAGTTAATTCCCGAAGGTAAACAAAAATGTTGTCTAGCCTCAGTCAGTTGTCAATAATATTTATAATCACTCGACGGTCTCTATAACTGAGTAGATAGGTGCATGCATTACAGGGGCGTCCCTATGAATGGACTGTATATAATTTCGGTGAGAATGGCGAATAGATCGTGATTTTACTAGATAAACCCCCTCCATTATAACCTAACATGTGTATGTTACAAGCCCCCCGCCCCTCCACTACCCTAACAACCATAATAAAATATGAACAGCTTTTACAACAAATTGTATGAAAATATCACGATACATCGATATTTCGCCTCCTCTCAACATCATCACTCCATCACTCCTCACAAAAACCCGTCATCAAAATGAAATCCCCGACGTTTAGCACATTAGAGTGATACCGATATACATTTTTTTTTTTTTTTTTGTTATTTCTTAATTTATTGGGACCCCCCCATCCTCGTTTACTCCAAGGATGAGTATCGTTATTTAAAAAATCAATTTTTTTTAATCGATTCAAAATCTGAAGAAGGAAAAGGCACGAGTAAGGGGGTTGGCGGAGGGGTAGGAGAGGGTCGCTTCCTATTTCCCTGTTGACATCCCAAATAGGAAAACGGACACTTCTCGTATAAACTACGTTCTACTAAGAAACATTGGAAATTTAAATGAAACTTTGCAAACGTTTATAATAAAATCCTCTTCCTTCCAATACTCTTTGAAAGATATTAAAAATTAACAAAATAAAATGCTGCTGTAGAAACCACGTTCCAGTAATGTTTTACACGTACAACACGTTCTTAAATTTGTATGTGGCCGGAATTGTGACATATTGGTTCATTCTTGATTGAGTAGGGGGAGGGGGGAGTTACCCACCCATCATCCCCTCAAAACAGCCGACCCCAATACCAAATCTCTATATCGCTTATTCTCGAAAGTAGAATTTTGGAAGCAGAAACCTCTCTGCCTACCTGATTCTCCAATTTATAAGGACAGCTTTAGTTTACTTTACTCTATGCGTTCAATAATATATAGAATATAAACATCCCTTTATTTTTTGTGATTTTATTTTTATAGATTCTCTTCGATTTTTCTGAATGAAGTTATATGATGTTATATTTTGTAGAACTCCACAAATTGCAGTGCGTATATCAGAACGCCTTTAGCCAACCGATTTCAAGACCTTTCGAAAGGCGGAATATGAGAAATATGGTACATCATGTTCAAAACACTTTTTTTAGTTCTAAGATAAAAAATACTCAAGATTTTCAAGAGTGCTAAATTCCATGTTAAAAATGACAATAAAAATGCTGACAAACAAAAATAACCTAACACTTAGGTTATACACAAACACAAGTACAAAATTAGGTGGTCCTGATACATCTGGTCGGGCGGAAATCTCATGCTGACCACAAGTTTAACCCTTTAGCGCCGGGGTCTGCATATATACGGGCCTACTGGGGTGTACCTCTATACTACTACGTCATTCCATTCACCTTTTTTCGGTTCATTTATGGTTTCTTTGACTCTGAGCGGTAGAAGCAAGAGTGTTTGACCTTTGAAAATGTTTACATTGAACATCTGCCGTCTATAGGATGGCGTTTCACCCTTCCCCTTTTCAGGAAGTCACCCCTTTGTCTTTGCCATTTTTGTGGGCATAGCCATTTAGCCATTGCCATAGGCATTTAGCCATTGATTGCATTGACTTGTGATTTTTCTTTTCTTTTTGTCACATAGAAGTAATAGTAATAAGGTAGAAGTAGAAGCAGTAGGTGTGCATTTACTGACAAATAACTATTAGAAATAGTGACCATAAAAATTCACTAAAAGGTATACAAAGATAGACAAAAGGTACGAAAGTATACCTAGATATTAACATTGTCAGATGCAATTAAATTCAACAAACAATTCCTCCGAATTTGATGAAATTTGGGAGAATTTCGAACATGTTATGCTTTTTAGAAGAAAGGCAAGTCAAAGAAGCGAAAATGTGGAAAATAAGTCAGGACTGGGGAGCCGCTTGGGCATTTGAATCCCAGGCGCTAAAAGGTTAATGGTGAGCGGTCTCCGACTCCACCTTCACCAATATCTATCTCAAGGAGTCAGATATTCGAGTCTGACTAGTAATAAATATTTAACCAATTATCTAATCGAGCGCAGGTACTTAGATTTTTAAAACATGATACAAACATTTTTATAAACTCACTTCAACTCGGTTAGCAGAGGCTTGTAATCAATATCGATGGTGTCCATAGCCCACTGTTCTTTTAGAGGTTCGTTTTGTGGTTCAGTGAATATTGGGCCAACGTTACGGGTGTTCGCATAGTCTCTACCATACCAAACTTTAAGCTCTTCTTTAGGATTAATTTGCCTGGTGGTGGAAAAAAATAGATTTCTTTCGTGCTGAAGCAAAGCGAGATTTTGCTCTTCGAAGGACTTGGCTGGTCTGACGTATCGCATCCAGTTAGAGAGAACTGAAGGAGCACAAAAGTATGTTTAGTGTAAGTAATCTACTATAAAATACGTATCAACTGCCCATACATTTAAGAAGAGGACATCGTGCCAAGTGCTTTTGGTATGATTAATTCAGCTTGTCCACATAGAAGGTGAACGGTAGGTGAATGGTGTGTGCTTATGAATCACGAGTGAGGGGATTTAATCTCGAGTTGAAGTTTAAAGATTAGTAAGAATTAGAAAGCTTCCAGTGACATTGGTTATTAAAAAAAAAGAAAAAAAAAAAAAAAGGTGAACGGATATCAAGTCGTTCCACGACACAAAGGTACGTAGGTACATGGATATTTCTTGTATCCAGTTCCATTTAGAATTTCAGATAGTCTGCAAGGCACTTTTTGTTGGAAATTATTTGTAGAATCCAACCTCAAGTGACATACACAAGCACACATATACAATTACGTCAGATATTCCCAACATACATGCAATGGGATCTAGACGACAAGTTACTGGTCTTAGAAGCCAAGATTGTAGGTATTACGTATTAGCACAACTGCATCCATACCGGAGAACAGTTAACACGGTTGACTAACACTTTATTTTATGTCTCAAAACAACGTAATATGAAATTAGGACAAACAATCGACAATTTCAGAGAAAATGAGCCCTCTAAGTATATACAAAATCCACTTACAATCACTTGTAGTGTCAACCCTTACTAGGGTGTGATCCATCTCAACGAGGTAATGCAATTTCTTAGAACTTCGGTTACCATCGTCAGCAATATAATTGCCTTGGAGAGGGCCAAATAATGTTCTTCTAGGAATGTGTTTTCTGGCATAAACCCCTGAACCTGTAACACAAAATATTGCAACTTTAATCTGAAACTAGTCCCTATTAGTTAGTAACAAATATTGAACTAATCAATTAAAAAACTTACTCCCTTTCTTGAATTTAGAGCTGCTGGAATGTTTCAAGTACAAGAACTTGGAAGGGAGTGTGGCCTTTGCCCTGCACTCTACAGGCTCATCATGTATGAATTCCCATCTTTCATCCTCCTCAGATTCTGGAGCAGCATACATGGGATCAACTGAAAAAATACGAGTTAAATTTTATTGGCAAATATACGCAAATATAATTGGAATATGATGCGAGTAGCGAACTTTGTTTGTACAGTTAGTGCTTCTATTTATACAGAATACCTAATTAAGAGATGAGGGGGGGGGGGGGGGATTGGGGAAAAAGGTGAGATGAAGGTTCTCTAGGATATGGTAGGTAAATGGATGGAGATTAGCGTCTGGACAATCAATGCCAGTAAGACGAAGTATATGGTAATAAGTAGCCATAAAGAAGTTGCGTCGCAGCTTTACCAAAAAATACATAGAAGTTGCTCGAAGCAGCTACCTTCTAACGACTGTAGTTGCCCCCATCCAAAAAGAGTGTCGTCAGTACTTGGGTGATGTAATTGACAGCTCTCTCACCTAGGAAGCTCATGCCGAATATATAGGACAGAAACTGGATAGATTATCCTGGGACTAGCACCCATAAACACACAGGCGATGGACCAGTCAATGTAAGAACCATTGTAAGACTCATGAGAACAGGGGAACGGAAGCACAATTGCCATAAGTTAACTCAGAACTGACAAACCAAGTAAAGGTAACCAATTAATGGTTTCACAAAACCTGATTGCACCAGCTACATTGGGGTGTTTGGGCATGTTCTACGCCAGAAATGAGAATGCCATATGATGAGCTTCAAAATACATACAGTTGGAAAGACACAAAGCGAGAAAGAAATAAGACGTGGTAAGCAGCATGGTAAGACGTTAAAAGAAATAGAGATAACTGGGATAGAATAGTCCTGAGATCACAACAGTCAAGACTCAAATATAATTCAAGGAGGTTGTTCTGTAACTTTTGGAGATATAGAAATCTCCCTGGCTGTTTTCTATTCAATCCTGGGGGGGGGGGGGTTCCCAGTAACTTTATTTCTATGGGAAAAGTTTTCCATAGTGGAGATACGCCGCCATTTTTGCCTGGGAGAACTTCTCCAGGAGTTCTGTAAGCCTCTAACCTCTAACTCGAAATAAGCCGCCATGTTTTGCTGTGGATAAATTCTCCAGGAGTTCTGTAAGGCAGTTATCTTCTCTACTGTAGTTTATCTTATGACCACCTAAGAAGGTAGTGAGAAGATTTCCAGATGAGGTTAAGTGTATTTACATAGAGATTTTGGTATTTCCTCATTCTATATCACTCTGTAATTCATTAAGTTATATTTTTTATAATTGATGTATTGAATGTAAATTTAATCCATGAGTTTTGTGGTCCTTAATGTTGAAGTGAAAAAAATTAAGAAATTTGTATTCATTTTGCTGCCACAAGAGTTGAACCATTGCAGTTCTAGCCGTAATGCCTGCAACTAAATACTCGTGGTTAGTTTACTAATGTTGTTTAGCCTGTTAGTGGAATATTAGTCTACTGGAAAAGTAATCAACTGTTGGTTATATCTCCAAAAGTAATAGAACACCTTCCCTGGATCCATATTTGAATCTTGACAGTCTTGACTGTTGTGATCTCAGGACTATTCTATCCCAGTTATCTCTAATGCTTTCAATGTCTTACCACTTGCTGCTTACCACATCTTACTTCTTTCTCGCATTGTGTCTTTTATACTGCATGTTTTTTGAAGGACATTATCATTTCTGGAGTAGAACATGCGCAAACTCCCCAATGTAGCTGGTGCAATCAGGTTTTGTGAAACCATTAATTGGTTACCTTTACTTGGTTTGTCAGTTCTGAGTTAACTTATGGTAATTGTGCTTCCGTTCCCCTGTTCTCACGAGTCTTACAATGGTTCTTACATTGACTGGTCCATCGCCTGTGTGTTTATGGGAGTCCCAGGATCCAGTTTCTGTCATATATTAGGCATGATCTTCCTAGGTGAGAGGGCTGTCAATTATAACACCCGAGTACTGAAGACACTCTTTTCGGATGGGGGCAACTACAGTCGTTAGAAGGTAGTGGCTTTGAGGAACTTCTATGTATTTTTTGGTAAAGCTACGATGCAACTTTTTTATGGCTACTTATCATCATATACTTCGTCTTACTGGCATTGATTGTCCAGACGATATTCTCCATCCAATTACCGACCATGTCCTAGAGAACCTTCAACTCAGCCCTTTCCCCAATCCTCCCCCCCTTCCCCAAGAAGGCAGTGAGAAGATTTCAGATGAGGTTAAGTGTATTTACACTGAGATTTTGGTATTTTCTCATCCTATATCACTCTGTAATTCATTGAGTTATATTCTTTATTATTGATGTATTGAACGTAAATTTAATCCATGAGTTTTGTGGTCCTTAATGTTGAAGTGAAAAAAATTAAGAAATTTGTATTCATTTTGCTGCCACAAGAGTTGAACCATTGCGGTTCTAGCCGCACGGGCAGACCAGATAGCACAAAGGGGGGCCTCAATGCAATTCATTGGGCTGGAACCCCTTCCTGGGTATAGCAAAAGGCTCGGTAAAAACCGCTTTGTGGGAATGGATAAGGAAGGAACACAAACGGCTCTGGGATAACATCCCAGAACAGAAACAAGGAAAACTGGTAATGAATGCACCCTGCCACCATAGGAGTGCAGCCGCCCCAAATCTCTCGAGTAGGAAAATAAAACTCTTGGTGGGAATGGTGACTGGGCACGGGTGCTTCAGGAAACATCTGCACAGGATTGGAGCCTACACAGGTGATCCAGTGTGCAGAATGTGCGGAGAGGAGGAAGAAACCGCCTCTCATCTTCTCTTTGAATGCCCAGCACTCAAAGCCAAACGATGCAGAACCTTTGGGACCCTTGACCCAGGGGAGATAGTATCGGTAGATGACCTTGTGGGGGAAATTCTCAGTCTGGTGGAGAAGGGGGATTGGCTCCAGAACCTATAGGTTGGAAACAGGGGAGAGAACGGCACAATAAACCTCGGTTTCGGTGTGGCGGAGGGGGAAACCGATCCCTCCCATGGACCCTGAATTAAAATAATAATAATAAGGTATATGCCATTTTATCTTTTAGAGTTAGCTGTATACCATTTTATGTAGATATGGGGACAGCAAACTCCAAAACAATATTACTTAGAAACAGACAAGGTCATACACACCGATAGTCAGGCCATCATCAAAGCATTGATTAGTCCTTTGGTTAAAGAAGCTGAGGACAAACTGAATGTCAATAATAAAGTGTATGTCTAGTGGGTACCCGGGCATGAAGGACACTTTGAAAACGAGTAGGTACTTAGATAGCCTCGCTACACTGGGGTACCAAAGGACCAAAATCAGCACTAGGTATACAAGCAACGCATTTAAAACTAAACACATGGGCCATGAATGAATGACCTTACACAATTATGGAACTAAGAAATAGCTAGATGTAGACAGTCTTGGTGTGCGATTCCCGACTATGATAAAACTCGTTCGGAATGGATGATAAATCACAACCAAGAACACAAATGAAAAACTTATAGGAGTCCTTGCAGTCCATTTTGGCTTCGAGAGGACCACATTTCTCATGTCTGAGGTAATCAGAGACAGATTCTGGAGAGCTAGGCCACAGGCCCTAGGTCATTCCACAAACACAATCGA
Organism: Adelphocoris suturalis; assembly: GCA_030762985.1. Taxonomy (NCBI): domain Eukaryota; kingdom Metazoa; phylum Arthropoda; class Insecta; order Hemiptera; family Miridae; genus Adelphocoris; species Adelphocoris suturalis. The sequence goes on along the minus strand of CM061043.1, from coordinate 84,740,921 downwards.
CTGGATAAGAATAAATTTGTTGACTATAGCTACCAGCTTGTTTTCTTCGGAAGCCCCATGCAGTCACTCACTCACTGCTCGGGGTTTCCATTGGAAAAGAGTTTCAGGCTCCATGATCGGCTTATACTCTCCCTCAAAAAGAGGCCCCAAAAGAGGATTCCACCAAGTACCCCGAGTTGGAGTCGTCACAAGCCAATCTTTTGCTCAAATCAGCAAATTTTTTTATTCTTTTCCACTCAATATCTCTGAGGGAAGCACGTTCAATTATATGATACCCAAATGCCTCCGTTCTGGATCTCCAGTACCGGTCGCATCTGCAAAGAAAGTGCTCTGCGGAATCCTCCTCGAGTCCGCAAGAGCACATAGGTGAGATGTTGTTACATCTATAATACTCGTATTTAGCATCCTACGGAAATCATAATGTCCGGTGAGGATGCCAATCATAGTTCTAATTGAATTTTTACTTTTACTTAGAAGCCAATATGCTCGTTTGGGATCGGAGGACATAACAAGCATTCTGGTTTGTCTATATTTAGCTGTTTCTCAACTCCAGAGAATGTTAAGGTCCTGCGTGACCCAGTTTTTAATTTTAGTTTTACAGGCATTTTTGGAAATGCAGATGGAAGGAGAAGGGCCAAGAAACTGTTGTCCTGAGCCAGCTCGCGCTAAACCGTCCGCTTTAACATTGCCTTCATGATTCTCATGACCAGGAATCCATTTAATGGTTATTTTGTTGTTGTGAAGAAACAAATTGTTAAGGTATTTCTTTGTTTCCCACACCAGTTTTGAGGTCGTGAAGGGGTTCAGGAGTGCTTTGATGCTGGCCTGACTATCCGTAAAAATGTGAATGTTTTTGTTATAAGTGTTGTGGTTTTGTAAGGTGACCAGGCACTTGTTGATAGCATAGATTTCTGATTGAAATACAGTTGCATATTTGTCAAGGCTATAAGAGCCTGCCACTTGAAGGCATGCAGTCAGTAAGGCAAGTCGTATGACTGTGATAAGCGTCAAGAAAGCCCATCTTAACGAAAGACAATAATAAGCTCTACGCATTTTAGAACAGTTCGCGGGTGGACAATTTCAAGTGTTAACATTATATAACCCATATTAGGTAGGATCGTATAGCGGGGTACAGTTAATAAACCAATTCCTGCTCTGCCACAAAAGCCCTCGATTTTGAATTTCAAACATAGCTCAGTTTACCAAAAAAAATACGTCTGACAAGGTTGTACACAGTCATAACTTGGCTTTTGAAGAATACGGAATCATACTTAAACCTCTTCGCAAGCTCTACGCATTTTAGAACAGTTCGCGGGTGGACAATTCCAAGTGTTAACATTATATAACCCATATTAGGTAGGATCGTATAGCGGGGTACAGTTAATAAACCAATTCCTGCTCTGCCACAAAAGCCCTCGATTTTGAATTTCAAACAGCTCAGTTTACCAAAAAAAAAAAAAAAATACGTCTGACAAGGTTGTACACAGTCATAACTTGGCTTTTGAAGAATACGGAATTACACTTAAACCTCTTCGCAAGCTCATCCACAATTTTAATTACAATTTTCTTGTTTACTCACCATTCATCTTTTATCAGAGTGAGATCAACCTGAAAGATGTGAACCACCGAGACAATGTCAAATGATCGTAAGAATGAATTTTTGTAAGCAGCACTGACACTGGAACTTAGACCCACTTGAAATCAACTGATAGTAACGAAAAGTAAAGTAGTAAATCAGGAATTTTATACTAAATTCATACGAAATCGTCCACCTAATCACGCTAGTGCATCACAAGTCAAAAAACAACAGAATTGACGTCAGCATTGAGGTTGCGGTTTTCCAAAAATCAGCCTCACTCAAAATGGAATGTTCTGATTTGTAACTATGACGTTTCCAAAGTTCTACCGTGGAATGCGGCTCCGAACCTGAGAAGCTCAACGTAGAGCGCAGCACCTTACTAATTTGCTCTGCAGTACCTTCCCTTTGACTTCAGTCGTAATGGACAAAAGGTATTTCCCGGTTTTTAACGCATTTACAAAAAAGCGCAAGTGTATTCACTTTATCCGTTAATGTATGTAGGTATGTACCTATGCATGTACCTATGAGTATCCTCGTAAAAGTGCTTAAAAACTCAAGAATGGCTCGACCGAATTTGACGGGATGGGTCGCAAAATGATCAGCTAGTCATTCAAAATGAAGAGGTTGGGAAAATCTTCATCAGAAGAGTGAGCTATGTTCGTGATTCGAAAAATCCAATTTCAATGCTATTTTTTATCCTGCAAAGCTGAAATTTCGAAAGGAGCCTCTGGATTTTAACTTGCTTACCACCCCTATCATCTGAGTAAGCTATTAACACTAATAATTATAAAAACATTTATTGAGCTTTAGGGATAAGTCCATGACTACTCACTTAAACAACATTAAACTCATAAAAAGTTCCAGTCATGATCGTGTGAGTGAATTTGTGGAAATTATTACTCCTATTATTATGTTGCATTGTTTTGAAAATTGAGGACTTTGAGTGAAAATAAATTATTAACTACCAAATTTATGGCAAATAACTTGTTCTAAATAATAATTTGCTACAAAAAAAGTGATTTTGGATTTTTAACTTTTTTGAAGTTTCTGTAGGTATTTTAGCACATTTTAATGGAATTTAAGTACATTTTTCAGCAAAATTTCGTACATAAATTTTAAATGTTCTATTTTATACTTACTAATTTTTATTTGAACAATATTCTGCTGAAAAACATTAATTTAACAATTTATAGCAGTTTTTTGCTACTTTTAGTGATATTTTTCAGCACTTTTTTTTAAATGTAACCAATTTAATGAGCTCAAAAAATGCTGGCTAACGAACTCGTCCTTCTATTTGTGAAATTTGATTTTTTGAGCAATAACAGAATTTTTATCTCAATCCTAAGAAGAGTAATTGTCTGGAAGTACACACTTTTTTTTTCAAAACTGTCCTCAAATGCGGAGGGGCCACACCATTAAATTTAAAAATAAACAAATAAAATAAAAAAGTGTGGAGGACAAACAGGTTTACCTGACGCCGGCCCTTGGGATCAAGAAAGCTGAAGGAAGAGAAGAGAGAGTGGGATGAAAGAAAGTGCCCCTATAAAACGACCACCAGTTCGAGCAATAACCCCTCAGGACGTGGGTGGTGATACCACAGAGCACTCCCGCCGAGATCCCCAGCTCGAATAACTCCGTGGCACTTTTCCCGCACTACACCCCACTCCATGACATGGTTGCAGCCATGACCTTGATGTTATTGGTCACCACTCCTTTTAGCTAGGAAATCGCTTGCCGCAGGTCATACTTATTTATTTTAGCCCACCAGGTCTGCTCCATGTCCACGCTGCCACTGACAACCTAGACATCCAGGATTATGGTAGACCCATAATTATGGGCTTGACAGCAACGATATCCGGCTCCTTGGCATGTGTCTCTCTCTTTCAACATCCCAACCGCTGCAATCTGCTTGGCAACCGCATCGTGACGAAGAATGCGGCCACTGTGAGTACGAGGACACTGCTGCACCACATGACACAGATTCTTATTTTTACCCCGGCAGGCACATCAAAGGGTGTCCACTGTCCCGCAATTACTCCGTGAACACCTCATTGAGGTGGCTGGTTTAGCCACCCGGACGGCATGAAAACGGCAGTAGTCCCGGGCCCCAATGCCCTCTGAAGCCCATTCCACCCACTGGGAAGAAATGGGGGATTCAGAGCACTGTCCGAGTTCTTTACCATCTACTGACTCAGCACAGCAGCCAACTCAGTAGATGAGCTGGGTATTGGAGCAGTTGGTGTTGCTCGGTCACACCACAACAACTGCTGCCTGACAAAGTCCAGGTAAGCAGCAGTGCGGGCGACCTCTCAGCTCGAGCCCCGAAAGGGGAGCAAACACTGGCGGCCTAAAAATGGGATGGTTGCTGAGAGAGAGACAATGCCGAGCCCACTGGCCTTGACCTGTGCGTGGTGGACATAGGCACTTGGGACACCAGGTGGGAAGCCTAGCCAAGAGCGCACAACAGAGCGAACTTCATGATCTAACTCTAGCAGCCTCCCCGCAGTAAGCCTACCAAAGACTAGCCCATAGGTTAGCTTTGGCAGTAATTACGTGCAGAAGAGATGCAGCTTCTGCTGTGGCTTCAATGGAGCCTTGGTGATAAGAGCCAATGCTCCACCAAGATCCATACGGCTTGCAGCATGGTGGCCACACCCATGAAGTCAACTTCAAAGTACCGCCAAACCTCCAATACGGATCGGGTGGGGATGGGTGACTGTCCTATGACAAAACATTCCTCATCCACCACCTTCACCTGATCCTGGTGACCCGAGGGGACCAAGGAGACCGACCCACACTTATTTGGGTTAACCACCAAACCACACCTGGCTAGCTGCTCATCAATGGCATTGAGGGCAATCTGCAAACCCTCATGGGTTTCGGCGAGTGGGATTACATCATCCGCAAAAGCCAATGCACCTACTCGCACCCCAGGGGCAAGATCAAACCCTATCTCAGATGGCAGCTTACCCAAGGCCGTGTCAACAACCAGGTTAAAGAGGAGCGGTAGAAGAGGATCCCCCTGGCGTACCCTGTGCCCAATGACCACACATCCTGACATCTCGCCTTGTGCCTCGAGCACCGTCACACCTTCCTGGTACAGGCAGACAACATACTCGAGCAGGTGCCCCAAACACCACGAAGACAATCGGTCAGGGCAAAATGGCTAACAGTGTCAAAGGCCTTAGCGACATCCAGAGCGGCAAGATGGAGCTGCCATTTCTTAATACGGGCCAGAGAAATGACAGTTTGGAGAACTGTAAGGTTCTCCGCTGTGCCATCTGCTGGCAGAAATGCTCTCTGGACCTGGACGTCACCTATGACACCAGCCGCTTGGAGGCGAGACGTCAGAATCTTTTGGAAGTGGGGGAAGACTACAGATGATATAGATATTGAGCAGTAGCCGCCAGGCCCACTTAACCTTTTTTTTTGGAATGAAAATTGTCCGAGCACGGGCCAACGCTTTGGGGGGTCTTCCTGATAGAAGTAGCGGGTTGAGGATGAGTAGCTTAACTGTCTTTGGTGCTTTGTTCCAGCGTTGGGGAGAAACACCATCATGTCCAGCAGAATTGGAGTTTTAGACACGGCACTTATGTGCCTCGTCATGAAGCACCAGCGAGCACATGGTGCTGCGCAAGGAATCGCTGGTGGAAACTAGGGGTAGCACCGGCTCACCAAAGTTGTGGCTGGGAGCACTCAAGAGTGGCTCCCAATAGTCCACAAACTCCAGGAGAGAGGGCAAAACTTGCTCATCCCCAGCTCCCTCCAGTACCTCTGCAGCTACACTAGCCGGATGCTTCCTCCACAACTTCTGGACCCGCTGATATTCCCGCCTTCTTGCTTGGCTCGCTGCACTGCGACCACCAGGAGGCACCAAAGTAAGAGGATCCCCTCCCTGATGCCTCATCACATTCGCTTCTTCAACCCATGGGAATATCCTCTGCATATAGGCTGCAACCTCGTCCTCCAAGCCTTAAGGCCCCTCAGCAGCCCGCCTCGCCAGATCCTGCTAGTAGGCAATCTCATAACCTTCAATACAGCCCACCTGCTCCCCAAGCATCAATACTTCAGTCTTCAAGAAGACCAGAGGTCCTGGGGGAGGATTGCTGAATGGCCGGCTGCTGCCCATCTCTGTCGGGGATGCAGGAGAGGCCCCACTGCTATTTGCCAGCATCGCATCCTGGACAAGCTGCTTATAGTGGGGCCTCAGGCGAAGAGATTGAGTGGCAGAAAGCGTGGGCATGGGAAAATATGCTTGCAAAAAAACATTAATATTTCGTACCCCATTAAGCACAGCCTCTGCCTCCTCTGCTGCCATTTGCTGCAAATCCTCAGAAGCATACCTGGGCCGCTCTCGCTCTATATCAATTGCAGCGTTGGCCTGTACAGGATGCTTCTGCCAGACGTTTGCACTGAGGCCATGCTTGGAACTGAAGGCTCTCTCGCAATGGGCACACTGGTGGGCGTTTGCTGAGGCAGTGGAAGAGGAGGAGCGATAGGATTATGAAGAAGAGGGAGAGGGCGGCCAACACCCCTGCCTGGAGCGCTCCCGAGCGCCTCCCTCAGAACCCCGCTTGCCAATGGGCAGGCGGGGGTTATGAGATTCTCTTGAATTTTCTGACATAACGGGGTAAACATTAAAAAAAGGGTCAGGGGACCCGTTGACATTAGCCTTCCCCATAATCGCCAGTGGGTCATTTTGCCACCCTCTGTTCACCCAGAGGGTGCCCGGGTTTGACGTTGGGGACGTATGACCTTAACTTGGGTAGGGATATGAAGGAGCTCCGAAGAGATAAAAACACCTACAGTTACCCTACCCGACAACATAACACAACACTACACTGTGCTGCATTGGGCCAATGAGAGACTGGGACGTTTGCGGGCCCCCTTCTCCTCCTCTTCCCCCTCTCATAGGTGAATTCACAGATGATTCACAGTTCCCCCTTCACTGTGAGCTCCCACAAATCACTATCTGCGAATTCTCCTATGCTATGGGTCAGTCTCACATAAGCCCGCCACTGCCTCATCCCGCTCCTTATGCACTTCTAAAACCTGATAGAGCTCTACCTATGGTCAAAACGAATTCATTGAACACATTTACTTACAAGTTTGATGGAAGTGTGTGATGGTCAGTGCAGTGATAACTAGAGTCATCAGCATCCCTGTTGGAACGGAAAAACTGGAATGAGGGGCTCACAATCCGTTGAGGAATATTTGAACTAACTTTTGTTCTAGCTTCCCCCCCTGTTCCAAGTAAGTATTACCACCTTAAAGCACTGATTTTTTTAAGCAAATGTTTCTGAATTAAAATTATTTATTACTAATATAAGTCTCATTTTCAACTAGTATTGATAAGGTTGATGGTGCGGGAAACAAATTGTAGAGCAAAAAGGGGTGACCACTGAGTAAATAAGAGTTGACTCAAGGTACTAACAAGGGAGAAGTCATGTCAACTATCATATTGGTAAGGTCCTTCGCCCTTTGGTGTCCCTAGCGGCGGGCTTTGTTAGTTCAAAGCCCCTTAGGTGCATTAAACCTCCATGTCAACAGGCCAAATCTGATACAGCATTTGGCAATCCATCGTGGATGCGATTGCAGCTCAGCCAACGGACCTCTCTACCGAATCTCCCACCGCGAAACAGCACACTTGATGGTTGTTTCGTTCTCTAACATCCTTATCAACTCCATATGAACTAACGCTTGTTTCTTACTATTCAGGTTAGTTTGCAAATCAGCTGTTTGAAGTGATTTTCTCTAATCGTAAAAGTTGGGCTGGTTACCGTAAGACTTTATTCTCAATTAAATCCTTTCTCGTATCCAAATTAGTCAGCTTCACCATGGTCAGTCAAGCAGTAAATCCAGACCCAACTACTCTCTTCAATCCTGATCCTGATGCGATTCCAAGCGTTTTGGGTGACAAAATCGGTGGCTTGATTGGAGGTGTTCTAGGTTTCTCAATGTGTGTTCTCCATCGTTATATGAGCAGGAGACCTGCTTTCAGCGGTAAGTTGTTAAATCAAAACCGTTAGATATGTAGTCAGACGTAAATTTCAACCTGCAATACTGTACAATAGCTACTTGTGGCTTGAGCTCTTTGGTACATACCCTTTACTGCAGTAGCAATCTCCCAGTTCTATCAAGCTCAGTGAAGTTAGCAACGGCCCATATTTCCGTTGATAATGGACGAATTGCGTCCAAATTTCACACATACACTCTGCAGCCAGACTGGCATCTCCGAATGAGGTTGGTCACGGCGTACCTACCCCGGGGGCGGCATTACTCTCTTCCCGTGAATGTGCCGCAAAACTAACTATCAGAATTGGTTTCAGCACCCCAAAAACCCCCTATGTCACTATTTTCGTTGAGACTGGCAGTTTGGGAGAAGGGGAAAGTGGCATATTTAACCGGCGGGGCACGAACAAGCGGACTAATAGCATGATAGCGTCATACCTCCAGCAACGGTCGTATTTCCGTTAATTTCGGACGAGTTGCGTCCAAATTTCACACATATACTCAGTACCCAGACTGGCACCTCCGAATGAGGTCGGGCTCGACATCGACATACCTACCCTGGGGGCGGTGTTACGCACTTTTCGTGAATGTGCCCCAAAAATAACTATTAGAGTCGGCTTCAGCACCCTAACAAACCCCCTGGCACTATTTTCATTGAGACTGACAGTTTAGGAGGGTGGGAAAACGGGGGTGAGAGTGGGGGCGGTTATAAGGACTTCCTATGAACATGCCGCAATACGAATCATTAGAATCGGCTTCGCCATCGCCAAAAATCTATCTATAATCTATATTGATTCTGTCTACTTTAATGAGAGCGTAAAATTTTCGAATTTAATGCAGGGGCACGAACAAACGGACTAACAGCATGATAGCGTCATACCTCCAGCAACGGTCCGTATTTTCGTTAATATTGGTCGAATTGCGTCGAAATTTCACGCATATACTCAGCAATCAGACTGGCACCTCCGAATGAAGTAGGGCACGGCGTACCTACCCCGGGGCGGCTGGTATTATTTCCTTCAATTGCAAAATGATTCGGGATCTAAAAATGGTGAGGTTAGCTCAGTAAAACTAGCAAAGCAATCCCATAGAACTCGATCTTAGTATTGCGTAATAATGTCTGTATTTTAATTAGTTACTGCTAATACCCTTAAATAATGTAATCACTCATAAACTCCCACATTCTCTCTTATCCCATATTAAACATATCATTCTTATTCGTAGGAATCCAACTTCACTTGGCTGTTACCGCATTGTCAGGGGGCATTAGCCATTTAATTCATCAGAGAAAGATCCGGTACAATCAGGACAGAGATGCTGTCTTCCGCCATTACATCTCACTGCACCCTGAAGATTTCCCCCCTCCAGGTAAGAATTCTGATTTTTATCTGAGCTTCGTTCTAAGTGTGCGTTCTGCAAGTTCGGAACGGTTCTAGGCAAGCGCACAGGGGCGGCCGGTGAGGGGGGGCATCGGGACATTGCCCCAGTACTTTCGGGAAAATAGTCACAAACTAGAACGAAGCCTTTACAAATAACTCATCGTTTCAAATTAGAACAGAAAAGGCTTTAGCTCCATGCTGTGGCTCGAAGGTGGATGCTAGAAGGAATAGGTTTATGCCAAGGATCCATCTACCAGCGAAAAAGTACGTAGATTGCGATATCACTCTATCGAGAGGGAAATTTCGTCGATTCAGGTTAGACTGTGAAGGGAAATAATTGGGAAATAACGGGCAAGGAACGGGAAATGAAGGGCAAGGAACGGGAAAAAGAGGTCAAAATGGGATATTTCCTATGATTTTCGGGGCCGTGCCCCAGACAGGGTTTCAACTTTTCTAAAGACCGTAGAATGACAAGTACGTCATGAGTGGTTTTCACTAGAGGGGTTTCTGTTTATTCCGTTATCCAAACTGATTCTCTTCTGGTCATTCCATGATTCAAGGATGTGAACTACTTCTAGTTTCATTTTTTCTTTTACTCTGTGATATCTTCCCTACCATCCATGCTAAAAGTTCTAAACTACAACAACCTCTAAAGAGTTGAGAAGTAAGATTCAGCTCCTATGTTACATCCTTACTTTTCTATTCTGTAATCTAGAATCCTAGGTATTCTGCTTTTTCAAATGTGAAAATGTGTTCATATTTCTCTAATACATTCCCAGTTCCTATAATATGCACGTCTAATCTTTGAATGAGGATCGGTAGATTGTATGTTAGTATGTTGAACAACAGCACCTGGCGCCTGATCGGAATAAGGATTTGGGACTTAACCCGTTCAACGCACCACCCGAGACTGTCTCGGAAAAATACGTTTTTTACCAGGCGCCCCCGAGACTGGCCCCTCTCCTAAATTCTCCTCATTTGGTTACCCCTCTTTGGCGACTGCGGTTTGGGAAGTGTCTCAGGGAAGTATCTACCTCATTACTCAATTTTGCCCAAAAAATTTACAAAAAAATTTTTTTTTATCGTCAATAATTCGTAAGTAAATATTGTAAGTAATTCGTGTAGGCGAGGGAATGGCGAGAGCGAAGTTGAGGAGCATTGAACGGGTTAAGGTAAGTTTCCTTCACATTTTATTCCATATTATCGTTTGTACATACCTATATATTAGCTTTGTTTTTACTTACATTATTAGAAGTAGGTAGCAATATTTCCATCCCAGTCAAACACTGTGGCGAATTTGCAATCAAAATCCTCTACAGATGGTAATTATGAGGATATGGGGATTAGGGTGTTCATTAAAAGTTTGGGGAGAGACACCCCCTCACTTTAAATTAACACAAGTTGCTAAAAACGGGAAGGGAACTCATAAATTCAACCCTGAAATTTATAGCAAATACGAATGGATCACTGGGTACATTAGAAAGAATGCTTTGTTTTGTTTCATTGCTTAATACTAATATTAGGTGGAGATGGGTTGTGGAGTCAGAATGGTGTGACTGGTATAAAACATCTGACAGATCGGATTAAATCTCACGAATCTAATTTAAAAAATCTCAATAACGTCACAGAATTAGCTTTGATTGGCCGCACAAACATAGCTAAACAGTTAGATTCAGCTCATCAACTTGCTGTACTAGAAACACAATGCGTAAGTTGACAGAAATCGATAAATACTTTCTGAAATTATTGATTGCATCATGTTTCGTGGTCTTTATGAAGTAGGATTCAGAGGCCACGATGAGAGAGATGGTTCATTGAACCGAGGAATTTTTCTGGGCTTAGTAACAAAATCAGCCAAAACTGACGACATTTTGAGGTCACATTTGGAAAAAGCTACAGTGTTCAAAGGCACCTCCAAAACCATACAGAATGAGTAACGAAAACGTCTCTGATCAATATTTTCAGTAGAATATTGATCATTCTGGATGTGTTGCATTCATGAACCATCCCCCTCCTAGGTTCATGGTTGCATTGAAGAAAAAGGTTATAAAAGGGTGAGTGGTGGTTGTGGAGTTAGACAACATTTCTATAGCCTTTTGAAACAATTTTTAATTGACGTATCACGTCACACTCCCATCATATCATCATAATTTAATTTGAGTTCTTTAATATTCCTTCAGAATTACTTCTCCTTAGTAGTTGACTAGTGCAATACAATCGAAGCCTTGATAATTTTTAATACTTCTAATAATAAAGTAGTGTAGGTGTTTTTCTTGTTAGGATTGACGATAAACAGCCAGTTTTTTTTATTGGTCCTATTGCAACGTACCTACGTCCATAATAATTAGCATGAATACGCTTTAGCCGTGACCTAACTACCGAAAAATGGCCCACGAGAGTGCAACGAAAGTAGCGCCAATAATTGTGATGATTTCCGCTTACAACGAGTCGTTGCTAGGGATATGATACTTCGTCGTTTTTCATCCCACAAAATTCGTTGACCATTCGTTCGAAAGCTCTCGATTTATCCAACCATACTATATTAACTACTGCGAAGTGCGTGGCCAACAAGCTGAGTTATGAGCATGGTTATATGAATAATTGTTTACACACAGGTGATCATTCTCAATTATTGATATTGTGAACATGATTGCAACCGCTTGTTAATTTCTGAAGATTTCATTGAGCTGGTGTTTCGATTATGTGATTCATAGCAGGTGATCCGAATATTGCGAGAACGGTTAGATTTGTGAAGCGGTGGTTAAATTATTTTAATAGGTAATTTCTATACTTTACACTATAGGAAGCTGTAATTTCGTATGTAGCCTCTTTAGCCTCTTTCTATAATAAAGTGAATGTTTACTCGCGAGTTTCTATTAGGAGATCATCATCTCACAAGAGCTCAATCGTCGTGATCATTTCTATAATAAAGTGAATGTTTACTCGCAAGTTTCTATTAGGAGAGATCATCATCTCACAAGAGCTCAATGGTCGTGATCATTTCTATAATAAAGTGAGAGCAAGGAGCTAAAACATGATTCCATGTTTTAGGATTGATGGCAGAATGATAAACAGAGTTCAGAGGCCGATGGGGGGTCGGGTTCAGAGAATCGACGAGGAGTGAGTCGTGTACGGCTAAAGCATATTCATGTTTTTTAATGCTCAAAGGAACTGTGGCTTTTTTTCTCAACTCTTTCCATGTTAGTTCGTCACACCTAGTTCCATGAACATAATATCCATCGTAACCCAATAGTATAGTATCCACACCAGCATGTAAGCCACAACCAACCAACAAATACGCAGAAACGTGGCAATAAGACCAATAAAAAAACTGGCTGTTTATCGTCATTCCTAAAGCCGGTTTCACATGGAGCGGTACGAGCGTAACAACCGGAAAGACGGAAGGCCGGAAAACCCAGTGGAGGGGGCGGCGGAATGCGGCAGGGTGTTCACATGAAGCGGCACCTTGGTGAACGGAATCATAACCTTCCTACTGAAACCCTCTCTGATCTGAAACCTCTACTTGCGGTTATCAACATTCCTGTCCAATGAGCTTGCGCTCCGCTCGACGGAACGCGGCAATGGTATAAACATTTCTACCGCCGTCCGCAGACCGCCTATTCCGGCAACATGGCAGCCACCATCCTCAACTGTTGTCCCAACAGCCAATCAGATTGCGTTCAGTCATTCCGTCTTCTGGACATACCGCTCCATGTGAAACCGGCTTTAGTAAGTAAGTAGGTCCCTATAAGATAATATTTTTAATTTAGTTTATTTAATTAATTAATTTATATTTATTTATCAATAATATTTAATGATCATGATTTATTGTCCATGGCATTTGACATAACCCAAGTGGGATTAATGTTTAGATCAAAATTAATTCACACTGAAAGCAAAAGAAATGGATGAAAAACCTCCATGCTCTTTTTGACTGTCAAATAGGTAAATATTTTTGTACCCCACTCCTTTTTCAGACCACCGGCCGCCACTGCAAGCGCAGTCGAGTTTTGTCGTTCGCAGTGCCAGAACACCCAGTTCCGGAACGCCAAGAACGCCGAGTTCCGCGTTCGCAGTGTTCTGACAGTCCCTGTTTTTTTCGGAACTGTCAGAACTCAAACGCAAGGACGTAGTTAACGCATGCGCATTTCACAATTTTTCGGATCTCGTGGAGTAAACAACTCCCTTCCTCTTCATCGAAATCATACTTTAGTCTCTATACGTTAGTATAAGTACCCATTCTATGATCGAAATGTCAACTAGCTCGTTAATTTCAGAAAGCGATAATTTCGACGATGGTGTTTGGTTCGTAAATGATGAAGACGAAGTTGAAGTTATAGTTGGATCTCATTTACATCCACGAAACTAAATTTTCTTCGAGTATACTCCTCAGGCATCGTGGATTTTTTTCTTTTTTTTCCGTTGCCATGGGGGAATAGTTAAGTAATATTCATGGGCATAATTTCTGAAAAGTAGCACCAGAAGGTAACACGAGTTGAGTGAGGTTGCAAAAATAACACAGGTTATTCCACTTTCAAGTTCTGAAATCGTTCGCAGTGCAGAACGCGGTTCTACAAGTTCCGGAACGCCCCGGGATTTCCCGTCCCAGTTCTGATGAGTTCGAGAACTGTCAGAACGCGCACTGATAACGAAGCTCTGGTCGTCTTGAATGAGACATCCTCCGGTTTTCTTCCGATACTAAATGTGTTTCAAGGACGGTCAGTCCTAGTCCCAAACGTTTTATCTATTTTAGCGAATTTACGTAAAACTTGAAGCTATTTCAATGGCTCCAAAAGAAGTTAAAATAGAAATTTCCCAAAACTTTCTTCATGAAAATCTATTTTGAAGCATTCTGAAACGATCTCTTGATTATAATGCCGTTCATAAGTACATATATAACCCTTTTTTAGGATAATACTCCTTAGGTTTAGGATAAAAACTCCGTTCGTTCACAAAAATCAAGCATTAAAAAAAAAAAAAAAGTTGGACAGTGTTTTTTGAGCATTTCAAAAATATGTGCTGCAAATATCACTGGAAATGGCAAAAACTACTAAAAATCGTTATACTCATGTTTTTAGTAAATGTAAGTCATTAGAAAGTATTTCAACTGTTAATTAATCGGAAATTTATGCTCAAAATAATGTTGAAAAATGTAGTTAAATTGCATTAAAATAGCAAATATTCATTAGTATTTAGAAAAAGTTATTTCTCCATAAAATTGATTGTAATTGAACTCTATTACAGTATAATATAGTAGGTATTGAGCTATTCTATGAATAATAACAACAGATCGCTATCTGTTCAAAACACAAACATTATAGTTTATATTTGTACAATCTTGTTAGATGAGTGCCATGGTGACTGTCCTAAATTGTTTTACACACGATTTGAATTTAATGTACCTAGTAGGTACTGAGGGTATGTAGTAGGTAGTGTGATATAGTTAATTTGTGTACATTTCACTCCCCCCACTTAAGAATTAACATTGCTCCTGTCATGATATGGGATTGCGTTTTTAGCTGAAGCAGCTTTGTCGTTGCCTTTGTCATCTACGTAGATCAGAGTTTTGCGAAATCCCTTCATTCAGATAATTTTCTTGATCAGAAAAGATCCACGAATATTAGGATTTTTGCCACAAGTTCCGCACTGCACTTATGTTTTCTCTCCTTCAATGAATTCGGGATAGGTATTAGGGTGCCAATTATCAAATTATTTTTTTCATAGTTTCATTGTATTTCATCTCTTGATATTCTGAAAATTCCTCTTCATGCAGCATCTCTTCTGTTATACCAAACATGAATTGAATTTAATGTAGTAGGTACTGAGGGTATGTAGTGTGATATAGTTAATTTACGTACATTTCATTTAAAGTTTTTTATTTCATTGCACTTTAAGTGCTCAAACTTCATAACTATTAATTAGGTAAGTGTGATACGAAAAATTACAAAAATTCGATCATACTACATACGGCTGGGAAAAGAAAAATGCTTCAATTATTAAGTATACAAATTATTTTTGTATCAGATAGCTCTTCTAAGCAGACCATTGGTCTACGGTATTACGAGGGTGAATCAAATATAAACAACTTATTTTTTTTAAATATTTATTTTGATTCTAAACACACAAACAAACATAGTTTATTTTTCTACATAATCTCCTGATTTAGAAACACATTTTTCCCTGCGTACAGGTAATTTTTTAATTCCATCCACGTAAAAAGAGTCAGGTCGTATTTGTAGCCAATTGCGCACATATGCTTTAACCTCATCATCGCTGCTGAATCTTTGCCCTCCCAAAGCTTCCATGAGAGGACCAAACACATGGAAGTCGCTGGGAGAATGATCTGGACTGTATGGAGGGTGTTCCAGTGTCTACTATCCCAGTTGCTCCAATTTTTCTCAGGTCAGGGCTGCTTTATGGGGGCGAGCATTGTCATGGAGATGAATCACTTTTCTCATCGAAAGGTCTCGTTTTTTATGGCGATATGCAAGTCTGACCTCTGTCAAAATGTCACAGTAGTATGCCACATTAATAAATTGTTTTGCGCTCATGCAAAAAATCAAGGGGCAGCAAGCCACGCTGGTAGCCAAAATCTTGCCAGCCGATAATCGTGACTTGGCTTTCACTGGTCCAGGTTCTCCTTTCTATCTCCACTCCATACTCGCTTGTTTGGACTGAGGGGTGTAGTAATGCGCCCACGTTTCATCACAGGTGACAATACGAAGAAGAAATGGGTCTCCTTCTTCCCAAAATCGTGCAAGAAGACGCTCACACACCTGAAAATGATTCAATTTCTGGTCAACTGTGGGAAGGCGAGGAACCCACCGGGCACACACCTTGCAATACCCTAGCTCATAACTTATTCCAACCTCAATTGCAATATCCGAAGTTGCTAGACGCCTATCACCACCAACAAGTTGGCGATCACTGTTGATGTTGCCCGCTGTAATGCTGGTGTGGGTTCTGCGGTCATGGCTCTGATTTTCAATACGGTCATGACCCTCCACGAACTGTATATGTCAAGCAAACACTCTAGCTTGCGACAGCGTCTGTTCCCCGAACTTTGCAATCAATCTCCTCAAGATTTCGGTTGGTTTTACACCTTCTGCAGCTAGAAACTTAATCACAATGCGTTGCGCAACAGAGGGGTGTACAGATACTGAGAGGGTCGAGGAGACTGGCTCAGGTGCTTCCCCCACTCCTGACAAACCCACCCAGCACCCCACAACAGGGGAATGTTCTTCCATCACTATTGCGCTCACTGGCCCAAAAGTCTCGTTTATATTTTATTCACCCTCGTATTAAACCCTGTCTTGATAATATATAGTACTAGAGGCCTGTTAGGGCTTGGAAAGCCCTAATCTAGTCAGTATAACAGTAGTACCTAACAGGAACTCAGCACATTATAGTAAAGATATAAGTTCTACCTATTTGCGGCGTTATGTAACCTGGTGCAAAGCTAAGGCGATGTTATTAAATTATTAAAAAATAGGAAATACCGATCAAAATGTAAGTAATGTATGCTGATCAGAAAAAACCCCATCACTTTACTCGTCCCAGAGAGTCTACCTATCAAATTTCAACTTCCTACAGTGAACAGGAATGAATTTAGCTCACTCAGCTGATCAGAAAAGACCCCATCACTACGTTTCTTACTTACCGACACTTTTGCAACAAACATGGGGCCGTGCTGATTCGGATTATATATTAAGTCCGCTAAGTTCTTCAGTTTCAATTTCGTCGTTCAGAAATAACTCTCCTAGACGTTAGTAACTACACTACGTTTCTTACTTAACTACCGTGAATTGATGGCAACTGTTGTTACCGCCGCAGCCTAATAAACAACTCTCGTTGATAAGGACTGCCTAGAACACGATCAAGGCGGGTATAGAGACGAACGGCGACACTTTTGCAACAAACTTGGGGCCGTGCTGATTCGAATGAGCAGTCTAACACTAAAATCGGACCGCGGAGTTCTTCACAATTTCAAAGACCGTTCGGAATTATATATAAAGAAGATATTACCAAGTTGGCGCTTTACGCCTCCCAATCGTGATCCCACCTTTACTGCTCCAGCACCTCTCAATTTTACGCTTTTTAATAAATGTCGATAAATTTAGAGAGAGTGCGAAAAAAAAGTAGGTCAAAAATGAAAGATACAATCATATCTAACTGATTCTATTGTGCATTATCGAAATATAACTGAACCATGTCACCTACTGGAGCAAAATAAATGAATACTGAAAGATTACTTTCTTTGTGGTATATTTATAGTCCTGCATTCAATATGTACCCCCTAGTATGGGAAACGAACGGATGAACGTACAGAACTCAGATGGTCTCATTCGTTTTATTGAACCCAGCTGTCCATAAATTAAACAAAAAACACCCTTTTATTTCGAAAGTTTTGAAGTTATCAGATTATTAACATTTCAACCCTTGATACCACCCTTTAGGGCTGGTGGAGAGAGATGCCGATGTTACTGGCACATTTCCGGCAGGTGTACGGTTTTTGAGCCAAATTTTATAAAGTTCGGCCCAGCAGTTTCTGAGAGAAGCTTCGGAGCTCATTCGATTTCTTAAATCTATGTATCTTGAAACATAAACCTTATTTTCTCGGTCGATTACAAAGGTTTATTATTGAAAATAATAAACTAAAAGTACCAAACGATAACGTTATTGTTTGCTAGGTACTGATGATGACCTAACCGTCGAAATCGATTCAACATTTTGGATCTTTATTTTTCGTAGAAATAGATTACGTTCTTTACTAACTTCCATTTTGAAATGAATTTCCTCAAATTTGTCGCGAGTGATTTAGTTCGTATGAGTGGAACTTTTTAAAAAATGTTGTGCTCCTACCAATTGCTAGTGATATTCAGCACTATTAGGATAGCCTTACTGATACCACCTCTCTCTCGAAGTCTATAGCTCAGGATGATTGTGATATTTCCTCTTATGAATGGTGTCTGAGCAATGGTCTTTTCATAATTCCCCTAAACATTCAGGCTATAATAATTTTTGATTATGAAACCATCCCCCTATTTTGATTGACCGCCATATTATACAATAGAGTGCTTTGGGCTAGCCTGCTAGATGTTTGATATAGCAGTTTTTCTCAGACTCACAGAACAAAAGTGCGCACTCGACCGATGACTCCTCCAGTCCGAAAACCCCGATGTTTCATCTTGTGATAGGTACTCTTCCTCCATACCTAACAAACATTTTCGCGGGTGTTGATGGATATCACCCGTCCACAGTTTGAGCTATGAATAGGGATAAGTTGGAACGTATAATATGAAAATACGTGTTGACCAATATGTCGTGGTTACATTGATACCGAGTCATTGCTAAGCTGGATTCACATGGAGCGGAACAAGCGCGGAAAGCCGGAAGGACAGAACGCAATCTGATTGGCTGTTGAGACAGCAGCTGAGGAGGGTGGCCGACATATTGTCGGAAGGGGCGGATGGCGGTAGAAATTTTCATACCGTTTCCGCGTTCTGTGGAGCTCCGTGCAAGCGCAGTGGACAGGAATGTTGATAACCGCAAGTAGAGGCTTCCAGTAGGAAGGTTATGATTTCGTTCACCACGGAGCACCACTATGAACACTCTTCCCGACTCCGCCGCCCCCTCCACTGGTTTTTCTGTCCTTCCGTCCTTCCGCTTTCCGCGCTCATTCCGCTCCATGTGAATCCAGCTTTAGGATACCACAGTAAAAACGATTAATGCTGTGATTTCCCAAAGGCGATACCTACCTAATATTCCTGTCTGGCAGATTCCTTTCAGATGACCACTTTATGTAATTATGGGACTCTAAGATTAGTAGTTTTTTTAAATTGTTTCAATAGAACAGTTCTAAAACTAGATAATCCACAATATCTTCGTGACTGATGTCTGAAACTTCTAATACCACTGCATTGTTTGTAAATTCCCCAATACGTATTTGGTAGGGATCTCGACCACACAAACTAATCTTGAGCTCATGACATTTCAGGTCTTCGCCAGATATCAGTTCAATATAATTCACATAAAATTTATTACCTGGCATATAAAAAGATAAAAAATACTGGACTAGGAACTGGGTAAAATGACTGTAGGTCAACCATAGATGGTTTGCCTTCCGAGGGCGCCCACGCCGTTGAACTACACGCTGAGACAACCTTTGGAGACAATCTTGATGTGTAAAATTACCAGGGAAGTGCTCGAAATTAAATTTTCCATTTAAATGTTGGCTGTCCTGCTGATCCGAATCGGAGCGACCATTTTGATTTTCCGGATAATTTTTACTACTGTCATAAAATATTACTTCTTTTTCGCATGTCGTGATTGATTCCCTTTACATTTCCTTGTACTTACTGCAGGGCTTTCTCGTCAAGCTCGTGAAATTCTTTAGAATGTCGCCGACTATTTCGGAAATAAACTCAAATTCAATGAAATTCAATAAATTATGAAAACTTGTTTGTTTCTAAAATTTTTTGAGAAACAAACCATTTGTTTATCGACTGTAAAATGCGTTTAGATTTAAAATTGTTCTACTTCCCTTGTGAGAAAACAGTATGAATTACTTTAAATTTGAAATATATAATCATGAAGTTCATTTTTAGGTAGGTGCTAGGAATACAAAAGAAAGGTATGATGCATTGAACAAAGAAGGTAAAGAAGTAGGAATGCAATTCACATATTGTTTCATTTAAAAGGTAACTGTTGAAAAATGGTAATGAAGTAGGAATGAAATTTACATAATTATTTCATTTAAAAGAAAATTTAGAAAATTCCGTTATGATTATCTATAGTTGATAAACGAAAAGTTTGCAGGCCTGTGTAACGGAGGGAAATACAGACACCTGTTTTGGGAAAAATTTCGAAAAAAATATCGCAGTAAAATTTTAAATGGTAAGAAGGTAAGAGTTCAATTTTCTCCAGCAGGCTTTGCCCTCAGAACGCAAACCATCCCTGGTCGACCTGTGAAGATTACAGAGCTCAACGTAGCCATAATTGAACATTGAATGTGAATTTCTGTGTGCATATTTCATTTTACTACAGCTGATAATGTTTTGCTGTCGATGTGGTTGCCATTTCACTGTACATAAAATAGGTGAACAATGAGGAAGTAGTCGATAAAGTAGAGTTAAAAAACTTAATTTTCATTGAAGGCAAATACCTTAGTTAGTACTTTGGGATATTTTCTGTTTCAGAACGAAAAAGGGTTGGTGAAGTTTTCAAGACCTGGTCTCCAGTCCGTTAGCTTTCTACTTTCTGTTGATTCCATCAACATTAATGTATAAATTCGTAAATTAATTCCTAAATGTAGAATTGTTCGGCATAATGGTGTCTACATTTACTTGTACATACCAACTGTTGGTTTTGTTGATATCTCAATCGTTACATGCAGTCATACAGTACAGTTTTGATGTATCTATTACAATGAGGCTTGCTACTTTTCACGAGTATTTTCCTTTCTTTCCTATGTAATAAAATACTTGAAAGGGGTGTGTAACCTACCTAGACGAAGAACAACAGTGAATTATTATTTTGAGTTATTTTTCTTGTTTTCACGAATTTTAAATCAACGTAATTGATGATAAGGATCAAACTTCTGCAATTTATAGATCCAGATATAATACAAGTTTATTTATAAAACCACTATCGGTCTTTCTCAACAGCTGGTTCGGAGTTTTTACATGAATGTTTGATGTGTCATCTACGAACTTCTGCCTGAAACATTAATAGAGAATGTGCCCGATTAGGTTAGTTTGTACTCAAAATACCTATATTCATGTGGAAATTCATTCACCTATAAAATGAAGTAATGGCGTGAGCAAAATAATGGTCTTGCTAATTAAAGTTTATGGTATCGTATTTAGTCATTTAAGGGTTGGGTTCGGGCAGATTTAAACTCTCATAATCGTGTAAAACATTGTGCCTAGTTAGTGCCTTAGTTCTAAGATATTCCAATAAATATACTAGGTATGTATTTGAAGCTGTTACCTTTAAAGTCCCTGAACCTAGGTATTAAGGTTAACATATTATTTTCTTGTGATTGAGTTACCATCAATCATTAATATGCTTTGATGAGTACATAAAGTACGACAAAATCACTTGGGCCCTCATCAAATACCATACCGATACCATAAAAACTAAGTAAAATTTTGCTGAGGGCTAATATTGTAAATTATCTACAACATTGAAAAAATATACCTTAATACCTACCTACATAAATATATATATTTTGACGGTAAAAGTAAAAAAAAAAAAAAAAAAAAAAAAAATAATAATAATAATAATAATAAAAATAGCTTGAGACAACCTGGCAGATAATAAAATTCAAAAATTTCATTTGTATGGCCTGACTTTTTAGGAAACTTTTCAATTTTAATAAGGACCGCTTCTAATTGATTGGTTTAAAACTTTGAAGGGACGTGAGGTATAAGCTCCTCTATGTACTGTATTCGCAAATAAATTTGGGATTTGATAAAAGGGGTCTTTTTGTAAATAAAATTAGTCTTTTTTTCAAATAAAAATCTCTCCACAAATGAGTTTATTTTTATAAGTTCCAGTCATGCATCATGATCGCGTGAGCTTATTATATTTATTTTTAATAGTTTAACTTACTCGTAATTGTAATTAGTTTACGAAAATTGGCTCATAAGGTCATGCTGCAATACCGGAACTGTTACAAATAATTTATGTATTTGTAAAAAGGATTTTATTTCCAACAAGACTAATTTTATTTGCAAGGAGTTCAATTTTATTTCCAAAATGATTAACTTTATCTGCAAATAAAGCACAACACAACTACGAATCTAACGAACACAACTATAATTTGTAGGTAGCGGTGAGTGGAGGTGAATGTGAGTGTACACCCACACTCAGGCTTTGTCTATGAATTCCGCCCCAAAACTTGTACAAGTATAAGACTGTATCGTTGCGATCGTTGAACGAATTATTGAGACTTGCATTTTAGTCTCAAGCTCATGAGCCTACGCCCAAATTTGACGAACTGAATCTCTGCTTCGACTAGGCTGGCATTTGTCAGCGTTTGTGTGTTCTGCTCAATTTTGGAGCTTTCAACTTGAAATTTGGTAGGGAGACTCTTTAGACATCCGTAATTAACTATATAGGTTTTGGTTGATGATCGTCGTCAAATCAAACAAAAATCGAGTTTGGTGTCGTTTTGAATAGTTTTCTCCAAACGGAATCGATTGAAACTACTATAAATTTGTTAAGAGCTGTCCTTGTCGACAATACGACTTTGTTACTGACGTCGGCCTAATTTGCCAAACAACCAAAAATCGTGTTTGGTATCGTTTTCAATGGTTTTCGGCACACAGAGTCGACTGAAACCACTATGAAAGCCTTAAAAGTTTTTCAAACTTCGTGAGGAACCTGGTGAGCGGACCAAGTTGTCTATTTGTTCAATTTCTGCAATACATAATTACGTCGCTGAAGTTTTAACATCGCTCAGTCTTTGTCAACTTCGTATAGGTATCTCAAATCTGCAGTCATATATATGGATTTTTGGTGCTATGGATTTTTTTATGGACGAGCAATCCCACTAAGTACCTTTTTAGCGCATTTTCTTAGAAAAAAAGCGCTAGCGGTATTGTATTCACTTTATCCGTGTATGTGTATCCCCGTAAAAGGTTTTTAACTCAAGAACGGCTGGACCGAATTTGACGGGATCGGTCGCAAAATGATCAGCTAATCATTCAAAATAAAGTATTTGCAAAAATCGTCATTGATAATCAGCAGCGTGAGCTGATTTCGTGATTCAAAAAATCCAATTTCCATGCTATTCATCTTACGAAGCAGAAATTTGGAACGGAGCATCTGTGAGCCAAGTAGGATAGGATTTCAACTTGCCAAATTACCCCTATAAGCTAATTTCTATGCTATTTATCCTAAGAAATTGAAACGGAACCTGAATCAGCTGAGTGAAAACTGCTCCGTTCAAGCGTGGGACATCCCCCCAAATTTGTTACTTCGTCATTCTTTGTGAAACACTTATAATCTACTTGAAAGAAAATGCGCTTAACATATGTACTGATTATTATTTTTCTTCTCTCACGCATATCACTAGTTATATTTATGTTGTTCTTGGTCCACCTCGTTGATTAGGATTCACTTGAATCTGAGTACCTAATTATTTACATGCAGATCTATCCTGATATTGATGCTTAATCTAGGACTGTAATCTAGGTTTGAGTTACCTATGTTATTTTGTCTCAACAAGTGATTCAGTTTTTTGTCTCTCCAGTAGTTGAGAAAAATGAGATATATGCGATGTTAGAACTTCAACTACGATATATTAGTAGCTACCTAATTAACTGGTCTCTTTATGACATTTTAATTCTCGAATATGATTGGCGATAACTTATTGATCGTGGCCCTCCTGCTCGCACGATACATTTCTAATAAGTTTTTGTAGGTTATAAAATAGGGCTTTTCTCTGGTTGGAGTACGGGGATCTCTGTAACTGAGAGAAATTGAGGAGCTCACATGGAAAAGCAGTTAAGTCCAAAAATCAAATTTCATAGGAACTCCCTCTGAACTCTTATCAGATATTTTTGGACATAATCTCTTCTCCATGCAAAGGTCACACATTTATTCAGGGTGCGATCTAGCAAGGACGGGAGGACCTAAGGCCGTTGGCGTGACTGTTGACTTGCACTTCGACGAAAAAAAATGTTCTTTAGATGTTTGGACTTAACTGCTTTTCCATGTCATCTCCTCAATTCTAATGGCGTGATTGAAGAAGTTATCATCCTACCTTCTGAACGGAATTTATTTTTTTAAACTTACTCATTCCATGAAGTTGGGTAATCTAATTAGATAAACTCAAGAGAATGGCCGTTCCGCGCTTAACCCAAAACTCGCTTGGGTATTCGCCAGATCTCAGCTCGACAACTACTACGAACGCTTCTCTACCTTGTGTTCCACATCGTTGAGGGTAGTAATAAACTGGACAGTCATACATTCCTGGAAAATGTATCATCTTGTTTTTAGTCATCTCCTAGTTATGGACAAAAGGTTCCTATTTGGGTGCTTAATGCGACACTTTCTTTAAAAAGTTACATTTAGGTATCAAAATGGTTTTTTATGTTCAATAATTTTATTTTTAAAATAATTTCTTCCCAATTTAAATATTTTTTTTCAGTCATTTCTATAAATAATATAGTACATATATAGGGACTTTAATAGGTAGTTCTTGAAGTTTTCTCAAAAAGTGTGCGCCACCAATCCTTTCTTTTTTTCAATAAGATACTGGGACCTTTCCTGCTATCCGACCCCCAACACCTTTAGCACTGCCTCCAGATAGTAGGTAGGTATACGACTGCCAACGTAATCAGATCAGTCTTGATGCTCCGCAAGCTGGCATCTCAAAAATGCATAACATCAAGTGGTCAATCCCTCAGTAAAAATTCAGATTAGTTGGATATATAGATCAGAATTGGTAGTATACTATCTGGAGGCAGCGCTTGAGGTGCTGGCGGTCGGATAACACGAAGGGGCCAGATACTTACAGTATGGTAGACAACATCCTCGACCTCTCTCCTTGTTACCAGGTGATGAAGGTGAGGAAGGAGGTTAACAGGATACCACCTTTAGGAAGACTATGTGGCATCGAATCAGGGTCTCATACCTACCACAACCTTCTGGGTAACTCTCTGTATGGGCGTATAAGCTACTCACTGTCTACCGTATTGCATACGAGAAGTGTGCGTAGAATCAAAGAGTCAGATACTTCCAAAAGGTGGTTTACTAATTAACAGAAGCTTTCATAACCCCTACCTAATTATCATTCCATCCCAGTAAACTCCAACAGCTCTCAAACGTCTCAAACTGCTGACACTTCCACATAATTTTCATCACAACTTTGAACGACCTCTAAAACCGACTCCCATCACCTCCTGAGGCAAGCACCAACTCGCCTTGTTGACTAAACAACTGACACTCGGCTTGAGTGGAAGCTAAACAATTAACGCTTCTGGGAACGGTGCCCACCAACGATGAACACTAAATATACTTACACCGACCCCTTTCAATACTATCTGGAAAAAGACTAATTTAAGGGCAGTGAATCGGGAAACATTCCTCTCTGACTTGCTCTAATGCAACTTTTTACAGAAAAGGAGATCCTCTGAATGATTAATGCCTTTAGCTGGTTGTCTCGAGATTTTGCTTATTAGAGAGACTTGCAAAAGACAAGACAGGGCAAAAGGCTTGCCGTTGACGAAGTTCTTTGCTCCCGTGTTCCATTGAAGCAAGGTTTCGAGGGCCAGTCCCCTGAATGTGCATCTGGATCACTCCAGCCACAAATACTCGTTCTTATTTCTTCATACTAGATGATGCAGATGCGACCCCGGAGGGATGTCGTTTTGGACTAGTAGGTGAGCGACAAGGTGTCCTCATAGGTTACATCCCACACAGGGTGTGGACCTGAAAACATATTGCAGAGGTCACACGGTCAGGAAGCTTTCCACTATCTAGGCTCTGGCCACTGGGCCAAGGAGTTGTAGGGACGTGTCAGATGCATGAGCTCGTTGAATGAGTGGGTTGATTAGGGTATGCGCATGGGTTGTAAAAGAAATTTTGTATTATTTTCAAATAAAGTTAGATCAAATCTTGAGAATTTTGACACTAACCACACTGTCCTACGATAGGGTTCTTTTTCTACGATTTTTCAAAGTTTCAAATAATTAAGACATCACAGTGAGCATTGGGTTACCGAGAGGGGTGCTGTGACGTAGTAATTATTTGAAACATTGAAAAAGAACAAGGTACCCATCGCAGTTAGCATAAAAATTCTCAGGATTTGATCTAACTTTATTTCAGAATAATAAAAAATCGCATACCCGATTCATTGTGCCATGACCCCTTGCTTTTAATACAGTTCAAACCTTGGCTTCCAGACTCATCCAACTTGGGCCCGCAGGCACACAAAGAGCGACTCATGCTTACAAATGCTGGGTAGGTATAAGATATCTATACATATATTTGGCGAACAATAAAATTCGGCGAAGAATAAAATTACAGGCAGCAAATAAGCATAACTTTTTCTCAGGCTGTGTCAATCATGAAATTTTCTCTTATCCGGCAAGCCAGATTGATGGCATTCTAGTCATTCTTTGAACACCGGCTTGTTGGAGATTCATCGTCTTCATTATTTTAATCAAGCCCTACCTCGTCCAGTACAGAAAAATACGCTTCCCCCCCACTCGTCCAACAAGAATTTATAACTAGAAGAATTAAAACATCTGCAGTTCGTCTTAACTCTAAAATATGGGAAGCGTAGGTAGCTGGATTTCAGTGCCGATTCTCCAAAGGAATATTGAGAAATCTATCCAAATATTGTCATTGCCAACAAAAATATGAAATGTCCATAAGCGCACATCTGAATTGAATAGGCCAGCTTTGGTATATAGGGGCTTCTCACTCAAGATACAACTATGATCAATCGGTTGATGACCAATAAAATTTGCCTCACCTTTGGTTTTCGTTTTGGTTTGCTCTACTGGTTTAAAATGGATCGGTGGTAGAGGGCAGAACAATTCCATGAGGCTAGGTTCCATCAGCGTCATGTTTTTCTTGTGCCAAGAAGCTCCTTCTAGGTACATTCCACGTACGTACACGCCATCCTAAAAATGAAATAATATGTGTAAAACGAAATTTCCGGCCGATTTTATCTCTATTAGACACTAGGTACCTATTAATTAGTAAGTAAATAATGAATGTATTATACGGTCTCCTTCGGTAAAGTCTAAATTTCCCTCCATGAAAAAGAAAACTGCTTGTTATACGTAGGTACCTTACCTACCGTAGTTACCTACGTAGAATGTGATGCAACAACCACTAGTACGAACTAAATCACTCGCGACGAAATTACAGAAACCTATTTCAATGTTGAAAATGGAAGTTATTGAAGAACGTTATCCCATGAAAAATGAGACAGAACTTTCTCACAATGATAAAATCACAATAATCATACAATGTTGATGTTTTCAAAGTATTTTTTTCATCTCCTCCTTATTATCTGCCTGATTTTTGTTTAGTGACACAGCTTCGTCTGTTTTTAGAGTTTGGTTTTATTTGCTGTTTGGGAACTTTTTTCGTATGTTCGCCAATTTGCACTGTAACCGAAAACTTATCTCTTTTAACCACTTTGAATGGTCCCGTGTAAGGACATTGCAGAGAGGTGAGCTGTGTGGGCACTCTGATATAGACATGTGTACATGTATCCAAGTTTTTGGGCATGTTGACGGCATACTTCGTATTATTATGTTTAATATGTGTAGGCCGGAAGAAGAGAGGCTCAGAAAGGTTTGTAGAAGTTACGAAAATGTCTCCTGGGAGTGGTACGTCAATTCCGTAAACTTTTTGGAACGGTGTAGTTTCCGTTGCTGGGTCTACTGCCGTACGCATGGCGAGTAGAACTTTTGGAAGTGCGTCGAGCCAATTTTCGTTTTGTGCTTTGAGAGCCTCTTTCAAAGATCTATTTCTGTGTTCTACCATTCCGTTTGTTGACGGTTTGTATGGTAACGTGTGAGTATGTTTTACTCCGAGACGCTCCATAATGGAATTAAATAGATCTGATTCGAATTGTGTGCCTTGATCACTTGTGATGTATTTAGGTACGCCCTTTGAAGCTACCCAAATATTGATAAAGGCGTTTGTGATCGTGGCTGTTTCGATGTTGTTAAGAGGGACTGCCTCTGCCCAACCCGTTGCTCTATCGACCATCATTAGAATGTAACGTTTCCCTCCTTTAGCTAAAGGTAAGGGTCCGGTAATATCAACGTGTACATGTGAAAATTTGTTAGCCGTTTCAAATTCGGAGTAAGGGAGCTTCACGGAGCGAGTGATTTTTGCTCGTTGGCAAGTTTCGCGCACGCTCAGACCCAGTTGGAGACATCTGCACGGAGTCCGTGCCAAAAATATCTTTGTTTAACTTTATACACTGTAGAGTGTATACCTGGGTGTCCCAAATTGTGAATTTGGCTGATTATTTCTTGCCTTATTTCGTTTGGAATATAAGGTCTTGGGTGTCCTAGGTCTAGGTTACACCAAATTTCTCCTTGAGGGAATTCAACTTGTGTGAGTTTCAATTTGTCCTCTGCGTTAGGGGGAGAACGAATTTGTGCATTTGAAATGTGCAGTAGAAGATTGCACTCTATTGCAGCCGTAATTTGCGAAATTTCGGCTATGGGTGGACCCTCGTCAGTTTGGGTTGAAATCGATTTTGTTTGAATTTCAACTGGATCGAAGGGTCTGGAGAGTGCGTCGGCGACGACGTTGTTCTCTCCGGGTATATGACGAATGTCACTCGTCATTTGAGAGATGTATGTTAGCCATCTTAATATTTTTAGAAAAATGTGCATTTTTCTTAAGCATCGTGCCTAGCAGAGGCTTGTGATCTGAACAAATATGAAAAGATCGGCCGTCCAAGTCATTGTGCCAATGAATGCAAGCTTGGTAAACGGCGAACATCTCTTTGTCGAATGATGCTTTATTCTTCCATTGTTCCGGAATTTCTCTACTGAAAAATCCCAATGGTTGGTAAGATTTCGAGCCGTGTTTGTCTGTAATTTCCTGCTCCACATACAATGTTTTTGTTGGGTTTGTTCCTTGTTTGTTGTTGTTGATTGCTTACGTTGAATCGATTTCGACAGTCAGGTCAGTAGTAACAACAATAAACATTAATTTTTCTTTTTGCACTACCTAATTTTTTTTAACATATAAATCATATCCTACTATGAAAAAATAAGTAATTAGGTACTACCTAGGAAAGGTTTTTAGACTTTTTTGGGGTTTAGTGGTACCTTCATTCACTTATTGAAATTTGGCATCCTACATAAGCAAGCAATACAAGAAATAAATACCTAAGCGCTAAGCAATAAGTAGGTAGCTTAGTCGAACGTATTTTGCATTTATCTATTCAATTCCCTGAAATGGTACTTCAGGTTAGGAATACCTTGAAACTAGGTAGGTAGACAACGTTTTTTTTCCCCTACCTGCCTACTCATCTACGGTTCTCTCTTTACCAAAGGCTATATAACCTTCGGATTATAGCCAGTCACGTCTTCACTCTCTATGACCTTACCGGAAGGTGAGGAGGAGAATACAACATCTCTCTTTCTGTCTTGCATACCTACCTATCTATTTCGGTGCCCTAAAGGTAATGAGAAGGAAAAGAACATCTCCTCACTCCTTTTTAGCGCATTTTCTTTCTTTTTTTTTTTTTTTTAAGAAGGAAAAATGAGCTATTGCGTTCACTTTGTCCGTTGATGTATGTTTGTATGCCCTCTTAAAGTCGTTTTAAGTGCCACTTCTCGACGTCCGGTTTTGATGAAACCTGTTTGGATGTAATCTGCAACATGGCGAGGATAAAGATGTATCAAGGGCCGCTGACGCATGAGAGGTCATTGATCAGTGTAGTTAACTCCAAAGCCATTTGGTCTCCTATTTGACGCAGGAAAGTGAAATTCGAGAGGGAGGCTGAAGGGAGAATGCTGAAGACGACCGAGAGGTCATCGATCAGCTGAGTGAGCTACAAAGCCATTTTGTCTCCTATTCAACGCAGGAAGCGTCTATTTCACGCGGATCTCCTTACAAGAAAAAATGCACTATCATGTGACTCACTTCGTGAGCATTGATCTAATTGTTTTTTCTTTCATCGAATCACATAACGGGGAATAAAAAATAAAAGAATTAAAATCATTCACCGTTTGTTCTCTTTCTAAGAATTACTTTTGCCTCTCAGTGTGTGGTATTCATGCGCGGGCAAACACATAATATTGCGGGAAGAAAAAATATGTCCCGATTCTATTCAGTTCTGTGTTTGCCATACTTTGTTCAAATATTTCATAATATTTAATTAGGGCTGGGGTCACACTTCGCATGCGTTTACTTCGCGAAAAAAACGCGAGAGTAAAATTTACTGCACGTTCTCCCTACGCAGTGAGTACCAAGAGTCACACTATATAGCGTTATTTTTATTTTTCACTAACGCATCCCGCACATTTTGTTTCAAGGGAGAATAAGATGTGCTGTATTTTGCACAATTTTGTCAGGAAAACACGGCACAAACTTTGATGATAGTGAAGAAGTTGCAATGGACTTCCAATCCATTCACCGAAATTCACCGATTCGTTCCCGTAATCAGGAGGAAGAAACAAGGAATAAAAAAAAAAAAAAAAAATTTTTTTTTGTAGGAGCTTCATCCCTTTTCAAGATGAGCAAATTTACCTAATGCACTAATAATGTGTAATGCAAAAAGTAGATTGTCTCGGTACACTAGATATT
Source organism: Adelphocoris suturalis (assembly GCA_030762985.1). Lineage (NCBI taxonomy): Eukaryota > Metazoa > Arthropoda > Insecta > Hemiptera > Miridae > Adelphocoris > Adelphocoris suturalis. Next base: position 84,710,645 of record CM061043.1, on the reverse strand, counting down.
AGTAACTTTTAACTAATTAATTCCACAGATTTACGAATTATAGGTACATTTCCAAATTTCTTTGTCAAGACTGTATTTTTTTTGTTGGTAAATTTAGTCTGTTACCTAATATTACGTACGATTCTTATTATTTACGGCTTTCATTTTCTCTACTCCATGCGGTTTTCGTCTCAACTCCAATCTTCATCAATTGAGGCTTCTACTACCCTCCAACTTCTGTCCTTTATAATCTCGATTGGCTTTGTCCCAAAGAGAGACGTTGATTTTGTATCGCGACAATTATGCACTTTTGTTATGTCCATTATCATGTCAATAACTAACACCAACACAAACTATGACAACGCACACTACCGCAAACTATTACAACTCGAAAACTATTTCGAAGGAGAACATGGTTACTTCCTGCATGGTTACTTCCAAGGTTGCCTCCTGCCTACTTCTGAAGGGAATGAAGGGGGGCTGTGACTAGCTGACAACGAACACAATGGTGTGGCTTCGGCCGCGCTCCATTGCGCATACCCCGGCGAAGGGATTTCCGAGTCTCGGCGCACCCACGCATCTCTAATTTTCTATTTATCGAGTGTCCAGGTACTGACGATACAATTATCGATAACCTGTTTCCAATAGAATATTAGTTGCTGAATTCAATGAATCCAAGATTTTGCTCATAGGAAGAGTATCTTTCTATCTTTTTCAGGGTCGAATAGGCAAGTTATGACTATACATGAAGTTATTGCGTTAAATAACTGCAATGAAAACTAGTGGGATTTCACATAGGTACATAAAAAGGATGTTTGTAAAAAATTTGTTTGAAGGCTTGAATAGACAATAATATTACTTAAATGTTCAAAAAAGATCAGCGAATGGATTGTGTAATAATAGTAGTTCATGGTGAAAGTTAATTGAAATCTCACCGTCTGAAGAAATACAAAAGTATCTTCATCAGATGAATCCAACATAAAATCACCGTGAACTGATAGAACGAATAACAATAAATTGTTGCTATCCCTGAGGCAAACGAGACACCTATAGTTTTATCCAAAATTAAAAGTGGGGCAGCCGCCGGGTATCAGTTGGAGGGTGAAGTCAATTCCGTCTAAAATGAGGTGGAATATATTATGGTCACCTACGACATCTATTAGATATCTTTTGGATCAAGAATTTTGGTAAAACCGCCGAGAGAACGAACGTGGTGACAAATGTTGTCAATCGTAGGATGGTTTCTCGAGCAGGTTGACAGCATTTGCGGTCAATCATCGCTCTACGCTTAGCACTCGTTGATGACATAAGCCATCAGTCGTGTTGATAATTTTTCTTAAAAAATTTCCTGCATATCGGCCAAAACGCGAACCGTCCAAAATGGCAGGTTAAGTGAGAGCCTGCTGTACCTAATTACAAAAATGTGACGATTTCTTAGGGTCTCCGTTGGTATATTTTTCAATAATAAACCTTTGTTTTCCCCTAACGGAAGGAAGAGACAAAAATCGCGCATTACACCATTGGGAGTTATTCCCGAGTCGGGAGTTATCCCTCAAAAACGGCAGTGAAATAGCTGAATTAACTCTGGATTGATTCGTGATCCTTCGTGGTGGAACGGGCCCTTAGGGGTTTGGTCAATTCCTTGTTAAGTAAGTAGGTACCTACGTAAAAAAACTGCAGTCCCGTTAAACTTACATCAGGAGGGAAAACTACGGCTTGCTCTTGAGGAGTAAATTCCCATATCAGTAGATCGACGGATTTTCCTTCTTTTCTTGCGGACGTCTGTTGATAATGAAATATAGCTTTAATAGAATGTTACGGGCAGGTCCATACTAAACTTGTTATTATAGTGACTTCGAGGGATGCCATGTCGTCGCGTTAGTATTTGAAAACTAACTCTAAATTTATGAAAACTTATGAAATTAATGTATGATACCAAAGATAACATTCAATAGGTGTGCGGAAAACCCGTTAATCCCAAAAGCCTCTCGAATTCTTCCTCGTGTCATCACAATATATGAAAATTCTGACAATATACCTCAGCTTTAGCTTGACTATAGCATGTTCAATATTCTGTCAGCAGTTATTGTTTAATTAATTAATATTTGAATTTCTCCTGCTTTCCATAATTGAAGCGTACCGAGGAAAAACGTGTTTTGTTTGTGAAATTGGGATAGTGGTGCCACCTGTTAGGGTTTCAAGGGACCTTTTGAAAGGTGAAGTCAAAACCGGGAAGAAACGTTGTTGTCATTAGTATTTTAAGCGCTAAAGTTTACCCGTACCAGGGAAAAACAGTTGTTGAACATTAAAGTTGATTTCCCCAACACACTGATTTTTTTTTTTTTTGACATATAGCTACGTTTCTTCCCCTGTTACCCTTCAATTGCAATCGTCGCTCCATCGTGACAAGTAGCCAAGATTTCACAATCTGTGTATCAAGGTTTGCATTCACCAAGGAACCTGGGCTATTGAACTCCATATCTACCATATACAACTAAAGCTTACGAAATCATTGCTTTTATCACATCCACCGTCTTCGAGTGACATTTAATGCATGCATACGTTACGTCTTTGTCTTTGGCCTCGAGCCGATTCCTACCTTTCCTTCCTTTCTCTTGTACCGGTATGGATTTCTTCTTAATATTTAGGGACTCTTTTTTGTTTTCCGTGCCCTCCACGACTGCCACCCTCAGTAGGTATATAAAGAATATTTTCTTAATTGGTGCATTCAAGAGAGTCCACAATCTCACATAGGAGCAATATCGTGAGCACCTCTATCTCGGTTGTTAGAGCGAAGAATTGGAACGCATTGCCTGTCGGCCGCTTCATTGGGCTCATTCAGGTCTGCTGCTTCCCACAAGGTACCTCCTTGCAGAGTAACTTTTTCTCATCTCTCTTTTTTCCCCTCCACTCTTTTCATCCTTATATTTTCTTTCCTGTTTCTTTTGATTTCAGTTTCATATTTTCATCTTCTTCTGCACAACCTTGTATTTTTATTTTATCTTTTTATTTTATTATTATTTCTTTGTTTTAAGTATTTTTATAAATATCAATTTCATAAATGTGTTCAATTCCTGAAATAGGTATTACATTTTTAATTTAAATTCTTTCTTTCTTTTTGCTTCCGAGACTGCAAGGCAGCGGAAGCTTTGTTTTCACTTTCGAAATGAAAAAAATTTTTTTGCTCCAAAATCAAAATTTCCACTCGCATTTTGCGTTTCAGAGCCTCCTGAACAATTTTGGTTCCGTGTCTGTCTGTCTGTCTGTCTGTCTGTCCGTCCACATTTCCTTGTAACAGCCATAACTTCCACAATTTTGATCCGATTTTAACCAAATTTTCAGGGATCGTGCGGGTTAAGCTCTAGATGGTCCCCTATCAACTTCATCATGATCGAATCAACGGTAGCTTCTGCGCAGGCGCTAACGTGAATTCCTTGTGACGGTCATAACTCGGTCAAAGTTGAACGGATTTCGGTCAGATTTTCAGGGATGATGTGGGTAAGGTCCCTTGAGGTCCCATAAGACAATCATCATAATTGTATCAGCGGTACGCTCTGCGCATGCGTGAACGAAATATTCTTGTTACGGTCCTTGCAACAGCCGTAATTTCCACAATTTTGATGCGATTTTCTTCAAATTTTTAGGGATCGTGCGGGTATAGCTCTACCGTACTGTGAAGGTCACGAGGAAGCTCATGTGCCACTTCCTTGGCAGTGTAAATAATGTGAAATTTGAAAATTTGGTCTCGTAAAGTTCGTTGGGAATTTCATGTTTGCGAGGTCTAGGCACCTACAACAAAAGGTAGACAACCTTCTGTTTATAAGGATCATCATAAATCATTCCAAAGGAACACGAATTTGTGTGCAGTCCCTCGGTGTGCCTATTGTGTAATGATAGGTATGCATCAATTTTAGTTATCTGTTAAATTTACATGCATTTAAAGCTAGTTGCAACCGCAATCTTGTTTGTATATAGATTGGAAGTAGGAGTCACTAATAGTCCATACATTTTGAAGTTGGGGGAAACTTTAGAAACTGTAAAAAATGAAGTGAATAAAAAACTGTAAAAAAATGATATTGACCTCGCTTTATTATCTTTAAGTGCGTAAGTAGGTACAATAGTCGTCTAATGCTATACCTAAGACGCCGTAGGTCTACTTACTTGGAGAACTGCAGTGAGGAACCCCGTGGGAAAGGTGAATGCTGACAGCCAAAAAGCTACGGGAGGCGTCAGAGTTGCAGCCCAGCGGTTGAAGTGCTCTACCCTATGAATCAAATCGCGCGACCACGATCCTAAACTTTGAAGCGATGGGTACGCTGAAATAGCATCAAAATAGAGTTTTTAGAAATTAGGTTAGGCAACTAAAAACTAGAAAAAAGTCAGCAGGAATGTCTATACCTATTTTAAAAGTGGGAATAAAATGGGAATCAAAAAGTGAGTGGGAATCAAGGACTGAACTTTTCAACATTGAAAAACTGAAGAGTTAAAATAAGCGGTAAGTATTGAGTGGTGAACGTTTTCGAACACTTTCAATAGAGTATTTTAAAATCACTAAAATTTATGTATTAGAAAAAACGGCTAAAAATAGCTAAGTTTGTATTGTTTTATAGCGGAATCCTACTTGCTGTTCAAAAGCTATTAACTAGAAAGTTTCAAAATGAAACTCACTAAAAAAGAAAATCGATTAAGACTGCAATCAATCAAAACACCTAAAATTGATATATACAGCAGAACACTACCTACCTACTTAGCTAGCAAACGTTTTGCTATAAATTTGCTATAGTATGGTATTTGATGGTGCACTCAAAGTGCCCACATTTCTTAAAAAAAAAAAAAAATAAAAAAAAAAAAATTACATAACGAATCCCATGAAAAGCAGGCGAATAGGCTCTTGTGGTCATTATTCCTTCTGAGTCTACCTGTAGATTGTTTTCACTCTCTCTTTAAGATGAAAGATCGTTTGTCCCCAAAATCAAATTTCCCACTCCCATTTTAAGTTTTAGACCATTGTATGAAAAACTTTGGTTTCGCTTGTGTGAATGTGCGTCTGTCCGTATGTCCGCAAATCCTTGCAACACGTATAACTTCTACACTTTTCATTCGATTTTGATGACATTTTCGAATAGATTCAAGTGTAGGTGGTCCCTACCTCCATCGCTCCCGAGTTATTGGAAGATTCCGCGATGCGCATGCGTAACATAAGTTTGAACAAAAGTGCGCAAACATAAAGTTTTTCTCTGCCTAATTGATTCTCTCCACAGGAACCCACAATGGAATCATTTAAAACTATTTGAAACACATTATTGATCTGTATATTCATGTTACGGATATGAGGAAAATATGTGCCTCATCCAACTTGGCAGACGTTTTTTTATTTGCTTTTTCGAAATGCTCAATCATATAGCATATTTAGACTTAAAAAAAAAAAAAAAAGATTTAATTACACAATAAAACTAGGTAGGTACTGAATAGACTGACACGGTAATACTTGCCAGATCTATGTATCAGGAACGGGTGCTGTTCAAAATCTGAAACTCCGTATGAACCAAGATCGGCATCTTTGCTGACCACTATGACTTTCCAAGGATGCTGATTATCTGTAGATAGACATATCTCACTGACGTATCTCTAATCTTGAAGAGGAGGCCTTTTTCTTCAAGTGCCATACTAAGACCTGGAGTTGGCGATCATCACTCCTACAAAACTTTATCGATTGCCTTACGAAACAGAGACACACTACACTTGTTTCACCAAACCATTATCGGAGGTTTTGCAGCTAGGATATCCCATGTCTGCTCTTTTTTCACATCTACGTTCGATTCTTCCGTGTAGAATATTCCGGGGCAGGAGAAATTTATCGTTTCGGACTATGTGCCCAAAGTACTACAACGTTCCACGCTTCGCTGTGGCTAGGAGCTCACCGTATTTGTTCACTTTGACTAAAAGATCCTCATTGGGTTACCAGCTCAATCCTTGAAGTTTGAGGATTTTTCCAAAAGCCCACATTTCAAACGCTTTGATGCGTGTTGTACATTTCTGTTTCGAAGTCGTTATCTATGCTTAAACCCGCATTATAGCAGAAAAAAAAGCGACGAGCAAAATATTCAACAGTAATGACTCCAATTGTAGGTATTATTGTAGGGGAAATCCCCTTGTATTTCTGATGGATTCTATATGTTACAATGATAATGAGTGCATGACTTATATATGTACTCTTTCTTCAACAAAAATTCAAGTCAATGATTAAGTGAAAAGTATTGGGTGCTATACCTACCTACAGAACTTGCATGGATGACTTATGCAAGCCAATTACCTTTTAGCCATGGTGCAGGGACGCGTCCTTCGTACATGCAGTCGAAAATATTCTCCAAGGACTGTGACATCACTAAAAACCCTTTGATTCCTTTTTGAAGATCTACGAGGGATTTCCCTATTCCATCTAGGAGCACGTTGTACCGCTGAATCTGAAAACATACATTTTTTGTACCAGTAACAACTTGGTTGTACAGTGGATATTGCATATCCTACCGGTTCCAAATATTATTTATCAATATATAAATATTGAATAGGTACCTATATTCTTTGTTAGTTTAGTTTTGTATCAATAATTCTTTTCTGATACTGAAATAATAAGACACAGATATAAGGGGAAGCATGAGGAGTTACGCAAACTCGTAATTCATAATCATGACTAAAAACTAAATAATATGGTTTTAGTATTGGATCAAATGTAATGTGAGCTCGCTGTAATAATAGTTCTTGAACGAGGGAGAGAACTTCCAAACTCGATAACGGGTTAACTTTATTCAACTTTCGTACGAGAGGTATCGTTAACTTTCGAGCATTTGGGGGGGGGGTTAAAAATAGTGCCGAAGAAAAAAAGATATTTTATACCTATTTCCCTTAAATGCCCAATTTTATTCATTCCTGCTTTTATTTCCTTATTCGAAACATCCAACCGCCCATTGCCTCAAGAATTTCGTGAAGTAATAAATTGTAGAACTGTGTTGTAAAGCATTTTTTTCAATAATGTATTACAAGTATGTAACGTTTTTGTAAAAAATGAAGCTATTAAAAACGCCCTATTACATTACAACTCTATATATGTAGGTACCTACTAAGGCAACAAATTATTGATCAGTATTGCCCTGCTGCTTAATATAGTGGCAGACTGATTGGGCCACATAATTATAAAAATTACGTAGACTCACCTGCAGTATTTTTCTAAAAAATATGCGAACGAATCGTTTAGACCTTTCACAACAACACGGTCCTAGCCTACAGTTGAGACAGTAAAGCTAGGTTTGTACTATTACATTGAGACACATATTAATTTGTATCGTTATTCGATAACATATATCTATCAATTCATGAAACCAAAAATCTATTTTAAGGAGAATGTAACTTGCCTCTTGAAGAAGGACCACCATGAGCGGTGTTTTATTAGCCCCCATCCTTTCAGCTGTTGATTCATAGTTTATTGTGGCTGGAAGCTTACTCAACATGTCACTTGCAAGGTTCAGCACCTATCAGATGGTAAGAATAATGTTGTCAAGGATGACGTGTTTGGTCATTAATAGTTCCTAATAGTTCTTAGAATTAATAGTAGTCAGGCTAAAGAGGTTTAGAGTAATAGGGTCACTCAATTTATCTAACATGACTAGAGAATTGGGCGGGAGTGATCCAATCATGATGGCCCTCTAAATCATAATTATTTTTTTGATATTTGTGATTTATGCGAAGGTGACGAGGGGATATTCGGTGAGTAGGATATTATGAAATTTTGTTGTTGAAATTTCACGTCCTAGTGAGCTGAGGATGTTTAATACAGAGTTTCGGTTAAGAAACGCTAGAGATCCGCCCAACATCAAAAGGCAATCTCTACCAGAAATCATAACTTTGTGGGAGGAAGCGTATGCAAATCACCCTCGAAGCCACGAGTAGGTCCCTAAATGTACAAAACCGTGATTTACACACTAAAATGGGGGCTAAAACACAGAATACTGAATATTTTAAAGGAGAATCATGTAAGTTCAGTTGGTAACTACTGCACAAAATCAAAAGATCTTGACAGCTTTGGTCTCCTGGGGCATTGAAGGAGTAATTATGTATGCAGATCAATCCCCCTAAGAATAATAATTCACTTGATGAATTCTTCGAAGGCACGAAGAGACTTCACCGTTCAATTACAGTAGAAATCGTTTATTAAGTCCGCCAAGGGACCGTCAAAAATTGGTCGTTATAGCCGGTAGTCATTATATAACATCAGATAGTCTCAAAATTCTAAAGGTCTAGAATAAGAAATTATTCTTTGAATTGATTCTTTAAATTCTTAGATACAAATGGTGCACGTACGCAAGCAGCTTTTATTCTATAATAGAAACTGGATGTGACAGCGCAAGATACCAGTTTGTTTTAATTCATAGAAACTGGTTGATCCTGTGAACTGCTGATCAATAGATGATCTGAAATGAACATTCATGCATGTGTACATACTAATATTTATCCAACGGAAATGAAATTTATAGGGGACAGTCTAGGAGCTATATCGCACAATCCCTGAAAATTTAATAAAATTCGTTCCATTAAACTCGGAGTTTTGCCTGTATCAATCGATATTAGTTTTGCGCAAGCGCACTGGTTATTACTCTATCAATCGTGATATGATTATAGGACATTTTTCTACAACGTATACCCCATTACTTAGTACCGAGTTTGAACGAAATCGGATCAACAGATGATGAGAAATTCACGTTTGCGCATGCGTACAGGCTACAGTTGATCAGACGGCATTGAAAACTATAGGGGGCCGTCTAGAAGCTAACCCACACAATCCTTGAAAATTTCATCGAAATCGGACTGAAACTTGGTATAGTTTTGGGCGTGAGAAGGATTTACCACACACAGAAAGACGGACAGACGCGGAACCAAATCGCTCTAATTGATTGAGCAAGTGGACATTTTGATTATTTGCGATGATATCACTCTATCAAGAGGGAAATTTCGTCGATTCAGGTTAGACTTTGAAGGGAAAAAAATGGGAAATAAAGGGCAAGAAACGGGAAATACGGGGCAAGGAACGGGAAAAAGAGGTCATAACGGGAAATTTTTCATGATTTTGGGGGGCTCTGCCCCAGACAGGGTTTCCAACTTTTCTAAAGACCGTAGAATGAAATTTACGTTATGAGTCGCTTCCACTAGAGGAGTTTTGGTTTATTCCATTAGCCAAACTGATTTAGCCTGTTGGGTATGTTCGTCTATGTTTTGTTGTCTTTGCAAGTAATATGTGATGTTTCTTTAAGTTCGTTTGGTTGTTCCCAAGAATTTACTCTAATCTAAAGTAAAGTCCTTATTATAGCGTTGTTATAAGTACCTATAAGTTGTTGAATACATACCTAAGTTGTTGAATACATCTTTTGTAATAAAGTCCTTTGTATTGTCGGTCGAGTTGGAGTGCGTTGTTCTATGTGTTCTATGTTGTGGAATGAAGAAAAATCAACGATCACTTTGAATAAAATTCTCACCTAAGCACTTCATCGACGGATTTACGTAAGTAGAAGTTTAGTCAGGTATTGATTTTGACATTTTCATGTCTTTGCTTTGGCACATTAACTGAAAAATCGTCACGAAAACTTGCTCACGCGATACCAATAAATAAAATAGACTCGCTGTATTGCGTAGAGAACAATCAACTAGTTTCTTTATGTCTTTGCTATGACACATAAACTAAAAAACGTCACGGAAAATTGCTCACAAAAATATTTTGATGATTTCAGCTTACAACCGAGTCGTTGCTAGGGAAATGGTACTTCGTCGTTTTTCAACCCACAAAATTCGTTGACCATTCGTTCGAAAGCTCTCGATTTATCCAACCATATTATGTTAACTACTGCAAAGTGCGTGGCCAACAAGCTGAGTTATGAGCAAGGTTATTTGAATAATTGTGTACACTCAGGTGATCATTCTCAATAATTGATATTGTGAACATGATTGCCACCGCTTGTCAATTTCTGATGATTTCATTGAGCTGGTGTTTCGATGATTTGATTAATAGCAGGTGATCCAAATATTGCGAGAACGGTTTGATTTGTGAAGCGGTGGTTAAATCATTTTAATAGTTAATTTCTATGCTTTACACTCTGGGAAGCTGTAATTTCTTATGTAGCCTCTTTAGGACATTTACTTGACGATGCCCAGGGTTCGGATAAGATGAGTGGCTCTTGAAGCTAATTTCTATGTATTACAGCTGTTGAATTGATGATTTGAATTGAAGCCTTGATAATTTTTAGTACTTTTAATAATAATATAGTCCATTCTAAAACTTTTAGATACCTAGTAAGTAGGTACCTAAATATAAGATAGTATTTTTAATTCAATTTATTTATCTAATTAATTTATATTTAATTTATCAATAATATTTAATGATAATGATTTATTATTATTTAGTAGCCATATTCTTTCATAACAGTTACCCATGTGTAGGAAAACAAATTTTTCGACTTCTTTCACGAATACAAAGCTTCCCTACCTTTGGTAGGGAGGAAGCAAAAATGTGACTGAAAAGTATGTACAGGTACCAAGTATTTTGAATAACCACTAAATTAATGCAACCTGTCATCCACTCAACACTTTATTCTTAGGTACGACTTTATCATTAGAGCCTTATGCAAGCATCTACGACTATGGACTACACTAATAATGTGGAGTGCGATTTATTACTTTCTCCTCTTTCGATGAATCGTCAGATGTCCCCGTTCCCTGGAGATTCATCATCGTCCGACAAAGAACTTTTGATTCAATCATCAATGACGCGATGTCGGCATTTGGGTGTTGACCGAAAGCTTGCGGCTGATCGATTGAGGGGTATTCTTGAATTATTTCTCGATAGAAGGAGAGCGGAGCGTCATCCGGAATGTGGTAATACGGTAATGTTGATAGCCTATACCGGTAAAGAAATTATGTAATTTATGATGGATGCAATCACAAGGAAACTAGAGCTATTTGGCTAAAATATTTCCGTAGTATTATCACACAAAAAATTTCTTTGGTGAGATTAGGATTAATTTGTCCGGATAACTGCAGGAACTTTCAACATCAATAGCAGAAATTACGTGTGAATACAGAAATGCAGATCTTATGAAAGTTTCGCGTTATATTAGAATGTTAGGGACAAATAAAAAATCTATGTAATTAAAGCTGGAGGCTTTAGTAGAGACGAAATCTTGCAAATATTCGTCTAATAAAAGAATCGCCTTTTTGGAATGTTTATGCTTCATGCTATATCGTTTGCTGTTGCAGTCACTTCATCAGTACGTTTAATAAACTTACTTGTAGTTCTTGACTGTGAGGACTTCATCGTTGAAATACTGATTGATGTATGTGATGAGAAGTCGTTGATCCCAATCGTCCGTCACGTGTCCCCCGTACATGACCGCAGCTATCAGATACTTGAGTGCGTCCCAAGGCGTTATGTTGTACTCATCTAGGTAAATGGCCAGTATATTGAAAGAGACCTGTCGAAACAAATAGATATGCCTATATAAGTTGAAATAATTGTATTATTGCCACAACTTTCTCATCTGCTTCTAACAAGATCTAATATTGGTGATTCTGGAGCGAAATCTAAAAACATTGATTATTGTTGATGAATAGGTAGCAATATATTAATATTTATCTCATTTTCTAGGAATCTTTGAAAACTACTAGCATCTTGCAACTATTCAATCTAAAACTACCATCAATTCACCGGAGGGAATCACTCATCCACCAATTTATCGTATCAATTCACTAGATTGATCCTGCGTTTGGATACAGTTTTGATCAATCTTTAGTGTAGTAGGTACCTACCCGTTCAGCTCGTCAATTCGACGTAATTTTATTATATTATTAACAGGATTAGAAAATAGAAATAGGTGGGATGAAATTGGTCGCTGAAAATTCGGGTTACTAAAAATGTTGTAAATACGTATGTGATTAAAAAAATAAAGCTGTATTATATGTTGATATAAGGTTAATTTACTAAGAAGATATTTAACTACGAAATCGGAGTATCATTGTAAGTCAACCGGGATGGTTAATTTAGAAAATTTCAAAGAAAGGAAATAATTGCGAAAACTTCCTGTGACAATCAAAAGGTAGCAGAACAAGATACAATTTTGATTTGTATATTATTTGTGTATAAATTATTGTTAAATTTATAAACGCTTTGCTGTAACTCTCTCGTCGTAAATTTCTTGTTGAATAGTATCTTATACTATTCAATTTCGGTTGAAATTCAATTCATCTTACTTATGAAAAACATAGATTAATCTACTAATCTTAGTCTCTTACCTCAAAATCTGCATCATTAAAACTGTATTCAACGTTCCACCCCAACCTTTGAAACTTTTTTCTCTCAATCATTACAGCGTGAAACCAACACAATGAGAACACCAGTTTTCGGAATTTTTCCTGACATTTGCAGGAGTCCAACTTGGCGTCCGTAATGTTGTTGTATAAACGTTTCATGTTCGCTTTCAAACCCTGAGAGCAAAATGTTTCATTAGCAAGTACATTTTTCATTACTTTAACTAGCAAAAGGTAAATTGTGTTTGTTCGACGGGATAAACTCACTTTTGGTGGTTCTGTTGTCATTTTGAGAGAACCTTGGAGGATCGATATGGGAAAATCTGGGTGTGGGTTGGAACTTAACCACAACCTGTAATTTAGAGAAAAGTGATTGATGTTAATCAAGAGCCTTGGTAACCATGGCTCGTGTTCGTTTCATTCATTGATTAAAGTGAGGAGATTATGAATAAGGAGATTAGTCCTAACGACTCTGAAGCTCGAAGGGAATATAGGAATATCTACTATACAATCAACCTAAAATATTTTCATCTGAAACCTCTCCCATATAATGTACCTAAGATAAAACATAAAACTAAAACATTACAGAAATGGTGTTGAGTTTCAGGAAATTTTTGTCAAAAATTACAATGGCTCTGAAAAATTTAAAATCAAAATTGTCTAAAATTTCTTAATCGAAATGCATTTTGAGGCATTCTGAAACGGTTTTTGGATTTTAATTCTTTTTCGTATAATTTAAATCCTAGCGCAAACGTAAATTCTACCGAAGATCATTTTCTCACGCCCTAGACGTTCGATCTCGCTCAAATTTGGATGATAGTTGGGGGATGACAATTTGATCACCCCATATCAATTTCAACTTGATTGTATCATTAATACTATTGCTCATGCGTCAACGTGAAATCCTTGTGACGACCTTAATTTCCACAGTTTTCATCCGATTTTGTTCAAATTATCAGTGAATGCGCGGGTTAGGTTGTAGATGGTCCCGTACCTATTGCATTGTTCTCAACTTATCAGTTCATTTGAGTATCATTTTGTCGTTTCTCAATTGACGTTTCTTCTTGATTTACTCTTTTCCAATATGGAATTTTTCAAGAACTTTTCATTCTTTCCAATGATCTATACATTCATGATATGCAAACGAGGATGCTATGTGCCTCACCCAACTTGGGACGTTTTCCGTATTGTAATGACTAAAGCAGAATTTTGAATTACATATTCATAAAATAATGATAATAATATTTAGATAGAAATCTAATTTGTGGAAAAATTTACCTAACAATAATTGGTTTAGACGAAAATCAGATTCTTGTAGTTCTACTTGGCACCTTTCGGTGTTTCAGTATTTTTGGAAAGTAAAAATGGTATTTGCACTATTAAAACTATTGTTTTGAAAAGATAGCTAAGAACCAAGTTAATTTACTTACCTAAAGTCTCCGTGGCAATATTGAGTTTGCAAATTTTCGATTATTTTATCCAACGCTGGCATCCACGATAAAGATAGGTGGCAATTCGCGAGGAAAACCCAATGGCCAACTCGAACGCCTTCCTCGATCATCCTGCGATTAAAGTAGTGATTGTAATAATCAGCTCGTGAAGTAGGCATTCGGAAAAAACTGCAGTTCCTATCAACGAGTTATTGATCAAGAATAATGAATTCAGATAGGTAGTTTCCACTGAATTGCTGCATTATTCTTTAACAACATGGTTGATATAACTTTAGCTAATGGAGGTTCGATTCTCCATAATTATTCAAACTATCTCAATGGAATCGTAAGTCTTGCAATGAAGATTCCAGTAAACAGAGTTTAGTTTAGATTATTATTGAAGATATGTAGAAGAATTTTTTCGACAATCTTCCTTTGTTTTTGTCAGTGCTGAATTCAAAATTGTAAAACCCAATCAAAATTTCTCTTTGGGGTCAATAATGGAAAGAGAGAAAACGCAGATACATAATTTATTATACTTGAAAGAAGCCGTGTCGGACATTGGGGAGGGACAAGAATCCAATCCTTCCAATGAATGAAAGTCCTGAGGCAGTTGCCTTTTGGTCCCCCAAGTTGGAACAACCTGAGAAGACCCTCCTGAGAGGAGACAGTTTCTCAATCAAAGTCCTTGATTGTACCCTAGTTCCTGTTTTGTCCCATAGTTTAGGGCGTGTGTTCTTCTTGGGCGAATTCCCAACTAAGCAAGTTGGTACCCGAGTTTTCGGCATAGCCACACAACTCCCATCGCCGGAGCATATAAACTGTGTGCACCCTCGCGCTCCTCCATCAGCTTGCATATTGAATAGCATGTTGGGGTTGTAAATCACATCCCCCCCACGATTCCACTGGGGAACCAGACTGTTGGAACCAGATTGTTGCGGCAATGTTCGTGCATCTCTATCCTGGGACTTACTCTGCCCACTGTACCATTTATTGGGGGAGGCGCCAAACAGCACCACCCCATTGGAATAGTCGCTAGCCTGACACGGAGACACTTTACCTGATCGCTAGCCTGACACTTTACCTTCACATTGGGGGGTGAAACTAGCCCAAGAGCTGGAGGATGAGACCAGGGTAGCCCAGCTCCGTAGGTTCGTATTGAGGAGGGACAGTAGAATCCAATATATCTGTCCAATGAATGGAAATCGTGTTTAAGATGGCCTTATAGGTCTCCCCCGAGATTGATCAACCTGGGAAGATACTCTTGAGTGGAGACTATAACTCAGTCAATGTCATTGGATGTGATAAAGTTTTAGCCACACTTCCAACTGAGTAGGTTGGTGCCCGAGTTTTCGGTACAGCCACACAACTGCTAATGCCGGAACATGCAAAACATGCTAATGCGGAACATGCCGCGCGCACGGCATGCATATTGAATCGCATGCTGAGGTAGTATTAAGGAGGGACAGGTGACAACGACTGCTATGGATGAAGGTTATCAGTTATATGACGTTGCATCAACACATGTCGGTTTGATTTCCACATATTGGCCATCTTGTTATTTGATCTGAATTGAATTGTGTCAATATTGCACCCTTATGTTGTAATACATTAGGTAGGTATTGTATCATTTTCCGGATGAATCTAGAGATTTTAAGGAAATGGTTTACAGTCCACTTCTTACTTTCTGGCTATGGGTGACTGTCCTTGCCCCAAGGACAAAGTGCGAAACCTCTTCAACATTCTTTTGGTCTCAGCAAGGTGCATGAGGCTGAGAGTCGGGTCCACTCCAGGCGACAACACGAATATCAGCGGGATCTGGGCTGTCGAGTCATCCATGACCTGTGCTACGTCGAGAACTGGAGGCTCCGTGAACTGAGGACCAATGCAGGTAGTGATCCACTTTGAGATGCTAAACTCCAGCCGATCTGGACGCAGACATCTCAGAACGACAATTTTTTGAAATTTATCGAGGGAGTTTTCCCATTCTCCTGGAAGCATTTAGGAAACCACGTTTGTAAGTACTAATTCATTGGAATAAGTGGGGACCTACTGAATTAAGAGTGCATTGAATTACGAGTAACAGTGGGAATGCATATCAGCTGAACGATATAATCTCAAAACATGTTATAAAATGGAAGCGTATAAGTTGAAACTCAACATTCCACTACCACCTCTGACTTCCACTGCTACTGCACTATAGTTTTTTCCTACCACCAACCAAGTACAACCAGTAATAATATTCCCAATATAAATCATGCATGAAGGCCTAATGGCCAGAATGAGCATATTCTCGCACAACGTTCTCGCAAAACAGTTGAGAAATTCTTATACTTAGCTTATATGTATTAATGTGGGGTGTATAACTCTTTATGTGGAAGCCAGGTTTTTGGGAATTAACAAGAAAATTTGAGGATTCGTTTAGTTCTACTTGTACAAAATATAATTTTATCAGACAATACGTGAGGCCATCAAAACACCCCTTCGAACAACTAAACTTTCATCTAGTACAGATTTGGAAATTGACTCAAGCACATCATCTACACTACATTCATCAAATACCTTCAAAGCCCTGCGATCAGTTTACTTCTCATACTCTCTCCACTCAGATCTGGTAACTCCAAAATATTCTGTGCCTACAGTTTAAGTTAGACTGATCCAATACTTTGTATTTCTCGACCCACGATTTCAGTTTAGAAAAAAATAATTACCTAGGAAAATATTGAGAGTTACCCCCCAATGACCCTCTCCCTACAATACATCCTATGTATTAAATTTAAACCTGTATGGCTTGAAATTCAAGTTGAGATGAATCCTAGAATATACATCATATTTCGTTACCAGCTTAGGTCCCACTCTCTCCACCAATGCTAAGAGAAATGCAGCTCTCTCTCGCTTTTGGTTAAGGTGAAATAAATTAAAATGTCTATTGGTTTAGTTAAGTTAGACAAATTAATTTTTCCAATAGAGTTCCATTGTCTCATGTGACATTTATGAATAGGAAACGTGGCATTTTATTAATATAATCAATTGCAAATACAATTACTATTTCAGTTATATTATTGTCAGTGTAACTGAAAAAGCAAGGGAAATATAACGGAGATGCGTCGTACAAGGAAATGTCTCCCAGTTATACCACAGAACAAAGAACTTGTTGTTTCTATATTCTGTGGGCCGTATAGACACGGAAATGATCACCATAATAATAAAGATTACCTATGCTTGTTTCGAATTCTGATTGATTTTTTAAATAATTTTTTCTTTTAATTTATTGTTTGTGGAATACCCGAAGAAAAAGTGGGACTCACCGAGCTAATTCATTTCGTAGTTATTTCAGGAGAAAAAAAAAACGAGTTCCACTATCTGCTTTACAAGCAGATACCAGTTACATAGATATGTCTTTGATTGGGAATTTCATAACGGTTGTCCTCGAGAGTTGTAAACAAATCCTTTAACTTTCAACAAATCCCTGGGCCGCATCCAAACTATTTCCAACAAATCAACGGTTTACTTATAGAAATGTTGAAAATAACTGGAGATAAGCCGCTACTCGTATGAGACGAGACCCTCTCGAACGATCAAGTTTGTCCCCCACCCTGGCAACTACTTGGAACCGTTCCCTACAAGAAGAACTGTGAGTTCTTCAATTCCGTTCAACTCGGAGCAGCTCATGAGTCACAAATGAAAAGTCACATTTACGTTTCTAAACTGTTATGTGATCGTGTTATGAGACCACGAAACTATACACTTCATTCTGATCTACATATCCAACTAATCTACATTTTTACTAAGGGATTGACTACTTGATGTTATGTATCTTTGAGGTGCGAGCTTGCGAGCATCCAGACCACCAAACTATACACTTCATTCTGACCTACATGTCCACTAAACAGGTTGAACGGAGTTGAAGAACTCACAGTTCTTCTTGTAGGGAACGGTTCCAAGTAGTTGCTGGGGTGGGGGACAAACTTGCTCGTTCAAGAGAGTCTCGTCTCCAACGAGTTGTTGTTAACAGTCGACTGTTGTCAAGAGGATGAAAATGTTTCCTATGGAGTGGAGTAAATTATGCTATTGCTTTACGTTAAGAATATTGTAACCGGCTTAATAAAATTGTTTATAGTCCTAAACTTAGTTTAGGAATGTAGCCAGGTACGTAAGGAGGGGGAAATTGGTAGCTTGAGATGAGAACAGTTATCACATAAATCAAGCACTTTCCAACGAGTGGCGAACGATTTCTGTGCGATGAAAACTGCGGAAGTTCCACTCCCCTAGCAACGGCTGGGTTGTACGTGAAAAACACTGAAATTGTGACACAAATTTTGCGTCACGGAAATTTTTGGTTGACCCCCCAGAACAAAGACATATCCATGTCAAAATCAGGCCATCAATTTTACAAGCATATTAAAATAAGCAAGAGGGTGATTGGATGGCAATGAGGTACGATTTTACGTTTCAGCCCTGGCTCTCTTTAAGTATTTTTATTGTACCCCAAAATGAAAAGTGCTTTTGGTTCAGAGATAAAAAATATAAGCATCAAATAGGTACTTAGTTCATTTTCTTTTAAAATGCTTGCAGCAGGGCAACAGTCTAGTCTTATCGTTAGAGTTTATTGATAGACTGCAGGCAAAGCGAATTTAACTATTGTTCTATTACTTGCCTATCATTCATGAGAGATTGAATCAATTGGTTTTGATTTAAATACGAAACCAAAATGAGTACATGAATGAAAATATTATCGACTCCATGTATAGTTAGTTTTCGAACGTTCCTTCGCAGCTTGCAACTAAATCGTTCATTCACCTCAACCTTGCCCAGTTTCTGTATACTATATTTTATACTAGCGGTGAACCTAAGAACGTAGATGAAAACATCCAAGCACAAGCACATAAATTTCAGTAAGAATTTACCTATGAGAGGATAAGTTTCCGGTTCAGTTCTCAGGAACCAACCATGCCAATCCTTTGGATGCTGGGCAAATGATCGTCCAATACCAATATATCCAGGAAGCTTTTCCAGCTCACTGATGTTGTCCCATATTTCAGCACTCATCCAATCTGTTAGAATATTAGAAGGTACATGAGTGTCGAGGTTTTCAAGTTTATTTGTACACGTAATGTTCAATTTGCAAAGACGTCCCACGAATATTATGAACTATAATGAGGAAAATGTGAAGGTAGATAAATCTATTCACTGTTAAGTTTATTTCATGATTAGTAGCGATAGGTACTGAACTTGATTTGAATCAATCCTTTCCTTCTTTCCTCTATGATGTGTCAAAATGGGACAAACCGAGTAAGACAAAGGCAAATGTTTCTGATAAACGCGTTTTTTAAATGTTGGCATTAAAAAAATTTCGAACCTATGCTCTAAGGGAAATCTCGACTTGCTTTCCCACGATATCCTATAAGGTTGTGGTTAGCTAACAGAAAGAATGTACTAAAAATATCTCAAAATGCCGTATTCAATATAAAACTTTTTTCGCCCAAACCAAGGGTTAGAATTATAACCTTCATATTTGAATAAGTAGCAAACATGCTTTTTTCAAACATGTCGATGAATAAAAACTGGAAAAAGCGTGTCAAAAATAAAAACAAACTAATAATAACTAATATAACAGCTAACATAATTACTATTCATAAATAAGAGAATATTTTAAATATTGAGTAACCAGGATCAACTTCCAATAAACCACAAAGTACTGCTTTACCAGCAAATAATCAAACCAGTTTGGGCCAACTGTGGTTGAACCAAGAAAAGATACACCTATGCGATTAATCCATAGGTAGACTACAGGACAAAATCCTGAGGAGCTCCCTGTTACGTCCAGAATGAATGTATCCATAGAGACCTAGTGAGTGCAGGTGCATCAAAACCGAATCCTCAGGATGATTACCAACGCTCCGTGGTACGTCAGGAATGAGAACATGAGCAAAAACCACCCCCAAGACATATGAGACGCCTCAAAAGAAGCGCTCGGACAACGATGATGGCTTCAATTGAACCGTTTGCCGATCACAAACTCTATCTGTATTGACTATTTTCAACAGTAAAGTTATTTCCATGTTTTGTGATGTTCCCATGGTTAGCTGTTCATAATATTTAAGGAACCACGCATGGTTCTCAATATCAGCACCTGGGTTAAGTTGATGTCAACTTCAAAGCGAATCATGCTTGTGCATGCTATGTAACTGATTTTCATACATAAAACAGACCTAATAATAACCTAATAATGACATAATATTAATTTAAAAAAAGAGACCGAGCAGTGGGTAAAGTGGGCGAGGTATTCAATAACCGTCTGAGAAAAATCAGACACTAAAAATACCAGAACATCGAAGGACCTATTGAATCTCCTGGTAAACAGTGGTAAAATTCGATGATTGAAGAGGACCAAGCCATTACATCTCGTCACAATCATCACCATAGGGTGAAAGTGTAGTTGCATCATTCTAACGTGGAAATAGGTGTTAACTTACATCTCACGAACGTTAATATACAGTTATGAATGATAATCAGTAATATTCAAGATATTATTTATGATAATTATTGATGATTGATGATAATATTATGATAGATAATATTCTAGATGTTTTTTTTACAATTGTAACAATAAAAATAGTAATCATTAAAAAATAAATCATAAAAATTATAATCATAAAAATAATCATTAAAAAAATTAAATATCTTGTTGATTTATGGGTATTTACCAGGACATGGATTATCAGCTTGGGCATCACGATTCAGGACAACTCCGCCTTTCAGAAGGAACATGAAATCAGTCTTATCCACAGGATCCTCCACGATGTTGAGACATATGAGGAACGAAAACATGAGTTTGTGTCTTTCAAATAAACCTCTACAGGTATTTCTGAAATGGTACGTCAATAAAAATTATAAAATTTTCTCTTTGCTAGTTTGCAACAATTCCTAAAATCCTGGGTTTATTTCAGTTGAAATAGGTTAAGAAGTGATGCACCCTTCCGTGATAGTTCGTAAGTACACACAACGGTTACTACAGTTGATAATAAAATGGGTGACAAAAAGTAAGTACTCGCATATTTTTACCTGTATACTGAGGCCGTGTGATACTCATTCAGCAGTTGAATTCTTTCGAATAATATTTCACTTTTTTTACTTTTCTTTATTGACATCTCAAAAAGAGATATATACGAATCGAGGGAAAACTGGTACATAGGGTCAACCAGCGCCATGTCTTTGAGGACGAAGAATAAAAGAGCGGCCCTTTTGGCAATAGAATTGTATTCCTAAAAGGATATCTTTAAATTAATGGAACACTATCACATTTATAACGATTTTTTTTTTTACATTTATTTATCACAATTGAAATAATATTTAGGACTAGCCCCCCATTTATTGGTATTACCTGCCTGGCTCGATCAATTTCTTTCTCTGTCTCGATTGACTGAATCAGTCGTGCGTTAACATTGATTGCTGTGGATTTTGAGGTTTGAAGTGTTTTGAAGAGATCTTCGTCGTCTAAAATCGATCCACTTGCAGCTGTTAGCAACCTTCACATTAAATAAATTAAGTTAGATCCATTGATTGAGTAGTGTGGTATTTTTCGGCCTAACCATGGATTCATTATATGGTTTGTGCTTGAGTAGGTAGTTAAAAACCAGATGAATTTGTTCTAGGTACAATTATTGACAGATATGTATGTAAAATTAACTAGGTACTTATATGAGGTAGTTCCATCGATCAACTGTGTTATTAACATATCTGTATAATCAGTGCCTCTATAATCAGTGTGAACTGTAATAATTAATCACTAGTCTCTCAGCAGTACACGATTGCAGATTACAGTTAGGTACTGCTTCGTTCATATGACGGAATAATACTTTGATTGAAAGAGATCATAGGTACCTCAAAAGTTCATCTTCTAGTTCAATCAGCAGAGCTTTACCCTCCGCTATTTCCGTCACCATAGTATCTTTCTCTTCTTCCAATTTTGGCTTCTCTTTGCCGACAACGATTCCCAAAAGTTGAGCTTCCAAACCTGCGCAAATTCATGGGCATATTAAAAAAAAAAAAAAGGTCCAGTCATGCAGCGAATTATCATATAAGCGAATTTTCGTAAATTATGGTACTACAATAGTTTATTATGTTAGATTTTTGTAAAAATTTTTTGTAAAAATTGAGGACTTTGAGTGAAAAGAAATTGTTAACTACCAATTTGATGACAACTCATCCTTCCGTTTAGAAAGTTTGATTTTTTTTTTTTTTTTTTTTTTTTGCATAAGAACGGAATTTGTATCTTAATCTTTTTGGACATATTGAGTTAATGGTACCCCCCGTTTGGGGTGGTGGTTTATTTTCATTTTGCTAGTCTCGAACTCAGATCTCAACGGGAAATGCTTCAAAAAAGGCTTACAATTATTGCATTAACTATGTTTTGGTTCGATTTACTAATGAAAATCCCGTAACTGGCCTTTTCTAGAGCAAAAACCCGCATCTGGACATCAGATACGATTATTTTATTACTATTCAGGTACATACGGATTATGGCACTCTCAGATAAGAATTTATTTCTTAGTATTTTAGGGCTCATGGCTTCTGGTACGTTTCGGGAATCAGTGGCAGATACGATTTTTCTTCCCAGTATTTTCTCCATACGAATGAATTTTCTCTAGTCAGATCAGATACGGTTTTCGGAAGTTGGCAACCACGATTTTTTCTTCTAGTATCCTGCATATACGAGGAAATAATTTTTTCGCCACGTAGAGCGGTACCAATTTTGTATTAGAAAAAACGTATCAGTCTTATTGCATAACTCGTATGTGCACAAAATACGAGGAAATTGCCTAGTAAATATGTTCTACGCTTTTTTTTTTTTTTTTGCAATTTGCTGACCATAATAATGTTTTTCCAGCCACATCACGCAATTCAGCGAGAAATTTCCTTTGGAGCTTTTGGAGCTCGAGACAACGTAATATAGAGCTAATATCAGGAAATTTCTACTCAAAACCTAGAAACGCATTTTCTCAAAAGCAGGGTTTGGTCAGATACGGGATCTATTCTTGGTAAGGCTGAGTTATCGTTTGAAAGGACACATAGGTATACATACGAGTATATTCACATGAAAAAGCGTTAAACTCAAGGATTCTTTTCAAAATGTCTCAAAACGGATTTTAATGAAGAAAATTTTGATTTTAAAATTTTTGGGGCCATTGCGATAGCTTAATTTTTTACGAAAATGTGTTAAACAGTCTCCTCGCAAGCCGCATTTACTGATTAGGTAGATTCCGTACGTAGTGATTTTAACTTAATAACAGCCAAAGGGAGACTAAATCTCTAATGTAATTACAATTTTGAAAAATTCAGAAAGTAGTATAGGACGCCCATCGTTTTTCAACTGTGGGGGATGCACAACTCTCAACCATCCGGAAAAAGAATCTATTGAAACCAATTTTAGATTATCCTGAAATCAAATCGGGATATCGAATCCTACTTTATGGGGAAGGAAGGGGTCTCTACCCCCCATCCCCCTCCAGTTGAAGGGGTAGTATCTTTCTATAGATATTTTGTGTTGTTGGCCGATTCGCATAGTTCTTTTCCGTTTAATCTTTCTTGTCCTGCTTTGCATAATTGGATTTCAGGGTTTTGTTTGGGGAGGTGAGGGGTGTGGACAGGGTGAAGTTCGCTATCTCCTCAGAAGTTGTGGACCAATTTATGTGGTTGTTTTTCTGTTGGACTTGGATAAATTTTGGTTGTACACTTGTCCACTTCATCATAGTATTATCAAATCCTTTTTTTGGAAGAGACGGTGGCGGGCATAATCGTAAAAGAAAAAAAATCTGGCTTCAATTTCATGCTTGGTTGTTACTTTACAGTCTACAACAAAAACAAAAACGAATGAAAAAAAAAAAAAAAAAAAAAAAAAAAAAAAAAAAAAAAAACGAAAACCGCGCGGTCACGCGGTTTGCGTTTCGAATGAATTGTATTCACTCTCCTGGAGGGGAAAAAACATTGTTTTTCATTTTTGGAGACGTCCTTTTAATGCAGGCATTACTTAACAAGTGTATTCTAGCAGTTATTCTTTCTAAAATTATTTGGTCAGAAAACCTTAACCTAATAAAGTTGAAGGGTTATTACATCCGTGAGAAGTGAATTACCTTCCAGCTTGATTGCGAAATTCACAACTGTCGTTCTAGTTGCTATTTCTGGAAGGTAATGCGGGTTGCTAAGCTTGGTGGTAATGAAAAATCTGAAGTCCATATTGTAGTCCAGAAGTTTGTCACCGCATTTCAAATAAGCATCGTTTCCTACAATCCATCAAATTAATGTATAAGTATGTTTACATACATCGATATAATGAATTTTTCCATGATGTTATTCTATAAACATAGTGAACAGAAAGTAAACAACCTACCTTCAAGTTTATAACACCTACCATGGTCAGTAAAAGACAATGGTTTTTCAAGGAGTTTGCATATGTTCAGCTCACCTTTCCATATGATAACGTTATCCAAAACCGGAATGATATTTGGATCGATAGTTTCATGAATATTTTGTAATAGGCAGGAATACCCTTTTTTCATACATTGTTCCAACATCAACATGTATTTAGGAGTTCCAAAATCGATCACGTGCAGTGTCTAAAAACAGAAGTGAAAAGGGTCATCATACAACAAACAACCAGTTCAAATCAATACACGTAAGCAGCGAATGTTAGTTTCGGTTAATTACCTTTTTCTAATAATGAACCTTTGTTTTTGGAAGAAACAAACCGTTATTTCAATGATTTGTTCATCATAGTCATTTCGTATATTCTAATGAGTTGACAGGCAGCCATTTGAGAGGATGCTGATATGCATTTTGTTGTACAATGTTTTTTACACTGTTATTTATATTCATTTGGTCCGATACCTTTTTTTCATGTGTTTCTAGTACATGCAAAATATGTATTGGGAATTTAGATTTATTGACGAACGAAGTGAGTCTCCACTTGACTCGACTGGCATTTGCCAGCGTGCGTGTGTTTTCCGCGTTGTAGCTCGCAATTTTAAATTATCAATTTAAAGTCTTTCATTAGCTTAAAATTTGATAGGTAAACTCTTCAGACATGGGATTAGCTGTCGTTTTTGGTGACGATGCGACGATAGGAATTTGACGTCAATGACGACGACCTTCATCAAATCAACCAAAAATCGAGTTTGGTGCCGTTTTCAATAGTTGTCGCCACACGGAATCGAATGACACCACTGTAAAAGCTTTAAGATTGATCTTTTACAACATGACGTCGTCGTCACTAGGTCGATCATTGTCAAATAACCAAAAATCGAGTTTGGTATCGTTTTCAGAAGTTTTTGCCTCACAAAATTGATTGAAACCACCATAAAAGCTTTGAAAGTTGCCCTTGATGACGATCGAATAGAAAATCGAATTTGGTATATTTTCAATAGTTTTCGCCGAGAGTCCGACTGGAAACACTATAAAAGCCAAAACATGTCCTCAAATCAACCCAAAATCGAGTTTTGTAACATTTTCAACAGTTTCCATACAATAGAATCGTGAATCAGAAGCGAAGTCGAGTACAAAGGTAAACGAATGAAGCGTTAAATTGAAAACGTGCGGGTATTCTTAAATGTATCAGGTATCAGGTGAAGTCCAGTAGGTACTTACCCTTTTGGAGGTCGGGACGTTTTCTTTATTTTTGATCCATTTCCAAGCCTGAGATTGTGGATCGATTATCAGTGGCCATTTAGAACATTGAGTTATGATTATAGCATTCTCCGTACTGAAGTTATCAGTGGGAAGCCCCAACTTATTCCACATCCGAACGATATGCGGTTTTTCAAGAAACTCCAGTATATTGAAGCCAGGCGATGTTGGGAAGTCCACTTCTTTTATCTATAGTACGGAATGCAAGGATATTATCCTAGATAGTCAGGATGATCAATATCCAGAATGATCCAGGATACTAACATATTGATCTCATTAGCAATACAACAGTTATACCAACATAAATCACTGTACCGGAACTGAACCTTATAGATACAAATGTAGTGTAAAAATTTGTAATCCGTTGATTTTCAACGTTGAAACCGTTCTACTGGGGAAACAAATTACATTCCATTCTTTCCTAAGTTTATATTGAGGTATTCAAACTTAAAAAATTCCTTCATTCGTAGGTATTTTTTAAAACTATTGGAATTTAAAAATGTTTGCAGTATTTTTTTTTTTTTTTTTTTTTTAATTTAATCTTGTTCGTATGTAAAAATTTGTGAAGCCAATGAATTTGGCGTTCTAATTCTTTAAGTAATATTCTGCAAAAGATAATTTGCAGTATTTTTTGTCATGATTCGCGTTTTTAGTGTATTGCTTGGTGTTTGAGAACTTTTCTGGTGCTCAAATAGCGCTGATCATGACGAAATAGAAAAGTTCACGGATAACGAAGTTTCAATTTTAGCGATTGAATAATTTATTGTTTCAACTTCCAGAACATAACCTCGTCGCGTTGGGTTTGAGGAAATGAAAAGGAACAGAAAAGAAAATATAAGAAAATTCCAACTTTTAACTTCCTTTCCAAGAATTGAATATTATATTTTGTTCTTAGTCAGGATCAGAACATTTTTTGTTGAATTTTATGATTACTACACTCAATTCTGTAACACAGTTCATCATTCAATTACCTATTCAAGTGCTTGTGCTAAGTGAGTAGGTACGTACGATGGTAACTCAATTCAATTCAATAATGGGTGCTCGATCCGATCGAGAGGACCAATGAAACCGGTCACAGCCTCTACTTTCTATCTACTTCACACAAAGGTATCAACATTTTTGAAAAATTTAACTTTATCGCACATCTCAGATGAAAATCCCCGACATTCACTTTTCAGCTCAAAATGCGGAATGATTTTGATTCAACGTTGAAGTAAACATCACGGTATTATAGGGAGCTGAGCGTAACTTCAGGCGCCAGGATGAGGAGGAGCAGTTTGGACCCACTTCCAATCGGCAGGTACAACCTACCTACCAGTCATACAAATTTTTTTAAATCTCTCGCCGATGCATCTCAGTTTAGTATCCGCAGATTACGCCACCAGTTTTTTAGAATAGTAATTCTTCATATCTGCGTTGTTAGGTTTATGTAAAGTCAGTTTAGTTTGTTTGGATAAGCGAGGTGTATGTGTATACCTACTCCATTCGTACCGCGATTGAGCTGTGAATCCTTAGCATACTCACGACAGATGTCCACTTTTCGAGGAGCGCGTCTCTGTAGGCGGTGAGAAACGGCCCTGCATAAGAAATGAATGCAGTGGAAATCAAACAATCGCTCGGAAGAAACACGTAATTCGCATCATATTCCGCCACAGTCTTCTCCCATCTGATCTTTTCGCCGGATAAACCGTCCACCAGTCCAAATGCGCGGTCCAACTTCGCTTTCAAAAACTCAGCCTATGAACCAGAAATATAACAAAACAATTCAATGTAATACACTAAAATGGGCAGGTTTTAAGTTCTTACTACACGCACTACGTAGAGTAGAAATGAAAGAATTCAGCTAAAGCTGCTCTAAGGGGTGGGTCTAGTCAATTAAAATTAATTAAATGACCACGCCATGAATATTTCCAAACGCGTTGGAGAATTTTTATTTCCTCCTACCTCCCGTGACTGTGACAGTCGGGAAGACTTTTTTTCTTTTAGCGAAGAAGACGCCATACAATTTTCTTTTGCCTGTCACGACTGCTAGTGCAAACAAGTTTGACATTTCAATAGAAACTGATTCAGTATTTTTAAACATATGCAGAATTCAGTTACTTGGGTACTTGTTTTAGGTAGGTAGTACCTAAACATTTTAGCTAGAAGTTGCTACTACACAATGCATATTATGGTAATGCTTTTCCGAGATATTGAATAGATAGATAGGTAGTACATTTACTATCACAATATAATATAGTATGATATAGCAAACGCTAGTTTACTTTTAAATGAAAACAATAAGTAAAAAAAAAAAAAAAAAAGAATAATAATAATACGCAAAATAAAAAATAATAATATACATCTTAATGAATAAATACAACAATGGAAGTTATCCAAGGGCCCCAAGGGGGGATCTCCGAATTTTAAGGGTAAAATCCTCCACAGTTTGGGCGTTCGAGAGAGCGTAGGGAAGACCTACCTAATTTTTTATGTTCAATATAATGAAGTATGATATGGAATATTGATCTAACTTGAGATAGAAGGTCATTCTTTTGTTGCATCTTCAGCGTGAATAGTGCCTCAAGCTCCCTAACTCGAGCCAAAATCTTCTCCAAATTGGCTTGTTCAATTCTCAGCAGCTCCTGTTTCTCTCTCAGGGAAGCTAAAGCTTCTTCTACTTTGGCTTTTCTTGGTGCCACGACCCTAAAATACCGGAGGTGAATCTGGTAAGTAATGCGCAATGAATCCAAGTCTGAATTGTTTATTTTTAGGAATCGTTATTTGAAAAGATTCTTTCACTATCGAAAATGTCTTCTTACCTTCCTTACTTACTCCTATTATCGGCATGCAACTTCAAATCACTCTTTTTGACATGGATATGTCTTTTACTAGAGGGAAAATTAAAATTCACGCCGCGGTTTTTTCCCCCACAAAAACTATACAGGGTGTATCAGACACGACTCGCAAAGTTCAGGGATCGAATTGGACTTTTTTTAGAGGCTTTGTTTCCGAGTAATTTTACTGTCGATTTTTTTCGTATTTTTGACCTTATTTCACTAAAATTGTCACAACTCCGTTAATTTGATGAGTAAATTAAAATTTGATGACACCGTTGAAAAGAACGTTAAATGTCCAATCTTCCTGATGCCAAAACAAGAATTTTTGAGCAGTCAAATAACTGAAAAATGAAGGCTAAATCATAATTTTGAGAAGTTGCCAACATTTTGAATTCGCTTATTGACTTTTTTACGGGTAGTGCTTTTAAACCTTGATCTTTAGGAAAACTACCTTAGAATTTTAGCTTTCCAACATTATAATCAATTTTTATGCTGCTTCGCTAATTAGAGGAGAACAGTATGTTTTTATGTTGAAAAACATGCAAAGTTTTTTAAAGTTTTACACTTTAACTAACTAGTTATACCCTTAAAAACTCATAAAATTGAGCATAACAAATGAACTAAAAATTCGTGAGTTGAAGTGTAAAACTCTGTTATAATAGAGTTGGGGAGATCTGTAAGTGTTACCATTCGATTCTGCATGAAAAAATACGTAGAAAATGGTCCCAAACTCAAATTTTTTTAGAGGTCATTTTTCACAAAAACCGTCGTTTTCATAGAAAATACCGTGTTTTTCAACATACAAACATAAAAATTAAATAAAAATGGATTATACCGTTGGAAGCTGAAATTCTAAGGTAGTTTTCCTGAAGATGGGGTTTCAAAAGCACTGCAGTAAAAAAGTCAATAAGTGGATTCAAAATAGTGACATTTTGTCAACTTCTCAAAATTATGACTTTGACCTCATTTTTTAGCTTTTGGAGCTGCTCAAAAATTCTTGTTTTGGCATCAGAAAGATAGGAAATTCAACATTATTTTCAACGGTGTAATAAAATTTTAATTTACTCATCATATTAAGGAAGTTATGACCATTTAAGTGACGTTAGGTCAAAACACGAAAAAAATCTTATAAGTGAAATTACTCGGAAACGAAGCCTCTAAAAAGTCTAGGAGGCACTGTTTGCTGCAAATTAGTTGTAGAATCGATTTCTGAACTTTGGCGAGTCGTGTCTGATACACCCTGTAAACATATAAAACAACCCAGATCTTCACGTACAACTGCTCCGTTGCTAGAGAAGTGTTTAACCTAGGATAATGAAACTTGATAGGGAATATCTCATGGACATAAGAGACGAATGAAATGACGGACTCCATCTTGATCAGCTTAGTAAGCTTAATTCTCTCTTGTTCACCCTTGAAATTTTAAATTTGGTAGGGAGTCTCTCCTGGACTAGATGAGAAAAATGAAATAACAGCTCTACCGTTATAAGCTTGATTGTAGGCTTTGGAATGTCACGTCATTATAATTCCTTTGAAATTGGGAAGGTCAGAAAATAATAGGGGATCACTATCTATTGGATTTTTCATCATTTCATAATCAATTTCTCCCATAGGTAGTCGGAAGAATAAGATATAATGGTAAGACACATCCATGATCTTTTGTTTTTCCCATCAAGAAAGAAATCATTTTCCTAGAATCAACCTTTTGGACATAAAATCTAAATGTTGTTTTTCGTAAAATACAATTTGAGTTCAGAAGTGAACGAAATATACCGAAGAGTGACAACAGATACCTATTTTCACTAAACAACCTCATACTATGTAATTTTAACAAATATAAATTACGCTAGTGCTTACTTGTAAGCTTTTCCGTACTTCTCTATAGCAATAACCCACAACGCCAACGATCTAGCAGCAATCGAAACGACTTCTACTTTCTCTGGATCGAATTCAGGGTTGTTAGTGTAAATTGCAATTTTCTTCAACGTCCTGTCGGTGATGTGGTCTTTATCGAAGTCCCTCAACTTCAACAAAACGATTAAACATTGAAGAATTTTGAATTAGCGGTAATGGAATGTTGATTGTTCTTTATGTGAGAATCGTAGAACATCTCGCTTATGCTCTTCCATCTATAACAACTTGCTTGAAATCTTTACTTAGTAGCAGGACAGTAGTTATTAACTTGTACACTATAAGATACGAAAAACCGTTGGGGAGTAATACTGATCAAAATTAATGTCCCCTAAGACAGGAATCGTCGTAAATGGTTTTTTTAAAAGATGTCATTGCTCAGGCGAAGAAGCAAAATACCTAATGGGAAAGTTGTTCAAGGTAAGTCCCTAAGCTGTTCGTGAGTAGCTTGAGCACAACCGCCACTAAAATCGTGAGTTGCATGGGACATTTAGGAGTTTTTATAGGTCGTAACTACAAGGAAGAAATGGTACCTAATATCTGTTACAGATAACTTCACCTGTTGGGTTAGGAGGGATGTAAACCAATCACCGATCCGTGAGGTCCACTATACTCCCTCCCCCTCCTACCAACAAAGGTACAAAGTGTGAAAATCCTAGAGTAGGTATGTCATCATGTC
Organism: Adelphocoris suturalis; assembly: GCA_030762985.1. Classification (NCBI taxonomy): domain Eukaryota; kingdom Metazoa; phylum Arthropoda; class Insecta; order Hemiptera; family Miridae; genus Adelphocoris; species Adelphocoris suturalis. The sequence goes on along the minus strand of CM061043.1, from coordinate 84,679,800 downwards.
TCTTATGCCAAAGTACCAAGAATAACATTTTCGTATTGTTAAATTCAAATTCATTGATAGGGAATTAACTGATATATAATTGCTCTTGTCCCGCCTTAACATCATAAATATGCAGTACATGCCGCCATTACGGAAAACATCATAAATTTGTGAAATACCTTTTGTAAGAAATTCACATCTCCTAAATCTTTTTTTGCTTCGACCCAAGTAGGTTCAATTCCTCGAAGAATCATCACCGCCTCCAAGACCATTTCAACTTTTGCTGGAGGCTTTCCGTAGGATCGGACCTCCGCAATGTCCTTCTTGTTCAGCGCGTCTAACGCCTAAATATGAACAAATAACAATCGGATAGTGAAGCAATAACTTTATTTCGCTGACTTTCACTGATTAATCTGAAAGGGTATTTGGTATGCAGGTATTAAAATTGATCCTAAAGTCATGCAAGTGTGAAAAGTTGATAATATTATTTCAAAAATAAGAACATTGTTTCATATAGAAATGAGGACTTTTTTTCCATCACGGCAGGAATTTTCTTAATCAATATTACTAAAATTAATCGGCAACGGAATTTGTATTATTTATTCATGTATGTGTTATCTTAATATCCTTATATCATTTTCACATTTTATTTATTTTATTCATTTTTCATGTACGAATGTTGATATTCACCCTCATAGCATCTTCCAATGCAGGCATAGCTTCATACAGCAAACCAAGGGCTTCATTGGCCTGTCGGTTACATTCTTGCTCCTCTTTAGCTATCTTCTCGCTCCGAATTTCTACTCCTTTTTTGGCAATGTCCGCTTCCCTTTGATCGACAATAATTTTTTGCATCACCGTATCGCAATCAAGCGTTGCAGCATTGACTGGAAAAGAAATAATCTATGATGTCTAACGAGAAAGACGTAGATATATAGTTTAAGAAAGGTGTTGATACAACATAGAAAATACCTATAGTTGGTACCCACTTTCCCAAGTGCATTGCTGTTTGGTCTTAAGAAACTTACACTCTTACCAGTGGGTAATTATTGATCTACCAAAATCATGGTAAAACTTTTTAGGTCCTCAGTTCAGCCCAGATCTACAGTTCTAAGCTAAGCATTAGTGAGCCACGTCATCTTGATTAAGCTACCGCGTCATAGTTATTATTAAATATTTTGGAGGGAATGCAATTTGAATTACATTCTCTGTTATGTTATATGTTATGATTGAACATGCTAATTGCTATAGGTACGTAACTGTTATGTCAACAATAAAAAATAAAAATAAACTTTTTTTAAAACTTATATGCTAAGTGTGAAACCATTGTACACAGACAGATGTGAGAAATGCTCAATGTGCAACGCGCACGGGAGATGATGTTTACCATTTCCTATGTGGGGGCGCAGCGGCGGCGTTGGCAGAATGGGGCTCCGAACATGAGAAGCTCGAGATAGAGCGCAGCACGTAAACACTGACCTTACTGATTTCCTATTTTTTGTTGCCGATAAGGGCAGTCGTGACGGACACAAGTTGTTTTGTCGGTTCTTGCTTGTTTTGTGTTTCTTTATTTTAAATTTATTTATTAATAACATATTTCCTATTTTTGACCAGTATTGCTGAAATTGATGGCGAGGGGAACGAATTACAGAGCGAAAAGGGGTGACGCAAGGTAACAACAAGGGGAAAGTCATGTCAAACTCCATGTGGCATGTTCCTTTGGTCCTTCGCCCCGTACCGCTCCTAGCCGGTGACCATGTTAGTTCGGAATCCCATGTAAGAGTGATAGTCTTCTCCAAAGCAGTTCTCTCTCGAGGTGATGAAGTCACACCCAGTTGAAATAAATTTGGACTCTTAGGTATCACTCCACTTAGTTCCTTTTCAGACTGAACAAAGGTAACTTTTGTATGTTATACCGTAATACGAATCCCTCTTCATACGTATTGGCATGCTCTTGTCAAAATAGGTACCTACCTTCTTTGTTTTTTTCCTCCAAATCAAGAGTCAGTCCTGCCACTTTTTCTTTAGTATCGTCGATCCTATCCAGTCCGCCACGCAGTTTGTTTGCTGCGGTGGCTAATTCTGTCCTTTTCGTAGCTAACATTCTGGAAAATGATCAATACAGTATATTTTAAATAGTGTCACTACCATAAACTACTTGCCTTGCTACCCGCATATATAACATACCTACAGATTGTTGTTCTCCGAGTTATTGGCGGTTCTAGAATTTTAAAATTTGTTCGACCTTACATTTATATTAAATTCAAATTTACAACTTAGTCGTAAATTTTTTGTCGTTTTAATGTCTAGACACATTTTTTTTTCAGTTAAATTCAAAAGTGAAAGATTTGAATTCAAAAGTGAATATTGTCAAATCAGGAAATTGATTCGATATTTTAATTAAATTGTTGAGTGTTCTTGCGGGGAGATAAACTAAGTTAGACCCACTTTCAAATCCATAAAAAATATCAATTAAAGGCGATTACATGCAATATTTGCCTACTATCACTTTTGAGGTAACGAGAGTTTTGGTTAATTATCAAGAAAAAAAGGTCTTGCCAAAATTTCTTGGTTTACGTCTCAAGATATGTAAATTCCAAAAATATAAGAAAAAACCGTCCGTCCGCCTTCCGAAGCTTTGTTTCTAATCTTCTGGACCAAACTTTATGAAATTTGGCTTAAGAACACATACAGGGGGATGTGCCAGTTAACATTGGTGTCAATTTTTATCAACTCTGAAGAGTAGAACTTAAGGGCTGAAATATTAAAAACGTGAGATATCGAGAACCTTCGACGTAACAGTAATTATTTTTGGTTGAAAGGGCTAGAACTTGAAAAAATTCCTAGAACTTCTAGGCGGGAGAACGTAGAGGTTGTGACGTAGAGTGACCGCTTTGAATTATTGAGTCAAAGAATATCGGAATACATGCCTTGTAAGTATCCGCTGACATAATTCCATTGCAATCATCAGCTGTTAATTTTTTCTTAGCGAATTTCCACAAAAAAATAAAAATAATAAATAACAATAATAAATAATAAAAATAAATAAATAAAAAAGTAAAATAAGCTATTTAAATTGCTCCAAAAGTTGAAATTATAAAATTTCAACCTTTTTTCATGGAAATCTGGTTTTAGGCACTTTGAAAAGATTTCTGGATTTTATAGCTTTTCGTATATGAACATATCATTCCAGACGATAACTCTCTTTAAGATTAAGATAAAAAGTCCGTTCTTTTACCAAAACATCAAGCATTCCAAAAGTAAGGATGAGTTCAAATTTCAAAAAATGTAGCTAACAATTTAAAAACCTACTTATTTAAAATAACAAGACCGCAAAAAATCCAATGCCAATCTTTATTTGAATAGCAGAATATTAACGTTTTTTGCCAGTAAATAGGTAGTTAACGGTTTCATTTCACTCAAGGTGCTCAAAATTTCATAACAATCCAACGTAAAACAATACCTACGAAAATTTACTCATACGATCATGCTGCATGACTAGGACGTTTGTTGTTACATTTACCTATCTATTTATCTATTTTTACGAAATATAAAATAGGCTGAAAAAAAATTTAAAAACCTTTCTAGAAACCTGTAAAATGCATGATTGTCTCACTTTTTATACCGCTGAACCATTTCTAGGTAGTTTGAAGGAGTCACGTAGTTATGTCTTTTGAGTTCTTGCAACATTAGCAGTGAATATGCTTGAACCGACACGTGTATAGTAGAAAAGATTTTGGCTACAGCCATCACGGTCATTTCCTGCAAAACGATTCAACGATGGATCATGCCACAATAAATTATTTAAGATACTGATTTTTCTTTTCACTCATCTTATAATCCATTATGAGTACTGACTTGTATTTCTGGTACTGATGCCTCATGGCCTAATAATTTGGAATGAAGTCATATTCCATGTTTTTTTGCGATTCTGGTGACAGCAAGAGTTGTAAGCTTTGAATGTTCCCTTAATGACATCATTTGGATAATTTATGGTCACTTTTCATACCTCTCTCTCTCCCTCCCCCCCATCCCCCCTCCACATCTACTACACCATCTCCAATTTCTTTCGTTTGCTAGATGAGAATTTTTCAAAATTCCTACATTGTTTAATAATTAGGCTATTTTAAATTTTTGGCAATTTAATGATCTGTAATGGACTAAATGCCACCAGAACTCAGCATCTATTTAAGGTTCCGTCAAACAAAACGCCGACTGTCCGCTGGCGGAATGACCGCAGTCCGTCGCGGACTTGAGTAGTCAAATAGATTGCGAAACTGACGGCTAAATATTGTGAATTTCTCCTTCAACAATGGCGGTCATCATGTACAGCAGCTCGTCCGACGTAGAAGACTAGCTTCTTTTGCTATCCATCAGCTCAGTAGCAAGACGAAAAAGGAAATGGGTATGTTATACGAAGAAATGTATCTATACGTTCTGTGTTACAATCGACTGGGTAGTCTATACTCTACTCTATATTCGAGAGGGCTGTTTTTCGAACTATATGCTGAAGTGAACTTTTTTCGACTAGCAGTATGGGATTATTGATATAAAAAACGGTTCTCTCGCACAAGATCAATATACTTTTCAATGATTTCTTCCCTCTCGTCTCAATCTGTAAAATTTATAAGTTTTCAGCTTTCCGCTGCGAACTCAACTAGCATTCTGTTTGACAGGGTCTTAAATAATTCGAGTTTTACCATTTACACAGATTTCCTATTGACAGTAAGGAGGTGCAGATCCTGGGGCCATTCCGAGGTTCGGAGGCTCTTCAATGCCACCAAAATTAATTTCTACTTATTTCCACTTCTGTGGTTTTGAAAACGTGATCAAGTTCAAAATGCAAAGCAATCTTAGCGAATTTTCGAAGAAAATAAAACTATTGCTATAGATAACTACAAAAATCGTAAAATAAAATTTTCCAACTTTTTCTTCATTGAAATCTATATTGACGCTTTCGTTTTAGGCATGTACACATGTATGTATGCAGTATGGAAGTCTACATATATATGACTTGCAGCCTCTTGAGACTGTATAGAACTTCGAATCACATATTTAGGTACATTAAAATAATAGTGTTCGTCATAAAAAAAGTATAAAAGGATTCTAAAAGCAACTTTTCGCGAACAATGCAGACAAACACGGTTCCGTTATTAAAGGTGTCTTTATTGATAACTTATTATATAATTTATTATAGGTAACTTATTGGTTCTATATAGTTGCTCTATTCTATTTACTAATTAACATTGCGACCTACAAATAGCTTCCATTAATCAAGTTGGATTAGTTAATTTCAGCTCATGTGTTTATTCATTTTTGTTTGTATGTATCATGATTCTTACAAATTAAGTAAAGCGAAAACATTACCTGTTTTATATCCTGCTCTTCTTCAGTAAGGTCGGGCTGAAATCGAAGAGACAAAATGATAGCTCAGTAAACTCTCCAGTCATAATATAAATACTCAAACTGTTTATAAATATGAAAGCTCATCATTCATCCAGTTCGTTCGTTGATATTCAAGGCCAGTAGATACATGGTTTCAAATAGGTACATATTTCTAGAGTATACATAAATGTGATCCGTTCTAGGAAAAGGGACCTTATCTTACGGGATGTCGAAATTGAATTATTGCCATTCCTGGATTCTTGAGATCCAGCTGAAAACGCTGGTATTACAAAACTATCTTTATTAGTTCCAAAGGTATGATTTTTTTGAAATCTGGTCTCCTAGAAACCTCATTTTGTGAAAATCCTCCTGAAAGTTTGAGCAACATTCAAAAGTGAATTGTGGCCGTTCTATTGACAATGTCAACTTTTTTTCTTCTTTTTTTTTCTTTTCAATGATTTGTGCGAATGTAGGATTAATTTCACCATCACTGCAGAGAATTTTGGATGTGATAAACAATTTCAATTTTGAAGAACAAAAGTTTTAAAAAATGTGTATACTGTAGAGTAATTACTCAAAATCAAACATTTGCCAAACAATAAATTGAAAAAAAAAAAAGACAACTTATAACTATTTCTAAGAGAACAATACAAAATTCCAGTCGTATTAAAACATTAATAAGTAAGAATATTCACATTAAAAAGTACTATTTTTGACGAGTAGTTACTGCGTCGTTTCGGTGGGATTTTCTTCTCCAAAATTCCACCATCAGAGTCTAATTGGTACACCAAACTTCTCCAACATCATTGTTTTCTCCCGCAGGGTTGGGACATACTAAGTGTTTAGTTGCATCAGTGCAATGCGGTCTTATTTTTTCCCGATCCATTTGACATGAGAGAGGGGGTTGTGTAAGATTAGGTCCCTTTTGTGTAACCACAACTACTTCCAGTTTTTCGAAATCATAATCAGCAAAACATCGATAAGTGACTGTGTAAAGGGATAGTTATTACTTCAGAATCGATAAAAACCTAGAAATCGGTATTTTTGCCATTTTATCGAAAAATGCTTTCCTGACCATTCTGCCAAAGTAAGATAAGGTCCCTTTTCCTGGGACGGATCACAAATGGTATCAATGGTTGCAACAGCATGATTAGATAGTAGACACCCAATAATTAAACCAGACCATCTAACCAACTTCAAATCAAATTTATCGTGTTTGCAGGATCTGATGGTTAGCATATACACGAATCAGTAATGATCGGCATTCATAATTTGATTATAATTATCGCCGTACCCTTCCTTGGCTCGTCTGAAGCATGTCCACATCCGATAAAAACTTCAAGGCAACTTCCAGCAAGGCCTCTTGAGTCCAATCGGTCAGCCAATTAATTGTAGTGCAACTTACAAGGGCCGGATACTGTCTCAAGCGTGCTCTGCAAAGTAGGTATGTAAAGGGCCATAAGTGACATCAATAATGTTTAGCTGACGCATGTATTGACTTCTCATAACTTTAAAAATGATAATTCACAAAGATTTAACTCACAAATTTGGGTTTGTAATAAAAAACACATCTGTTAAGCTGGATGGACAGTATAACATCCTTACTAATATTAATATAGTAATTGTAATTGCGTTCCGTTTACAAAGGAGACGTTGGGGCGAGTAGTTTGGAAAAAGTAGGTATATCTGTCAGGATCTACTCTTTGATTAAACGTACATTTATGGTTGAGCAGTCGCCACCACGCCTCTTTATTTAAGCTTGAATGAAATTGTGGGTGTCACGTTCTCTACATCTATATTGCCCCCCCCCCCCCCCACTTCATATTTTTCTAGCATACCACGCCACATTTTTTAAAGATTATAGTTACACTTTGATGATGAGTAATCTCTCCCTTCCCTTTCTTTTAAATAAAGTATATTTTAAGATATAGATATGCATAACTGGCATCATTTTTAGCCATTACTGAGAAGCTAGTTTAGGTTGTTCCTCTCCCCTTCCAGTTTCACAATATGAAGACTCATCACGATAAGACCATCTGTGATCAAACACTAATAATGACCGTCACAGTAACTCGTATATGAACAATCTTTGGTGCATACAAGCAACTATGGTTATGTGCCGATCTCAGTAGCTGCTGACGGCAGTATAAATTTGTGACTGCACCCACCATGTTGTTTTAATTTTAATTGGAAGGAGAGGATTATAGCTGTTTCTTTCTTCTCCCAACTCTCTCATCTACTTATACAAATTTATACGTAGGGTCTTGTGAGCACTTTTAGGGACCTCTCGGTCATTCCCTAAAAACTGTACCGTAATTTAGTACTGTTTTGCTCAGTATCAGGAATGGGATACGAGGGGAAACGTTGAGAAGCTGTTAGAAGCAACAAGCAAGGGTAAGTTTCAATTTCGGAGAACAAAAAATAATTTTTCATACAAAGCCTCTTGCCTTCAGTAGTGAGATAGCAAATCACAGTAGATTTAGAAATTAGGTAGTTATCAAGGTAAAGCTGCTTTTATCAAAGATCATATTGAAAAAAACCACAGTAGCTACCTATACAACAAAATTTTGCTATATTATGTTCAGTAAATTATAATCTGGTGTAGGTACCTGAATATATCACCAACCGGGCTCATGCACAGTACTATGTGGAGGTTCGTCCTTACTCGCTCTATGAATAAATTATACAATGCTTCGTGAGACGATACCATTTTCTTGTCCTTTCTTGCGGATTCCCATAACGTTTTTTTAATCTGATCAAAGAAAAACGTTAATAAACCTTCTTTAGTGTATTAAACGGGCTGAACTGAACATTCATGTCAAAAAACATGAGACAAAAACATTTTGCTTTCCTAATAATAATATAGCACTAATAATAACATGCATACGTGTAGTAAAACATGTTACTGTGAATAAAACTTTAAATGTAAAAGAATCATATACAGCAATTGTAATATACATAGTATGTATTCATACATATTACATAAAAATAATGTACATACCTATGCCAACCACACGTTCGATTGTATTAATATAGTTATACTAACCTCTTCGAATTCTTCAGTTCTGTACAGCTTAGTCACCTCACCTGTACTCAAAATTGAGTTTATGAGTACGAGAAACTCCTCATCAGTAATCTGAAACAGTAGTTTAGATAGTTTGAACAAAACAATTATTACGAGTGGTCCACCAAGAGATGGGTTGTTTTGTTTAGCTATAACTTTTCAGCTTCCAAGGAATGGATGTAGGTAGGGAGGTACTGTCGAATTTGAATATCGTTCTAGGAAGATATATAGGGAGACATAATAAAGATATATTACCGGGAGGCGAATAGATTTTTAGCGAGTATCCTAAATTATGGTGAAAAATAAAAAATTCCTATTGGAATCAGTCCTTTCCGTTGCCGTTTGGGTGAGATTTTATAACATTTCAATTACCTATTTTCGTGATTTTAGCAAATAGTCGTTGAAAATGAAGCTATTGCAGTGGCTCAGAAAATTTTAAAATCAAAATTTTTGAAAAATGTCTTCATTGAAATCCGTTTTGAGGCATTCTAAAACGAATCCTAGAGTTTAACACTTTAATATGTATATATGTCATTCCAGACGATAACTCTCCTTAGGATTGAGATAAAAATTCCGTTCTTGCGCCAAAAAATCAAGCTTTCCAAACAAAAGGATGAGTTCGTCGGCCAGCAGTTTTTGAGCACATTAAATTGGTCAAATTTCAAAAGATGTGCTCAAAAAATCACTAAAAATGGCTAAAAATCGTTAAAGTTATATTTTTTGCTGAATATTGCTCAAATAAAGTTTATTAACTATAAATTTGAACATTCAAACATTTATTTACAAAATTATGTTGAAAAATGTACACTCATCAATATTTGCTGAAAAATGGATGAAAACTACAAAAAAGCTAAAAATCCAAAACCTCTTTTTGAATAGCAGATTATTATTTAGGATACTTTTTTGCCATAAAATTATTAGTTAACTATATCCTTGCACTCAAAAGCTCAAATTTCAAAACAACTTAACATTATATATTACGATAAATTACGAAAATTCGCTCATACGATCATGCTGCATGATTGGAACTTTTACTTAGATATACTCGTATTCACCACCTTATATTGAACCGTTGCGTTATAAATCATTCTGAGTACGGGTGACAGCATGAAGGATCCCAATCCAATGCGAAAGAATATTAGCACGTAAAATTGGACTCACGGTCCCGGTGATCTCGAAGGGTTATCTATGATTGTATTTGTATTGATGTTGACTATATTGTTGGCAAAATGTACGAACGGTCCCGTCGGTGTCTAAGGGGCACATCTTACATGACGTATAAATAGGAGACTCGGCCTTTTTCTTCCGGAACTATGGGCTTCAAGGGTGAGTGACTGTACATTACGTGCCACGAGCGAGTGTGAGTCATTCCATAAATACTTTCAAAATAACTTCATTGGAACTCACCCTAACATATTTGTTGATGCATCATTCTTTCTTAACTTAGTTTTTTCCGGAGCAGGGTTGTTGGCCCAAAACTGGGGGACCATGGAAATTTGCCACCATATAATTGGTTTCTTAACCGTTTTTTCCGGAGCAGGGTTGTTGGCCCAAAACTGGGGGACCATGGAAATTTGCCACCATATAATAATTGGTTGCCACCCGTTCGTGCCGTACGGGTAAGACGTTGCAATGACGCACGAGGTAGTCGGACAAAAAGTTCCAACCTGGAATGTTTGTTTACTTTACTTTTTTACTGGTTGCCACCCGAGGCATTTGGAGCCAGTCCCCCTGAATAATGCTTATATTTCAGTCCCCTGAATGACCCTGAATAGCCATTGCCACACCTTTTTTTCGAGCTATAGGTAATTTTTTAGGACCTCATTTGTCACGAAGTGCCGCTCTCCGAGGTGCCGCCCTTTCTGCAACTGCTTATTCATCTGAAAGACCAGCTTATTTTGCAGCTAAACATGATATCTCATGACTATCCCATTATTCGCAAAGTGTGGACGTACCGGGTAGCATGGGGATGGTATTAGGAAGACCTTTCGTATAGCGCCACGGAAAGATGGAGAAAGATGCATTATTAGCTTTGCAGTGTGATGTTTACAGTTAAATAAATACGTATTCTGAAAACTTTGCGCGTCATATATCTGTTCAGAAATCACAGTGGATTGCTTGACAACAACTTTATTCTAAACGTTTTTAACTTGACTTTTTATGCTTGCATAATTAGAAAAAAATTAATAAATACAACTTATCAAAACTAAAGTTCTGAATGTACTTTACGTGACTAAATTGTATTCGCATAATTGCATAATGAATTATATTATGAGGATCATGTTGCATGATTTTATTATGCCATGTATATCCGACCATGGTGTTGCATAATTGCTTAGGTAATAAATTAATAACATAAGTAACGAGGTATGGCTTTACCTAATCATTTTCACTTAGGAAATATGTGCACAATTATTTACCTCACATTATTACCAGAAAACTGATCAGTCACTAAAGCTTGTTGGGTTGAAAAAGTATAGAAAGCAATCTAGGACTCTTGAATCTAAGCGTTTATGTTCACAATTCACTTCAACAAAAGCGTAACCACACATTAGAGCTATAAAAAGCAAGTGAAACAGATTGGTAGAACTTTCAAATTTTATCTGTCTTCTATATAATTCTAGGAAGTGCTATAACGGTGGTGGCCATTGTAACTACACTCACAGTTGGAGTGTGCGGATACTATGAATTCATACTGAGTGGAACGGTGAAGTAGTACCTACCTTCTCTTCAACAAGAAGTATGACTCAATAACTTCGGACCGTTCCTGCATTTCATTCTAGTCCTGGAGCGTCGCATGGGACCGTTCTTAGAATAATTATTAGCGGTAAGGTGCAAGAGAATGGCTTGGGACAGCTCATACAATTTGTGGTAAGATGCGGAAGAACGGCATGAGAGCGTTCATACAATTTTCGTCAAAGTGATCGTCACAAGGGATGGTTCGTACACCGCAGTTTACAAACGGGACCTTTCATACAATCCCCTTCTGAGTACATATAATTGTATTTAGCATAGCACTATGTGGGCCGAAAAGGCTGAGATAAATCAAAACTAACTTGAGAATCGGTCAGCAGGAAAACAGAGGAAATTTCTTTGACACCCGTCGTGAAATACAGGCGTTTCAAGTCCTCTCTGAACTCCACAACTCTATAATTCTTACTGATGTCAATTTTTGAAGTTGTATAACCAGAGAGCCAAGCAGCTACTCGCACATTCCACTGTCGTCCACTACCGCCTACGGAGAAACATAATGTTATTAGTTTATTATGCAACATTTGTCCAAATTTAAACACCTTTTAAAACTCCGTTTTATTATTACGAGAATTGTACAATTGGCTCGCACAATATAATAGGTTCTATATGTTCCAGATATTGAAATAAATTCAAATTTCTTTTGGTTAATTTTCGTAGAAATAGTTCCAAAAATTTACAGTAAAATTTTTGAAAATTTCCTTCATTGAAATCCGTTTTGAAGCATTCTGAAACGCTTCCTGAAGTTTGCGCATTTAAATTCAATAAAGGGATCTGCAAGAGCATATATATGTTCACAAAATTTTTAGGAAAAGAAGAACGTACAACACAAAATTAATTTTTATATTAGGTAAAAGCCTTTTTCAAAACTACAACCTGTAGTAGTACCAAGTAGTTTAAAAAAGGCATATTAAACCAAAATATACAATACATAATATTTCATCGGAATCCATACATTTCCATCCATCCATCCATAAAGGTGAACAAAAACATTTACTATATACATTAATTTAACTGTCTGTAGAATATTATAAAATCCAACATACAAAATATTAGACTACTATATAAATCTTACGAAATATATATGAAAACTGCGGAAGTTTCATTCCCCTAACAACGGCTGGGTTGTACGTGAAAAACACTGAAATTGTGACACAATCTATAGCCACTACTCAACTACTCGGTTGTACGTGAAAATCATCTTCAATTTCGTCCCGGACGTTACATAAAAAATTATTGGGGGTCGGCCTAAGAATTGCATAGCAATTAATATATTCGTGTGAGTATTTGTGTGAGTGTGTATGTGTTTACGATATATATATATATATATATATATATATATCGTAAACACATACACACTCACACAAATACTAATAATGTATATATATATATATATATATATATATATATATATACTCGGCCCTTCGGGCCTCGCAAGGGGCTCCGCCCCTTGACCCCGCCAGGGGGGCTTTGCCCCCCTGGACCCCCCTAATCTATACTCGGCGCTTCGCGCCTCGCCGGATCTTTTGTAGAAAACGAGGATAATTTGCTATGCAATTCGTCTCACGAGAAAAAAAAAAAAAAAAAAATTCAGGCCTGGCCGGGATTCGAACCCACAACCTTCGTCTCACGAGGAAAAAAAAAAAAATTTTTTTTCAGGCCTGGCCGGGATTCGAACCCACGACCTCTCGCTTCCCATCTCGGGACAAAAAACGTTACACAAAAAAAGTGGACATTTTAAAAAAATTATTGGGGGTCGGCCTAAGAATTGCATAGCAAATATATATATATATTATATATATATATATATATATATATATATATATTATATAATATAATATATATAATATATATATATATATATATATATATACAAAACCAAACACAGCAGCAAGGGCAGCAGGAAGGGTTTTGTCTTGATTCGATATCTGGTCTCGGAATCAAACAAAAAAATTTCTTCTTTTGTGCCAAAAAATGTATAGACAAAATTTATAAATACGGTGAACAAAATGCTTCAAATCGTGCAGTTTAGATAAATTTTGTGCAGAATATTTTTTAGAAAAAATTTATATTACTTTACAACGTTGGGCAATTTTGTGCGCAAACTACATATAAAAACCCATGCTCAAATTCCAAAATACTGTAAAAAAAAAGCAAAAAGAGGCGATTACCTATGTAATTACGAAAAAGTCAATTGAGGTTTTAAATAAAATATTATTTATACTAATTTGTAGTAGCCATTGATACCACGGAAATGACTGGCTCAACATGCGTCATAATGTTTACTTTTCGCAGCATCTATGGTAGTTATTGGGGTTAGTTATTACTTGGAGTGCTACGAGTATTACTTTCACCAAGTATTACGTTCACTGACCTATAGCGATGATGAGCGCATGACCTCTCGGTTGGGAGATAATTCTTGCAATGTGACAAATGGTGACTATCGCTTCAGTAAACAGAACCAAGTCCAATTTCTGGTTTCCTGGTACTTGGTTGTAATCTTCCATTTCCTGCGCGATGTATGTTTTCAAGACCTTCACGTCATCGACGCTTTCGTATTGTTCCATTGTATTCATAAAGTCACCTTCATAATGGAATAAGAGAAGGAGATATGGATTCAGTAGACTTATAGGTAATGATTATGGTTGACATAATCAGCAATAAAGGCAGTTAATAAAAGATTTTTCAGTTGAAACAATTTTTAGTCACTACGTTTGACGTATTTCGTGGTAACTGTTCCAATTATGTCGTTTAGGGTATCTTTCCAACGTAATATTAGACAGTTACTTACTGTTGGCAGTATTGCTATGTGATTCTAGTAAATAAATTAAAAATAGACAATTGCGTGATCGAATCGTTAAATCCTTGACTGATACTTCCCTAGTGGACTTTTGATTATGGGAGGGTGTAAGGAAAGAATTTTACCCCGGGCTGCTGGATCCCGTGAACTAACATTCAGGAAAACATCCTCGAACAAACCCCGTAAAGGTGAGTTTGCACTTGTATCAAGCTGCTACACAGTGAGGCATAACGGTCTCTTTGAGGGACATTGCTTAAAAAAAAAAAGTTTTTTTTTTTTTTTTTTTCATAACGGGTTTGGCCCGCATATATTCTGAATCTATATAGACTGACGTACACGGAGACGAAGTTTCAATTTTTTAAACTGCTTCCTTACCCCAGGTTTTTTATGGATCACTAACTAAACTAGGTGAAATGACAATTTTTCTGCGGTTAAAGCGTCGAGTCGATCATAGTCGAGCGATCATAGTCTCATTTCTTGATATCTATAGTAGTACTCCACGTTTAAAGAAGAATTTTTGAGCGTTTTAGTAGCAGGAGCATACCACTTTTACTATTAAAAAAAAAAAAAAAAAAAAAAAAAAAAAAAAAAAAAAAAAAAAAAAAAAAAAAAACGCAGTGTTTTCGTGTTTCTCGCAAAACGGATCGAATAGGTGCATTCCTGACGTATTTAATTAATCGGAAGGAATTTTCTGCGATGTCGTACGACCCCATGTAATCTACTCCTTTACGAACATGTTGCGGTAATTTCCGGCGCATTTTAAAATTAACTGGACAACAACAAAAAATGTGGGTAAACATTTCGATAAAAATGGTCTGATGATACAGGTTCTAGGGGTTTTTGAGGGTGCTTAGTATAAAGTTTTGAGCAATAAAAAATAAGGTAAAAAATCCAAAACTTTTTTGACTACCCAAATGAGTATTAAGGTGAGCATAAGGTGAGTAGTCATGGCATCGCAAGAGCAAGTGGCAGCAGCGGCGTACAATGTGGGTGATTATATTGTGAGAAACAGGAAGAAATCGCGTTGGTAGATTTACAAAACTTTATAAAATAGGTAAATTTTATTGTAATAGTTGGAGTTTCGGATCCCACCCTCCGTACTCCATGTACATGTCAATAAACTCAAGGGTGTACTCTTTTTCCCACTACATTTAAATGAGCGTAAAACAAGAAACAAAAACACGAAGCACGAACTGATGAAATAATGGAAATAATGCGCAAAACTATGAGAACGTTGATGAGGGCGGTGGAGAAGGATTTCAAGGACGGAGGTACGTTACGGTGCAACATTGATCCCATCCAAACTAGTCTCACCCTATTAGGAATGTCCATATGAAACCAGCAAGTGAATCGGCTTCGTAACGTTCCTCCGAAATTCGTTCCTTAGAAGTTTTGTTGTTCTGAACATTGGAATTGATCTGTTCGGAGCAGAACTTCAATGCAGAACCCCGTGACGCAAATAGGATAGTTAAACTTACCCAGGACTGCAGGATTCAGTGAAGTAAATTTAGGTTATTTTCCATCCCGGGAACGCGGAGCCCGGAGCCCCGTGAGTGTAGAAAGAAAAGGTGAGATATATTATGGGAATGATTCAGCAGATGGTTGACTTCAGAATCGACTGCCCTACGCTTCTGTCTAAGATCAACCTTGTTGCACAGCAAACCTCTACCCGCTCGCAAGTGCTGTTTTACGTCCCTTTTTCTCCTACCAACTACCAGAGAAGCCAACCCTTACGCAGAATTCCTCGCAGTGCGAACCTCTTCCTGACTGTGAACCCAGATTTCGATTTTTTTTACTCCTCCCTAGCCTCGTTAAAATCACAGCTTTCCTCGTCCCCTATCATTTTTATACTTAGAGACAGTTTTCCTTTTTTTCTTTTTTTACAATTGTTCTTGAGATATTGCTTCTTTTTACTCTGTAACTTTCATTGCACCTTACCTTTATCATTTTTGTATCCACTTTATATTCAGTTCATATTCATTTTTCCCCTGGTTAGAATGACATACTGGTTTTATAGAATGTAATTGGGCTCGTCCCGTGAAATAAAGAAATAAGAAATAAGAATGGTGAAGAGAAGCTAGCTCGGCGAGTATTTATAGAAAAATCTATGCAAGGGGATACCCTGGCTCAGGTGATGTATTCCTACGTAGGCGCCACCTGCTCCCAATGGGTTCTTAGTCTGTACGTGCTAGCTTTGTTTGCACCCATAAAATGTCGGGAAACAACACTTAGTATGTTGAACCCTAACTGTGTTTTTGATATTGTGGTTCCATGATCACAGAGACAGGATGAGGATGTGTGACTTCAACGCAGTGCACATATTATGATAAATTAGACACGAAGTATTTGTAACTATACCTACTGTCCAATTGAAGTGTGTAAAATATTCCCCGTCTGAATACGAAATATAAATATGTACAATTTTATACTCACAGAAGAGACCGAGTTTCCCGGGCTCAATAAGTTCTGCGATGGTTGTTTGGAATGACTCATTGAGCTTGACATCAACTGCATCACTGAACCATCTTCTATCCCTGCAAATACAAAAGAAGAATATATTGTCTATAAGAAAATTATACTCGTAGATAAGTGTAATATAACCAATTCATTTATGATTAATCAGAATTGAACTAAATCAAAACATCAATTAAGTAGGTATTTGCGCTAAACGAGTTGGAGATCCAATCAGCTGTTGGATGTCGAAAATATATTGAAATAATTATGAAAATGTCAGTAAGGGCAGATAGCATAGAATGAATACTTACACATCATCGTTTAAGCGATCGCTAAATACCCTGAAACATTCATGAATCCATAGCTTCAGAATCATTTCTTTATCTTTCATCCCTGGGTGACTTCGGAGCAACCCTTGAAACACCTGTGAAATTAAAGTTGATCAACATCTCGATATTTAGTGGTAATGGGTATATTATAGTTTAATGAATGTTTAATGATATTGTAAATGTGTGACCTTAGAGATGTCCCTCAAGTTGAACAAGTAGTGAGTCTTGGTTGGCGTGGGGAGCATGGCTCTAGAAACGTTCTTATACAGATCCAACGTCATGACTGTGATCGGAAGGGCTGGAATGGGTAATAATTTGTGAGAACCCTAACTTTATTCCTGATCATCACTAGAATTACGAAATATCTTACATATTTTATAGCGTATACCTATATCATATTAATCTAAAAAATCTGACAAGTTAGGTGAGCAGTAACGACATTGTTGTACGGACATGGACGTATAAAATTAGTTGAGGAAGATGTAGGTATCAATCAGAATGATTGAAAGAAAGTAGAACAGTAAGGTAGTATGTGTAAGCTTTCATACGGGATAGGGCTACATTACTTTTTGCGCGTGCGCATACTGTGGCATTCATCATCTAAAGTACCTATAAGTATATAAGGTACTGGAATCGATAGGAAAAAAGGGTCGACACCTATAAATTAATCAGTACAATTAATGAAAATTGACCCATTATAATCTCCGAGTGTTTATTTAAATTTATAGCTAACAAACTTTAGGTGATACCATTGCTGACGCCTCCACCGAAGCCCCACGCCGCGCCCTCCTTTCAACGTCCCTTTTTAGAGGCACCAAAAAGCTACGAAACTTAAATTGTCAGCCTTTCGCAAATCGAGGCGTCAATATTAACTATAAATTGCACAAACAGAAACTAATCATTGTCTACTGACTACCGCAGCACCTCTCACTCCACACAGATCGCTCTCTCTCTCAGCCGCTGCTTTCACTCCGCTCATCCCACCATTCAGTCTCCACAGCACTTGTCAACACTTCGCAATACCAAAATATCGCACTAAGTATTGTAATTCGGGCAAACTCAAGTAAATTCGAAACATCGTAATACGCAGAGAAAAATGACACTGATGAAATTTAACTTATTTACAAATATAAGTAATTTAATAATAAATTAAAATTAAATAAAATTTAAATAAAAATTTTTTAATTAAATAAAATTCCAGGAGGGGGAGGTGTGCTAAACACCAAATCCATGGAAAATTATCTGCTATGTTCCCTGGCCTGGTGGGGTCCACCCTCCTCCCCCCCTCCCACCTCAACCAGTCCATCATGTATAAAAGAAGCCAGGGAGCCACCTAAAATATACATTCATCTACTGCACTCAAGTCTTCTCTGTTCTCCTGCATCCAAGCACGTTATAATGTATATATATACTAGGTGGACCTAGTGTGAAAAAAAGATTCAAGTGAAACCACATATGAAGAGTACCTGAATGCAACCAACCACATATTTTTATCTCAATCCGTTCTCGAGATATGCTTTTTAAAAGGTGTTTTCGGGAAAACTTTTTTTCCTCTGAAACTTAAATTTCTCCACTTTAATCCATTTAATTTCAACTTTTGACCAGATTTTCGGAATTAGCATCAAATTTTCAATAAGCATTTTACAAGCAATTTTTGAAAAATTTCCTCTAGAGACCATATTTGAAACAGACAAATTCGAAAATATAAAATTTCTGAAAATCTTTAAAACGTTACAACTCGTCCAATATAAATTCAGAAAACTGGCAAATCTCATGAAAACTGCTTCATTTAATATCTTTTCAACAGTATAGTCAATTTTACTTATACTTTGCTATTTAGGGGAGAATATCAATAATGGATTGAGATAAAAATATGCAGTTAGTGGCATTCTGCTCCTCCTTGTATGTAGCTTCACTTGATTTTTTTTCATCACACTCGGTCGTACCCACTGTGTATTTGTATATGTATAAATATAAGTAGCTGCATAATAGTTTTGGTATTTCTCAACTCCCCCCATAATAAATAATAGATATTCATCATTAATCCACAGTTCAACACTAAGTATTGCTCTTACTTAATTCTGCGAACGACGGGTCCAGTTGCGTTACGTGGATGCTGAACATGGTATTATATATCCTGATAATTTGAGAGTCGGTCGGGAACGTCACATTGATGAGGCAGAATTTACTGAGTAGTCTGTTTGATATTGCATGCCTTCCTCCGCCAGAAGGTCCCATCGCCGCGAGAAGAAATAAGTCCTATTCAAAATTAACAAACGATCATAATTAAAATCTTAATTTCACTTGAGTTCTTGAATTATATCTTATCTAATTCTAGAATACTCTTAACAGCAGGCATATATTTCATTCTCCTAAAACTTTCCGTTAAAATAACCATTCGTGGTGTTTCCTCTCTTAAAAACTGCATACATTTCTATTACACCTAAAACTTGGGTCAATTTTGCGAGTTGGTAGGTACTCGGCATTTGCTACTCCGCTATCTTGCATTCCCTGAAAATAATTTAAATAATTTTCTTGCTGGAGCTTGTTCAACCCACTATCTTCTCAAATATGACTAAGGTAAGACATGACAAAAGCTATCATGTATTTTTGGACACATAGAACGAACGATGCTGAAATTTTGAATGGAGCGCCTATGTGAGATCTAGAATACAATTATAATGAAAGGATGGACTATGCTCAGCTGAGGGACCTCTTAGGATAATTTATTCCCTAATCGACCTACGGGGCTCAAATTTAAGATGGTGCTGATTTGTGACACATTGAAAAGAATGACGAGGTACAGAGGCGTGTGACAGTTCCCATGAGATCCAAGAGAATGCGCATCCGTCGCTTCCTCGCCGGGCGTCATTCTCAAGTTGTTGAAATGCTGTGGTTGGCGATAGATGAGGATCCAAGAATCGGAAAACTATCTTCTCCGAACATAGCACATATGCTATTAGTACGAGTTGTATCTCTCATGGTACTGTCACACTTCCCTCTCTCTATGACTGCGGATTTAGGCCCCATTGCACCTCTGGGGGCGATCTAAATTCGTTACAGGCGCATGGAGCGCTTCTGGAACACGTAGAATATGATTAAAAGATATGGAGACGAACTGATCATCTGAGAGGCATCAGAAGCGCTCCATTTCATATTTCATCACCATAGGTCGATTAGGAAAGAAATTAGTCTCATTGGCCCTTCAGCTCGTCTCAATGTGCCTCGGTACCTCTCTTTCTTTTCTAGTTGTCACAAATAAGCTCCATCTTAAATTAGAGCCCCGTAGGTCGATTAGGGAATAAATTAGCCTAAGGGGTCCCTCGGCTGATCATAGTTCATCCTTTCATTATAATTGTAATCTAGATGTCACATAAGAGCTCCATTTAAAATTTCAGCATTGTTCGTTCTATGTGTCCAAAAATACATGATAGATTTTGTCATGTCTTACCTTGGTCATATTTGAGAGGATAGTGGATTGAACAAGCTCCAGCGAGAAAATTATTTAAATTATGTTCAGGGAATGCAAGATAGCGGAATAGCAAATGCCGAGTACCAACTCGTAAAATTGACCCACGTTTTAGGTGTAATAGAAATGTATACAGTTTTCAAGTGAGAAAACACGACGACTTTTCGAATCGCGAAAGTTTTAGGAGAATGAAATATTCTAAAAAGCGTAAAATCAGAGGGAGTGCGACAAGTTTAGATTAACTACAGTAGGTAGACTTGGTTTATTAATTATTATAGACCATTGATCTGCGTAGAAGGGCTACCTAATACAGAAATAAAAAACCTATGTGTAATAATTTCAGCGTTTTCTGGTTGACCGCCTTCGTAAAAGACATACCCATGTCAACAAGAATATAGGTAGGTATATGTAAAATGTAGGTGCGGGAAGTTTCGTTAGGTAATGACCCGCAATACAGAGTCTTGCGGTTCAGTATTCCACCCATAGCTATGCGAACCACCCTCTGCTACCAAAATTATGTTTGAAATTGTTGTGTTACAGAGATCACCTGGGTTTCGAATAGGAGCTCCTCCTAAATTAAAGTGAAATACAAGTTTGGAATGAAAATTAAAATGTTGAATGTCTGTTACAAAATTCCCCAAAATAATGAGGGCGAATCCGACCTATTTGGTGATGTCCTGGGTAGGTATTTTGAAGATAGAGTCACGATCACCAGTCCAGATCACAAATCTATGATATAGTAGGAAAATTCTCCTACAGCGCCAATATCAGTTTTGGGCGCGATGTGCATATATTATGTATCCGAATAGGTTCTTTGGGAGGAGGACCTATTACCGAATAGATACGAAAATTCGCTCATACGATCATGCTGCATGACTGAAATTTTTTTTCCATTGCAACTTCTTTTTTCCGAATAAAAATTTGTATTTGTATTTTCATAGGTATTTGTGCCAATGGCTACAACTCCTTCCCCCAACCAGAACCATGAATAATTATCATTATTCAATTGTAGTACCCTTATCAGGCAGAAATGAACTCAGGTTGATCCAGAGAGTTGCATATAAATGATATCGCTAAGTCTCTGACACAAATTTAAATTTACCTTCACCGCTACTACTTGTTGATTTTGTCGGTTATACCAAAAACCATAGTCTATCCATTGCCTTATCAACTCAAGTGGCGGCTGGGCTCCGTAAATTTCCTTCTCGGGCATATTAAAATCATCCATGAACGCCACCATCTTTTTTCCTGGAACATCAATTTGAAGTAGAATGATGATCTTTTCTACATCTTCATACTGAGCAGCCAATGTAATTAAGGGTAATTGTTTAATAATGGTAACTGGAAGCAAATAGTATTGCTGTCGTGGTTGTTAAACCCCAACATTTTGAGGAGTCAGTTACTTATATACGAGTTCCGGTTTGTTTTAGGTGTGTAGATTAAAACCCCTGAAACCACAGAACAGGTTCCACCAAATCCAACTTCCAACATATATACTTACCTTTTTTGGAGGTTAGGCTCCTGAAACTATATTATTATTATCAACCTCCACCTTCACAACCGGTAACAATGGAATGTCACAAAAATAAAGATTTGTTAACTTGTTTTGAGTTTCATATCGATTCGTTACACGGGTACAACCTTTTAATTACTAAACAGAGTGAACATGTACAAAACAAAGATCTTGCTAATATATGAACTTCTTACCTTGGATATACAAAATAATATTACTGTAATAGGCAAGATGTATTGAGTTGTACCATAATTTTGGAAGGGTACTAGTTGCACCTACCTCCAAGGGGAACGTATGTTGTTTTTGTTCTTTTTTCAACACGGCTTTCAATAGTATCTTGCACCATGTTTGATGATGTCTAAAAATGAATTATAAATATTATTGAATCATGATAAATTTGAGAAAAATTTAAAGAGCTAATAAAAAGTAACAAAACTGTAGCAGCCGTAATAAAGCAGGTAAAAACCTAACCTTACCCTGGAAGACATGTTTAGAGTGAGCGTGCTGTACTTGGTGCTATCTAATTTTGATAACACTTGTATAGCAGCTGAAGTTTTTCCCGTTCCGATCGGCCCCACAATTATAACAGGGTGTCCTACGCTGAGTGACGTGGCTATAAGAAAGTCGTTTCTCACGGTGTCGATGGTTGGCACAAAAATCTTGTAGAACGGAGCACTGAAAAAAAGGTCAGGTTACCCATTACCATTATTATATTCACTATAGGAAACTAGTTAACGACAAACCGAAATTAAACGGCAGACTGAAATTAAATTAACAATAAGGTACAAAAACCTCGCGGAAACAAAAAAATAATAACAAAACACTAGCTAGGTGCAATAACAAAACTCTACCTACCTTCTACTAGGTACCTACTCTACCTACGTGTACCTACCTTCCTATCCATCTTACTCATATGCTTTTTAAAAGGTTGCTAATATTGAAGGAAAAAAAAGTGAAATAACAGAAAGAGTAACTTCACAATTGGCTCGCATCATAGCCTTACAACTTTTTTATAAATACATTTAATTAATTAATTTATTTATTTAATACAGTTTAAAATCGTAAAATAAAATAATACAAAGATAAAGAGGAATATATTATTTGAATTAAACTACGTTATTACAATAAAACATAACTTGCATTAAAATAAAATACCTAAAAAATATAGGACAACTTGTATGTATATCTACATTTTAGAGTCGTTTCACTAAAGTGGTTTAATTTACACCGTAATCTGGTTTGCTTTTCATTGTAATCTTAATTTTGAGTGAATTTTCATTTACAATATGACTAGGAATTTAGTTTGATTGCGTACATAAGCAGGAAGAGTAAAGGATGATTATTGTTTCTATTTGATTTGAGAGTTTTCTTCGCTAGTGTTACGACGCTTATAACACCCTTCACTTTCTAAACTATCAAATGTTTGATAATCTACTCTGTATCTGTTCTGGTATGCTTAGATTTGAGAGAGAGACTACCTACTAGCCCTTCCAGAAACATGCTCGCGAGTTGGTGCACCCAGGCAGAGCTTAACCTGCGAGAAAGACTAGGCTTGTATGGAAATTTAAATTTATATAAGTTTTTCGTGGTAACTTTTTAGTGACGAATTTGGTTACCTATTGAACAACGTGCTCGCGAGTAAACTAAAGAAGAGCCTAACCTATTCTGAGTAATTTCCGATAAACATGCTCGCGAGTGGAACTCAAGCAGAGCCTAACCTATGGAAATCTCAATTTAATGTAATAGATAATATTTACTAGGTTGAAAGAAGAAACAACTCTTATTGAACAAATATTGGATATATATTATATCAGTGAATTTTGTACAAAAAATATTTAGGACTGAGCAAAAAATCAAATGTGCAGTCATAATGCATTTCACGGCTGGCAACGCTTGATTCAACTCTCATGGAGATTTTAGCGAAATTAGAAGAAAATTGTTTGTATTAACTGTGATGGGTACTATTACTATTATAATGGATTACAGGAAGTGTCATTCCATTCAATCATTCACTTTTCGGAATGGTTTATTACAGTTGGTATTTATGACAAGGAGGTGATGGAAATAGAGTAGTTACACCTTCAAAGGGTAGAGGCGATTAACCTGCAACACCGAGAGAAAATCTTGAAAACTGATAACTCAGGAATTATCCTGAGTTGCAGGATTTGCAAGAATCGAGAAGGAGGAGGATTGCCTATATCCATCACATTTCACTAGGCTGAGAGAATGTTAAGCAGATAATCTACATAAGGTGGTAATAGCTATTTAAAAGTCCACATTTTAAAAAAAGGAGGGAGGGGGGAGGGGGATTGCGAGAATCGGCAAACATTGGCTAGGAGATATATTGTGGCATGGAATGCGGTATCCTTGTAAAATACGTAGTATTTTGGATAACATCTCAGGCGGGAGGGTAGGTATGCTATTCATCCGAAATCAACGTACACCTCTAAATGGAAACCTACAGTTGTTTCAAGTATGACAACATCCTAATGTCGTTAGCGGAGTATTCTAATTATTATCCAGACTCGTCAAAGAAGTTGGCCGTCAGAAGAGTGTGACGAGATGCATTCAGAATGGCTATACATTGTAGTTTTGGAGAAATATACTTAATTCCCTCACTTCCGACGAGTGGGAAGATCTATTGGAGGCAAACAACTTATAATGCGGCAGTAAATTTATAAGTAATAGTGTCGTAAATCATACTTACTCGACATGGTAAGTCCATTTGGTATCCAGCTGGTTCTCCCAGTGGTGCATTGAACGAGATTTCATGGACACGTAGTAGTCATAAACGGTGTCTTTTTCAGGGTAGACCTTCGGTGCGGCGTTTCTCAGCCATCTGCTGAATAGTTCTCTTCCGTTTTCATTTATTGGAGCACCGATCGACCACACCATACTGGGAAAGTTACCAGAAGTTAGTTAGTTTAGTGACTCTCATCAGAAGGTTAGGTCTACATAACAACATGAATGTCAACCAAGTTGGGTGTGGCTTATTGTATTCATAAATGATTGTACAGTTATAGAAATGTGTTCATGTGGATGGTTTCGAAAATACTGTCGTATAAATTTTGACGCAAAAGCATAACTTGAAGAAACTGAGATATTCAACAGTAATATCGTTCTCTGCTGCTCTGATCATTTCGCTACGTGGAGTAGGTAATGTGTTCGAAACGTCACTAAAATCTAGTGAAACTGAGTGTGCAGCACTTAATGTTCGAATGCCGTTAAATTCATATAGAAAATCTCACAAGATATCAAGAAATTTGGATAAAATCAAATCACTATTGAAGGAAAAATAACTGATGGTGATGATGTGGTTCCATAAAATAATTTGTGGACACACAAACAAAATATTACAATTTCTATTTGCCTTATTGTGGATACATTAAGACTCAAACTGAAAACATTTTCCCGATATTTTCATTAGAATAACAGCACATGATGTAGGTAAGTACCCTTCTGCCATTCTGCGTGACCTAGCAAGATATTTAATCGATATGTAGCAGCAGGAAACACTCATATGTCTAAGTGAAGATGGAAAACTTCAAACATTATCTACCTCCCTATGCATATACATTTATCGCTCTGAATATCCAGATTTATTTATTGATCCTACATATTACTTACGTTTATAAATTGTATTATATTTTCTGTTAGATAGGTACAATATTGTCGCTCGATATTAAAGTACAATATATATCAATAAGGTACAGCAGATCATCTCTCCGTTGATTTGGAGACAAATTTATAATTTTAACATCTAGCGAGACGATTCTCTCGCAATGCCAAGCCTTAAAAAACCGACAAGCCACCGCAGCGATCGCAATGACGAGACGCGCCGAGATAAGCAACAAAGTAGAACTTCGACCCAACATTGGCCACCTCCCGACCTCTCTATCGGCTCAAACTTAATTTTCTTTGCATATCCTGGGAAGGGCATGCCCCTGAGTCGACTGATGCTAAATATGTAACGTTAGATTGATTCTATAAGTGCATATAAGGCGTCAGAATGCATGTATTCAAACTTTCTTCGTTTTGCTTCCTCACTACCAAGGTAGGAAAGCTTTATGTTCGTGAAAGAATTCGAAAATGTTTTTGTCCTCCAAACACATTTTCTGTCCTTTCCACTTGCTTCTTACGTTTCAGAGCTCGGTGATCAATTTTGTTTCTGTGTTTGTCTGTCTGTTTTAAATCCTTGTCACGCACAACACTGTACCATGTTTTAGTCCGATTTCGATAGCTCTTAGACAGTTCCCTAGAATTTAAATGCCGTCGGATCAATAGTAGTCTTTACGTATGCGCAAAAGTAAATTCCTATAACGCCGATTTCTCGTCATCTTTTGATCAGATTTCGTTCAAAAACGGTAGGTAGTTGGGTATATGTTGTAGAAGAATCTCCTATAAATTATATCGTGATTAGTGAAGTACTCTAACCATTGCGCATGCGCATAACTAATATCGATTAACACAGGCAAAACGCCGAGTCTAATGGAGCGATGTTGATCAAATTTTCGGGGAATCTGCGGTTTAGCTACTAGACGGTCCTCTATGACTTTCATTGCCGTCTATAAACAGTATTATGTGAGCATGCACAAATGATAATTTCTTATACCGTCTTATCGTATATATGAAATAGCAATTTCATTAAGCCTGTACATTCCAACCTTTTCCTCCTACACCATTAAATTGTGTCTTATCTAACCCCCCCCCACCCTCAGAAAAAAGAGAAAAAAACCGATCAGCGTACATATCATCTAATTGGAACAAGGCACAGGATCCCCTTCTCCTAGAACAGTGCATTCATTATCTCATTCATTTGGACTTCTTGTGAAGGTGAAACCCTTCATTAAGTTTGAAGAATTGAAGATGCGTTTCACTCCCACGCGCAGTAAAAAAGACTCTATCAAGAGGGAAATTTCGTCGATTCAGGTATAGGGACTGTGAAGGGAAATAATGGGAAATAACGGGCAAGAAACGGGAAAGAAAGGGCAAGGAATGGGAAAAAAAGAGGTCAAAATGGGATATTTCCTATGATTTTAGGGGGCCGTGCCCCAGACAGGGTTTCAACTTTTCTAAAGACCGTAGAATGATATGTACGTCATGAGTGGTTTTCACTAGAGGGGTTTTTGTTTATTCCGTTAGCCAAACTGATTCTCTTCTGGTCATTCCATGATTCAAGGAGGTGTGAACTTCAAGGTTCATTTTTTTCTTTTACTCTGTGATATCTTCCCTACCATCCATGCTAAAAGTTTCTAACTAAACAACAACAAGTAATTGTTGAAGAAGTAAGATTCAGCTCCTACGTTACATCCTTACTTTTCTATTCTATAATCTAGAATCCTAGGTATTCTTCTTTTTTAAATGTGGTGAAAATGTGTTCATATTTCTCTAATACATTCCCAGTTCCTATAATATGCACGTCTAACCTTTGAATAAGGATGTTCAGTAGATTGTATGTTTAGTATGTTGAACAACAGCACCTGGCGCCTGATCAGATTTGGGACTTAAGGTAAGTTTCCTTCACATTTTATTCCACATTATCGTTTTGTACATATATATTAGCTTTGTTTTTACTTACATTATTAGAAGTAGGTAGCAATATTTCCACCCCAGTCAAACACTGTGGCGAATTTGTAAGTAACCCAATAGTATAGTATTCTCACCAGCATGTAAGCCACAACCAACCAACAAATACGCAGAAACGTTGCAATAGGACTGTGGTGAAAACCACCCCCTCTTTTCAACAGCCCTTTTCAGGGCTACCAAAAAGAGGTAGACATGGCACACAAATGTTTAGAATGCCTCAGCGACGGACGCAGAGACGCCACCCCCGGGGACCCCGTCTCAGAGACGGACGCGGGGAAGCCACCCCCAAAAAACCAACTCAGCTATCATATTCACAGATTCTGAGAAAACAATGTGCGAGCCAATAAGAATTCATTCCACTCACCGCTCTCGACGACTACACTCTACCAGTACGAAGTTTCTACACGCTCTACGCTGACGACCCTTCTGCTCACGAGTTCTTCTCAGAACGGCAATTTATTGCTCACTAGGCATATCTCCTCTCTTCACAGATCTCACTTTGGCATCTACGAGTCCAGTGATCTTTTATCCTGCTCATTGCCCAACGTAGTTCTTCTGTCAGAACGCCACCCGGTACATCTATTGATATCCTCATTAGATCGTACGCCCGCTGGGACGTTCGAGACGTGTCGCCCGGGTTTCGTAGCACTAAGCTCTTAACCGACCGCCGGGGCACGCCGATAAATTACTCAGCTCATCCGCTCTAATTTATCGTCCAAGGAAGCCTTTTTCAAGGCTACAAGGTAGGACCCTGACATCCGAGCAAAGGAAAGAAGCTCTGTCAAGCGAGTCCACCTTCCAAATCCTGCATCCTATACGGAGAGGTATAAAAAAACGAGTTAACCAACTCGGGTACATCGATGGAGCGCCGCCCGTCCTACTTCCTCATGCAAGAGGAAGCAGAGCACGGCGCGGTCGGGAGCTCTAGCCCACGAAGCGCTCCCTACCCGATACTCGACTCGTCCGCTGGTCCTAGCGACAGACAAAGGCTTGATTCTCACGAAGAGATCGCCTTACTACCTAACATATCCGCAAAACACAGTTTTGTGTAAGAGAATGAATGCAGTTTTGTACGTGGAGCGTCTTCTTGGGGGATGATACATACACTTTAAAATAATATATTTTTTATAAAATAATTCAGGTATTATTCAAGTTACCTGTTACTAGAACTAGTGTTAATTATCATGAGTGTTATCCAAAATAATACCTACCAGAATAGGAAAAAAAGTTTGCTCATATGTGCGTATGCGTCTTCATGAACTTCGCTGCGGGATTCACGCCTCGATTCCACACATTTGTTGGGCGGAGCCATACAGCTGAGGAGTTTACACAGCGACATCACGCTGCACATTTCGTGCACCTCCACCGTCTGAACAGTTTCTTGTCTTCGAAATTCTAGTCCCCGTTTTACGAATGTACTAAAGTGCTTTCTCATCTGCGAAATAAATTTTGGTTAACTGAAAAAACAGATCTGTGGGCTGAAGTGAAGATATGACGAACCAGTCCCATCTTTCACAACTTTGACGTAGTTCCCAATTGTATCGTCAAATCTCAAATCGCACTAAATGGACTTTATGGTCAGTCACTGACCCAATAGCTATCACTCAGTAGCTATCACTCCTCAAGTTCTAGTGGAAAGTAAACAGTTGGTAAAACAGTACTCCGGGTGGTCTCATTCGATTTGTTAAAATTAGATCTACATAAATTCAACTTTTATAAACACAACCCTTCCATTGAAAGTTTAAAAGATACCATTTTTTGTGTGGAAATTTCAACTCTTATACATATTTCAATTCATATGGGATTGATTGATTGATTGGAGGTAATGCCGGTTTTTCAAGACAATGGTCGGATTTTGTGATCTTCGTTTCAGTAATTTGGGGTTTCAAATGTGGGGCTTTGTTTTAATTTTCTTAATTTTGTTTCGAGATCCTCGAATCTTGAAATGTAGACAAAAAAATTTGTTTGAAGAAAGGGAGGGGGAGAGGAGAGGGGATTAGTTAAAATGTTTTTCTGTCCTAAGTTACCTAATTCAAACTGGATACGGTGTTGCAATTAACTGGAATTAAGATGAGTTTCAGGTTCCTGACTAACAACAAAACCAGAACATCGGTTATTTCATTTAGTTTATGATGTTGTAGATTTACATCAGTATGATTTACTTAGTCAAACCAACATTTCAACTCTTGGTTGCCTATTATAAAATATTATTGTGGTATTTCTTTTAATCAAACATAATCAAACATTAAACATTAAAACATTACAAATAGACATCTCATACGTTATTCCGGTACGCTTGATTCGCTTGAAACTGATCCAACCAAGAATCTACAAAAGGCTGCCACCCGAAGTCTTTGTAGTCATTGAAGATGATGCCGCATCGCGACACTGTTGCTGGGGAGGCCTGTGACAAATCTTCAACTTCAAACAACAACGACACCTGTAAATTTATATTTATAAGAGCAATCTCCATTTTTTGATACCGCGTTGACCCATATCTATAAGAAAACCCCATGTCAAAATGTTTAAAATAATTTTAACAAGTGAAACTTAATCTTGATTATTTAAAAAAAATCCCTTTCCAGGCTAGATATAGTTTACTGGGTGATAGTGACAGCAGCTTTATTGGAATGCAGGACCTTTCTTGTGCAGTTGGTAGATAGAACCTGTTTACAAGAACGATTTGCATTTTTCCCAGTATACAATATCGGTGGCGCCTTTCTAAACTAGGTATAATGTTAGATCAAAATTTGGTAGGTACCTACCGAGCTACAGAGCAGTCGAATACCCAGATTCTACAGTAAATCAGTGGGAAGAGTTAGAGGAGAAAACAGTAATAGCACATGTCAAGACGATTACAACTAAAACTCCAGTTAGGAGTGTTTTAAGCACAGAATATGATATCGAAGATAATACTAGGGTCAAAGAAGTAGCTAGGGAACAGAAAACCCTCAGGTTTGGAGACAGCTCAAACCGCCTCCTTGAGGCTAAAAGCTGACAAAGAACCAACTTCTGAAGTTGATTTATATATATTAGGAAGAAATCGGAGAAAAATACTTAGCTAAGAAGACCCTATGTACCTAACCAAGTTTCGACTCACCAAGCATTTAAATTAAGTTCTCTAATTATATAGGATCTCTGATATAACAAGGTTGTACGCCGATGTAACAACCGATATCTCACCACCACATCATTCGCCATATCGGAGAACAGAGCGTAATATTCGTGCTTTTTAAACAAATATAAAGGGCTATTCTGATACGTGTTAGTTTAATGGTATTTACTAGATTATTATTAGTACTCGCAGTAGTATTCAAAACAGAACAGGTAGTAGAGATAGATGGTAGTGGTAGTATTAGTATGAAGCATGGCAGCAACTTCAAGAAGAATTTTCAGTAGATCGCAGTGAACAATGAACTAAAAGTACCTAACTTATTAAGTAGGTACTACCTACCTCCGCTGTTAAAGTGATTCTTTCACTGTTGATTAACGTCAAAACCTTGTTGTCGTCCATCACGCTATTCATGTTTTCTATCCAAACTGCATCAACTGGCCCATCAAACAATACCCACTTTTCGTTGGACTGTTCGTCTATGAAAATACAGAGGTTTTACAAGAATGAATGAATAACGACCATAATGTATAATATTCGTCATTAAATGCTAAATTATATGTCACATAATTTTCATGGGTTACCTTGAATGATTTCAAATAGATGTCAGAGGAATAGGTGCACAAATTCCTGTGATATTTAAGGCATTATCAAAGCATAGAAATACACAAACAATGAGCGATACCCATGGTTGCGAAAAAGATGTTTTAACTATTTTTAAATGGAAGAAGAGTCCATCCTATGAAGTTTGGCATCAACTGCACTCTCCTACGAGGAGTAGTTTTCTTTCTATGATTTTTCACATTTTCGCGCACTGGTGACGTCGAATCACTCCTATTAGAAAACCCCGTGTGACGTCACCAGTGCAAATTTTAAAAATCATTAAAAAAAACTACTCAATGTCGGACAGTGCGGATGGTACTAAATTCTTCAGAATAGAATCTACTTTCATTTAAATATGTGAAAATTAATAAGTGGGTAACGATCACTATTAAATCTTATGTTAGAGGACTTGCCATTCAGACCTAGACTCACATACTTGTACATATAATTACTTTACCGTTTATTTGACCGTTTTTCATATAAATTTTATCTAAGAAGCTGGTGATAAATCATTAGTATTACACTAGATTACTTACACAAATGCACTAGATTACTTATACCTACTTGCTGATCCAAAAATAGATTAGATTTTCTGTCGCAGGTGACAACATTAGTTTGAGACGTACCGGCACATACTTTTCGCATGACGTTTGATAGGATACCGTCAGCCCACTCATTTGTAGTCAAGTTGTACTCCCCATATAGCTCTGCTAAACTAACCGATTTAGGATTTATCACATATTCCTGAAAATAAAGTTATTGCAATTATTACAATCTCTTTAACACATTTTTAGTTGATTCACGATAGGGAAAACATTCATTCGCAAACAGCTTCATTTAGCAGATTAACATTAGTTGTAAATGTAACGTGAATCAGAATAGAGAGGTGATATAATTTTTACTTTCGAATGTAATGCTTACACAGTAGATTGGAGTGGTTATGCTCAACTACACCTTCTGAAAATATGTGACATGAATTTAGTGATAATTACGTACGAACCTGGACTTGTTCGTAGCCCGCGACGCTTCTGCTGTTGAGGGAATTCATCGCTCCTTTCAGCAGTTTCCACGTGGAGGACTTGGCGGACCCAGTTTGTCCAAGAATAACAGTGGAATGCCGAGAGTTTTTCGTTTCGTACAGCTGAATTACTTTCGTAACAGCCACCTCAACAGGCTGATAAAATAATCACATATTAATAGAAGTACATTATTCTTATATAGCATTTTCAATTCAAATGAAATCTTTTCCAAACCAAATGAATCCTTTTCCAAGTCAAATGAAACCTTTTCAAAACGCCGTGTATTTCTGTAAAGTGAAAAAATTTTGAAGTAGGTATTATAAATAACAAGATCTTTGGGAATCAATCAGAATTTGGGAAATTTTCCAAGGAATAAGCCACAAAGAAGACAAAGGATCTATTGGTGACTCCTGTTAATTATATTATCAGTAGCTCCTATTTCTCGGTGCGGGCGTGGCGAGTAAGTGGGTATAACCACTTCACATTTTACTGTTAGAAGTTTCTCAAATTAGCATGTTTCCTATTCTACTAAGGTGAGAACTGCTTCAATAATCCAATGTTTAAAATTCATCTAATTTTCATTTTGTCAACTTCTTTCTACAACGCCTGCAATTGCAAGGTTTCACACCATTTGGTTCATTTTTTCAAAAGATTTCATTTGGTCTGGAAAAGGTTTCATTTGACTTGGAAAAAGATTTATTCGACTTGAAAAGGTTTCATTTGGTTTGAAAAAGATTCATTAGTCTTGGAAAAGGATTCATTTGATTTGGAAAAGGTTTCATTTGACTTGGAAAAGGTTTCATTAGGTTCGGAAAAGGGTTCATTTGTCTTGGAATAGGATTCTTTTGATTTGGAAAAGGATTAACTTGACTTAAAAAGGTTTCATTAGGTTCGGAAAAGGATTCATCTGTCTTGGAAAAGGATTCATTTGATTTGAAAAAGGTTTCATTTGACTTGGAAATGCTATATCTATTGCATAAAATGGATGATGGGGTACCTCTACTTGGAATAGTAATTGGTATTCATACAGCCCGTGGAGAAGAAAATAATGTTTACAAAATGCTATGAGTGCACAACTGAATTGCCCAAAATAATATATTGGAATCACTATCAATCGATTCTTGGCGGAGTGGCAATCAATTAGGCAATTCTTGTGGCATTCAATTAAAGTGATAATCAATTCTCGTTAAGATTTTTTCAACGGTTTTCTACTTATCAAAGTCTGAGAGTTCTACGTAGGTATTAAAAAATAATCGTTTTTCACCTACTTGAAGCTTCAACTTCCTCATTTCTTCATGAATTGCCTTGAGAAGAACATCATAATCCACAACAGGGACCTGTACCGAAGGAAATAGATCTTTGCAGACAGCGTTGAAAAGAGGGAGGTCGTCCGAAGTGAATTTCGCCACGTTCATATCTTTCATCGACAAGAGCAATACCTGTGAAAATTTAAATAATATACTCAGCAGCATATTTATTATTGAGGAAGATTAGACATTGATGAACTTGTTTTTAACCAAAGTGAAGAAACGTGACAATACATAGGAAACTAAGAATTGCATACACTAGGTTAATCTCATACCTGATCTTCCGGTAAATTACTATGTTGACGTCTCTTTCTCCCGGAGTATCTCAAAAGGGCTACGAGGCCTCTCAAACCGAATTCGTAGTGATCTTGCTTGCTGAGTTGCTGCTTACACAGGCTGAATAACGTGTAACACTGTCAAAAAAGTGAACGACAATTTTCAAAACGATTGTGTACATATTTCAAATGGAAATATTCAATGCATGGATTTAGATAACAGAAAATTGAAGGATCCAATGGTAAAGAAATTCGTGGAGCCAGCTTTGAATCGTGTATGTTGTATCGAAAGAATCAGATCAAATGTTAGGGGTTGGAAGGAACCAGCTGGATTCCCTGGTCTATCCGTCAAATAAGGATACATTTAGTTTGATTGCTGCTAGAGATTTGATTAGTTCGTGAGATTAATTTCAGTTTGATTAGTTTGATTTTTATAAGAGATTTATATCATTGATCCGAACGCAATGAAATTAGGAGTCACTAACCCACACGATCACAGAAAATTTGCAATTTAATTTCATCAAAAGATGGCAGTTGAGGAAGGTAAGCACGTTGGCGTGATCTGACGACACTGATAGTCTGAAATAGCAGACTTTTTTTTTTTCATATTTTCCCGGGTTTTGAACGTTAAACAGTTTCGTGTACAATAATTCATAAACGTTCAAATTTACGGCACACTATCTTTTTCTAAATAAATAATATCCTTAATAATATATAGGTGCTATTATATTTTGACTAGTTTTTCAAGATTTTGGCTCCGAAAAAGTTTTGCGTTTAATTAAAGGTATCCAAATTTATTCTAAATAATATTCGGATTACTGATGAACCCTTTTATTACTTACTTTATTGGCTAGGTTTCTTGTATCTCTGAAACCTTCCCCGAATAAAGTGATTTCTGAAATAAGTCTGCTGTCCGGTACCATCATGGAAATTGGGCGAAACATGGATTTCAAGTTATCCGGCAGCTCAGTTCTTCCCGCGTAACCTGAAAGCGTTCATAACGGTCGGGAAATGTAATTTTTTCTATGAATAGCAATCTTGTTCAGTGAATAGGACCCCAGCAGCAGTGTGGAGGTGGTGTTTAGAGACACGTAAGTACAATCGAACGCGCATTGGATCGGAACAATGTTTATGTAACTAGAGTGTAGATAGTTGGGGTAGCATGATGGAAAATAATATAAGAACTTATTTATTTATAAAAAATACACATGATCTACAAAGTCAACAAGAGAAATTACAAGCACCTACTTGCAAAAGACCTTATACCGAAGATACGTATAGTTAAAACATTGATTTATAATAGGACTTGAATGAAAAAGAATCTTCTTGACTTCTAGTAGTTGGTTTTATGTATGGGTTTCATTTTCGTCAACAGTAGGAGTGTGTGCGTATCCACAGACATTAATACCATGGAACGGAAATTTTCGCTAAGGGGACCTACCTTAGGCAGATATTTTGAGAATGAGCTCAAGTGCTGAAAATTTATTGTGTTACCTTCAGATTGTGCATACAAAAAGTTAAGAAACCAAAATTTTTCTAGACCGTCTCAAACGTAAAACACCATAGGAAACTTTGAATTTGAATAAAGATCTTTGCCATCTACCTGAAGTGATCATAATACTTTCGCTAGTGGAAGCAACACAAAAAATATCAGCTATTTTATACGAGGTGGGTATCTTACTCTCACCTGGATTCATAGTAATGAAGACTCCACAAGATGATACAAGTCTAATGACGACACCTTCGAAAGTAAAGTACTTCTTTTTCGCAGCTAAAGCCGCCAAAATGGACAGGATTTGTTGTGCGACGACTGACAACACTTCAATGTTAATCCTGTTGAATTCGTCGAAACAGCCCCAAGCACCACTTTGAGAAAAGCCTGCAAAACAGAATGAAAGCACATTTGATGTACGCCTTGTTTTTCGAAATCAACTTGTCAAGACCATCGTCGGTCTGTTTGCTTTTGAGTTTAAGGTAACAATTTGGTCAGTAGCTTGAATGAAAGCGGTGTAGAGCGGGCAGACGGATTTTTAAACTTGTTTTTCGAAATTTACGTCTGAAACGTATTGATTTTTCCTCGGTCGATTAAAATGAGTCACTGAGTTAAATAATATTTAGATCAAATTGATAATCTTAGCATGGAATAGCGTGGTAACGATTCGCTGATTAGGTACTGGGTCTTTTCTAGGAATTGCCCACGCGCCCATCTTATCTTGCAACAATCCTTTCGATAGGCTAGCGGGCGGCTAACCGAAAAGGCAGCCACATCTCCCTCGACTCACCAGT
The DNA here is from genome assembly GCA_030762985.1 of Adelphocoris suturalis. Taxonomy (NCBI): domain Eukaryota; kingdom Metazoa; phylum Arthropoda; class Insecta; order Hemiptera; family Miridae; genus Adelphocoris; species Adelphocoris suturalis. The sequence goes on along the minus strand of CM061043.1, from coordinate 84,643,868 downwards.
TCGAATTCATAGTTGAGTGGGGTGGTTCACTCAACAGTTAGGGGCACACTCAGATTACAGGAGCTCAACAGTGCACTCAGGGTACACTCAACGCTTTTTCAACATAAGTTGGCAGCCCTGGCAGTACGATATAGGGGAATTTTTCCTGGTTTGAGGAAAAAAGGACGGAAAAATTCCCTCTCACATTCCGCACTGATCAATAACAGTTCTCAAAGGTTACACTTTTCTTTGTGTTTTTGCTTTTTAAGCTATTATCCTTGTTCCTTGACGAGACAGGACATAGGTAGGCTTTATCAGAAAAAAACCAAAGTTATTGGTCCTGGAAGTTGAAGTGAATCCTTGTTGCTTGTTTGTTGAAGTGCTGATAATTTGTGTTTATTATCTATTGATTTGTAGTATTGAATTGTATAATTATGTATAGAGTTGTGACGAAAAAGAAGTGAGAAAATGACAAAACAATGATTCGCCAGTTAGTTTTGAAGAAAGTTACTTATTCCCTATGTTACCCTCCAAGAAAGATCCTGTCTAATTGCTACAAACTTCTGATCATGCGATTGGCTATAACCTATATGAAACCCCAACTAAACATGATAAAGATGGCGTAAAAACGATGATGTACACCAAACTACCGTTCAAACCAACTATAACTAGAATTAAGTCGTGATGTAAAGAATTGTCTTGACTCTATTGAAACTCTTTCGATTTTGTAAAAAAGTATAAAGTAACAGATTTTTCAGTCTTCGTTGTGTTATTTTCCATACTTACTAAGTATTCTGTTAAATTCCAAAAATAATGAGCTCCTACCTATCTCACCATACCTGCTATATTTTCCTACGAAAAGGGATTTACGCTACAAAATGTTTTGGTTTAACATTTTCGTTTCAATTTCTATACCTGAAAACATTCTTCCCATGCTGCGAAAATCAAGTCCCTCAGAGCAGTTTATCACGATGACGTAGTAGGCTAGAGATTTTCCAAGATCTTTGACCGTTTCGGTTTTGCCAGTTCCAGCGGGTCCTTTTGGGCTTCCTCCGCGATATAGGTGGAGTGCGGTTGTTAGAGTGATGTAGCACCTTTTAAATTGATAGTTAAGAGTGAATTCCATTTTCAATATTCGGAGTTAGAGAGTACAATTACATTATTATATATTTTGATATGTGGTTTATTACTCTACAAATTATTCTACTTAACTTAAGTTCTTCTAACGTTGATAAAGTTGTAAGTTGGTAAACTGAATGGCTAGTAAGTAAATAGAAAGATTAATGATTGATTTCTGATCGAAAGTTCGTCTTAGAGATTTTTTTATACGCTTTGATTTCGAGTTATCAAATTTTGAAGAGTTTTTTCGTGTTTTGTACCTTATGACAATAAAACGGCCATCACTCACATTGGAATCAGTGTAATCTCAAAAATATGGAGATCGTTGGAAAGAGCATAAAATTTCCTATTTCTCAGCTGTCAAGCCACAACTTTTTGAGCAGACTTGAAGCGTAAAAAGTTCCAGTCATGCAGCATGATCGTATGAGCGAATTTTTGTAGTTTATGGTACTACATTATGACACTTTGTTTTGAAATTTGAGGACTTAGAGTGCAAAGAAATTGTTAACCACCAATTTTATGGCTAATAAACTCGGTTTAAATCATATTTTACTATTCAAAACAGATTTTGGATGTTTAGCCATTTTCAGTTTTTTAACCGATTTTTCAGCAAATTTAATGAAATTTGAGTACATTTTTCACCATAATATAGTGAATAAATTGTTTAATGTGTTCGTTAAACGTCGATAAACTTCTTTCAAGTAAAATTCTGATAAAAATATAAATTTAACGACTTTTAGACGTTTTCAATAATTTTTAGTGATTTTTTAAGCACATTTTTTACATTTTGACCAATCTTTTCGTTTGAAAAGCTTGATTTTTTAGCTCATGAACGGAATTTTTATCTCAATCCAAAGGAGAAGAGTTACGTTAACCTCTCGGATTCTTTTCAGATTGTCACAAAACGGATTTCAATGGAGGAATTTTTCGAAAATTTTGATTTTAAAATGTTCTGAGCCTTGCAATAGCTTCATTTTTTTTACAAAAATTGGCTAAAAAGGAAGCTTAAGTGCCAATCATGCACTTTTTCCAGAATTTGTGTTTTTGCCCGACATTTTTTTGTCCTAATAAGTACTGCTTTTGAGCATTCCACGGGAGAAACTTCCTAGGATTCTCAGTTTTCCAACGGTATAACCAAATTAACTTTTTCAGTGGAGCGCCTTTCAAAAGCAGTACGTGTTATCTGAACTTGAAATAACCTAGGCTTACTTACCTAGACAGGTGCTACTTTTAAGAAATGCTTATCGCATGGAGACGAATATTTCTTGGGAAAACTCGAAGTTTTGTTTGTTGCGAATTTTATTACATATTTAGAGATCTAAAAACTATACCTACGATCTTTAACTTCTAGTTTTGTAAGTAGGATACGCTACATATCTACATAGGACTGTACGCACCTGTCGGCGGTTTTTTTGTCCTAATTAGTACTGCTTTTGAGCATTCCACGGGAGAAACTTCCTAGGATTCTCAGTTTTCCAACGGTATAACCAAATTAACTTTTTCAGTGGAGCGCCTTTCAAAAGCAGTGCGTGTTATCTGAACTTGAAATAACCTAGGCAGGTGCTACTTACCTAGACAGGTGCTACTTTTAAGGTATGCTTATCGGTGTATACCATGGAGACAAATATTTCTTGGGAAAACTCGAAGTTATGTTTCTTACGAATTTTATTACATATTTAGAGATCTAAAAACTATACCTACGATCTTTAACTTCTAGTTTTGTAAGTAAGATACGCTACATATCTACATAGGAACTGTACGCACCTGTCGGTAAGAGGAGTGATGACTAGTCGCCCTGAGTTTCCCAGATATTCATATCCATACGGAAAGAAAGTGTTGGTCTGACGGACTATGCAGTCGTGAGCATCCTTGTCCCAGTAGAACCTTAGTTGGGACAGCCATTCAAAAGCCTGCACGTTCATTGTATCTGGAATAAATTTAAAACCGAATTCAACTGATATATTTTATCTGCTGAATTAATACCAATTTGATGCATGTCGGGGCCGGACTTTGTTATTCCAAGTTGTGTAGATTAACCTAATAAAGCTCACAAAACAGGGTGAGCTCCTCCAGCCTTGCCTAGCTGACGCCATTCCATAACAAAAGGTTTCACTTCATCCCTATTTGATATTTCCACAAATGGGGGCTTCATTCGCCCCTATAAAAGGCTGGAAAAGCGCACCTTCGGCATCATTCGCGTATTGAAAACTTGCACTCTTTTCTGCTCTCCAAGCCTTCCTCACCTCTTTGACGACGGCTTTACTAACGGGCCAAGGTCTCTCCACACCTTTCACCTCCTTTAAATAAAGGTTAAAGTGCTGGGCTAAACATCCGAATTACCTACGGCTTCATACCAGTTAATAGGTAAATCTTCGACAGCCAACGGTTTCAGTACCGGTTGTGCGTAGGTAATCTAAACTGTGTCGATTTTTATTAGTCAAGCAAATTCAACTAAACGGTGCGCAAACTTTACTCAAAGCTAGATTTAATTAGCACAAATCTCATTAATGCATATCATGGATTTAGTTACAGAGATTTCTCAAATGGATCCGTACTGCTTTTTCTTCTCACAGTTGAGTTTTTTCATCATCCGAACCAAATCGAAAGCTTGAGGGCATCCTTCACTATCGAAAGACGTCCTAAATACGAATGTTATATAGAATTTCGCAAAACTTTCTGTCTCTTGTACTTATTTATCTCTTGTAAGCACGAGATAGTTCTTCAAGGAGTAGGTAGATGTTGTAAACCCATTTCCTCTCTCATTATCACGCAACCGAATTTCAAACACGCGAGACTTTTGTGTTATTCAATCGTAATATAAAATTATAGAATAGCAATATATATAGCTCGTTTCACTGACTTACTTGTTTTGTACAGTCGCTCGATGACATCTTTAGCATGTATTTCAATGGTAACAATAGCAACGACTTTGAGTCGTTGAAGCTTAGTCAAGTCAGAACGCACCGCGTCTGAAAATTTCAGGAGCACTTGCATCTGTTACGCAAATAATTTGTTACTCAAGATGGTTCGTTTGGTTCGGCATATTCATTGATAGGGGTATTATTCATGGTCGAAGAGTTTATAATAATAATAATAATAATGATAATAATAATAATTTTTTTATTGCCATAAAACATCATCAATAACAAACGATAGAGCAAACGTCAAATGTGATGTCGCAACGTGTTAAATGTGCTCAACTTCGAATACAACCAGGCACTTACATTCCCATCACTTGAAAAGGTTAGCGATGGTTTGAAAAAAGGGTTTACTCGACTAAACTTCTTTGAATTAAACCTACCTATTACGAAATTTTTGTAAGCAAAATTTGGTAGTTTTCTACCACGGCTAGTAAAACCAAGGTTCTGAAGTAGGAGACAAGCAATCTGATGGCGTTGGTTGAAAGAAGAGAGGATGCAATATTTGGTCAAGACCAGTGGTTCCTAACTCAACTTAAACCGGTACCCACTACTTGAAATTTTCGGGGTTCATCACCCTCAAGTTGAATAATACGCCTATTCACACTATTCATGGAAGAATTGTATACTTCCATTCACCGTTGAATTTGAAAGTATGACGTGATCGTTAAAAAAGGTGGCGTACAAATGATATGAGTTCTATTAACATATGAAACTAATGTGACAGGATTTCTCCAGGTTTTCAAAGACGAGACTACAAATCCAACTCAAGTTTTTGTTGAAGTATAACTAAGAACCAAAGTAATAAATCAGGTAGGCTACTCGTGGCTGGTTCAGAAAAATTCATGTTTTTCCTTTTCTGATATTCAAGTACGAGTTGATCCAACCGTTCTCGATTCGCAAATGTAATTATTTGTTCCTTAGCTAAGTGAAGAGGTCAAGCTGTTTCTGGGTGAATTCCCTCTCTCTCGCCCTCTAATGTGACGGTTGATGACACGAGTACACCATAGACCTATTTACCTTTACATATGTCCAGGGAGTAGGAGCACCCAGTGAGTAGACAGTAGGGTCAGTAGCAGTAGAATCAGTTCCTTTGCCCGGTGCCTGAGTACACCAAACAAGGTGACGGCGATCAACAAGAATACCTGAGCAAACTTAATCTCTTTCTTCGAGTCAAGCGGAACAGCCGACTCCCACCAGGCAGTCAGTAGGTAGGTATATTATAGTGGTCAGTGTATTACGTCTTGACGTTCGTTTTCCAGAAAGATTCAGCAGGGGAAAACGAATATGTTCAAAACGGTATGCAAAATTGGGTGTATTCAGGTACGTCAGGTGTACTGGTGCTCTTTTCATATGGGCGCACCCAGGTACCCTGAGTGTAATCGAGTTGGTCATACTCAACTGCTATTCATCGCTTGGGTGATCTCGCGTTATCTGCAAGTGTGACTCTCAACATATTGCTGCTCATCATATTTCTGGCATGGGAATGAGCAGTGACAACCCAATTCACACCATTACCAGCTCATGGAATCAAACAATTTAGTGGAAAGAGTAGAAGCTGTTTCTGAGGCGGACAGTCAGTAAATACTATTGGTGGTTAGATTCATTTTATTTAATTAGATAATTTTTTTTCTCCATTTCATTTTCTTCTTCCCAAGGATATAGCGACCGAGCTGGGATCTCTATGGGACCCACCAGTTGGTCCCGAACCGCCACTTAGGAACTGGTCTAGACGAATCTCGCGTACCTACTGATTGCAGGCTGGGAGTGTAGTTTTTTGTCGTGAAGAATATGACGTCTTAGATAGGTACTAACTACAAGGTAGGTCGGAATACAGTTTTACTGTACGGAATACTGGTATTATTGTTATACTGGTATATCGTCACCTGACGTACTAACCAAAAGTAAGGTATTTTAGTTTTACAAAGGAAGAACCGGGAACCAGGTCTGTAGATGCACAGTACTAAGGTAAGGATATTAGAGGGAATGGCTGAATTCCCTTATGGGCTGGCGCGGCGGATTTCCTCCACTCCGCATTTCCTCCTTCTATTTCCCTCTACTTTTTAAGCATTTTACAAGTTAAGTTGTTTTAAATAGGTTGCCAGTTATATTCACAACACTATCCAACTTATCACAACGGAAATAGTTAAGGATTACTTCTTGATCCCCATCTTTTAGCCAATTTACTTTAAAACTAACCTGTTTCTTTTTCAATCGTTTCAGAGGTGCTCGCCTGTCCATACTCTTGCATTGGATCAAGGTTTTAGTGCAATCTGAAGTCCACTGAATCTGTATTCAGAATAATAACAAAATCAATGATCCATAAAATGGTTCATCATTTATAGCTTCTATTAGATACCAAATACTCAGAAGATGTAGTAAAAATACTAATCAGGAGAATTTTCTTCAGCTCAAATATTTTTAGTGTCTATGAAATATATCTATATATCTGAGCCGTCAACATCCAGCCGACAAAGTTAAAAAAAAAAGTCCAGTCATGCAGCATGACCCCATGAGCGAATTTTTGAAGGAATCTTCGACATTTCAGTCGCTATTGATCGAGTAGAGAAATTTTAGTTTATGATTTTGATAGACAAACATGGAATCAAATTATTAAATGATTACTTTTTTTTAAATTTTATTTTTATTTTTTTAAACAAGCACCTACTACCTACGTTTTAAACAGCATGGTTCTAGGATTGGTTATACAGGGATACTTTCATAAGAGTAGTTCAATCTGAATTTGGACAATGTTTCATGCAAATATTACCGATTTTTACAACTAGCGAACGGCATTATTTCGATTTTTGACTGATTTTTCAACTTTGAAATTTTTGAAAACTTGATACATATTCTTATAGGAAATTTCACGCTGATTCCGAATATACCATATGTTAGTATGCTGAAAAAATTATTTCGCACAACAAATCGCAAAAAACAGGCTATTTTGAAATTTTTGACTACATTTTTGAAAATTTCAACCCGAAGATGTAATCCGATCATGCTGGCCAACGAACTTGAACTTTCGTTTTGTGTCCTTAACATTTTAAAATTTGTTTGAAGTTTCTAGGACATTCTACGGACAGTTATCGTCTGGAATGACACATACATACATACATACATATATACATATATACATATATACATACATACATAAATACATTTAAAAAAAGGTTAGCTGCGTTAAACTTCAGAATATGATTCAGAATAGCCTGAAACGGATTTCTGCATAAAAATTTTTCAAAAATTCACATTCTACAAATTTTGAGGCGAGAGCAATAGCTTAATTTTCTTCAAAAATTCGCTAAAACGAATTAGCTACACCCCAACCTTTTGATTATTTTCATCTGGAACCGATCCGTTGCTAAGAAAATGTAATGTCCTTTATTTTTGCCACACAGAAATCGTTCACACTCGTGGAAAGCTCCAAAATTATCTCTTCACATCTGCAGTCAACATTCTTGCCCACCCCTTTATTCCACCATACCGAGCCTGTATTCATCTGTTCCTCATTGAACTCGTTGAACACAGTGGGGCGAACACTCAAATACCGCGACGTGGGAACAGTAAAAAGTAGCAGCGTATGCCTTAAACCTGTGCGTTATACCTTCCAGAGTGTGCGATAAAGCAAGAAATTAAATTAAAATAATACGATTTTTGACAGTTTTTGGAAATATTGTTGAATTTTGATATTTTATACATTTTGATGTTAAGTGCTTATATATTAGGAGGAAATAGGGTTTTCAGTATTACCTACTCATTTCTATCATAGGTAAGAAAAAATAAGTGTTTCCGGACTTCTCGTCTTTGGTGCGATTTTGATGTTTGATGTTAAGAAATACACGTACTTTTAAGGTTTCATGCACATACAAGGTTATTTTTTAAAAGCTGAGAATCGTTCCAGGAAACGGACTTCAAAATCCTTTACCAAGAGTATCATGTGAGAGAAAAGTGCGATAATCTCATCCGACGACGTCTGACCCCGATCGTAGTTCTTGTTTGAACAGGGCGTTCTGTGTGCAAGTCTCGTCAACTGTTGGAATGAACCCACCTTACGTTACCACAAACTGGCAGATACGTACGGTCAGACACGCGGAGCGTTTGGGAAGCGCGAAGTTTTGGTGATATACTGTATAAATGGTTTGTAAACCAATGATTCAAACGCAATCTGATTCAAAAATAATAAACCTTAGTGTGATAATTTTGCAGCGTCTTTGTTCTTCTTTCTAACCAAAGTACTTGAACAGATACTAAATGCATAGTAGCTTGCCCATGTTTTTCTGTCTCCTTTCAATTCCTACTTTCAGCTTGGTTGCAATAAAAATTGTGTTCATTCAGAAGAGTGGGATGGACACAAACAAACACAAACACTAACCTGACTGGCTGTGATACACATTTGACCGGGGTGTTCCATAATCCACTTATCTCTCGTTCTCATATTATGTTTTAGATCAGCCTTAACATTCGTCAACTGTTCTCGTAATGTTAATCTCATCAGATCCTCTGTAACAATGTATTTAGTTTCATGAAGATCGCAAACTGCAGTGTGGGACATAAAGGATGGACGTTTTTGGATCATCAATCTAGTACTCAGTTTCAAGAAATGGGAGGGTCGGGAGACATGTTTGTGCCATTTTGTTCAGTAGGTATTACCGTTTTTCTTTCGCTAAGCACATTAGAGACCCTTGCGCAGTCCAAAAGTGTCAGTATAGTGTGACGGGTCCATAATGTTTTCAAGATGGTAACGGGAGCACCTATCAATGAGTGACTATTTGTGGGGTCACCTCACAACATGTGTATACGAACATAAAACCCATATATAAACGCCCGTGAATATATTGAATATTGGAGAGAGTGGAGGCCAACTTTCGAGTCCGACTAAAGCAGTGTATTGTTGAAAACGGCCTTTCCTACCAGATATTGTTTTCCACCGTTAATCTTATAAAATGGTTACATTATACATTGGAATATATATATTTCAAAGAAAAATTAACGATTCTGATTTTTCGAAAATCGTCAGTCCTTTATGCTTCACCCTGTAGTTACTTAAACAATGTAGATTATAATAGTAATGTTATTTAACACTTCGTGAAAATCACATACGCTTACCAAGATAACAAAGCCATACTTCAACTGGGCCTTCGAGGGTTAAAACTCTTGAGAAAGGAACATATTCGTCTTCCCCTGATATCATCCCAAAACCTTCCATACGATTAAAATATTGCTGAAAATCGAAGGATTTTATGAAAATTAGTGGAAACCCACTATTTTAATTCATCCCTTGGGGGAAAATGTACATACTCCGTAATAGCTGAGTAAAACCACATAAAATCGAGCGTATAAAATAAGCAAAACTCTTTGCAGTTATCGTGTAAAACTCGGTCAATCCTGAGACTGGAAAATCTGAGTGTTGCCTACCATTCGATTCAATGTGAAAAATTCTGTAGAATTCGATTCCAAGCCCGTTCATGAAGTGTTGTTTTTCATAAAACCCTCTATTTCCAAAAAATCATGTTTTCTAATCTATTTACATAATTTTCACTCTAAATCATAAAGGTAAATAATTATTATGGTCAATTATAATAATAATTAAAATAATATAAAATAATTATGGTAAAGGTAAATAATTTGACCACACCGCAGGAAAGATGATGTTTCGAGACAACTTTCAGATATAACTTTACGGCTAGTCTATAACATACAGATTATATTTGGCCTAGGAATGTTCAAAGAAATTAATAATTTAACTAATTTCGCTTCTTGGAAAAATTTCTCAACCTTTGTTCCCACTCCAAACACATTAATTTTGCATCAGGGAGATTAGAACGTTGCCGCTCTTTTGAATGGAATCCTCTATTTTAATTTTACAGGTTAGGAGTTAAGGCTTTTTTAAAGTCACGATTTCAAACAGAAAACACGCAATGAAAATCGATGGATTTTAGGAAAAAACGATCTCCCACAACTTTATGATTTAAATGTCGAATTCTACGTAATTTTTCACGCTGAATCGAATGGTGACACTTGCAGACCTCTACGACTAACGAATAAGGGCGGAAGTGCCCTTCTCTGAGTTTCGAGGGTCAAAGGGCACTTCCGCCCTTATTCGTTAGTCGTAGAGGTCTGCAAGTGTCACCATTCGATTCAGCGTGAAAAATTACGTAGAATTCGACATTTAAATCATAAAGTTGTGGGAGATCGTTTTTTCCTAAAATGCATCGATTTTCGTTAAAAATACCACGTTTTTTCGCATTCAAAAGCCGTTTTTTCTTCTTGTTGTTACTTTTATCAATTTTTTGGCTATACCGTTAGAAAGCTGATAAGATTTTGAAGTTTTTACTGTACTTGCAAACGACTGTTCATTTTTTTATGGAGGAAGGAATCAGATTGAAAAAATCCAAATTTTTAGAATTTTACAAAGTTAATATGTAGAAAACAGGGTTTACAAAAAATCTAAAAAATACCCCTTGTTTGTCGGGAATGAGTGCCTAGTTGTAGAAGGGCAATATTACGACCGTAGCCTTTTGACAACCTTGTACTCCATTTTGAGGGGTTCAAGTTGGTTTAAATTTATGTCATATTTATTTATTTATAACATATGTCCGAATGATCAGTACAAATATGGATTTTGGGTATTTGAGGATATATTTTTGTGTTAGAGCACCTAAGTACATTTTTGTCGGGTTTGTTGATGGGTCCCCTCGAGCAGACATGCATTATTGGACGGTATAAAATGGCGTTTTTTTTTTTTTTTTTTTTCACTAAAACCCCTCAGTTTATAGGCAAATAGAGGAAATTGAGTACATTTTGGAGTCTTCTTTGGAAATATATTGGAGTTATGTCGAAATGATCATCAATATCGATATTATGTACTCTGCAACTCCAACTGTCATTCTTGATCTAGCAGTATCTAGCAGGATCTAGCAGTATTGGTAAATGCCCCGCGAACACATTTTTCGGTTCTTTTGATGGAAAATTTCATGTTCCTGTTGTGCGATTACACAAAACGCCGAAAAACTAACAGATCTTCCATCGTTAGATGAAAAAACGCACCCAAGGTCGTTATTTAAACGTACATCCCTAGTATGGATGTTGTTTAATATGAGTAAGAATCACTAAATATAGCTACAGATAGCTTCGTCAAAAAGCTCACTTGTCTCTGCATTTTCACTTTCACTATGTTGTCAAAACATTTTTTGAAATGGTGTTGTATGTTTTCTTGTCTTTTAGAACTTCCCAAGATCTCCAAGAGATCATCGTTCGAAATAAAATAAAATCGAGGGAACACTCTTCGTTTTGTCTCCAGGTACCTTTCCAATGCTTTCAGTATAAGTTCGAGACCATGAATCAGGTTTTTAATAGTCCTCATGAGGCCTAAAAATATCATCCATCACCGACAATTATTATAAAAAATATTTAAATATGAATGATAATATTAAATTCATTAAAGGGATTAAAGTAATTTCGCTTCAAGAGTGTTCTCATCAAATATTATATGTAATAATATGATTCTCTCACAAATATTTCAATTCAACATGAATTACTCTATTCTTAATTGCAAGTCTAACTATTGATCTCTTGATTAATTATTAAATCTTAATCATATTTCCAACTACTCCCTGAGTTCGAACGAAATCGAACCACTAGATGATGAATCAATTGACATTATAAGAAATTGATGTTTGCGCATGCGCACGGACTGTTATTGATCCTACGGCAATGGAAGTTATAGAGGACTGTCTAGGAGTTAATTCACCAAATTCCTGAAAATGTCATCAAAATCGGAATAAACTTGGTACAGCTTTGGGCGTCACAAGAGTTTACCACAGACAGACAAACAATACGGAACCAAAATTGATAAGCAAACTCTCTAACGCCAAAAGCAAGAGGAAATTTTGATTTTGGAAGATACAATTTTGTTCGTCTTCTCGCACGAACACAAAGCTTCCCTACCTTCAGTAGTGAGGAAGCAATATTACTGAATTTGTTTTACGACATGTTTGATCTGTTTGCACTATCTGTCTTTGGAATCGGAAAATCCAACTTGCCCCATCCACAGATGGGTTATAAGTAAGGAAGGAAGGTTTCAAATAAGAGAAACACCTCAAAAAGAATTACTTTCAATAATTTATTATTGCAATTTTACATAATTTACTTTCAAATTTCCAGATTGAATAGGTGTGCCATTTAAAATAAAATAGTTTATTATAGACAAATTTGGTTTCACAATCAATGAAAAATCATTTTAATAATTGATTTAGATACATAGTTTCTTATCAATTTCAACTGGCATGTCAACCATTTCGTAGTCGACTAATTCCAAAATGGAATTATTGTGGAATATCAGTACACTATCGGCTACTTGGTACAACATTAGCTAGAGATAATTAAACAAATAATAAAACACTGAAATACACTGTAGGTGTATATGAAAATTCGCTTTGAATGATATACCTGGAAAAGCGCAGGCTTTGATAGCAATCTTCACTTTTGCCATATTTCGCGTAACAAATCTCCACTCTCTGGCAATTTTTTCAAAATTGTCGGCTTCTTTGGGAAGCTGTTTGCTGATATCTTCCCCGGAGAATATATTCTAAAACATAATTTTTGTTGTGTAACCATCTGAATAATTAATTTTTCATAAATTGGGTCAAAATTCTTCTACACTAAATTGATGTTTTCTATAAGGAGCTATTTGAATGGTGATGGTAGTAACGATGGTGTTGATAATGTGTAATTCACCAATGATCAGAAACATTTGGTAGGTTCCAAGCTTACCTCCAAATACATGTAGTTTTTTTGTACTATCAGCGCATTATCCAAAACCTCAAGTACCAATCCTAACGTCTTTTCCCAGTAATCAACTTCTTCCATGAACGGCTGGGCATACCTGTAAATAAAAATGAAAAATTAAAAACTGTAATAAAGACTTTAAAATAAAAATTTTACTACTTTTATCATTACTATTAGCGAATTTTTATTATTTCAACGATTAGCCTTGCTCACGTTGCATTCTTCCCGCTTATGACCCAGGTAGATTAAGATACCTCACAATGTCAGCTTGTTGAACCGCTTGTTGATATTAAAATGTTAAAATTAAATTCCGAGTCAACGTCTTTTAAACCCCATTAATAAACGTTTCCTGCACTAATTCTGAGTTAGTGCCGTTGTATAACGGGAAGAAAGGATTACGTGTGACCTCACTATGTCAGAGACCCTCGGCGTCAAAATACACGGGAGGGAGGTGGCTGATGAACCATCTGATTTTACGAGATTAGTTTTTATTCACTTCTGGTAATAAAACTTTTAGGATAGCTCTAGGTGTTTCAATAAAATTATAAGAATACGGACACCAACGTCACTGTTCTACGATAAGTAGGTGGTTTTCTTTTTACGATTTTCAAAGTAAGTATTGGCAACTAATTACGCTAACGCACGCGCAAATTACGCTTGAGCGGGACCTCCCTGCCTACTGAGACGTTAGATTTTGGCGAAAATTCAAAAACTCATAAAAAGCAGATCGCGCAGATCGGCTTTTTGAAGGAAAGTCCAGGGGGTATAAAAATTGTCAGGATGAAATCTTCTCCCATTTAAAAATAAGACGCAACATTTTCTGACCAATGAAACTTCATAGGTATAGGTCAATAACACGCTCAATTCCCGAAAATCCACAATAAGTGCACGACTTTGAGATCAAATTTTACGTATGCGCAATGGCCAGCTCATAAAATGGCGATGAAATTCATATGATTCTCTTACGACTATCCTTCTGCTACACTCCGAGTTCAGCGAATTTGGGTCTTTGGATCGTTGGGAAATAAATGTTTCATGAAATTCACGTTTGTGACCGACGTACGCTACTAATAATCCGAGGGTTATTAAATATACAATGGACCATCCAAGAGATAATCCACACAATCACTGAAAATACAATAAAAATCACACTCATATATATCGACAGTGCCAAGCTTTGCCGGGGACAAGGGATGCTGACAGACGGACACTTCGGTACATAGCCAAACACAGAACTGGAATTAACAACTTTTGGAAACAGCCACCCATAAAATACCTCTAAATATGTTTGGGTTCTCTAACCACTGATTCACTGATACTAATGAACCCTATGCTAAACATAACATAATTTCCATGCTTCCTCAAATACACACACACTATATTATCAGCCAACCGTTATTGGTCTGCAAGACTTGCATTATTTGTATAGTCCAGTGAGATATTGAGTGACTATGTTGTCCACTGTTTTAAGCAAACATTAACCTACATGACCTCCTCCAGTATGCGATACGTACTACAGATCTTCATAATATCTCGCATCCTTTTCAGCCACAAGTAGCTATCAGAATTTGGATAATAGTTTAGTCTTTCCAAATCAATTCTAATCCGTTCTTTAAATGTAGATTTCGAATGCAGCGTCTCCTTCGCATTGCTCTCCAAGGGAATGTTTTTTTAACATTCTCGTTATAAATAATCCGAATTTTCTATTGAAGGGCTTTATCTATAGCAGTTTACTGTGTTGTTTCAGAAGCTTAGAATCACTGTACTATCATTGCGGTAACTGCACAAATATTGTACCTAACGTTTCAAAATTTCTACAAGCTCTGCAACTGAAGATGTAGACGTCACCCTCACCTCTCAGTCAGTACCTACGAAATACCCTCCCATGAGGCCTACGAACATTGATGCAAGCATAGGATTCCAAAAGGTGAAGTAATTTCAAAAATTGTCAAATCGAACAATGCATGATCAAATGTGGACAGTACTCTGTAAAGTGCATCTGCTATTAAATGGAAACTTAAAAAAGGCCCACTCTGTCTTTAATTTTTTTAATTTATCTCCAGAGATCAATAAAAAACCAATTTAAGGATACAAAGGCCTTTTTTGTAAAGTTTTGAGATAATTTGAACAGTCCAAATAAAGAAAAGTTGCATTTAACATCTTTATAAAAATTGGTTGCATGTTGTTTCGGGCACCTTCGATGGTTGAATTAATTTGTCGGTCAAGTTACATCACACGTAAAAGTACCATGATCGATACATTTCTACTTGTAATAACGAATGTCTCGTAGCGAGAACAATTATTTCAAATGATACGAAATTGATTATCCACATCTATAGGTCTCAATTTATTGATCTAATTCAGGAATACCTACCTATTTCGTACCTACGTTATAATGAGGAACTAAAGTAGAACCAGTTAAGAAAATAGTCTGTTACCTCGACCCTTTCATTGCACTTAAAAGGTTTTGATGTTCCTCTAAAGTAGTGAATAGATCATCGGTGCCTTTGATTTTGTATACACCCTTCTCTTTATGAGGCTCAAGATTTAGTTCCAGGTCTTGCCAAGTGTTTCTTATTATTGTGAGTTGCTGCAGAAATTCAATGCTTCAGTAAATATGGTAGGTATTACCTAAAGTTTAGTACCAACCTAGAAATGCTGGAATCGTAGTGCCTAGTTCGTCACTTAGGAACCTAAATATAAATGGCCAACGGCGCCCACCTTGCTTCTTACCAGCAATTCAAGTAGGTAAGTACGTTCCTATAAGCGGTTCACAGCTGCATGGATACTAAATATTGTTAATGTGACAAAAATGAGATAACTACAATCCAACGGCTAAAAAAGTAAATGTAGGTAGGTACGTTGTAGTCCAGAAATCGATAGCATTCATAGCAATCCACTGTATATTTTTTGATGACCTTACTTGAAACGTCCCGTTGAATCTTAATTTTTTTTTAAGCAGTTCTTACTTGAAGAGCACTAATTATGCACATAATAATAGATTAGGTAGGTTATTTAGGAGAAATTACATTTTCAATCGCAACTTCCATTGTGGCAGCATTGGAGATATCAGAAATTTGTTCAGCATGTCTGACAAAGTTCATATCCAAGATTCTGCCTAACGTAAAATCTGATGCCGATTCGTCAAAATCCCTGGAAAATTCGGTTGCGTCAAAAATCATTAGGCATTTCCGAACTATGCAAACTGGAAAAGTGTCTAGCGGACCAATATATAAATGAGCAGGAATTTTCGACGCTTACACTTTTACTATCTTGCGTATTTGATCCCAATGCCGTTTCTTCAAATTGGGATTTTTCAGGTCGTGGAACATGGGAATTAGTCTTCTAAAATGGTCCACTCTTTTTCTTAGTTGCTCTATTGCAGGCCAGTTTTTATCTCTGAAACGAGAATGATATGAAAATTTCAGATTCAACTGATTTTCGTAACATTACTAAAGATACATTGAGCCAATATACATAGTAATACCCACCTGTAGAGTTTCATCAAGTGAGTAAACTTCTTGTACGTATCATTGGCAAACATTTCCATCCCAGTAACGTCCAAATCTTTGAAATGTTGGGTTTTGTAATCCTCAAATTGCATTTCCCATTCATTTGCGAGAACCCACACTACTCCTAGTTCCTCAGTCATCTGTTTACAGGAATAAACCTTATCAAATATCGTTTATATACATTTATATATAGATATTTAAAGGTTTATATTTTTACAGATTCATATATTTATAGGTACTGATTCGTTCATTTGGAAAATGGTAGGTACGTCGAACAGCAGCGAGCAATGTTGAAGAGTCAGTAGATAACTTATAGTTTATCTATTTCTAGAGATGACGTTTATAAATGCATCTTGAGTGACATCCATAGTATTATAAAAAATTAGCCTTGGGGCAGTTCTCTATAAGAAGAGAGGGAATGGGTGTTTTAGTCGGTATGCCACTATGTGACTATGAAGTGAGCCCGACACAAAGGATGAGAGGCCCGGCCTCGTTGCCAGTGCGTAAAGCATTTCACCAACCCAAATAAAAAACAACTGCCAAGTTGGGTGGGCAGTATAGCTTCCTCATATATTGTAACATGGACGTATAGCATTAGCTGGAAAACAAAGTACGAGTACGAGTCGAAATTATTGGTAAGTCAATGTTATAAGAAATTAACGTTTGCGCATGCACACAGACTACTATTAATCCAACAGCAATGAAATTTATTGGAAAACCTCTAGGAGCTATCCCGCAAAATCCTTGAAATTTTCATAAAAATCGGTCCATTAGTCTCGGTGTTTTGTCTGTCAATGAATTTTAGTTTTGCGCAGGCGCTATAGTTATTACTCCACCAATCACGATATATTTCATAGAGAAATTTCCTGGAACATATACTCATCTACTCCCCGAATTTGAACGAAATCGGATTAATACATGATATGAAATCGACGATATAACACACTAACGTTTGCACATGCGCACACTGCTATTTATGTGACGGCAATGAAAGTTATAGGGGACCGTCTTGAAGCTATCCCGCACAATCCTCGAAAATGTCATCAAAATCATTCCATTAGACTCGGAGTTTCGCCTGTGAAAATCAATATTAGTTTCGCGCATGCGCAATGGTTCTTGCTCTACCAATCGAGATATAATTTATAGGGCATTTTTCTAGAATATATATCCAATCACCTATCGTGTTAGAACGAAATCGGACCAACAGATGATGGGAAATCGACGTTAAGAGAAATTCACGTTTACGCATGCGCACAGACTACTGTTGATTCGACGCCATTCAAACTTATAGAGAACCGTCAAGAAGCTAATCCCCACAATACCGGAAAATATCATTGGAATTGGACTAAAACTTGGTATAGTTTTGGGCGTGACAAGGATTTACCACAGGCAGACACGGAACCAAAATTGATCAGCAAGCTCCGAAACAAAAAAAGCAAGTAGAGGACAAACCTTTTTCGACTTCAATCACGAACACAAAGCTTCCCTACCTTCGGTAGTGAGGAAGCAAAATAAATAAATAAGTAAAATAGTATTACTAATCCCAATACATTGCATAACTAATTTTCTATTAAAAAACATAACAAGAATATGAACAAGAGAGAAGAAAAAAACTCGGTGCTTTGTACCACGGCGAGGGGCTTTGCCCCTCTGCACTCCCAGATGTTACGATTTAGAGACTGCGTCCAACATTATAAAAACATGAACAAGCTTCTTAATTTTTTCTGATTCGCTGTCTGCTGATTCTTGGAATGCTGAGTGAGCTAAACAAATTCTCTTAAGAACCCATAATTTCAATCGTCTCTTAATGGCCCAGAGGGCCTCCCTATCAAATCTCAACTTCCTAGGGTGAACTGGAGAGAATCTAGCTTACTCAGTTGATCAGGAAAGAGCCCATAATTTTAATCGTCTCTTGATGACCCAGAGAGTCTTCCTATCAAATTTCAACTTCCTAGGGTGAATAGAAGATAATTTAGTGTATAGTAACTACTATTTACAACTAGTATCTATGCACCTACTTGATAGTACTGAACCTTGTAATGTCTTCTTTTCTACAATCATAACCATTCTATCTACATACCCGAAATCTACCAAAAAATCTTCATACCCGAAATAAATGTAATCATAACCTAGTTACCACTTCAATCAGGTTACAAACAAAGCTAGCTATTAATTTCACTAGCAATGGATGTTTATTAGTATCGCGCTACATTCGCTGCCGCCTCGCGGAACAAAAAGTCATAACGTTTTTCAGTAGTCATGGCTAAAGCATAAGTATTCATCCTGAAAAAAAAAAAAAAATATTGCTTGCGTCTAAAGGCTAAAGATTTATGAGCGTAGAATACATTTTTTACCTCCATTTCAAATTTTAGATTCACAGGTTGTGAACAACCACTAGCCTTCTTGTGTAAGTAGGTCGTTGCCACGTGTCATTGTTTTTTTTTTGAGACGCCGTATTCTGGACTAATGTAAGGTTCTTTAAATAATAAAGATCATAGTGTAGACTGAACAATAAGTGTTGTTTTTTTCAATACATTGTTAGATGCCCATTTTCAGCAAAAATGTCTCATGAAAACGTATTCTACGAAAAAAGGGAGCAAGTGATTGATTCAAACCTTATGAAGGTTAACAAGAGTTGCCGATGGTTCATGATGAATCTTGAAAATTTTCAAATTGTTAATGAGCTGCTGCTCTTCTGCCTTAGCTTCCTTCAGTATTTGAGCAAAATGTTCGACCCACATCAGAGAATCTGGTTTAAACAAATAAACAACAACATAAATTTATGCAGTAAATAATGTATAGTTAGAGACAAATTGAGGTAAAACAAGAAAGAGGGTGTTTACTCTGATAAGTATTATATTTTTCAAACTGTTGAAGGGCAAATGATATCCACGTAGAACAACACAATACACAACACACATTACATAATAAATTATTTCCATAAAATCGCACAATCAATGTACTTCTGGAAACCCAATGATCTATTTTGGAGAAATTCCTATAAAAAATGAGCTATTGCGATGGCTCCAATCCGCTGAAAATTTAATTTTCGCAAATACTTTTCATTTTAACTCGTTTCGGAACACTAGAAAAACATTCCAAAATCCCAACATCACTCAATTTATTAATTGATGAACTAGTTAAGTTTTAGTGCTTTATAGAAAACGTTCTAAATATTTATTTACGTCTTTTGCTTTCTAGTCCAAAACATGTGTTTCAGAATAGTTCAGTTTAGACCAAAAAGAAATGTTTTATTTTAAATTACGTAACTATGCTAAAATCATCAAACTGAAACCCAGGTGGTTCTTTCGTAATCTAAAAATTCTAAACTAATATGTATGACGCAGTCACACACTTGAATCCAGTCACTCTTCAAATGCCTTGGAAGGTAGTTCAAAAATAAGAATTTCATCAAACCTACTTGACACGTGATCAAACGTTCGGGAATTTCATGATGCGTCTAGGCGTTTGATTTAAACGAAGCTCGATGTTTAGACAGTTTGTTGATCAAACATTCATTGGCATTTTGCCATCAAGTGTCTAGCCGTCATGGAATTCTTATTATTAGACTACCTTCCTAGGCATTTGATAAAGTGACTGGAGTGACATCGCAGCCACTTTTTCCACTTAGTCATTACCTACCTTAAATTACCAGACATTTAGCCAAACTACTACCTACTATTTTTACTAACTGACTAAAACCCTTTTCGCACTTCATTAAGGGCCTCGTTGATTAAATGGCTAGGTTTCTATGCTAATGATAGTAATTTAGCTATATGTCTAGTCATTTAACGTAACGACTAAGTTGAAAAGGTGACTGCGACATGTATAAAAATGATTGTTCAGAAAAATGACATTAAGTGGTTAGTTGAAAAAATGAAACAAATTCACCTTTCATGAATATGAATATTTCAACAAATGATACTGTGCCAAATTCACAAAAGTTCCCCTTGAAAATGCTGTCAATTAAATACAGTAGGTATGTAACTGCGTGTTATGTAAGACGTAAAGCTAGACGGCTGGTGGGACTTTTCCCCCTTCATAAATTTTGGATACTGCCAATCAAACTTTATACTTGAAGATGACAACTAGGGATGCCTTCTTGATTATAACAATACGAGAAAATTATCTTGAATCATCTCAGCGTAGTGTATATAAAAATATGTGAATTTTTGATATTGGCTGAATTTTAAAACAATAATAAATTGTATCGTTTTTAAAATGTTTGCCTAAATTATGAAGGAAGAAACCCCCCCTCCTCATAAGGCTCCTTTATTTTAACTTTTTACTATACTAGAAGTACCGTATGGTGGTTTGTCAGCACTGAACGGAGCGTTGTTCTGGAAATCTTTTAATAAATTTGACATATCCAACGTGAAGTTACCCATAAGAGTAAGCTGTTCTGTTTTGAACGTTTCCTAAAAACATTGAGAGAAAAAATCAAATCATTAATTCGATCTTTACTACATTTACAACTATAATTTATTACATCAAACAATACTCAACCTATTTCATTAGTTTGTTCAAGAAGTTATTAAACAGATCTTTACTGACCTGAACAGTCTCTAGCATGTCTTCAGCACGGTTGAGAGAGTCAAGGTACTCCGCCCACCTGTATTTTATATTATCAGCTCTCGCTATCATAACTTCCGGAATATCATCGCTGTACCATTCTACAAAATTTCAAAAATTCTATGACAAATTTTAATTATGAAAGGAGACGTGGATAACCTGTGGCTTGAGGTTGACCGATCAACCAGCCTAACTAAATCTTAAGGGGAACTACTATTAGATACCACCTCAGAAAATACTTATTTCACAATGACAAATATTGATAAGTGCGTATTTGATTGTTGATTACTTATCAATTCAAGTTCTTCATATATCATAGGGAACCAATCCTCTTTCCTTGGGACATCAGCCAGTAAAATACTGTGCAGTCTCAGTGCTTCTGGGAGATCTTCCAATGTTTTGGGCTCTTCATTAACTCTGCCATATACAAATTATAATATATGCAATATGCTGATATTGTCACTTGAAAAAATGTTAAGAGCCACGAGGGTTCAAATTGATCAAATATTCTTCATATTTCTACTGAAATATATCCCGATAACTAACTTCATTCCCAGCTGATGACAATATCGGTATACATCTTCTATATGCCTGGCGGTTGACTTGAACAACAAGTACTTGAATCTCTTGGTCCAAACATCGCAATGTTTTATAATGGTTTCTCTCATTTTCAAACTATTGATCAGAATGAATTTACAATACGTCAAGTGATCGAGATCACGTATTTGTCTTGCGAATCCGTAGTATCTGTAACGAAAAGGGAATTAATTGGATTGTAAATTCATTTGAATACAAAGCAGCTTTCTGATAATCTGAACTTCATCTATTTGACTTATGTAGCCATGTACTAATTATATCACTGATTCTTAATTACTTGAGACGAAATTCAAAGTATTGAATTATTTACGTTTCCCAGTAGTTAAATCTTACTTGTCAATCTCATGCGAAAATGCTTCTTTCGTTGGGTTTTTACTTTCGAATCTCGCAAATAATAAATCTTTGTCAACTTCCCATACTCCCCTGAATATCATCCAGTCATCCAAGTATATTTGCAAAGCTTGGTAGGCATTTGAAATCACTACATCGGGATTTAAAAATCATTCTCAGCTGAATTACACCAGAAATTTGAAAAATTAACAGTTCAGTATCTGCTTATAATAATATATTAGGAACATTTGCGGAAAACTGTGAAATCAATTCACTTTCCTTGGCTTTTTGTAAATCGAATGGCGAGAAGTCTAGAATGAACTTCTACGTGGATACACATCATCCGATTTCTGTAAACTAGTCATTAATACCTAAAAATCTCTTAGTTTAAGGTTTTTTTTACATTATTAATTTGATTATACTGAAAATCTTCAGACGAAATAGCAAATTCTTTGACATTGCCAACTACATACTACTCACCGAAAATCTACCAAAAGTGCTCAGGTTTCTTTCGGATGAAGTTTGCAAAAACTGGGCGATATAGGAAATTCGTAACTTCAGTGTGGATGAATAATCTCCGTGAACTCAAACCAAAAGAAGTAGGTATAGGTACCTAAATCTAAATCAGAAATAGGTGCATGCAGGACTTAGATGCAACACATCGTTTCTTTATTCTGACATTTCAGATTATAACAAGCTTCATAAAAAAGGCCTTCTGTCCTTAAATTGGTTTTTTATTAAACTCCATCGTTTCTCCCTGTTTCTCCCATTTTTCTGGGGCTTCTTCAAGAAGATTAATATTTAAGAGTGTAAATATCTACTTACTTATAGTTTTTTTGTTGTTAAAAAATCGAATTTAAATTTATGAGTTCTTTTGAAAATCAAATTTAAAATTGTTTACGTTTATGTAGGTAAAGATGTTTTTTCGCATGTTTTACCTAGTTCGCTGGTGACGGTAACTATACATTTAGAGTCCATCAATCAAATACGAGTAAATTTTGCTCAAGTTTTGAATGTCTTTTCGGAAGTTAATTGAATTTGAATTTTTTATCTTGACCATTTCTAGAAATACTCCTTTTTGCAAATTTGATTCTCTTTCTACAATTTTGAAGTTTTTAAAGTCCTAAAGATCTGTAATGGGCAACCAACGCGTTTTTTGAAACTTCTTGTCATTGAAACATGTTTCAATAGCTACTGTCAAACTCTCCAGTTCACAGTGGAGGAAGAGAATTACTGAAGAATTTCATTTTCGCACGTTGAAATCATAAAAAATGTAAAAGATGATAAAGTCATCACAAACCACTACTCCAAAAAAAAAAAAAAAAAAAAAAATACTCCGGACGATTACTTAACTTTTTGACGCATGCTCCGATCCGGTACAAAAAAAATGTCGTGAAAAATATTGTACATCGATGGCTCACGCTTTCTGACCCCAAATTTCACAAAGAAAACACGAAAAAATTAAAAGTGATCCTGACGGCTAATGGGTACCCCATCAAAACGGTAGACCAAACTATACATAGCACACTTCAAAGAAACACTCAGAACAGTATACCTTCAACTCAACAACAACAACAATCAGTCCAATATTATTCAATGCCTTACGTGAAAGGGGTGGCAGAACAAATGACAAAGATTTTCGAGCCCTATAAACACGTCAAAATTGCATTTCGAACACTTAATACTAACAGATCACTATTTTCCAAACTGAAAGATTGCACACCAAAAGAGCAACGTTCAGACTTGGTCTACCAGATCCCTTGCAGTAGTGAAAAAAGTGTGAGGTTCGGCGTCGTTTTTCAAAACATGAATCGGATCTACGACAAGGAGATACAAAAAACGCGTTGGTGGCCCATTGCAAATCTTGGGGCATACTATGGACTATTTCAAAGTTGTAGGAAGAGAATCAAATTTGCAAAAAAAGAATATTTCTAGAGATGGTTAAGATAAAAAATTCAAATTCAATTAACTTCCGAAAAGACTCTCAAAACTTGAGCCAAATTTACTCGTATTTGATTGATGGACTCTAAATTTATAATTACCATCACCAGCAAACTAGGTAAATCATACGAGAAAAACATCGTTACCCACATAAACGTGAACAATTTTAAATTTGATTAAAAAAAAAAAATCATAACTTTAAATTTGATTTTTAAGAAAAAAAAAAAAAAAACTATAAGTAAGTAGATATTTTACACTTTTAAATATTAATCTTCCTGAAGAAGCCCCAGTTCATTCAAAGCCAATGGACACTTTTTTACAACAGATGATCTGAAGCGCGACACATTTATAAATGCTTCGAGTGAGGATGCGTTTAAACTGTTGACAAATTTATCCGTACCAGACAAACCTGAAACAAAGACGTATAAGGACTTGGTGATCTTATTATTTGATGGTCACTTCTCAGCAACGGAGTCTGTCTTTGCTTCTCGTTTCAAGTTTTATAATTCGGTGAGAGAACAAAATGAAAGCGTTAATGACTGGGCGGCACATCTTGATAAGATGTTGATTGACAGATTCGTCATAGGAATGCAAAAGGGGCCTGCTCGCGATTTACTAATAAGGAAGTTACAGCTAATCATTACAAGCTCCTAGAAGTAAAAACCAATTTAAGAGGCCTTTTATATAAAGCTTAGATGCAACCTGATCTGCTACCAGTGTTCTCAGTTTATGTTCAAAGCATACGCCAATTTTAATTATAAAGACATTCCAACCCTGACCCCCATTTAAAAATTCTGTACGTCCTACGAAGCGTACCTGAAGGTATAACACAAAAACCTGAGTAAAATTTTATCTTAAAAAGAACAACGGTTTGAGGTTCTGGGTGGGGACTAATTTTTCCATTGTCTATGTTTTCGAAATCCAGAAACATTTGGTGTGAAACGGCGCATTACTGTTGTGATGCTGTGATTACTGAATCTGTTGTGATGCTTCACCCTGTGAATTATGATTCAGTCAGTGATTCTAATACTCTTTCGCGAGAAATACAAAAAAGAACTAAATTTGACGGTGCAGGAAGTACTATAAAAATTCCGTTTAAAACAAGGATTTTTGTTACGGAAAAAAGAAAATTAAAGAATTTTGCTGCAATTCTTCTAGTTACTTTCCGTGCAAAAAAGTTATGCAACTAATACTTTTTAAAGAGGTTCAGGAGCCCCCCCCCCCCCCCCCCTCCGAAATGACGTTAGCGGTTTCACCGGTTTAACATTTAGGAAAATTGCTGGAGCAGCCATTTAGATTGACTAGGTACATTTTTAAAAACGACTTACATACCAAGGTATTAAAGACAAAATATATTTCTCAAAAAATCTGAGCTGAAAAATAAAAGCCTTGATGGGTAAACTCTCATTTACCTTCGTTAATGGAAGCGTTTATTTTCTTGCAAGCTTTGTCCGCTGTAACCATTGCAGGGAAAGGTGCCAACTTCCGCAACCTCTTGAGCTTGAATTTTTCCGTAATTCTTGGGAATATTTGTAAGCTCATCGCGAAGTTAAGAAAAATCCCTTTCAATACAGAACCGATTTCTAGCAAGCTTGGTTGGAAAATTACCTGAAATCAGGGTTTTTATCAAGAGTTTGGTAAATGTAGATATGATACCAGGATCGTTTACAAAAATAATTAGGTTATTTTCACAACGAGATTTGATGTAAAAAATTTACCTTTTTGTTTTTGATGTTGGTCAGAACCGTCAGAAAGATGGATTTGTCAGAGTCTTTAGCGGTGGACAAAACTTCGTGGAGTACTTTCAGCGAGTGCCGAACACAAAGAAGAAATGCCTCTTCCACTAATAAATCAATGCTTTCTATATACTTCACCCAGTAACCTTTGATCTGAAAAAATAATGTAATGCGTATTTAGCTATTATGTATGTGCTGTATGTGTTCACAAACAGATTTATTGGCCCATGTTTCGATCAAAAAGGCCCCGGTCAAAGGGGCACTCACGTCGGGTCCTTTTCGACCCGAGTGCGAGAACCAAGATTGTTTCTAGTTATGAAGCAGAAAGCCTCATCTCTTTGTTTAGTATACTTCTAATTCACGCTGTCCTTTCTTTCAGACGCAGTTTTGTGTTCCTAACATAAGGAGGTGACTTTATTACTAGTCAATCTGGCCCGAATTATACAACTGTAACTTTTACCATCTTATTATGTAGGTACTTTTGAAACTTATTTCACAACTTATGTGGTATATTCAGATTTTTGTTTTCATCAATGAAAATATTCATTACTATTTTCTTTTGCTTCTGAATCGACCTATAGCGGAACCACTGTTTTCACTTCCGGAAATTAAAAAGTTGTTGTCTCCAAAAATCAAAACTTACACTCTATTTTACGTATCAGACCGTTCTGAACAACTTTCGTTCTGTGTGTGTGTGTGTGTGTGTGTCTCAGGAAAAATTTGTTTACAACGTGGTTCCCAGAATATCTAAGAGACTTAACTTCCTGCGTTCATTAATTTTATCTGAAAGGACTACACGTATAGTGTTTCATAGTTGACCATTTATGAGAATTTCACAAAAATGGGATTTGCACTGTCTGCAATGTAGGTAGGTATGTAGGTTTTGTTCCAATTTTAATCATATTTCATGATGATTCTGAGTTGGACAAAAAAAGACACTAGGGACGATTCTTGAAAAATTGGTGAGTTCCCGAGGGAATTCGTTCGCATAAGTAGGTTTTAAATGCATCTAACACGTTATTCTGTTATCTAGAGATAATACAACTAACATTACTTCAAGAAATGTTTTAGTCCCACTATACACGACGACTTCTACTACTACTAAGTAATGTCTCAAAATGTGAAACAGGTTGTTTGGACAATGAAAGGATATCTAAGTTGAAATATTTAGTTACACTACCTTCTTCTGAGTTCCAACAAAACCGTCGCTCACAACTAGGAGGAAGTCATTTATAAGCTTGTATTTGTCGGCCAATACTTTTACTGCTTTGTCCCTGAAAATAAATCGATTGGTGAAATTAAAAACATATTAAGCACCAGTGATGTTCCATTTGTTTGATAGTTTAGTGTACACCCGAATTGATAAATATTATACCTAGAACATAATGTTTATATTTTAGCATACGTGTCAGCTTTTTATTATACATTTGTAAACAATTGAAGTCTCGTGGTACCCAG
Source organism: Adelphocoris suturalis (assembly GCA_030762985.1). NCBI lineage: Eukaryota > Metazoa > Arthropoda > Insecta > Hemiptera > Miridae > Adelphocoris > Adelphocoris suturalis. Next base: position 84,616,916 of record CM061043.1, on the reverse strand, counting down.
TAGCGAGAATAAATCAGCAATTGTCCTATAATATCTGAGTTGTTTTACATTATGAATAAATAGTAAGTACGAGGTACTATTCTTACCTGACAACACAGACCAAGCGTAGCGTCCCTCTAAATTGGTCCGATTCCCTTTAAACCGATTTTTGGTGCTAATTTCTTAATTTTTTAACCAATAAAGCTAAATTTAAAAAGGAGGTTAAAAATGTATTCTACACTCATCACTCTTTAGTCTTTAGACGCAAGGATTTTTTTCTAGAAAATTTAATTCAAACATGCTTTCTTTTTAAATTAAGGTTTCGTACTCTGAATAATAATTTACACTGATGGATGATGATTATCTACTCGTATTATAGTGTTGTTAATATTTCTTTGTGTGCATCTGTTTCTTTTCGTCTGCTTACAGGAACTTATTTTTTCTCGCATTCTGTTTATCATTGTTTTATTTTCCAATAATTTACTTAATCTTTTCTGTATTTTGTTCATTGGTCTTCCATTTTACTGTTAATGGATGTTTTAAAACTATCTGCAAACTTTTCAACATGGAAAGACTTTTATAAATAAAATCAAAGGAATGATCTACTCTATTTTAAACCTAAGCTAAGTTTTCTCAGAAATCAGTAAACTGATGTTTTATCTTTTTACATGTGTTAAAAAGAAAGTTACCTGTTTTGAAGTAAAATAAGTAATAAGTAAAATTAAAAAAATACACCCATTTGTAGTATTCACCATCATGTTACTCTTATCTGGCCTGGGGAGTTGTCTCACCTCACCAGGCCAGCATGTATAAAAGAGCCAAGAGGGCCACTGAAATATAACACTTCTACTTCTGACTTCTCGGAGTTATCGTTCCCCAAGTCCTGCATCCCAAGAACCTATCATTACACTATTTAAAAAAAAAAAAGATGTTGGATATTTACTTTCCCATGCAGATACTTTGGTACATGAATATGTCATATTTTTCCTTGCGAAATGTGTGATTTGTGTCTCAAGTTGAAAGTGTCTCAATTAGGTAGATAGATAGGTAAAGCATGCTTTATTGATAAGTAATGCATCAGAAGATAAATATAACCAAGGAGTCATGCAAATTATCGTGATCATAGAATGACCGTCCGAAGGATTCGCCGTCAAACACAGTTATAGCCAGAAAAATAATAATAATTGCTTGCTTAACGAATTTTACAAAAAGGATATACCTAACACATAATATAATAAATAAATAATGCTTAATAATATACATAACATATTCATAATGACATAGCAGGAAGCTTTCTTTCAAGAATGGTTAAAAACCCTATTCAATCTTCGTCTTATACCTTAGATTCCAGGCCACCATACAATATTTTATTAAATTAGGACTTCCAGATTTTGTTAATTTTATATATTCGCCCCAATTTAATTCAAAAACACCCAAATATTTTGTTCTCACAGCACTCAGTGCACTACACCTAGCTATGAAATGGAAACAATTCTCAATATCTCCACTGCTGCACAAGTCAAAGGTTTGGTTGGTGGATTCATATGGCCTGTAATTTAACGCCAAAAGGTCCCCTCTAATTTTGAACAGCCACTTACAATATTGAAAGCTTTTAATGTGCATAAGTGGTACTACTTAATCCTCGAGTCTGAGAGCACGATATTGAGGGAGACTCAGAGAATATAACGCATTAAACTCATACTCGCTAACCATTGCTCTCCCTATCTTGCTAAGGCTCTCTTCAATAAGGTTTTTCCAATCGCCCACATCCTCAAAACTCATTAAAGGTGTTCCATATTTTTCTTGAAGAAATCCCAACTCTTTTACCCAAAACACGTTGCACTCAACACTCTTCTTTGCAAGATAGTTTGGAAGTCGATTACACGGAAGCTTCATGATTTTTAATACATAATTAAAATGCATCTGGAGAGTGTATAAGTAGAGAGGTCACACCGAAGTTTCCAGCTAAACCATGTAATTGGGCGTGCATCTAGGTAGAGAAAAAATAGACTTAACAAAGAAACGCAAAACTGATTCCACATGCTCAGACGGAACAAAGCCCCATACTTGGGACGAATAACATAAAATTGACCGCACCACAGCATCAAAAACCTTCAACTTCTCAGTAAATGAAATCTTTTGGTGGTATAAGAACTTTTTCCACATACTGGTGATTGCCATTTAGATCAAAGCACATTTTTCCTTTAGGTGGGGGTTCAAGGAGAACGTGGGCGTCAGTACAAACACCATTATATATCAATATAAACCCCCAATATAAACACCATTTATATCTGATGACAACCTCAACCCTCCGGCCGCCAAATTGCCACATCTCTTTCTTGCTCGGCTTACCACCATTTCTGAAAACCATAATTTTGGATTTCGCTAAATTAAGCTCTAAACCCCACGTTGCACAATACGCCTCCATTCTATCCATCGTTCTTTGCTAGCCTACAACCGTAAGTGTCTCAATTAAATTAGCTCAGTAAGCTGATCAGAAAAGACCCAATCATTTCAATCGTCTCTTGGTATCCCAGAGAGTCCCCCTATCTAATTTCGACTTTCTATGATGAACAGGAAAGGAGCTTACTCAGCTGATTAGGGATGCGCTAATCATTCCAATCGTCTCCTAATGTTCATTCCTCCTCATTCCTCATTCCTCCATCCTAATGTGCTCATTCAGCTGATTAAGGATGAACCAATCATTCAGATCGTCTCTTAATGTCCCAGGGAGTTTCCCTATCAAATTTCAACTTCCTTTGATGAACAAGAGAGAATTTTGCTCACTCAGCTGATTAGGAAGGAGCCAACAATTTCAATCGTCTCTTAGTATCCTCCGGAGTCTCCCTATCAAATTTCAACTTCGTAGGATGAACAGAAAAGAGTTTAGCTCATTAACATTGAGACTTTATACAGCCATGCAATATGGGAACTATTTCCGATTTCATTCTTGCAGTATACTAGTAGTTACCGAATTTGTTTATTGATATCGCGTTACGATTTTTGATCTGAAAATTGGGTGGAATTGAAAAAACACATGACCCCAGCCCATAGGGCATATCCATGACAAAATAATTTTATCTCAAATTGAATTAATAAATTTTACTGTTTCCATCTCATCCATTCAGCATTAATTATTATTGAAACTAAATACCAAAAGATACTACTCTACGACAAAGTACACATAGAATTTGAGTTCTATTATTACTATGCAACTATTAAAAACAATCTTCTTCCCGTCAATTGAAATTCCTAATCACCGTACTAGATGGAAACAACGTGACAGTTTATTAAATTATTACATTACGTCAAGCCTTACCGGCTTTTGTCAAGACAGTCGACGAAATCGCCCAAGCTATAGTCAGTTCCTCGTTCGATTTCGATCATCTTGACACAAGCCATTTCCTGGCAAAGATCTCTAATGTAGTAATTGCAATTTTTGAAATCTTCAACAAAATCAAGCATCTGAAAATCGAAATTACCCTACGAATTAGATAAGAGTTATATGGATAAATCGTTCCAATTCTAAAAACTATAGACAACCAAAAACCAACAGACAGCCAAAAAAATGTACAAACCATAAGAATTTCACTACCTAAGTTATCAACTTGTAACATACTTTAGCAGTTGTTAACTAGCCCAAAAGTGATACTTAGGTACCTACAATACCTTGCGCATATAGAGCGGCGTCACAGACGATTGCAGTAGTTATTTCATTTTGGTTACCATTTTCAATAATAACCTCTGTGTATGAATAAGAAAAAATCCATTCGTTGCCTGCAGTTATCTTAAACTAGGTACTGTTCCTACTGGATCAAAGTTTACGAAATTTTCTCACAAATCACACTTCGATCGTAGATGTGCCTGAGATCGAGGCATTACTTTCAATCTTCCCTTAAGGTAGAAATATTCAAAAATCTTTATCTTGAAATTCTTGAGGGGAGTGTTTTGATTTACCTTTACCTTAATAAAGACCTAGAGAAGATCATCATCTCAAAAGTTCTCCTTATCAATGGGAGACGTAGATTCAACAAATATTTGATGGTTTACTTCTATAACCAAGAGTGTGTATATCTTTGTGTGTATGGAGGGAGGCTCAGAGTGAGTACACTCGTAAGGAGTCGTGTTTACTCCCGTTGCAGTGATTCCACCTTGCCTTTAATTTCCCTTCCCACTTGACAGACTTAAGACTGTCTCCCAGGTATCCTATCTAATGGACGTGTTGTCAAAATTTGGAGGTTTGATGCGCCCCAGAACTGGCACGATTTACCGCAGACAGACAGACAGACATCGGACAGACAGACCGAGAAAAAACCGAAATTGATCAGCAAGCTCTGAAACGCAAAAAGAAAGTGAAATTTTTTACTTTGGAGGATACAAATTTGATCGACTTATTTCAAGAATACAAAGTTTCCCTACCTTTGGTAGTGAGGAAGCAAAAATTACCCTTTTTTCGTGTTCGACTATATTATAATAATTTACATGTTACCAATAAACAAGGGCAAAAGAGCAAGCTTTTGTGACCATACAGAAAATACGTTAGATAGAGGTGTCGCCTGACCACATCAGGCCTTGTGTGAGAGGGGGCCTTTCTCAGGCCAAAGAACCGTATATATAGGGCAGAAGTTCGCTGCTAGGTACTGCTATTAGACCAAAACTCTGCTTGAAATAACTTTACTCACACTTCAAGTACCACCAGGCTCCCGGGTTTAGCACCTTTCCAAATCAGCCCCACGGTTTAGTCCGGTGGCAAATGTTACCTCTCACTCAAGAGCCAAGGATTTTCTCCCGGTCTTGCTTTCATATCCACATCTCACGGGGTTTCTTCCGGGAGGTTCCTAGCCTTGTGAGCCACAGGTTAATTCCAGCCCCACTCTCCTGCAAACATCTCACAAGTTTCTTGAGGGATGTTCTTCTCCTCAATTTACCTATCCTATGTGAGCCACGGATTTATTCCGGTCTCACAATCCTTAAGGGTTTTATTTCCTAAAATTAACTCACTCACCTCCAAGGTTCTCTAGGGTAGTCTTCTCAGTCAAGATTTAAAAGATTTGAAAACTTACTGTTTTAATACAAGTTCAATTTCAATTTCAATCGCTTGACTCACTTTGCCAATTTTAAACAGTCAAGTTTTACAACCTTTAATTCCATAAGTTGTTAAAATATTGATTTGAAAAAATGCTAATCCTTAAACTTTACTCCTTGGGATTGATTGAAAATGATACTGAAATTAAAGGCACATCCCCGCCCGGTGTATGATTTTTAACTGTTTTTTGATCCATTAGGTAGTTTTACAGCTTTGGATGGCGACGGATGGATTTTGTTTAAATTTTTTTAATATATGTATTTAATTTGGTTTTTGGAATCTAGATGTCTTGAAATGAAACCAAAAAATTTTAGGGGGGGGGGAATTTGCTTTCTTGGTCATTCAGGGTAATAAAAGTTATTAATCAAGATGATGAAACAAAAAACCAATTTAATACACTGGGAAATATGCCTAACATACTCAACATCTTTTCAGCGTTGATAAGGCCAGGATACCTTTGAAGGTGGTCATTTTCATGGGACTTAATTCGCTAATGTACAGTTCGCGTGGGTAAATATAGGGGGTTTTGGAAAGCGGAAAGGTTATTTTCGGCCCAACAGCGATGTATAAGTCGGTAACAGTGTTATGGTTATACTGGCTAGTATCAGAAAACCTACGAACATTTGTTACAAATCCATAGGCTTCTTCGACGTATTGAGTTGTGGCATCGTTTGCCCAGTTGAACTGCTCACTGAATCCGGGGGCCATCTGCTTTCTCAGGAAAAATAGATGCTCTTTGAAAAGTAGCTTTTCACAATTTGATAGAGCTGGAAAAGAAGGAATTGATTAAAATTAAGTATCCACAACAGTAAACCGTCATCTATGGGAGTAGTTTATTATGTAAGTTCAATTATTTATTAGTTGACCTACAGAGCAATATTCTGTTATGAGCAAACACCAAAGCTTGAACTCTGTTATACAACAAAGACAGGTGTTCATATCGCTTTCGGAAATAACCCACGATGTGCTGGGGAAGAGTTTTTCCCATTTGCAACCAATATCTACACTCCACTGCTACGTCCCTCATCATTCTGAAATGCAAATCCAATCGTATTATGGACAAATATAAAATATTCCGGAATTTACTTGAATTTTGATGTGAACCAATTCATTAGGGAAATATAGTTAATTTAGTAAGTATCACTGAAAGTCTTACTTGTCCAAGTTGATGGCGAGAAGGTTCGGCATACTGGAAGCTTTAGCAAAAAGCGGTCTTTTATTTTTTTGTTCGAAATTTTCAGGAACTGATCTGATCCATTTATCGAAAAGTAAGTCAATATAGTCGTTCAAATCGGCAACCAAATTGTTGTAATTGTCTCTCACTTCTGTTTCTAGAGCGGTCTCAGGTAGCCATTCTGCCTGTTCCAGCATCTGATCCATAAAAACCGAGGGCTTTTTGGTTTGCCAACTCTTCTGATACTGGCTAGATATTTTATGAACTTATAGTTTAATGTACTATTATGTAAAAATTTAGTTATGTAAAGTAATTTTTGTCTTCTTGATTATTATGACCTTAATTTTTTTTTACAATTTTTTAAATCTATTAGGGAGCAGCGCTAATGGAGAAATCGGGCTAATGAGGAGTTTTCAGCTTCCAAAAGAAACGGAGTGTGTAGGAAGAAATCCATATCTTCAGTTAAGGAGCATCAAGGCCCCATCTTCAAGCCTAAGGCAGCGGATTTTCCTCCTTGAGCCTCGAATCCGCAGTGAAACCGCCCGGATCACAGCATTTGGGTCTTCACCCGCACCCACTGGGTTACTTGCGAAAGAGGAGGGTTGGCCTATTTGTCGTCTAGGACAGTTGTTACCCTCTTCAGGAAGTAGTCATATTTCTTGTGAAGGGAGCCCTCGCAGGATATCACCAAGAGCGTAAACGAGCCTCACATGTCCTCGGCTGTCCTGTCATATTTCCTGCGCTTTGCATTGGCAGCATTTTGGAAGACTGATGTCCATGCTTGAGAGCTGTAGGAGGGGGCGTCAGCGTTAACTACGCGAGCGTCCAAATACGCCGTCCTCTCTACATCCCACGAACCATGGATTTTGGACCTTAATTACTTGGATTATCTAATGACACCTTGTACCATAGATTTGGTCCTGTTAGAGCTAATATTAATTTATGAATCTGAGTTCGAGTGCCAGGTTTTCTATTATTATTATACACCTACAGGGTGTATAATAATACACCCCCCCCCCCCCCCCTCAAAGTCCTTAATACATGGGTTAGACGGAAAATTCCCCACTTATTTTTTCCGTAGATCTCAAATATGTCATTTTTGCACTAAATTTGTTACTTGAAACTAGAACCCCCCATTTGTATTGCTGGTTCGCATTCCACTTGAAATTTCATAATGAAATGACCCTTGTGAACTACCGCCCGTTTTTACGCTCTCAACAAATCCAGCGATGGGTCATTTCATTATGGAATTTCTCCTGAAATTCGAATCGAAAAAAGGGGGAGGTTCCTATTTAAAATAACAAAGTTGTGATTTACTTGAGATCTTAGAAAAATAAATAAATAATTAATAAAAAAATAAGGGGGTTAACATTAAAATTTTCTTCAAGCCTAATTTATTAAGGAAGTTAAGGGCCACCCTCGATATCTGGGACACCATGTATGTAGTCTAACGTGATGGCAAAATAATGATATTCCCTAAAACAAATTAAATAAGTCGAATCTCATCCTACGGACTGGGTGGTCTTGTGAAACTATCTGATTCACTTGATGAATCTCACAGGGATTAAGTCGTGAACGCAGTTTATTTCGAAATTCTGGAGACGTATTGCACATGTCGGACTTAGTTTCAGGGAGGTTCGAAATTGATTTATATGTGACTCATTTCGTTGATTATTATCACAATCTCACCAATAAAAAATATAAAAAATAAATTTAAAAAAATACAGTCTTCAGGTGAAGTGATGAACAGTTTTTTTTTTTTAAAGACTTGTAAAGTCCTTTTTGAAGTATGTACCTTTTGAAAAGGTAAGATATAGGTATTGGTTGAAAGTTGTGGTTTGTAGACAAAATTCAGGCCCTCTTCCCCTAACATAGGTAGGTAACGGTACCTAACTGTTGTATACGGTTATGAGGTGCTAGTTTTAATAGTGTTGGGTACTGTTATAGTATGCGGTCTACCGCCCCTCCGGCGTTATAGTATGCGATCTACTCAGAATTCGTGGTCTACTTCGGGGATAAGCGCGATCTACCGTTCTGATAACATGTCTTCTTCTTCCTTGTGTTGTGTTGCGATTTCGCCAGGTGAGTGAGAACGTCTGATCTTTCCTATTTTTAATTCTAATCAGATTCCATGCATGTTTCTCATGTAGTATAGTTAGGGCTCAGGTTTCTGCTAGACATTTCGTCTGTGATACCTATATGTTTATCGTGATTCTTGTATTGTGTTGATCGTCATTCGTGCTAAATTATTAACGTATAATATAATTGAAATGTGTACAACTGTGGGTCACCTGTACAACTGTGGGTCACCTGTACCGAAAAATTATTTTCAATGATGAAACGTGTGTCGCGTTTTTAAAAGAACAAGGGGTTTTGCCTGAGGAACAAAGACACTGTGACAAAGTGAAAAACGGTGAGACGTGCGGGGGACCCTTGAAGGAACTGGAACGATCATCGAGAAAACGCAACAGTGATGGTGAGATTGTTAAAACGAAATGTCTGAGATGTACCCCTGAGAAGTATGTAGGCCCCTGGGTTTCTGGTGTATGTTGCTGGAAAGAAGGATGTTGGTCGTTCACAAGAGAGAGCGGACCACACTGATGCCTATTATAAACACGAAGTAGAACCTGATACCACAATAATGTCTGATCAGTGGCGTGTGTACGCCAACCTTAGCACCCAAGCGTTTCAACATCAAACCGTCAACCATATGGACCCACAGCTGGAGCCGGAACCCAGATGATCGAGGCCCTGTGGAGAATCGTCAAGAGCCGTTATGACATCAGACCGAATGGAGCCATACTGCTTTTGGACAGAAAATTAATGGAAGAATGGTGGCGCTCTACCCGGATCACTGATCCCTTCATGGCCTTTTTTGACGACATGAAATCAACATCATTGATGACATCGTGACTCACATTCTGCAACGAATTATGGACGACCTTCAAATGAAGAGAAATTCACAGGTTCGTAATACATTGCATGTATTGTACGTAGTCCACATAATATAACGCCGAATAGTTAGTTGTCCGCATACTACAACACAGTGTGTAGGGGCATAGACCACGGATTTCAGGTAGACCGCATACTATAACAGTACCTAGTATTGTTTGAGCCACATGGAACCCTTAACACCCATAGTTGGTACATCTGTAAATCATTATATTATTGCGAATACAAACTCTGTATAGTAGCATGAGTCGTTGCTTTTTTTGATGTGCAACAACGGCGCGTCCACCGTAACGGGCAGTTCCTCTCATGTACTGCCTCCTCTCGTTCATCACCTCTTTTTTCGCCTCGTCAATTTCTTTCAGGAACATTTCATGAACCTGGTAACACCCAAACGAATATGATTGTTTCTATTTACTTCACAATTAGCTACAAATGACTGAGATAAACATTGCCAGTGAAAATACAAATAGACTTTGTTTAGCAGTCTTAAACTGCAGCCCCCTGCACGACCAGATAATTATCTTTGGTAGATTCAGTGCTAGTGTTTTGGGCAATATTGGGGTAAAAGATTTAAGAGTTTGTGGGCAAGAAATGATGAGAGATGAATTATATATATATATATATATATATATATATATATATATATCTATATATATATATATATATATATATATATATATATATATATATATGCAGCCAAACAATATCCGTTAGACTTGAAATGTTTCAAATGTGGTCTGCGTTACATACCTCGCTTACTTATAAGTATTATACCGTTTATAATCTCGGAAGAGATGTCCGGGGAACAGATCGCTAACCAAAGCGGAGTTTTAGTAGCTACTGGTTTAGTTGTGGTTTTATTTTAAATGTCGAGTTATTCCGTTTTTGTAAAATTGTTACATTAGTACGTTATATGTATTATACATTATTGAGTTTATATTTTGTTACAGAAAATATACAAACATAAAGTGAAATCAACTTCATTATAATGCATTATACTTCATAATATAAAAGGTTCCTCCTGCAGGTTAGTAAACTGCAGTAGGAACCTTTTTTTTCGATAGGTAAAAGCGTTACGCAAATATGACACGAAAGTAGCGTGGAGTTTTCTATTGATAAGCAGAAGTTAGTGAAAAACGTTGTATATTTCCACGAAAAATAAAGAGTTACAATGTTAAATCGATTTCGACGGTTAGGCCATCATCAGTAACAAACAATAACTTCAACAACAACTGCAGTAACAAACTTCAACAACAACTTAAGTTAAATCGAGTTAACATTGTAACTCTTTATTTTTCGTGGAAATAGACGTTTTTCACTACCGTTTTGAAATGGGTTTCCAAAACTTCGTCGCGAGTGATTTAGTTCGTTTCTATTGATTTCCACGTACAACCATTTCGTTGCTAGGGAGGTTTAACTCCCTTAGTTATCTTCCCACGATAATTGTTCGCCACTTGTTGGAAACTTCTCAATTTATCACAAAATGTCATGATTTCTAAGCCGCTGTAGCGTCAAAGGAAGCTGATTTATTGCGCCAAGTTATGAACTAATAATGCTTCGTAAATATAATGGCAATTTATGTCTTGTTTTTCTCCCTGAAATAATCATTGTAGGTGCCTGATGGTAGCCTAGTGATGTAATAATAGCATCAACTGTAATTGCTTAGAAATTCTTGGATTTATACCAAAGCATCAACACTTTGAAACCACTCAGAAAAACAGCATTCAGGAAATGAGCAAACCAGCGGTTATCCAGACGGCTAAAGCATGTGCATGTTTTTAATAATTTAAGCCGAAGGCTTTAAGTGACTAGTAACCGGGGGAGTCAAAGGGGGCGGAGCCCCCTTGCGAGGCCCGAAGGGCCAGGTTTTTTTTTTGCAAGATAATAGGTGTAAACGACAAAAAAACTCCTAAAATGATTTACAATAAGTATACCTACAAAGTATTAGCTGATGTTGATGAAAGCACACACCAAAAAAAACCTGCCAATTTGAGTGAGGCACATAGCTTCCTCGAGTCCATATCATGAATGCATAGATAGTGGGTTTCTATGGTGGGGGAAATGATAAATCAAGATAATTATGTAATGTAGAACGTCGAACTCGGTCAAGTAGGTAATGAGAAAATTACTTGATAGATGGATAATGTTTGCGCATGTGTAGATGAAGTATTGTTTTGTGAACAAAGAAACTGACAAGGGACCATCCCTAATCTGTAATCACTGAACATGTCATCGAAATCGCATAAAACTGTGGAAATTACTATTGTTTCAAGAATTTCAGATTCGCGCATGCGCAGCAGCTACTGATGATACAGTCATGTTAAAATTGATAGGTGATGATCGATTCGTTCTCTCTTAACTATTCACCAAAGTTGTGCGAGATCAGTCGACTGGGGCGTGAGAAATGGATGTTTGATGGAATTTACGTTTGAGTATGCGCAGAGTGAAGTATTTATCAGAGAACCATGAAACCGATAGGAGTGATAGAAGACCATGTAAAGACAAATCCAGACATTCCTTGAAAAATCCAACAATATTGCATGTAAACTGTGGAAATTAAAGTTTTTACAAGGATTTCACATTCGAGCATACGCAGCAGCTAATGACAGTCATGTTAAAATTGATAGGTGATGATCGATTCGCCCTCTCTCAACTATTCACCAAAGTTGAGTGAGATCAGTCGACTGGGTTCTGAGAAAATATTGTTACATGAAATTTATGTTTGAGCATGCGCAAGGTGAAGTACTATTCTTGGAACAATGAAACTGGTAGGGGACTATCTGCAGCCAAAACCCACACATTTTCTGAATATTTTATCAAAATCGTATGAAAACTGTGAAATTGAGCTTGTTTCAAGGATATACGGACAAACTAAAAACCGACGGACAGACATGGAACGAAAGTTGTTGAGAATAGTCTAAAACGTAAAATGCGAGGTGTTTGATTTTGGAGGGGAACATATTTTTATCTGCCGAAAGTGAAAACAATGCTTACGCTACCAATAGGAGACCCGCATACAATAATGGGGGGGAAAGGAGTGGCCGAACGAGATGATTGCAATCATATGTATTCATGAAGAACATACCGAATCGATAGTTCAAGTTTGCCAGATCAATGTAATTATAATTTATAGCTCCTATAAATCGATTTCATATCTTCATGTGCCGTCCTCACCTATCTCCTTCTTATTGCGACATTTTCATACCATTAATATTATATTTAAAATCATCACCATCCCACAAACAAGTAAGAGACTCCTCCTGCAGAAAATTTAGTCTACTTTATGAGGAAATATGCAATAATAAACTTCCACTAGTTCCCCTCACGCCCACTAAATGTGATAAACATAACAAATAAGGAGGAATTAAATTACGTCACCACCTTATTTTGTGACACGAGAAACTCACTTCATTGGTGCGCTTCTCGAAAGTCAATCTTAATTGTTCGCTGTTCGAGTAGTGATGCAGTATAGTCAAACACTCTATACCTTCTTCCACATTTTTGACAGTGGTAAAAATGTTGTCAATCAAGTTCTCAACAATGACTTCAATCTCTCTCAAACCTTCTCGGAAACTATAAAAGAGTATTTAAGTTAACATAAACTATTACGAAGTATTTATGTAAGTGTTGAACTGCGAATAAAAAGTATTAATAAAGCGATGGGGCAGATCCATCACCTGATAAGCAATTCCAATGAGCTTTCTATTTTGATGGTGCTTGATACTTTAGATCGCTTACCTAAACATCGCCCCTGGCCATGTATTCGAATGTAGTTCGATGAGTGAATCTTGACTTTTTGTTACGTCCATAAAATGTTCATTGAACTTATCTTCAATGAGATCAACTACTTTCTGAAATTCTTTCGCTCTAGTCCAACCGAATGTAGGTTTCTTAATGGTAACTTTTTCATCAATTCTGCAAAAGAAGAAGAAACCTATATAACACGTCTTGTCTTATGTAACTATTTAAAAACTGGACCCACCTTTTCTTCGTGAAATATTTTTTAGTAGGTCTATACCTACATTAAACATTTTTCAAACAACTTGGTTGCCATTACTACAAGCTTAAAACACACAAAAACAAAATTCGTCTGCCGTTGGGTGTGGCATATAGTTTTCTCGTACCCGCACGGTTGAAACGGTTCTATAGTAGGTTCTGCGGTGTGCGCGCAGTGCACACACGCTCATAGATTGGGAAATACTTCAATTTAAGCAGGCTGATAACTAATTTCGATGTGGACTGTATAAATTAGGAAATCACGGATTATGAAAGTAAAGTGATGGGTGACTCACCAGATGATGCTCTGCGGTGTATTTCCCCCAGGCCTGGGGAAAACGTCTCTCCTGCCCAGGAAGATCCGTTGAATGAGGAAACAACCCGAATCGACACACTCCAATACTCGCAATCCGTGATATATATATATATATATATATATATATATATATATATATATATATATATATATATGATAATATATAAGACTTGAGCAAAATTACTATGTGGGTGACCACTTACAACGACTTCAAAAAAGCAGTTGAAGAGGGACAAATTAATTTGTAAAAAAAAACTAATTTCGCGGAATTAACAAAGTTGCGAGAGCGCATAAACAGGAGGGGCTTCGTAAGAGACGGAGGCAAGATGAAGAGTGAGAGGGGGCGTTCATTTGATATTGGCGAATTCGCCTCGAGAGTGGAGCACCTCTCGTTTCACTGTATTGATGGTTCGTACATTCCACTCAGCCGAAATACCATTTCGAAAAACACTCAGTATAAAACCAAAAAATGAAAATAAATTAAAACCCAAAAAACAAAATTAAAAGACAGAACCCCAAAAACCTCAAAATAAGGAATTAAGAACACGAATCAGAAGGATCTGCAGGAGGCAGGGACAACAGCCTGGCTACAGGTCGAGTAGTGCGCACTAAGGCTTTACGGGCTGAACATCTGGACCTGTATGCAGCTCTTCAATTATACTCAAAGGCCATTGCAATGGTGTATTCCAACCAATGATAAAGACAGGATCGCCGATGAACATTGGAGGTCGGGAAAAGGTCCACTCAGACCTGACGGTGAGTGTGTTCAAATATTCTTTTGACCATCAGTGCCAAAATTCTTGAATAGCACGTTGAACTGCTTGCCAACGAGACAGGTGACTAGCAGGCACTGAAATGAGATCCAATTCAGGTGGGCTTAACAAAGCCGTTCCAATAAGGAAGTGACCTGGGGTTAAAAAGTCTGGATTATATCCTGTATCAGAAGTCATGCGACAAAGCGGGCGGCTATACAACACCGCTTCAATCCCATAGAGAAGAGTTGCCATTTCAAACCACTTAGGTACAACGACTTCAGAAAAGCAGTTAAAGAGGGGGAAATTTATTTGTTAAAAATAATAATAATTTGCGGAATTAACTAAGTTGCGAGAGCGCATAAAAAGGAGGCTTCTTGATACACGGAGGCAAGAAGAAGAGGGAGAGGGGGCGTTCAGGTAGGAGGAAGGATTTTTAGTAGTAAATTCGCCTCGAGAGCGCAGCACCTCTCGGGTATTGATGGTTCAAACATGTGGTAAGGGGAAATAGTATATTAGCATGAAGAAATTTCTTCACGCCAAGTTTTTAGCGAAATCGGTCAATGGCAAGAGATAAAATATACCAGTAATTCGGGAGCGATGACCATCATTTGGAACCATTCAGAGCCTAAACTCCACCGTATTTCAGCTAAATCGGGGGACTTGGCCGGGAGAAAAATATTAACTTGTTTGATATACTTAATATGTTTTTGCATGCGCAAGGTGGGGTATTCATTTGTGAGCAATGAAAGTGATAGAGGACCATCTACAACCTAATATGAACATTAACTAAAAATGTCAACAAATCTGATATCTTAATAATTCAACTAGGTATGTACCTACTCGCTATTTTGAAACAGTACATACCTTCCGAACGTTTTCATTGCTTCACAAATATTGACAACGTCTTCTGCTCTTTGCTTCAGCGCGTTGATCTGACTGAAGATCTTTTCCGTGTCGACTTCCCACACTTTGCTGTGATATTGGTTGTGGAGAGTTATTGCCTAAATGAACACAAGGACATGGTATGAAAAAAGGGTTTGAGGGTACCTAGTAGATAAGCAATAGGCACAGGCACTACCTAGTGGGCAGTGAAACAACGGTAATGCGATGATAACCGTAGGAACACGAATGAGTTCACCTAATAATAATTATTAGGTACCTACCTACCTGTTAAGAAATATGATGACCTAACACAGATGATATCTAGTTCCCAACTATTATCGCTAATCAATACACCGCTGCTAAATGATCGGTGTTATCGTGGATTTTGTTACCATCCTACCGCTTTTATCAACACTGAGCGAACTATATCAATTTGATGTAGGTACCTATCACTGAATTTATAATAAAGCACCAATAATAATCATTTAATGTGTTGTTCTATGGATTAAACTACTTTCAATAGGTAAATAGTGAACATGTGTGAAAACTGTCGCTAGCTTAGAGTGGTGAACGCGAAACATGAGGAGATATAAATATATATGTAGGTCAGTTCTCACCGACAGAAAGACATGGAACCACAATAGTTCAGAAAGCTGAGAAACGTAAAAGCAAAAAGCTTGTGGGTATATTGGTTTTGAAAGTCAACAAATTGCTCGACCTTCAAACTGAGTACGAGCTTCCCTACCTTCGGTTTACTGTATCTACGGGAAGTTTTAAGGCAGGTACCTACCGAATCGTAATGAACATTACCTACCTTGTTGTACAATGTTTGAAAATTGTCCAAGCAATTCACGATTTTCTTGAACATTTTGATACCAGTCCTTGGTTTGCCGTCCAGTACGATTCTTAGATTAACTGTGTCTTTGCATTTAGTCACGACTTGGTTACTTAAAGCCATCAACTGTTTGATGAGCAATTCGCTAAAAAGAAAGAAATTAAACACTGTAAGCAAAGAAATGGATTGACGATTTCCGAAAACAAATAAAACGTTGATAAGCCCATGAACTAAGGAAGTAGAAATTACTTCAATCTGATATTTTCATTTTTCGCTAAGAATCCGTATAGCAAACTAGAAAAGGGAGAAACAGGAAGAAATTCTGTTTTCTTACTCTGTGTTGTAGTGAGGCGAATTTGCCCAAATGTATTTGTAGACAAAAAGGATCCTCGGTAACACATCTGGTATGGCGTCAAGCTCGGACGCTTCTTCAAGCAACATGCAGGGTTCGAGAAGTAAGTGGAGATACGATCGGTTGCTGTTGGCCACATCAATAGCATCCTATTCAAAAATCGAAGTTAAAATAAATCTCAAAAATCAACCATAGTTGAATTTATAGTCTTTTCAGGAATTAATGCGCTAAATTCTTGGAAATAGATAATAGTTGGCGAACAAATTGGTTAAAACTCATAATTTTCCGAGTTATTTCTGGCTCTGAGACGTTTTTAATTTTTGTCAACGTTTTTAATTTATCAACATCACGCAATTATAGTATAAGTAAAATTGACCTTATAGTTGGAATCTTGATGATGGGTCGCCATTTTAAGCTTAACTATAATCAGATGTAGTAGATTAAGCGTTTGAAAAAACGGCCGATTTCCTTAATTTGACCGAATTTACTTTTCAGTTTCAACTTTCACCTTGGGGTATATTCTATTTCGTTTCGCTCAGACGTACAAATGGCAGAAAATGTAAAGTTCTTTTTAACGGTTACTCATATTTGAATTTACGGTGTAAATTCAGAAGTTATGGTTTTCTAAAGACGTAAGGTGAAAAAAGGTTAAACACCTTGATTAATTACTTAGATGATTGGACTGATTAATTAATAATTAAAGTTAATTATTTTCAATAATAAATTTTGAATGAACCCATGGAAATGTGTGAATGAGAACAGGTGTTATTCAGTCTGAACGTGGACATAACCGTCTCTACACTAAAACCTACGTACGACCAAAATACATGATGGAACTCAATTTGCAATGCATATTCTATAATTAAATCAATTTTAAATTAACTCAATTTGCAATGCATATTCTATAATTAAATCAATTTTAAATTTCACTCAAGTTCTTACTTTTAGTTCTTTTATCATTTTGAAAAATCTGTTAACGTATTCTGATTGCGCAGCAACGAGTATTCGCACTATGTGTCCAACCTGTGGATCTTTCAGTTGCATCCATATACCGCAAAGGTTTTCGTCTGTTGAACAAAATATAAGCATTGTTATTTTATGGAAACTGTATGGGTAAGCTGACGAACTTCCGAGGCAGGTTAGAACAAAACAGAACGACAGCACTAAATGTAAAACTAAATTCGGAATAAACTTGATAGATTATATGGCTAAGAGTTAAAGTGATATTCAATAAAACAATAGAAGGGATTCTCCTTTATATATTGGTATTTCTGTTGAAATATCATTGGATGTTTGAAAATAATTATAATAAGTTGGTAAATAAATGTTGAAGTAGGTACCTACTTAATTATGGTAGAAGTTCTTCCAACCAATAACATTGATTCAGTCATACAAACTAGATACTATGCAGTCATAAAAACGTATGTTGACTGCATCCAATATTAGAACTGAGAAAAAAGTGTATTTAATTAACTAACTATTCAGAGTAAACGTACATCTGTAGGTCCAAAATCTGTATTCTTCTACCGGTACTGGATTGTCCAAGACACTAGATGTTTCAACGCCTTTAATATTGGCATTTATGTGTACGTACCACTGCAAAATTACAGCTGTAAAAAAATTTATTAGTTGTTTAAAAATATCAATTATTCTTCAATATCATATTCACAACTCAATCGGAGCAATAAGAGATCTAAATATGAATCTAAATTAGTGTACTAACGATTTATACACAAACAATCTATTCAAAACAGTGGCGGTCAGAAGCTGAAGAATCAGTACCTGTATAATTAGGGTACCTATATGATATGTTCTATGGAGGAGGTAGTATATATGGATATATTTTGTGGTGATGACCAATACAATCATGCTGTTTTGCAAGCTGCTTCTCTCATCGAATTATTTAATTAGAGGTTTAAAAGATATCGTTGTGGCTGCGTGTGTGAACGAATTCAATGACTCCAAAAGACGTTGAATCGTAGATTTAACATCCGAACTAATTAATCCTAATAGATGGACAAGAACCCACTTCGGCCGGCACTAAATCGTATCTCCTATACCTAACGGCTTAACATTCGCCGGGCTTTCAGCCCGTAGCCCGAGTTGCCGTACCTTCTGCCCGTTGCCCTATTTCGCTCGCCCTTCTGGCCTTAGCCGCCCTAATTGACGGACCTTTTGCCTGTAGTCCTACTTAACCCAAGAGCTAAACCTAATACTAAGTGGCTTGAATGAATAAATAATAAATCACCAACTGAAACAATAAGTAAATCGCCGGATCAAAGATACCGTAATGCAAATGCTCTAAGAGCAAACTTCTGAATAAGGTTTGGGGAAGGTGTATAGAGAAGGCAGTTGATTTGGTGGATGGTAGAATCGGTAGGCAGAAGCATTTTTTCTCTTTTCCTTGCTACTCTCTCCCCTCTCTATGTTCTTCTATTGGTCAGGTTCTAGACCTTGTTTATTGGAGAAACTAATTAAGAAATATGGTTTGGCGTGCCAGGGTACGACAAAGAATTAAATCGTTTAATCAGCATGTACATCAAAAGTTACTCTATGCATAGGGGATATACCTACATATGTGCTAGTCTTCAATATAGATATAGGTAGGTACTTAATAATATATTCTATCTTCTCATTTTCTTGAAATATTCATAACTTTTTATGCGTTTCGAGATCTACTTAAGTAGGTACATATAATTTTTCAGGACGTATGTATAAATGGAAGATTTTACAAAGGTTCGATTTTTGAAAAGTTTCGAGGGGCCAACAATTGCACTAACGGACAGACAGTAAAATCAGACTAATAACACCAATCATATTAATATGACCTAAAACGAAAACTTTCATCATCGTGACCAAACAACAGATGTTTGTTATAACCCTGTATGTACAGGGTTTCGATGTTATTATCATAATAACATCATTATGTTATAATAGGTAGGTAATTATCCATTGGTAATCATCTGGGACAAATGGGGATGTTCTGGCACTAGGGTAGGTAATTATAAAACGTAAAAAATATAGTTTTACACAAAACTGTTCTCAAAACATTCTAATATTTCACTTTAAAATTGGTATTAAAAACGTTTAAAAAAACCAAAGGTGAATAAGGAGCAAATTGGCAAAATGGGAAAATGTTGCTGATGCCATTCATCCTATAAGAGGAATAATAATTTTGTATACTTACTTTCATAGAGAAACATTTAGAGAATATTGCAAGCTTTCCACATCAAAATGTCATCTTCAGGCCCGTTCGTTTCTGTCTAGTATCCTCTATCGCTCATCCGCCTCTGTTCCACGGTCAGGTGCATCAGTCTCCGGGGGGGATCTTTAATTTCTTTAATTTCCATAGGAATTGCTGCCAGTCCCGAGATTAACTTCTTGGGTTGTCTTGTGTGATGTTGAAACTTGAGTCGAAATATGAAGGATTTTCTGCTACGGTTATAGCTCTGACTTGTCAGAGATGATGAAGTTTAATTTTTTGCTGTGCGGATTCATGAAATTTACTATGTATGGAGAAGAGATGTAAAAATAAGAAGTTAAATTGAACGGTAACCCTTCCTCCGAGAAGGTCGGGTGGCCCTTCTCATATTTCGACTCAAGTTTCAACATCACACAAGACAACCCAAGAAGTTAATCTCGGGACTGGCAGCAATTCCTATGGAAATTAAAGAAATTAAAGATCCCCCCCGGAGACTGATGCACCTGACCGTGTAACTTACAGTTAAGGCGGGTAACGAGACCACGGTCAGAAGGAGCCTTATCCGGTGTCATGGCACAACCTTCCATCGGCACATGAATACCCGTCAAGCCAAGCATGTTGTATTTGAACTCCGCTAACTCCAACATAAACTTGGTGAACTGGTGGAGAAACTTATTACGAATCACTTTGGTTGGCTGAGGAAAAAATCAGTGATTGATTTTTTTAAAACCACTTTGCGCCGAAGGCTCAAGAGTGATGAGCATAGAATACGTTTTTCGCCTCCATTCTAATTTTAGCTTCATATGTAGGTTGAATAGCAAAGAAATTAGATCCGGAGATTACAAGGCAACGGAAGGTAGGTACTTAACATACTAATGGAACATATATTTCGTTGTTGTGTCATTTTGACATTTTATGTCTTTACTTTGACACATGGACTCGAAGAGTGTTGGGTTATAAATAAGCGTTACAGTTGATTTCTAATGATTTTCACGTACAACTAAGCCGTTTCTGGGGAAATGAAACTTCTTAAGTTTTCAACGGACAGAAATCGTTCACCATTTGTTGGGAAGCTTTCGATTTATCACGCGTTTCTTTCGTACTTGTTCTTGGTATTTATGTCGTCATTTTATATTTATTAATGTTATTAATGGAAGTGGTAAACAATGCCGCTTGTTTTGTTGAGAAATCACTTCGAGAAAACGCCAAAATGAAGCCGTGGGTAGAGATAATTGCTTTATTACAAGAGTTTATTGAAATCATTGAAACTGTCACAATTGTAATGAAAATTATTGTTTTGAACATTATTCGTCAAAATTATTTGTTGAAATGGGGGGTTGTTGGTGATGGGAACTAAAGACATAAAATGTCCCAATGTGTTGCAGACTCGTATGCAAGCGTTTTCGTTGTCGTGGTTACTTCCAAGTGCTACCTACGTCTCAACCTAATGTGGATTGGTGGATTCCTTATCGTTGACCATTTGAATGATTACCCCACCATTTTTAGTGTAGTCATTACGTGTCTTTAGTGCTCAACTTTGGCAAGAAGGCTCAGTAAAAACGTATTCTACGTTAAGATGACGGATGTTACAATTTATTTTCTTTATGGATAAAGCAGAAATGACCGTAGAGTAGGCCCTTAGGAAGAAGTCAGCATTTTAGCGAATTTTCGTAGAAAATGAAGCTATTGCAATGGCTCGGAAAATTTTTAAAATACAAATTTTCGAAAATGTCCTCCATTGAAATCCGTTTTGAGGCATTCTGATACGAATCCTAGAGTTTAACGCTTTTTCGTGTGTGTGTGTGTGTGTGTCCTTCCAGACGATAACTCTCCTTAGAATTGAGATACAAATTCCGTTCTTGCGCCAAAAATCAAGCTTTTCAAACGAAAGGACGAGTTCGTTGGCCAGCATTTTTTGAGTACATTAAATTGGTCAAATTTCAAAAAAGTGCTGAAAAAATCACTAAAAATAGCAAAAAACTGCTAGAAATCGTTAAATTTATATTTTTTAGCAGAACATTGCTCAAATAATGTTTATTAACTAAAAATAGAACATTAAAAAATTTATGTGCAAAATTATGCCGAAAATGTACTTAAATTTAATTAAAATTTTATTTTATTATTATTTTTTTAATTTATTAAAACTCCAAAAAAGTTAAAAATCCAAAATCTCTTTTTGAATCGCAGAATATTATTTAGAACGAGTTTTTTGCCATAGAATTGGTAACTAACAATTTCTATTCCCTCAGTCCTTAATTTTCAAAACAATGTAACATAATATAGTACGATAATTTACGAAAATTCGCTCATACGATCATGCTGCATTCCTAGAACTTTTGTATTCCTGCGACCGATTTAGTGCAGGCTAATTTTCCTGCAAGGCGGCGGAACACATCCTACAGCGATTGGACAAACAACCGATCCATCCCGTGGCGAAGGACGCGGGGCATTTCACAAGATGATTGCTCCGAAAAGAGACCCGATGGTCGCATGGTAACTTCGGGCGTAACCCAGGAACCAATAAACCTATACCAAACAAACGACAATTTCGAAATTCCAAACAAACAATATTAAGTGTACCTACAGAGAATTGGGCGTAGGATAGCCTAAATATAACTCGCTCGACGTAAACAATCGGATCGATTCACGTACGCGACCCTACCACTGCAGCATGACGCGGACAAAAAAAGAAAAACAATTAACGAAAATACCCAAATTCATAACAAAACTTCCCTCACAAGGTATTGATAGGTATGTACCTACACGTAGGCAATACATACATCGGAGCAGTCTCGCAATCGTTGATTTTTGCCTCATTGTGTGGTGGATCACAGCAACGATACTTTGAAGTACCAGAAAACCAAAAATTCAAACCCCAAAATCAAAGCGGTGCATCTCCAAAAACGGCGCATGAATTGAGAATGTATCGGTTACAACATTTTTTGACGTTCGATTGTGACCCAAGCACAACGATAGGGTGGTTCAAAAAAAAAAAAAAAAAAAAAAGTTCTGGGATTTCTTGTCCCCATTGTTTTTTTTCCTCGGTATTCAGGATGACACTCCTAAATTTTTAGCAAAAAATATTAATCCTAATCACTTTACCTGGGTCGATTGCCAGTTATCGACCGCTATCGTAAACCAACCTCTAAATTGGTGCCGAGGTGATGATTTGAAGGACGGATTTCAATTTTTTTGGGTCAATTTATGGGTTATCGCATGCGCTGAACACGATGAACCTATTTATTTTACGCTCCGTCCACTAGTTATCCGGTAAACTGGCAGAGGGCGCTGCTTGAAGATAAGTAAAAACCGAAAATTTCATCGAAAATGCTGTCGCCTGGTTAAGAATTGTACTAGAAACACGCTAAAATGGTCGGATAATATGCTTTGGCATGTTCTGAACATGATTCCGTTTTTTACTATACTTTTCCGCCGATGATTGCTTCGTTTATCGGCCATAAATCTCAAATTAATAGTAGGGTAATAGACAAATTTACCCTAATTTCACCGGAAAATATGTCGCGTTGATAATTTAAGGTTCTGAAATACCTTGTGCCGATAAAATTTGGTATTTTCCAGGATACTCGGTACAAAGCCGTTGGTAATTTGGCAAGGACTTGAACCGGCATTGTAAGTACTTATTTGCCAAATATAGCGGCAAAATGGAGAAAATAGCTGAATTTTTCCAATTTTTCTGTAAAATCCCTTAGTTCCATCGGTTTTCCGGGGTCAAATTCGTAGTTCTGAATTGTCTGAACTGTGATTGGATCGTTTGAGCGTAGGGTTACCTATTGTCAGCGGTTTCGGTCACGTGTAAAAGCTTGTACCTACAATGATATCGGGTCGTGAAGCGAATAAGTACGATGCCGGTTCAAGTCCTTGCCAAATTACCTACGGCTTTGTACCGAGTATCCTGGAAAATACCAAATTTTATCGGCACAAGGTATTTCAGAACCTTAAATTATCAACGCGAAATAATTTCCGGTGAAATTAGGGTGAATTTGTCTATTACCCTATAATTAATTTGAGGGTTATGGCCGTTAAACGAAGCAACCATTGGCCGAAAAGTATAGTAAAAAACGGAATCATGTTCAGAACATAACAATGCATATTGTCCGACTATAATAGCATGTTTCTAGTACAATTATTAACCAGCGGACAGCATTTTCGGTGAAATTTTCGATTTTTACTTATCTTCAAGCAGCGCCCTCTGCCAGTTTACCGGATAACTAGTGGACGGAGCGTAAAATAAATAAGTTCATCGTATTCAGCGCATGCGAAAACCCATAAATTGACCTAAAAAAAATTGAAATTCGTCCGTCAAATCATCACCTCGGCACCAATTTAGAGGTTGGTTTACGATAGCGGTCGATAACTGGCCAAAATGCAGGAAAAATATTTTCAATAAACTTCAAAACTCCAAATGTAGAGCCAATTTACAATATAATTCTATTATAGTATAATTAAAAAAACTTGAGTTACGACACCGCAAATGATCAGCAAGCACTGAAACGCAAAAATCAAGTGGAAATTTGGATTTTGGAGGACACAAATTTTTTCGACTTCAATCACGAACACAAAGCTTCGGTAGTGATGAAGCAGAAGTTACCGTTTCAGAAATACCTATGAGATAAAGGATACGATTTGGCCAATGCTTGATGTTATACATCATTGGAGCCTGGAGACCATCCATCAAAGCGTAAACTGTTTGCTCTGGGTTCCCATCCAGCGTCATCCAACCAATTATGTCGGAAAAATTGTCGTACGTCAATGCCACATTGATTTTTTTCCGGTAGTAGAGGTGCATGTCTGTCACTCTAGAAAATGTAACATTCAGATACAATATTATAGTTTTGTATAAACTTAGGAAACAATATTATTCTTATATTCAAACCTTTAGGCGTAATGAGTTTTGGGAATTACCAACCTATTTAAAATTTTACTTGAGCTTATTTAAGATTTTAATTTTTGATTTTACTTGATTTAAAAATCTTACCTATTTATTTAGAATTTTAAATTATTTTTAGTTTTGCTCCACAGGAAGTATGATACTTTTTATCATAAACCTTATGAATCAAAAGCTTTTTACAGAAATTATACGTATGACTGGCTAGTTATCGACAATCATCTAGCAATCAATGGACACGAGGTAGGTAGCGTACCAAAGTAGGTAAGTGGAATGTCTTCAGCACTATGAGGTAAAATTACTCACTAAATTTAATAGGTACTTTTCCGTTATAACCCCCCCCCCCCCCCCCCCCAGTCAATTTGTCTTCAACACACCCGCCCGATGTTTCTAGGCATTACTTCTTACTTAGATTACATACCTATTTACGTAGAATTGATGAAAATTTCAAGCTATGGGAAGAAATTTACATTATTTAAAAAAAAAAAAAGAAGGAAAAAAATGAACTAGCGTGTTTTCAGAAGTTGCCGATGTCGGTGAGGATTTGTTGAAACAAATTGGCGTGGTTGTGGTTTGATTGCCTTCACATGAATTCGCACAAGTAGGTAGAACGCACATGAATTCGCACAAGTAGGTAGAATGCACATGAATTCGCACAAGTAGGTAGAATGCACATGAATTCGCACAATAGAATGCACATAAATTCGCACAATAGAATGCACATGAATTTGCACAATAGAATGCACATGAATTCGCACAAATAGATCAGAATGCTGTGTATAGGTTGGTGGTCTGGATGCTCGCATCTCAAAATTACATAACATCAAGTAGTCAATCCCTTAGTAAAAATACAGATTAGATGGACATGTAGGTCAGAATGATGTGTATACTTTGGCGGTCTGGATGCTCGCAAGCTCGCATCTCAAAAACACATAACATACCATAATCTAAGTAGGAAGTAATGCCTAGAAACATCGGGAGGGCGTGTTGAAGACAAATTGACTGGGGGGGTATAACATAAAAGTACCATTTAATAATTGAGCTGTTTGAAGTGCACCCCCTCCCCACCGCTAATTTGACATGAATATGTCTTTTAGCTTGGGGAATTTGAAAAAATTATGTAACGTTTATTTCAGCCCGAAAAAGTGTAACGGAAACTTTTTTCTATTTATTGTCACGTACAACCAATGCGTTACTACTAGTGTAGAGTAACTCCCTTAGTTTTCATAGCAGGAAAATCGTTCGCCACTTTTTGAATGCTCTCATTTCATCACATCTCATGATCCCTACGCCATTGCAGTGTCAAGGAAAGCTGATTTATTTTTATTTTTACATTTTCATATTGTTTTCCTAATGTTGTAATCTTACAGTTCCTTAATTATTCTTTAAACATAACTACTCGTATTTCATCAAGTTTGTATATTGTCATTTATTTACACTCCAACGTATACAACAAGAGTTACCTAGGTACCAAATTTATTCGATTGTGCCAATTGAACCGATTCGTGTCTTTCGCTTGATAAAGATTTATTATTATTTTTCATCATTTTTTTACAGTATAATCATAATTTAAGCAGGTTTTCACTAAGACTAAATGGCAGTATAGAGTGTAGTGTAGAGAAATAAAAAAGTTTTCGAAATCTCGATTTTTTTAATGTTTAGCGAATGTTTAATTTTGTTTTCTTGGTCGATTACAATGGTTAATTATTGAAAATAATAAACCAAAATCCTATCTGGGTCAGACAAGGTCCACTCCCTGTTAACGTACCTACCTGAGAGCCGCAGGGCTCTACTACGAACTGTGATATTTTTAATATGTGATATATTTATTTCCACCAAGTCATAGCTGTACTTCATTTAGATTTAATGTAAGCCTATTTATCTAGTCTTAGTTATAGTTTAGAATCGTGCTAGTTTTAGTGTTTCACTTGACACCTCGTGCAATGCCGCTAATGACCCTTTAGGTTGAGATGCGGCTAAATTCTTATATTTAAAAAAATAATAACAATAAACCTAAAATCGTCAAAAATCAATTATCACACCTTCAGAGCTGCTTTTGGTCTCATTCGACGCAGAAATAGTCCAAAAAATAGCACAATTTTGCTTTAGGCCGCCAAGTGGTGTAATTTGTACAGAAATTTTCAATAACTGTAGAAAAATCGGAGTAAAACCACGTTTTCTTTTTTTGCAGTTTTCAGGCAAAAGGCATGATAGGGAGGCATTTCTGACCCATCATGTGTGGTATAGGCGTGTTCAGCGATAAATTTCCAGCAAGAATAGTACCTTTTAATTAAACATAAATTATCCTGGAATGTTAGTGGTTTCTTCAAAAATGCAGGTGTCCTAGCTCAGAAATTAGACGTTTACATGAAACATATTGGTAAGCATGGATTACAGGGTTGTCCCTATGGATGGATTACATATAAATTTGGTGAGAGTTAAAATAAGAGAAAATACAAAAATATCATCATCTCTCGGAATTAGCCCCCCACCCCACCCGTTACCCCTCCACCAACAGTAAATTTCCATCATAAAACTTCCAGCATGAAATTTGAAACTCCTGACATATTTTCTCAAAACTATACCATGTTCATAATAATTAAGAAAAAAAGATTGAAGAAAAAAAAGATCACGAAAATCTGACGAGAATAGTTGATTTCATTACTTATTACTATTAGGTAAACCTCCAGTAACCCCCTTCCGTAATGAAATTTAGAACTCCTGATATAGGTATACCTTCCGAAACTAGACCAAATTCATAGTTGAACAAAAAAGAATCACGGAAATCTGACGAGATTAGTTACAACATCATAATGTATTACTATTACCCCCCTCCATTCACCCCCTTCCATAATGAAATTTGAAACTCCTGGTATACCTTCCGAACTCAACCGAATTCATAGTTGAACAAAAAAGAGTCACGAAAATCTGACGAGATTATTAAAACATCATGATTTATTTCTATTACCCCTTCCATTCACCCCCTTCCATAATGAAATTTGAAACACCCGATATACGATCCAAAACTAAACCGAATTCATAGTTGAACAAAAAACGGATCAGGGAAATCGGACGAGAATTGTTAAAACATCATGATTTATCAGCGTTACCCCCTCCATTCACCCCCTTTCATGATGAAATTTGAATCTCCTGAAATACTTTCCGAAACTATATTGATTTCGTAATACAACAAAATAAGAAACACGAAAATTGGTCTAGATTGTAGCTTGGGCAGCAGCGTCTGAAAGAATCGGTAATTATCCCCTCCACCCCCCACCAGACTGCAAATCCGAAATTCCCAAGCTTTTTTGCACTACTAGACTAAAATTGGAATCGAATCAAACAGGAAACACGAAAATTGGTTGAGAATTGTAGCCTGGGCAGCGTCGACAAAATATCTCCTCCATTTTCTCCTTTCCGTCATGAATGTCATAATCCCCAAAGTTAACACACACACATAACATACATAACACACACCTATCGTTTTTTCACGGATTCGGTCTTAAAATGGTCTGAAACGGATTTGTATGTGGTTTTTTTTTTAGAAAATTATTGCAATGGCTCCAAAAATTGGGGTGCCCCCCCCCATCGAAATCCCTGAAATGATTCCTGGATTTTAACGCTTTTTTATATGATCAATTCCATAGGTATGTCCCAGACGATAACGATAGAATTTAGATAAAAACTTCGTTCTTTCGCCAAAAAATCAAGCATTTCAAAAGAAAGGATGAGTTCGTTGGACAACAATTTTTGAGCACATTAAATTGGTCAAATTTCGAAAAATGTACCCAAAAAATCACTAAAAATGGCTAAAAACGGCCAAAAATCGTTAAATTTCTATTTTTTTGCAGAATTTTAGTCAAAACTAAATTTTCAACGATTAACTAGGACATTAACAATTTTTGCTCAAAATTATGATGAAAAATGTACTTAAATGTCATTAAAATTTGCTAAAATATCGATAAAAACTGCAAAAAAGTTTAAAAATCAAAAATCCCTTTTGAATCAGTGGAATTTTATTTAGAATAAGTTTTTTGCCATAAAATTGGTTTTTAACCATTTCTGTCAACTAAAATTGCTCCAATTTCAATGCAATTTATGAAAATTCGCTCATACGATCATGCTGCATGACTGGAACTTTTTTTTTTTTCTTTCTTCATGATTGGGGGGCCCCCCCCCCCCCCCCCCATGGATCAATTCCATAGGTCGTCCCTCTTAAATAAGAAGCCTCGCCTGTATGACCTAGCTTCTGAGGGACGTCCTAAAAACCAAGTTGTGCGATTGAAATGTTTTTGATTAACATGCATAACGTGTTATACTTTTAATAAGAAGAAAATTAATAAGTGTATGGTCACTACCTGCATTCTGGAAAACCCAAGTTTGCCTTTAGCTCGTCCTGATCGAAAAAAATTGTGAGAGCAAACTGGTCCGGCTGCCGCAGGAACTTTTCTATAATGTATTCACAGTCGATGTTCCAATCTTCCTCTTGGAGATCAATCAGAGTTGTTATATTTTTTATTGTTTTCATCTGAACCGAAAAGGGTATTATGTAAGCAAGCAGGTAAGATTTATTAATTAATTTATTAATAAGCCAGATAAGTAAGAGGAATACTTTTATAAAAAGTCCAGTCATGCAGCATGACCCCATGAGCGAATTTTTGAAGAAATCTTCGACATTTCAGTCGCTATTGATCGTGTTGAGAAATTTTAGTTTATGATTTTGATAGACAAACATGGAATCAAATTATTAACACATGCACAGAGTAAACTCATCAGTTGTGATTACATTTTTTTTTTTTTTTTTTAAGCACCTACTACCTACGTTTTAAGCAGCATGATTCTAGGATTGGTTATACAGGGATACTTCCATAAGAGTAGTTCAATCTGAATTTGGACAATGTTTCATGCAAATATTACCGATTTTACAACTAGCGAACGGCATTATTTCGATTTTTGACTGATTTTTCAACTTTGAAATTTTTGAAAACTTGATACATATTCTTATAGGAAATTTTACGCTGATTCCGAATATACCACATGTTAGTATGCTGAAAAAATTATTTCGCACAACAAATCGCAAAAAACAGGCTATTTTGAAATTTTTGACTACATTTTTGAAAATTTCAACCCGAAGATGTAATCCGATCATGCTGGCCAACGAACTTGAACTTTCGTTTTGTGTCCTTAACATTTTAAAATTTATTTGAAGTTTCTAGCACAATTCTACGGACAGTTATTGTCTGGAATGACACATACATACATATATACATACATACATAAAAAAAGTTCCAGTCATGCAGCATGATCGTATGAGCGAATTTTCATAAACTACGAGTATCTATCGCACTATAGTATGTTAAATTGTATTGAAATTGGAGCAATTTTAGTTGTCAGAAATGGTTAAAAACCAATTTTATGGCAAAAAACTTATTCTAAATAAAATTCCACTGATTCAAAAGGGATTCTTGATTTTTAAATTTTTTTGCAGTTTTTATAGGTATTTTAGCAAATTTTAATGACATTTAAGTACGTTTTTAATCATAATTTTGAGCAAAAATTTTTAATGTCCTAGTTAATCGTTGAAAATTTAGTTTTGACTAAAATTCTGCAAGAAAATAGAAATTTAACGATTTTTGGCGATTTTTGGCCGTTTTTTAGCCAAAAATTTTGTAGTGATTTTTTGGGGAACGATTTTTATCGAAATTTGACACAATTTAATGTGCTCAAAAAAATTGTTGTCCGTTCTAACAAACTCATCCTTTCTTTTGAAATGCTTGATTTTTCGATTATTTAAGGAATCGATTAATTAAGAAAAAAGTACTGATAAGAACGAAGTTTTTCATCTCAATTAATCGATTCCTTATCGAGAGGAGTCCATATCGTCTGGAATGATTTATGTTTCACATACTTTCATATATATTTGTATAAATAAATTTTCTATGGATGTTCAAAGTGTGTATACATTTTTTTGAAACACCCTGTACATACATATATTAAAAGCGTTAAAATCCAGGAATCATTTCAGAATGCCTCAAAACAGATTTCGATGAAGAAAATTTTTGAAAATTTTTATTTTAAAATTTTTGGAGCCATTGTAATAGCTTTATTTTCTAAGAAAATTCGCTAAAATGCGTTAAACTTCAGAATATGATTCAGAATAGCCTGAAACGGATTTCTGCATAAAAATTTTTCACAAATTCACATTCTACAAATTTTGAGGCGAGAGCAATAGCTTAATTTTCTTCAAAAATTCGCTAAAATCGGGATACATACAAGTATGTTTTCCAAACTTTATCGACTTACTTCCATACGTTATTAAAATTTTAGTTTCCGTAAGTAGGTACCCATACCTATTTATTTAAATGGAAGATGAAACATAGCAAGTTCATTATACTCACCAGGTAAGTAACCGCTTCTTCGCTTATTACTTCTTCCTGTTCTTCGGCCACTTCTAGAAACATAAATTTAGTAGGTAAGCACTTGGGTTAATGCATGAAATCAAATGAAGATGCGCAACACAACCTATTGCAATGAAATTCTTGGTATATCTACCACCCTGAGACTTGTACCACCCCCCCTCTCCCTTCCAAGTTTTAACGAAATCGGACCTATAAGTATTTGGATTTCAACTTTGTTTTGGGCGTGGCAATTACCATAGGTCTACAAACAGAACCTAACAGCGGAACTAACATTGAGCTCTGGAAAGCTAAAAACAAGTGGAAATTTTGATTTTGGACGACAAAAATTGTTTTGACTTCTTTCACGAACTCAAAGCTTCGCTGCCTTCGGTGGAGAGGAAGCAAAAAAAAAAAAAAAAAAAAAATAAAAAAAAAAAAAAAAAAAAAAATATTTGTCGTTAAAATAGTTGTAAATAGATGTTAAAATAATCTCATAGATTTGATGATTTATGTATAAGTAGATCATTGAACAGATTTTAAATGATCTTGAAAAATACCATAGCGGAAAAAAGTAAAATCAAGATGTAACGTGAAACGTCAAAATCGGTAAAAAAAAAATATATATATATATATATATATGCTTGAAGAAATTGACGTTTGCGCATGGGCTGGATGGAGTAATGATTTGAGAACAATGAAATTAGTGAGTACAGGACCATCTGCAGCCTAACCCACAGTTCTCTGACAATTTAATCAAAATCGGTTGAAAGCCGTGGAAATTATGGTCGTTACGAGGATTACAAATTAGCAGCTATTAATGATACAATCATAATGAAATTGATATGGAATACACAAATAGTTTTCTCCCAACTATGCCACAAATTTGAGCGAGTTCGTACGAATAGGGCGAGAAAAAATGAAACTTGGTGGAATTTACGTTTACGCATGCGCAGAGTGAAGTATTGAATTGGGAACAATGAAAATGATAGGCGACCGTCTACACCCTAGCCCAAACACTTCAAAATTTCATTAAAATCAAATGAAAACTGTGGAAATTAAGCTTGTTACATGGATTTGCGGCCACATGACAGACACACACACACACACAGAAAGGCACGGAACCAAAGTTGTTCAGAATGGTCTAAAATGTAAAAATGTGTAGGTATGTGTGTGTTTTCAATTTCGGTGTCAACAAAGTTTGGGATATCTAAGCGGAATAGATGGATTGTAACGCGGGAAAATTAATTGCGACACATCACAGCCATTGATTTTAAATTACCCTGAAGGAGTCAAGAAATGTGGTTAGGAATGTGGTCAAGAAAGCTTGGGTATTTGAATTCAGAAGTGACTCAGGAACTAAAGTGTGCCTTAAAATTACCTTAAAATTGCTTTAACGCCCCCGACATGCCTTCAACCGGATGACTACAATACTATCCAGAAGGACCGTAAATGGAAGATCGTAGCTAACTTTACCAGCCCAGCAACAGGTAGGTAGGTATGTTTTACTTTACATTTTGCTTAAATGAGTAACTTACTGCCTGTGCTCCCCATAGCTTGAGGAGCAAGCGAAAAATTGGAAGCACTTGGGATGTTCAGGGCCGAAGGGCTGTCCGTGCCTGTAGAAATGCTTGACTCCATGTCGCTCTTCAATAAATCAAAGAGCCGAGAATGTTTTATGTGCGGGTTCAATCAATTCACATTTTTTGGGATAATTCAAAACAAAGTCAGTAGGTATGTTTTACAACATTACAGGAAAAATTAACACGTGTAGGAGGGTGAGAAAGCCCATCTGGTGTTTCTTTAGTGACGGGTAAACTCCGAGCTGTAAAATCAATAACTTCATCATGAATAGGTATAGAGTATAGAATTGAGTATGAATAGAGGTATAGAAGTGAGAATTCTATCGGAATTAGGTAGGTACCTACCTACATCGGCTGATAAGATCTAGTAGTTTTCAAGGCGATAGATGATACCTAAACTTTTTAAAAATACTCGTACTATCTATTAACCAGCTAAAAATTATTAGGAATGTAGGTAGGTCGACTAAAACTGCCCTCTCTTGTGCTATAATGTATCTACACTCGGTGGGACCCAGGTCCTTTGTTCATGAATAAATGAACTGTCAATAGTGCGGTAAATAGGTAGGTAGGTACCTATGTTTTGCTGTAATGTTTTTATTATTTTTGAATTGTTTTGATTAGGTACCTACTTCTTCATAAATGTGATCTTAAAGATAAAAAAAAAAAAAAGAAACTAGGAACTGTAAAACAAATAATGATCATTAAAAGAGAAGAAGTTTGGTTTTTTCCTGTTTTCCATTTTTCGCGATGACGATACACGTTCTGACTATCGAAATCTGCAGCCAGTGCATCCACCCAACGTTGTTCTGATGATTCTTTGCGACGAATTCGAACAGATTCGTCAGACTGCGCATTCATAGTAACCTTAGCCTTAGAAGATCTGTAGTTTGCCGAGTCTCCATTAAAGAAAGCGAAATCTATCACTCGACGGATTTAGATTCATACTCAGTAAGCTGAGAATTTTGAAACCAAAACATCCCGAAAAATCTCTGGAAAAACCTGGGAAAATAGTCTAAACTTCCAGGCTAAGGTATAATTCCTCCAGATCTTCACACGAATTTGGTTCCAGAAAAAAAATAACATACTACTCAGCTCAGACTCAGACATCAAGCACTATGGAAGAGAAGATCCAGAGAAGAGGGAACCAGTGGTAATACAGTAAAAAGTGGAAGAAGAAGAAGCTTTAGTATCCATGTTGCCCCTCGCTGTTTTTGGCAATTTTCATCAAATATCAATTCGTAATTGTCTAGTGCACAGATTTGTTTCTGATCAAGTATAAATTTAAGAATAACTCGTGTTTCTGAAATAAACTTCGGTTTGTGTGTCGGATTTCAGCCAATCATGAATAAGGGGGTTCCTGTCTGAAATGGTAAACTGCCAACAATCAAATCGGTAAAATTTAATTGTTGCTGTATAGTACTTTGTGATTTAAATCACTGTAACGACTTGAAAGTTCGACAAGATCTTCTAGCGCTGTCTCGGCAAGTGTTGAAGGTGAGGCAAATGAATTGTTATGACATGTTGACCGTGGCTGAGATATTTCTGTCTTCGACTATGTTGCAATACGCAACTCATCCACTTCGTTTCATAGTTTCATTCGGTTGCATTTGAACGTTTTGAGAGAATTTATGTTGACAGTAGTTCCGAAATTTTCGATAGGTACCTACTACATCACGTCTTATTTGTTCCATCAGTTACTCAAATCAACAAACCGTTTCCACAATTGGATTGGGTAGGATGGAATATCATTGTTACTTTCGTAAACTTTGAGTGGGCCACAATCACAGGATACATTTTAATGGTGGATATTGTTGGGTGATAGATTCCTATCCAATCGTATAGGGGCAAATAGATCGAATAAGGGGTTGGCGGTGATGGTTTTGCCTTTACCTGTCATGTCTGCTGTCAGTTAGCATCTTGTGCTGCGTTTAGTTCAATGAAGTTTGAATCTGTTATGCGGAAAAGCCTACCTCAGCTCGGCATGATATCATCATGGCCTTGACGTCAATTCTTTTATTTCAAAAATGATAAATGTAACTTGTCATCGAAATTATTTATTGCAAGTGTAGGTATGTACTTGTACCGCGTTGTTTTCTCATCAAACTATCATTTTGTTTAGGCGTGGAGACTGGCTACCGCAGATCTTCATCTTGTGTCTTCTCTACTATAGTTTTATTATGGAGACAGACAGGTCAGCATTATGCGGATGTAAAGGTATTCGTACTTGCCTGAAGTGTGAAAAGCTATTTGGAATTGAAAATAGGAACGATTCGAACTTATTTCGGAGAGATTTTAATCCATATTTCTATTGTGAGAAATGTGATACTTGTTGGCCTGGTTGGGATGGGCAAGACCATGATAACCACCAGGGTGAAGCATTTTACGTAGAAGGAGTTTACTTGCTTGAAAATTTCTTGTCAGAAGGTGAAGAAACTCAGCTGTTAACTAGCCTAGACGATTTACCTTGGGACTTTTCTCAAAGTGGCCGGCGAAAACAGAATTTCGGTCCCAAGTGTAATTTTAAGAAGAAGAAGCTTCGAGTGGGTGATTTTACCGGTTTCCCCTTGTCCACTAAGTTTGTACAAGAGAAATTTAACCAGGTAGAGCTGCTGAAAGACTTTCAAACGATTGAGCAATGCTCTCTCGAGTATGACCCAAATAGAGGAGCTTCTATTGATCCTCATATAGATGATTGTTGGATATGGGGTGAGAGGATTGTTACTGTGAACCTATTGTCCGACTCCGTTCTCACATTAACGAAGTACAGCCCTACTGAAAATAAACAGAAGTACAATCTGGATCTCGCTCCTGAGTCAAGGCTACCGAACGACGTTACTTCCAATGTTCTCATTCGAATCCCAATGCCTCGAAGGTCATTGCTCGTCTTGACAGGTGAAGCTAGATACCGGTGGGAACACCAAATTTTTAGAGATGACATCGCAACTAGACGCGTTTGTCTCGCTTATCGGGAGTTTACAGTGCCGTACCTTCCGGGTGGTGACCATGAACATGAAGGCATTGCAGTGCGGCAAATCGCCAAGAACTCTTGGTTGTAGAATTGCTGTTGAACTACTCTGTATTGTAGGTTAGGTACATGTACCCATTTAAACTAAAATCAAACGAATCGCAAACACTTTCGATGAAAAAATTATGTGTTGACCACTCTACACTATACTACCATTCTCTCGTGCTACATGTTGACATGTATTTCATCCAAGTTTACATTGATTTAATAAAGTTAATTTTTTTTAATGTCCAAAATTATAACTTGACATGCTACCCAACCTTATTAGAATACTGGTATAGTGTATGGTTCGTTCTAATGCCTTGGTTTATGAACTACGTTCAAAAGATTAATTTCATGACCAGTATATTGGGGATTGGTGTAAAACTCATTTAGAATACAAGAAACTAAAACACCAGGAATATACCTTCTCAGAAATAATAACCTTCTGTTTTCCTCATCCACTTATAAACCATTTGGTTAGCTTAGGGCCAGTTCCACCAACGAGAGTTAACTCTCGAGTATAGTAGCACAGGATCTAGATAACAACCGCGAATCTGTGTTTTCACTGTTCCACCATCGATTTTTAATCCTTGATTAGCTGATCTGTGTATCAATTATTTAGCTTTAGCATCCGAGTTACTGTTCTCATATCAAAAATTAATGAACAACAGCTGATAAATGTGTAGCTACAGTCTTTTTCGTCCGCCAAACATTGCCATTCCAACAGGTTCATTCTGCTAACGATTCCAAACTGGTTCTGGACAGGACCTTTGAGTATTAATAGGATGGAGGGCTATTAGTGATGTTTCAGGCAGTCAAACCATACGTGCCACTACTGTCGTTTGGCTTTTGAATTGACCAGGGGCAAAATGGCCGAACACTGATCAGCTGATGTAAGATGTGATGTTGAGTTTGGTGAATGAATGGGGATTGTATACCTAGGACATATTTCTTATTTAAGATTTACACCCTAATTGTGCACCGTACATGTACACCGCTATTTTACACCGTTAATATTTCATATTTTTTACACCGTGGGAATGAGTGTTGAAATGACGCCAGTACACTCTAGTGGATGTTTGATGAAGGTAGATCAGCTGTTCTGTGTGTGTCCCAAAAAAAAAAAAAAAAAAAAAAAAATAGGAGGCACCAAGATTTGGGCATGGGAACCAATGTATGTACATACTAACATCTTGACAGTTATGTCTACATACATAAATTAATAGGTACTAAAATGTAACAATAATAAGTAATATCAAACAAAACTTAAATTACAATAAACTGCTTTGTCATTTGAATTTGAAAATAGCGCGGGAGCGGGTCAATTGCAAAGCCAACTTGACTGTAGTGGCATGTATGCCTTGACAGGGAAACAGCGTTGAATTCAGAGCAATAGCCCTCCATCTTATTAATACTCAAAGGGACAGGACCACGTTCTGAAAAGGGAGGGGCTACAACTAGTTTGGAACTGTGCTTAGCCGGACGGATTGATCCTTATAGTCCTAAGGATTGTTCGGAACTGATAACCTTAAAGAGCTTATAACAGGATGGAGTCTGGAGAACATATGACTGTGTTCTCCACAGAAGAACAGGATGTGTCTGTTAAGCCGGTTTCACATGGAGCGGTACGAGCGACAACCGGAAAGACAGAAGGCCGGAAAACCCAGTGGAGGGAGGGGGCGGCGGAATGCGGCAGGGTGTTCACATGAAGCGGTCACCTTGGTGAGCGGAATCATAAACTTCCTACTGAAACCCTCTGATCTGAAACCTCTACTTGCGGTTATCAACATTCCTGTCCAATGAGCTTGTGCTCCGCTCGACGGAACGCGGCAACGGTATACAAATTTCTACTGTCGTCCACAGACCGCCCATTCCGGCAACATGGCAGCCACCTTTCTCAACTGTCGTCCCAACAGCCAATCAGATTGCGATCCGTGTTCCGTTGGTACCGCTCCATGTGAAACAGGCTTTAAACTGTGGGAGCTCATGTAGTCAGTTTTCTCGAAGGGGCGCAGCCTACAATCATATGGTTGGGGGTTACCTCCAACTCTGTTATAAAACCTCATTTCAAAACTTGCCTCCGTTGTGGCCTCACCCTCCAGTTTTGTGATCGTAAACTCTAAACTTTGAGAACGCCTCCGCCACGGAATAACGATTGTCTATGAAAATTCGGTAGACTAAAATCTGAGTTCAAGTTGATGCTTTATTATTTTTCTCTGTTATTTTCATTTTACTAGTTTATTATATTATTTTCATCTGTATCTTCAACAAGGTAGCAGTGGTATACTGAATTATTTTGATTGTGCTTGATTTCGAGCCTAGGATGGTGAAGCTATGCTGTGTTAGAGAATGCCATAGCATTATAACAGGATTTTAACAGGAAAATCGTTATTTTAATCCGCTTTGCCCAGTTTGATTATAATCAAAGGAGTGAAGTTTGAAGCTAGAAAATTGAAAACAAGTAAAATACACAATAGAAACAAATAGACAGCTAATATGTACACCATTAATGTGTTGTTGAGAGAAGAAACAACAGAAGACCTAAATAATCACATGGGAAATAGATAAAATAATTGCATATTTATAAATTTAGCAGTTCGGGAAAAATTCGGTTTTAACAACGAATTCGAATTGAAATTTCAGTAACGTACATCGATGCTCTGAAGCCATCATAGTAGTTATCGATCCAAAAATTTCGTTATTGTTATGGTTCGACTGGCTTCTGTTATCGTTCCAGTGGCTTCTTCCTCCTCCACGACCTGTCCTCTCTATTCTGTTATAAGCTTTTTGGATAACCTTAACAGAAACTTTCCTTCATGAATAACCTTCGTTTTGCTTGTTGAAGTCTTGAAGATTTCCTATGTTGTTAGCACATAGTTTTTATGTGCTATTTGCATAGTTTGCATATGATATTGATGTACACAGTTACCCCTACATAGATAGTAGTTTTTTATCGATCATAGTTTTTTGTTAATCGATGTTTTTAAAGTGAGATTTGTGAACGATATAGCCCTTAACTATCTGGCAAAAATACCTACATATTTGAACTGTATCTGTGATTGACCTAAGACAATTCGTTGTCTATTCAACTTTTGTTAAGTGAAATATATTATAAAATGCTTCTTATTCCAATCGTTTTTTATAAAACCTCTATCCTTGAACGCCTCATTATTATCTGACGAAAGTATGACCGAACAGCAGCCCATCTGTGCAAGGACAGAACCTTTCCTTCATATCTTTTCATTGTATACATATTTCTTCTTCTTTTTTTTTAAGTCATATTTATGTACATTTTCCTTCACATTTTGAGGTTACATTGGGGTATTAATCCGAGCTGGGAGCTGGTGATTCACGTAGATGCCTAAGTAGGTACCTACCTATTTCATCAGTTCAGACTGGAAAAATTACCTACTACAATGGTCAATTTTCTCCGCCCATTTGATTTTATTCAATCACCTGAAAGATGTTGTAGAAACCTTTCTAAAACAGGTCAATATATAGTATAGGATGGTAGAAAGTGGCCAAAACAGGGGTGTAAGGAAACCGTTGTAAGGAAAACTGAATGACATCACCCCGGCCGGGTATTTCGAGCTGAAAATTTGAAAACTAGAAGTTTTCAGGAGCACAGAATCATAAATTTATAGATCAAGAATTGTTACTTAGACGAACGAAATTTTATGATTAGATGAAAAATACCAATTAGCGAATTTCTAAGAACGGCAATGGCTCCAAGTTTTCAAAATAGAGTCTTCATGGAAATCTATGGAGACATTATGCTTCTGGAACATTTATTGTAAAATATTTGAGCACATTCAGGGATCTCCTCTGCCCCGTAGTTAGGCAATTTTTGTCTTACGGATGGTTCCGAACTATGACAAATATCAACTCATTGAGTCTTGATCAACTTATCAGATAACTTACTTAATAACTGTAAGAAATTAGGCGTTTCCAATGCACAAACTTTGTTCCTTTTATAGAATTATTTTATTGAGTATAATATTCAATTCCAATATTCGAATCGGTGGCATAAGGCCGCACATCGCACACAACTATTCAGAACTTCGGTCACAAAACTATTCAAAACTAACCGATGGAGTTGTCATCATTAGGTACTGCGGCGGAGCATTCATTAAAGTAGCTGGTGTAAAATAATTAAAAAGGTTTGATCAAGTAAAACTATCTGATTTCGTATGAATCCAGGAATACCGAAGAAGAGAAAAGATAGGATTATAAGCGGGGTATATAAGGGATTCCTCAACTGCGCATGTGCGAACTCCCAGTTCTGAAAAAATCCCTGAACTAGCAGAACTGATTTCGAACGGTAACGAACGCCTAAACAAACAGCGGACTAGGCGTTCCGAACGAGTTCTGGGATTAATCGAACGCCCAAAAGGGGGCGTGTTCAGTCCCGAACCGTTCAGAACTCTTGGCCGAATGAACCTAAAATCAAAATGAAAGATACCGAGTACAGTTTGGCAGCCATGTTTGTTTTTGTAGGTTATCGCTATCATTATTTCAGACTGACTGCTTGAAAGTTGACAGACCACCATAGTTGTTGGTTATGTTATGATGAAACAGATGGAAAAACAAGGTATACAACTTTTCAAGATGGCGGGCTGTGAGAAAGTTGTGGACCAGCGCTGATCCGTGGGTTAACATAACCCACCCCAACAGGTGGATTCCGGAATCCGTGTGTTATCACAAGAATATTCCGAGTCAAGCATTAGTGGAATAGTCATTTTGCTGTTTCGATGAGAAAACTCACGGTTCTGGGTTAATCCAAGGAAAACTCCCGTTGTTGGAACTGGCCTGTAGAGTAGCTAGGGGTAAGAGGACATTATGGGAATGTATTAATCAGGATTCGGGCTTTTGGTAAGGGGACGTTTAGCAGGACCTCTAGCCTTTAGCCGTGTCTACACTGTGGAACAGGAATAGGTGGTACAGCTACCTATTGCAGTTTAAAAATTTGGAATTTTAACTTTATGGAAAGCCAATTTTGAACATGATACTATCCCTGAATTTTGATACTGTTCAACAGCATCATTAATTTTAACTTATGTGTATGTATATATATCTATGTGTGTCATTCCAGATTCTGACCTGAGAATTGACAATGAACATTTTTTTTCTCCAAAAAATCAAGCATCACAAGAAGGAATAAGTTCAAAATTTTATTCTTCAAATAAGTGCTTAAGAAATAGCAACGAATGTCAAAATTCTACATTTTAATCTACTCTAGTACGAAGTGGAAAAAGTTCACTTCCACTAATGCCGTTTCCTGGGTGAATGTTGTTATCTCATTGAATATGGGATTTGAAATCCCACATTTGTTTTACGCTGATCATATGAAGAATATCCGTTCATTGGTGAGATCAATACCAGATTATTCTTTGAATACCTAGTATGAAAGTTTGACAGGTTAACACCTAATACTCGAGACTTGACAATTGATGTAAAAAAGTAGGTAATAGGACGTATTGACTGAGCAGTTTAGTTTTGTTGCGCCAAACTAAACTAAAAATGCTTTTTGATGGTGCACTTTGCTTCCATAGAACTGATATCAGGCTCATGTCCGCATAAGTAACAGTGAATTTGTGTTCCGAACGAGAGGCTTAAAAAACACTAAATTTTACCAACTCTCCTCGACTCGAGCCTGGGAGTAGTAGGTATCCAGCTACACCACAGTCTCATTCAAATGAAGTTTGTCTTTAAAAAATTCGCAAAAGAGCTTTCTTTATTCTTCTTCATTAATATGAATAGCTGGCTTCTTCGCCTACTGCAGAGGATGTCCTGAAAGCTATAAAGCTCAAGGTATAAACTACAGGTATGTGGTTAATTATTAAGTGGTAAGAGTTAAATATTTATTGGTCATTTTGCTTATGAGGGCAAAGCGAGGGGAGGGGGCACCAGGACAGTCAGTAATAAAGGGTAGGTGGTTCAAAACCAAGCTCTGCTAATATGTGACAGAGAGGTGATGAAATGGAGTAGTTACCCCTTCAACTGGCTTAATCGGTTATAGTCTGAGAGATATGAGAATGGGACCAAGAATTCCCCTTCCTTTTTACTTGTAGCGAGGACAGGTGGGGTGCTTACCCCTTTCTCGGTCACTTTTCATGAGTGCCAACTTAAGAAAGAAATTTTCCCAATTAAGCCAGGCCCTCATCTGGACCTGCTACCAGCTCCCAGGTAAGAATTGTTTCCCTCATTTGCAAGGGAATTATTCCCTCTCAGTGGCAATCATGTTTCCCTCAGGGTGTTGATTAGTGGAGTGAGGGCCGTTCGAAGGAGAGGGGTACATCGTCCAGTCCCATTCTCATATCCCTCGCACTATAGTCCTACACTCAGAGGATGTCCTCAAAGCTAAAAAGCCTGTTGGGCTTGCCCTCGAGGGTGTCAGGTACGAGAATCGGGATGGTGGAACTACCCATACCTATCTCCAGACAGCTCCTTCATAACTGTACTGTCCACGTTGGCAGAGTTATTTCCTGTTTTGCTTACATGTGAAAAGTAGATTGACGCATACCTTGTCTGTGGCGAGGTAAAGTTGGTGAAACAATCGAAAAGTGAGTAGTGTACTGTCTTACTAAGGCCCTACCTTGATTTATTGTATATGAGTGTGATACTTATTCCTTCAGTTTGAAGAACTTCATTAAAAAACATTTCACTTGATGAAGTTTTCTGAGATGGTGTAGGTTTAAGTTACATCCCAATAGAATAGCCTCGGTTAATAATTGATATCCTCCCAGGTTAACATTTCTACAGTGTCTTAACGCTTAGGTATCTCTTCAATTTCCATCCAATGTAGGATGAAATGTTATGGGGCTGTGCACTATAATAGGTTACTGGTAAGCCAATTCTATTTTATACCATTTACATTAATGGTAGCGTCTGTTTCTGTGCAAACGTGAAAGCCTTGCTCCATATATATCAAGCCAATTACCAACCGATTGGCATGGCTTAACGGTTTTCAATGATTTTCTTATACTATCTACGCACTAATAGGGAACGAAGGCCATAGGCAATGAGATGGGTAAAAGTATAATATACGGCAGATCGCAAGCTCTAAGCTCAAGTGTCATTGTACTAATATTTTTATACTTTTGGGGAATTATCTGGATTTATAAGTACTTCCATAAATTTCCACGAGTTTGAATCAATGGTACTAACTGCGCGCATGCTACCTATGTTAGAGTGAAATCCTTGCAACATGCATATAAGCGATAAGCATAAGAGTGTTAAGTGTAATAAGAGTGTTACTCACGTATCCATTTTATATTCTCG
Source organism: Adelphocoris suturalis (assembly GCA_030762985.1). Lineage (NCBI taxonomy): Eukaryota > Metazoa > Arthropoda > Insecta > Hemiptera > Miridae > Adelphocoris > Adelphocoris suturalis. The sequence continues at coordinate 84,574,215 of CM061043.1, read as the reverse complement.
AATGGAAATAGATTTCATTCTAAAAAATTTTACACCCTTCGCACTCTCCAACGATGTGTAGTTTCTTTCTATGATTTTTCAGTTTCTCCTCTAGTGACTAGATGGTGGCAGGGGGGTCCCGCCTAAACGAGAGGGGTGCTTTGACGTCACCTGTGCGTCAAACTTTGAAAAATCATAGAAAGAAAACCACTCATCCTTGGAAAGTGAGGTTAATGACAAACTTCTTAGAATGGAATCTTCTTCCATTTGAAAATTATTGAGGAATCTACCTTTTTCTTAACCATGGGTAACCATCATTCAAATAATTTGCAGTCTATATTGTTCAAATTCGGTTGGTAGTAATTGGGTTCAGACTAGTCCCATAAAACCAACGTGAAATCCATACAGCAGATATATAGTTATAGCTCTCACAGTTTTCAGCCGGTTTCTTGACATTTGTATCGTTGGTAACAAATTTCATTGCAAGCGATTCGTGTTTCTACTGCTCATTCGATTATAAATTCTTGTAACATGGTTTACACATGAGTAATTTACTGTCGAAAGATACTCTCTAATTTGGAGGGTGGGAACTGAATGTAATTGGTTCCTATAAATGTTATTGCCTTCGAATTGTTGTATTTACTATTGTTCATGACCCATTTTCTCCTACATTGATTGGTATATCTATTAAAATATGAGAAAATTGGTTGCTACATCCTATTGCTATTGTTAGTAGTTAAAATATGAAATTTAATTACCACCCTATTAATACCATCGGCGAATTGTAATTGTTACAGTGGGTAGCTGTCTTCGGCAGTGGTTTCTTTGTGACCTTAGCTCTCTATCATCCTGTAATGGCGTGGAGGTCTCATGGGAAATCCAATGTGGATCTGGTTATGAATCTTCAAAGTATGTCTTCAACTCTGTGTGCCTATTTGTTTTAAGGGTTCTATTTCAGTTTTGAATGTGTTGACATGCCTGTTCATGACGCTTCCCTTTTATTGCAGAAAATCAAATTATTCGAAGTGAAGAAGTAGCCAGTGTTATGAAGAAGGTAGATCGAGCAAATTATGTTAAACACAATCCATATATGGACGTACCACAAGGAATTGGGTACGGTGTCACTATAAGTGCTCCCCATATGGTAATTTCATGAAAATTGTTATGTCATTACCTTGATTTATTATTCTATCAAGTTTGGTTTTATTTAATTGATTTTTTTTTTGTATAATAAGGTAGAGGGACTTGGGTACTGCATTTCAGTAGACCCTCCACTGCGACCCAGGGGATCCATTGATTGCCCCCAGACTGCATTAGCCTAATAAAAAAGGTTTTTTAGAAACCTTCCCCCCCCCCCCCCCCCTGCTTTAGCAAACTGGAGGTGATCGGCATAAGCCATCTTGGAGATATCATCTGGGGATAAGATAAGTTGTACCTAATTCGACCTAGTGCATCACAGTACCACGTGATGTGTTTGGGATCCTCTGTTTCTGTTCCACAGAAGCGACTGGTATCCGTTGTTAGTTTCCCAATTTTCTTCAAATGATATTGAAGTGGGTTGTGGCCTGTCCACAAGTACAAGTATCCTGATATCTTTCTTAGTCAAGGCAATTAGATCAGTCGCCTTTTTTGCCGAGAATGTCACAAATAGTTTTGCCTATCTTAGGCTTGGAAGATTCTGCCAGTATTCTACTCGCTTTTTCATCTAATAATCTTTTGCCAAATTTTGCAAACAACTTTTGGTGGCACCAAGAATTGGCTCTGGTCCTACAGGCAAGGACCCTGCTCCTGTTTTAGCAAGAAGATCGGCAGCTTCATTACCCTAATGAACAGGGATCCAGAGGAGAGTTACCTGATTGATCTGGGCCAACCTCTTGAGGGTAGTCAGACAATCCCAAACCAGCTTCGAGCTTATATTAAAGGAAGCATTGGCCTTTAGGGCAGCCTGGCCATTGGATAAAATATATACTTTGGTGCCTATTAGACCCTTGTTCAGCATTTCATCAGCACACAGCTGTATAGCATGGACCTCTGCCTGGAAGATCGTAGCATTTGTCCCAAGGGACTTTGCCACAGAGAATGTGATACTTCCAATTCCCACACCTGATCCTCCATGCATAACTGATCCATCCGTGTAACACACTATGGAGCCCAGAGGAAACTTGGGCACCCCCTTCTTCTAGCAGTCTCCCCTGTTGATGACCACTTTGAAGGGAATCCCAAAAATCTGTTTTTCTATCATAAGATCAGTGACTCAGAGCCATCTCACAATCACAATTCTCTAGGATTTTGTGATCCCCGTCTTATGTATCCAGTCGCAGCAGCCTTGCTGCCCCCAAGAGGGCAACTTTCTGCACATATTGTACCTATATGGACCTACCATAAGGAATCGGGTATGGTGTCACTATAAGTGCTCCCCATATGGTAATTTCATGAAAATTGTTAAGTCATTACCTAGATTTATTATTCTAACTATCGTTTGGTTTTATTTAATTGATATGTTTGCTCTAATAAAAAAATGAAAATCAATCCACAAAAACTTGTGTTGTTCAAGGTAATCTTTCAAATTAAAATTAATGAAAATAATTTTAATTAGGTACTATTGAAAATGTTGAAAAATAAAAAAATATGGAAATTATCGAGAAAAAAAAATATATATATTGAAATACAAAATATTGAAATTTCAATAAATTGAAAATAATTTTAAATTAGAATTAATAATAACATGTTTTTTCTTTTTTAGAATTCATTCATTCCTTTTATTCAAAAAGTGTTAAATAGGACAATGTTGTTTCAATTTGAGACACGGGGTACATACTTAAAATGAAAGCAAGTTATATTATAATTATATTGACGGCACTCTTCTATATGAACTAAATCACTCACGACGAAGTTGTGGAAACCCATTTCGAAACGGACGTTAGTGAAAAAAAACGTTGTCTATTTCCACGAAAAATGAAAAGTTGGTCAAGAGAAAGGAAAGGGGGCTGGAGTTACTACCAATTAAGTGCAAGCAAAGTGAAGGGGGATTATAGCTAATCAGATAAAGTCAAAGGAGGAAAAATAACCCAATATGGTTTCAACAGTGTGAAGGGATAATTCCAAGCTTTATAGGAATGGACCTATCAGTGGTGAACTATATTGTCGGTAAACATTTACCAGACCTGTCGCTTTTGATAACTTCAATTTTTTCAAGTTCCTACATTCAACATACCTCCCTTTGGACAAAAATGAAGAAATTCTAAAAACTGTCTGTTAAATCAAAATTGTAACTATGATTCCTCCACTAGAACCCCTTGTAACCCCTTTCCTTGTAACTAGGATGGATAGTTATATCGCTATATGTGTCTTTTCTATAAATTGAAAACACGCATATAGCGATATAACTATCCATAGTACTTCAAATCATCCTTTAGTCCAAAAGCATGCAGCCTTCCATAGTATGATCGACCGAGCACTATCTGTTCCAATGAGTGAACAAAATTTATCAAAAGAAAAATCCATTATCAAAAGCATAGCGGCTAGAAACGGATATGAAGGAGATCTCCTTGATACCATATGGAAGGTTCTTAGGAAAAAGAGTAGGAAAAAAGTTTCCAGTTGCGAATATTGGCTAGGGAAGATGTCAATTTAGAGCGATGGATAATTCCTTATTATGGGAAAATTTCTGGTAAAAATGACAAAATTCTATCATCGAGAGGTTACAAAGCAGGTTTTAAAACTAGAAATAGTCTTAACGTATTACTAGGATCCGTTAAGGACAAAATCGATGTTCAGGATAAAAGTGGGGTTTATAAACTAAAATGTTCTTGTGGCTACGAATATTGCGGTCACACTGGTAAGAAATTCATGGAAAGAATATACGAGCATCAGGAGGATTTCAGGGAAAATAAGGGTTAGTCTACATTTGCGAAACATCCTAAGGAATCCAATCATAGTTACGATTTTGATTTGACAGATAGACAGTTTGTAGAATTTCTTCATTTTTGTCCAAAGGGGGGTATGTTGAATGTAGGTACTTGAAAAATTTGAAATTATCAAAAGTGACAGGTCTGGTAAATGTTTAAATGAGGATATACCTCAATATATTTCACCGCTTATGGGTCCATTTCTATAAAGCTTGGAATTATCCCTTCACACTGTTGAAACCATATTGAGTTATTTTTCCTCCTTTCACTTCATCTGATTAGCTATTATCCCCCTTCACTTTGCTTGCACTTAATTGGTAGTACCTCCTGCCCTCTTTCCTTCCTCTTGACCAATGTGATTCTTCATTCTCCATTCACCTGTGACTATAAAAGCTGTGTCCTTTCTGATGTGTCTTCAGATAATGTTTGTTACTGATGATGGCATAACCTTCGAAATCGATTTAACATTGTAACTCTTTATTTTTCGTGGAAATAGAGAACTTTTTTTTTCACTAACTTCCGTTTCGCACTCTTCTATGATGAGAAGTTTTCTTTGATTTTTCAAAATTTAGGCCACATACCATATCAACATACCTTACACTTAGGTGGGTCCAGGCATGATGTCATCACTTGTTGAAACTTTGAAAATCATGTGAATCTTGTAGTTTGAGAAGTCATCATAAATTATCTTAATAATAGTATTCACGATAAGTATGTAGGTATTGAAGCTACTATAATAAACATATTTTTTTAAATTTTACAGCACGCACATGCTCTAGAACTTCTAAAAGACCGTTTGAAGCCAGGTGCCAGAGCCTTGGATGTAGGTTCAGGATCTGGTTATTTGACTGCATGCATGGCACTAATGGTTAGCCCCAACGGTGTTGCCATTGGCATTGACCACATCAAGGAACTAGTTGATTATTCTCTTACAAACGTCAAAGCGGATCAACCAGATCTTCTAGAGAGTGGTACCATAAAATTAGTTGGTGAGTTTATTTTTGGAATATTTTGTATTGTCTTTACGTAAGCACTTATCTTGGGCACTACTTAGGTATGCTAAGGACAAATTGAAAGCAACCTCAGTTGATAGTGAGTTAATGGAGTATAGGCCTCGCGATTGGGGAAACTACTGGGACTAGCTGGGTCAGTATTTAGCTAGGTGCGGGAACTGAACTCCTCTCACTTTCACTACACAAAAGGCTTCTAGAAAGTATAAAATAATATTCATCCATGCTACGAAAATTAGCATAATGTAGTATAATTTGTATTTTGTAATGCTAAGGAACTTTGTGTCCACTGCGAAACTTCTCGTAGGTAGGGCTTTCTCAGGTTTTAGAAGTGCACAAGGAGCGGGACAGGGCTTGCGGCAGGCTGATTCCAGACTGCTCCGTTCGCGACCCCCTCCCCTCCTACTCCACTCACCGTGGCGAATGGCCCAGTCTGGTGCCATTCAGCCCACTGCAGCCCTGTCCCACTCCTTGAGCACTTCTAAAACCTGAGAAAGCTCTGCAACATATTCAAGAAGATTCAGATTGGTTTAGCCTCTATGCTTTTGCCTCTTTAGTTAATTTATAGTTAATGTTGACAAATCAACCACCATTACGTGATGTCATCATTTGATTGATAATTGAAGTTGCAATAATCTTAAGAACAAAAAACCCCCCAGATTTAGGGTTTTTCGGTAGAACTATCTTAAAATTTACAATTATCCAAAGCTGATTATTAAGGGAAAAAAGACAAGCATTAACAGCAGCAAATACACAGTTTTAATATTTTCCTAGGCTTTTATGTCTTCGTTTATCTACTCATTTAATTCTAGTTGCGGTTTTAGGTTTGCTCCTTTAAGGCCTTCTGTCTTTGTCATAGATTCTTACTATTGTTAGGGCCGGTTTATCAATCACATTTATCCAATGGATAAGGGGGATTTATCTAAGGTATAGCGTTATCCTCCAGATAACATGATATGGGGTGTTTATCCATCCCTAGTTAAACCTTATCTGGCGTTTTAATTTATCTGGTCCCTGGACGGCTGGATAACTGTTATAACTGGAGGTTAATGAGATATCTAGAGCTTTCTAACCTCAAACAAGTTTATTTATTTACAAAAATCTTATTTGAATCTCAAGTTTGATTGTCTTTATTTTTGTACCTTCCAATGGATATATTTGGGGATTTGTCTTCAAACAGCAGCAACGGCGAAGATTCTATCGTAGCATAATTCGTTGAATGGAAAAGAAGACCGTATATAGTAAGACCTCGTGTAGATCACCAACTAAAATGGGACGAGTGCGTATTTTATTGAGGTTTCGGTTGGACAAAGATACTGTTCTTTACTTTATAACACAGATCGAAGATGAAATTATGTCCACAACTTACTGATCACAATAATTCAGGTTGCATGATCGCAACTCATACATGTAATTCTCTCTCTCTAGAAATGAAGCAAATAGCAAAAATGTCTAATACTGTCAATGATGATACTGTTGTTATGTGGACGCCAGACGGTTTTTCTAATAGTCGATCCATGAAGAAAATATAGCTCCATGTGTAAATCGCCCTTATTTTGTCGCCTGCGGACACCAATGAGGATGCTAACGGCGCTATCTGCCAGACAGAATTTATCTGAAGGATAATTTTATCCACTAGGTATTTCGGCATTGATAAACGACTCACATTCTTTATCTGGGAGTATAGTGCTATACTCGGTATAGCTATCCTGCAGTTAATGTAGATAGTTGATAAACCGGGCCTTAATGCTATATTTAACTTAATCAGTCTTTTAGAATCTTTTATAACTTATTGAAGTACCTAATTTATGGATCAAAAAAGCCAGTTAGTAATTATGGCAACTGACCGCACTGTTGTATGATATAGGTACTTTCCACTAACACTTTTATTGTTATCTTTCCTCTAGTTGGTGATGGAAGGTTAGGTTATCCTGATGGTGGACCTTACAATGCTATTCATGTTGGTGCTGCATCGCCTGAAGTTCCTCTTAAAGTGAGTTCAATTGTAAAATCTAGGCTTATGTACCTATTAGTGTAGTTTAAAGAAAGTTTTTGCTCATCTTTCCAGAAGGATGTAGAGGAAAATCTATAGACCAAAACCGTATAAATATAACAAGGGTAGGTACGTGAGCACACACACACAAAAAAGCTGTAACAAATTAGTAGGGAATGGGTGTGAGAATTTTCATTTCTATGGTTACCAAATCTATAGCAAAATCCGTATGGAGTATGTAGGGAAGGCAGCACAACTTCACATGTTTGTAACCCCTGTAAAAAGGAAGGTAAAGCATTAAAAACATCCAGAAACGCCAAAATTAAGGGGACTTTTAACGTCTCGGTGTATTTTCTTTTCAGTCTTTGGCTCGGCTCTGTTGAATGATCCAATGCATGAAAGCAATGTTAACGTGACTTAACTCGGCACAGAAGTGGTGGGGAGTTAGATGCTGGCATAACCCGTTGAGTGAGGAGAGCACCCGACACACATGCAGTGTGTTCTGTTTTCCAATCAGTGGGCCACAGTTAGTTGACGTACTGGTAGCGTTTACCATTTGGTTTGGAGCTTTATAGGTGAAATTCTCGAGACTTCGACACTAGTGCATTCTTACATCAGGGCAAGGCTAAAAACCTTATTTTCGAAGTTATTTCACCTTGTAGTCATGGTTATGAGTAAACTATACGAAAAAGCGCCATTAGGTGTCACCACCTACATGCCTACTTATCATACAGTTCAGTGTTTACCTAGTTCAGTATCTGTATATTTTATTATGCCAGGTAATAAATTTTATGCAAATTACATCAACATGTAATCTGGCAATGACATGAAACGTTGTGAACGCAAGATTAGTTTGTGCAGTCGAGATCCCAATGAAATTTGTGTTGGGAAGTTGACAAACAAGTGTAGGAAGTTCCAGACATCAGCCGCGAAAATGTGGATTATCCAGCTTTCAGAACCGTTCTTTGAATCAATTAAGAAACTAAATACCTTTAGAGTCCTTTGAATTGGTCATGTGAAAGGACGTGCCATGAGAGCTCTGCCAGAAGGGCTCATGTACTTCCATAAACACACATTGAAACAGGTACTTACTTAATCCCCCACAAATTTGAGTAACTGCGAAACTCGCGTAATAACTGCACTGACGATGCCGCCCGTTTTAATGACCTTCAGAAGAATGAATTTCAAGGTCTTTTTCCTTACAGCTGGTTTATAATTCATGTTGCACATTTCCTAATTCGATATTCGACAAACTTGTTGATAAGCAGTTGTATTCGTTGGCAGAGCAACAACTTACCTACTTAGTTTACTTTTAACCAACAGCGAATTAGGTAGGCTGTATGTCCCTACGTAGTTTCGTTTGTTGGTGGAGCACCAACCTTGTTTACTACAACAAACTACCAAATCTATCCTTTCATTCATTCAGTAAAACAAGTAAAACTGTCTCAGTTATAGTAATAAGAACATTTCTGAAACTCTGATGAAACTGCCTGGGCAATGGCTATGTAGGTACCTACACTGCAATACAGAGATCTGAGGAATTTTAAATTATTTTTTTCTTCATTTCTTCAGGTTATTTATTCCCAGTCTAAACGAATGAAGTTCTTTAGTTTTCGGACACTGATTAACCATAATAGTTAGTCCCTAGTCCAAATAAAAACTCATTCACCATTAGATCGATATCGTTGTCTACAACCAAAATCGCGCTGGCAGGCATGATTACTGCGACCATTTAGTTGAATTGAAACTTTATATTACTGTAAATTACCTTCACATAATAAAAATGTTGAAAAATGTCATTATAACAACGTATTAGGTGGACATACGACGGCAAACTTCTAGTGAAAAATTGGTTGCTCGAGTTGCGATTTAGTAACATCTACCACGTCATGGTGGACCTTGGAAGAAACTCAAGCCTATTTCAGGCGTGACGTCACGAGAATATGGGCTATAGGTGGTACAGAGTCGTTCCTTCACGAGAACCTACGTTTTTTTGGTCAAAAAAGTAGAGCACCATTATAATACTTCGGATAATGAAGAAGTGATTATTGTTGGCGAACTCCTCTAATGAAAGCCATCATGCCAGATATTTTATGCATAGAGAGAAGGAAGGAGTTTATACTACCCTGATCACGTGACACCGCCTTATCAATTCTCCTTCATCTTGTAGTCTTGAGTGGGTGATGTGACTCCGCCAGCGCCTTCTGTCTCACACGGCGGAAAACACCCTTAGATTGAATAGGTAATTCAGCTTAGGAGAGAAAATGGATCAGTATACTGTGATCGGAATGGGCTTTGATTTGTTGAAGGGATCTCGATCAATAACAATAAAAAACACTACTTCTTTTGAAAGTCTTTCACTTCTACCTTTTAGGGTTGATGGAAAGAAACGCCCAAATTACCAGCACATCCCCAGACTATGTATAACTTTTAAGCCAAATTTCAGACGACGTACATTTTTTTTCTTCAATTTTTGGAATCTGCATGTTTCAAAACGTAAACAAACAAATTTTGAGGGTGTGTTAACAATTTTTGTCTTGTTCAATATTGAAACCAATTAACCCAAAATAAGTCATAAAAATAAGCAAATATGTGCTGCAACCACGTTTGCCAGTTCAAACAGTTCTGAAAATGCACCATTTGTCAGATTTATTTTATTTATTTTTTATTATTATTTTTATTTATTTATTATTATTGTTTTTTTCAAAGGTACTCCAACTCAGCTCAAGTTAGGGCTCTATGGATCAGTTCATTTTTAATGCCATTTAGAGCTAGTCTTGCATGTTTTGAAACTATAATAATTATAATGTTTTAAATTAAAAGCCTTCGATCCTTTGTAATCACCGCGATCTCTTTTTATACCTACCTACCGGTGAATGGCAATTGGACCAACTGGTACAATGTAAGATCTTATTCTTTTACAGCTTATAGATCAGCTGGCCCCAGGCGGTCGACTCATCGTACCTATCGGTCCAGCAAATGGCGATCAGAGACTGGAGCAAATTGACAAGGCAGACAACGGTGAAGTAACCCGAACACCTCTCATGGGTGTGGTTTATGTACCATTGACCGACAAATCCTCCCAGTGGCCTGGCAGGTGATCACTCTTCTTTTATCAATTTCAAATTTACCCTTAGTCATAATCCAGAAAATCGTTGAAAATAAATCCAATTTACAATCCACTTGTTTTGAAATTCATTTGTTTTTCTGTTAAAACTAATCATTATTCATTGGTTTGTATAACTTGGTATTCGGAAATATAGTTACCAACCACTGCAGTACGTCTTATAGATATTTTTGAAAAGAACTATCGAATTGATAAGGAGAGGTCGTGTCGCTACAGAATATCCCTTGGTTTATAGTTTTATAATGACTAGGTAGTCATTCCAAACCAGGCCTCTTCCAATGCTCATAATTTTATGGAAATTCATTCCATATATAATAAAATTTTGCACTCGAATTTTTACCTAACATTGTTCTTTATTTTGGCTGGAAGAGACATGTGATATTGCACGATATTAATGGTTCTAAGTAGAGCCAGTATGCCTCTATATTTCAAAGCTATTAATTTTTTTTTTTTCTTTAAACTTTATATAGCCCGTTTTGGAAGAAGCTTTACAGAATACCGGAGATAAAAATAACTTGTAGTTTTTAAAGACAAAGTTGAATGTTCTCTCGGGATGTTCTTGAACAGAGTTCCATGTTTCTTCTTCGACTTCATTATTACTTCCCTCTTTTTTTTAAATAGAAGATTGCAAATCTACAAGAGAAAATATTACCAAAAAGGTAAGCTTGTGAATGTTATAAAATTTAATTATTAGTATGGCCTTTTGGTCACTTTCCAATAATCTAACGAAAATGGTTGAGATTTTACTTTTTCGAGGGCTTCATTATAATTAGTTTTTACCAATTTTAATTTAGAATGGATGTAGCTGATTTTTTCCCCCTACCGATTCTTGGGATAGCCATCTTCAACTATGGGGGAAGACAATTCGCGACCACCATAACACATAGATACTTCTGGCATAATCTTAACCCTTGTAAAAGAAAACTATTAACGTTCATTGGCAAGCTTGCTATCGCTGTGTAATTTTGATTGTATGGTTATTACCACATAGCAATGGAACAAGACAGAAAATCAAGTTCTCCTGACTCCCACTAGATGGCACTCAACCTACCCACTTGCTGGCAGGCTATTCTCGTCTATTTTGTAGTTTTTACAAAATCAATTTTCATTGCTACTACAATCCTGCACCTTGAGTCTTCAACAATGGTAAATTTTGTTTTTATTGTTTACCTACATATACAAAATGAAGCAAACCACCACCTGTAGATGCTAGGACCAACTAAATTTATAGGTAGGTACCTAAACAGGTATCTGAATTGTCAAAGTACAGTAATCACAAACCAGTGGTACGAGATATAATGCATTCTCCTGAAGTACTGAATTTTTGGTTTATTATTTTCAATAATAAACATTTGTAATCGACCAAGGGGAAAAAAAAAAAAAAACATTTAACCCCCCCTCTTCCTAAAGTTTTTTTTGTTTGCGTTTCAAGATGTGCAGAATCCAAAAATCGAATAAAAAAATCTGTACGTCCGCTGTCCGCGGCTTTTCTTCAAAAATACTAGACTAAACTATATGAAACTCATGTTAAAAATCACGTTTGGGGTCTAAGATAGAACATTCGACATTACTGGGCGGGGGTAGGGAGGGTTCACCATTCTCCTCCCAGAAGCTCCAGTACCGCTTGCCCTTTTGTACAATTTTGTCTTGTATTATCCCATCCGTGTTATTTTCTGTGAATTGTCGAGAAGGAATCGCCGTACTTCCTCGGACAAAGAAATAATTGAACTTGTGTTTTCCCTGTGTTTGAAGTTGAATTATGTTGATTTTCACCTCATTTTTGGAACAAAACTGTTTAGAAAAACGGTTGAATATAGAAAAATACTGGATATTTTTACGTGATTGAATACTATATGATGTAACAAACATTATCTCAAAATTTGGTGAAATTTGAACGAATTTTGAACCTGTAATGCTTTTTAGAAGATAGGCGGAACGGAAGAGTGCAAAAACGCAAAATAAGTCAGGACAGGAGAGCTGTCTTGGTCCGAGCGGGCCCTTTAAATCCAGGACTGGGGAGCCACGTGGGCATTTAAAAGTCAGGCGCAAAAAGGCTAAACAATAAAAAAAATCGAGATATCGAAAACTTTCTAGGAAGTAGTAATAATTTCTTGCTTGTCAATGATAAATTTATCCCAAAGAATCGATTGAAACCACTTGCAATGCTGTACGTTGCACAGTTCACTTTCCCTAAGGGCTTGAACATCGGAAAAAAAAACCTTCGAATTCTATTGATTTAACAGTCAAGCTATAAATTCCATCATGATCGCTAGATAGTTATACTGGAATACATAAAAATTTCCTCGTAAATATCAGCTGATATAATGCCAATATTGGAATTATCAGGTGATATAGTTCCAATGGAATTTATTGTAACGTTGCGAAATCAAGTTTATTAACTATTGCTCATGCGGATGTACCTGCTAGTGAAGTATTTGTAACTAAATGCTAAATTTCGTATCCTAAATTGCTCCCAAGTCTACCTATAGGTAGCGAAAGCATTGTTTTCACTTCTGAGTTTTTTTTCTCCAGCAGATGGTGGTTTGCTTCATTTTATAATCAAATGGGTAGGTAAACATCTAGAACGCAACTTAATAAATTGTTGAAGATTCGTGGTGTTAGTTTCCAGTAACAATGAAAATTAGGTACATTTGAAAAAGAAGATGGTGATCAATTTGGTAGATTATTCGAGCAACTAGACACAATAGAAGCTATTGAGGCATTTGAAGGTTTAAAAATGGCCACTGAAAATACTTCCACTATAACCACCAGAGTAACAAAAGAGGCAAGTAGTCCATCCTAATGTTCAAAATATCAGTTGGAAAAAATGTATTTCGGAATTAATTCTCAGAACTTTCAAACGTTTTTTAAACCTCGGTATGGTTTAATAGACAAAATATTGCCACGAGTTTCAAAGTTTATCGGAAACTCTCAGTTTGGGGAAGTGAAGGAGGTGGCGGAGGTTGGGGTAGCAGCTGATGTTTATACATTAGTTCGAAAGCTCACCATGGCTTACTGATGCGCCACCATCTAGCTTACCCTCTTTCCAGTCCTGCGATCCCCTATGGCCACCCTGGTTAGAACCTATCCACAGGCAATTTCATTTTGAACTTCAATAACCTTTTGTTATACAATTGTAACATTCAATGCCTGAGCCTCAATGCTATTTTCATCTTCCCTTTTACCGCTAGCCAAGGATTATTTTATACACTACCCTGAAGACTTATCTAATGTCATAAGCCATCTCACATTATGTTTGAATTTATTGTTGTAATTTTATAAAGATCCAACTAACTCAACATTGCCAATTAACGTTTGTCATCTTTAGGAGTAGGATATTTTATTTGGACCTTTTCCGTTATTGTTACACTGGCCATTCGTCATGACCCTAGTGCCATTATCGTTCCCCCACCCACTCATCCATCAAAAGTCACCTCTTATGTTGTTTAGAATCATTTTGTGAGTAATTTAGTTAGTCGACAGTCAAGTTTGAGATAGTTGTTAGTGAGTTTTAATAGTCAGAACTAGTTAAGCTCATCTATAACCACTCTTAGAGAGATTTTGCACAGAACAGTTTTTTGCTTAGACCAGTGATCTGGGAGCTTGGTACACTCACATTTCAAGTTGTCAATTCCTTAGTAAAAATTCAGATTAGTTGGACATATAGATTATTATATCTGTGACAATGGGTAACCAATTATTGAATAATTCAGTACCCACTGACCTCAGCAGAGTTCTGCTACCCCTGGAAGAATCTCCAGAAAATCTACCTAATAACCTTAACAACAAGGAAAATAAAGGTAGGAAAATAAAAATAGATAAATTAGGAGGAAATAAGCTGTACTTGTTGAAAAAAGCAAAAGGCAAATGCGCAGTGGAAATAATAAAAGGAGAATCAGAACCTCAGAGAATGTTGAAAAATAACATTAATTAGAAACCTGGCTGTTGACGAATCTGCAAAACTCATGTGACAAAAAAGGGAAAATAAACACTCTTTCACTAAACTGTGTGAAAAAATGGAAAAGAAAAATAGCACAAGCCTGAAAGAAAATCAAAAGATGGAGGATTGGCTTACTAGACACACTCACTCACTCACTCACTGCTCGGGGTTTCCATTGGAAAAGAGTCAGGTTAAAAAAACCTTTTGCTTAGATCAGCAAACTTTTTGATTCTTTTCCACTCAATGTCTCTGAGGGAAGCCCGTTCAATGATATGATGCCCAAATGCCTCCGTTCTGGATCTCCAGTATCGGTCGCATCTACAAAGAAAGTGCTCTGCGGAATCTTCCTCGAGTCCGCAGGGGCACATAGGTGAGATATTGTTATCTATAATATTTAGCATCCTGCGGAAATCATAATGTCCGGTGAGGATCCCAATCATGGTTCTAATAGAATTTCTATTTTGCTTAGAAGCCACAAAGTTTTGAGGTCGTAAGGGGGTTCAGGAGTAAAAGAGAAATCAGAACCTGTCAATGTTTGGAAGGCTTCAGGTAAGAGAATGGGGGGAGTATTTACCTGAAGTTTTGAAATTTACGTTAATTTACGTTATTTTTATTTTCTTTGTGAAGAAAAGAAAAATGAGAAAAAACAATTAAATTTTGTTATTGGAATGGGTGAAGCCCATTAACTTTTAGGACAGAAGGTCCTCTTCTATATCCGACAGAGTCCGATTACTCACTGTCACCAGGGACTGGGTAGACCCTGGTGAGGCGGAGTCATCCGACTCTATCGGAGAATTGTGATGAGTAGCATCTAAAGCATTAAAGGGGCATCAGGAGGGGTTTCCCTGAAGGGGAGTTCAACTTGGGCCCCTATCAAGCTACACTATACCCTGTCTTTTATCAGGGGGGGTAAGGAGTGACTTAGTAGCCTCACGTCCTCGTTTGGGAGTGGAGGAGGGAGGCTTAGAAGGTCTCATGGCCTCCTCAAGGGATGGCCATGATGAGAGAGATGGGGGCCGCCAGGGGCTCTCGGGGTTCTCCCCTTACTAGAAGGGGAGCCTTCCCGAGGAGGCAACCCTCCACCCCCTCCGACTTTTGATCCACCAGAGGGTGGAAGAGGAGGAGCGGGAGCAGGAGGATCCCTCCATATCATTATCAACCGCTCTTTCCCAGGACACTTTGAAGTCCTGCACTCTAGATCCAACGCCTAGAAGATGGTTTGTACTATTTTGCCATCATCTTCAGGTACGTCTACTTTAAGGTAGACGCCTCCAGTGATCCCAAATTCTAATGTTCCACTGGTCAAAGTGGAGGCCAAGGCCTTTGTTTTGTGCCCTAAGGACAAAGAGCATGTCCTCTTTATCGAAAACCACCCTAGGAATGTAGGCGGAGATTTGGCATGGTTTTGGCATGTCTTATTTCCTAACAGAGAAAAAATGGAAATTAATCTAAATAGAAAAAAAGGCCAAATGTTGAAAAAGAACATTGATTAGCTCAAACCTGGCTGTTGACGAATCTGCAAAACTCGTGTGACAAAAAAGGGAAAATAAACACTCTTTCACTATACTGTGGGAAAAAAGGAACAGAAAAATTGCACAAGGCCGAAAGAAAATCAAAAGATGGAGGATTGGCTTACTAGACACAAAAACTGGTTTGGAAGGCTTCAGGTAAGAGAATGGGGGGAGGAATTATTACTACCAGAAAAGGATCCCTTGAAGAGGGAAGGGGACAAAAACAATATTGCCAACTTTCCAACAGGAAAACTATTCAGGACTTGCAAGGTTATTTAGAAGGCTAGGTTTAGGGAAAGTGCATGAGATCCATGACATATCATAGGGAAGTCGCTATTTTCTGGCCTCTGAGTACTTCTTTACCCTGAACTGTTCGTACTAATCTTATTTTCGACAACGTTTCAATAAAATTTATAGCAAGCTACCTAAATGTGTAATTCTGTTGATTTCCCTGGTGGGGGAACGATAACGGAAAACGTCCTTTTATTCTCTCTGTGCGTAGACTGTATACACATTTAAATACGTTTATCAAGATGCTGTAGTTTATAAATACCGCTGCTGAATTACTCATTCATTTTCCTTAGTTTAGAGATGCGAGTTAATTTTCAAATATTTTAATTTTAGGACAAGGAATCTTGTTTAGCCACGAAAAATATTCAACTAGCTTAACGAATATGGGTGATAAAGGTTACTGTAACCCAGATTTTACTTTAGAGTTCCTGAGAGTTTCAACTTATATTTATTTACTTCTCCGTTGTTCAGCATTTTCAAGGGATCGAGCATATCCACATGTTTCAAATCACCAATGTTCTGAATTAACGTACAATTTATGTTAAACGAGACAATGATAATTTAATTGAATACAGGTAACAATTAATCTAAATTGGTTTATGTCAGTCTTTATTACGCGACGTATTTTTGGGTGTGTTTTACCCAGGTGCATTGTATTTTGATGTTTGAAGATGAACGTGACGTGTGTTCCAGAGGGCGGCAGTTTGACGAATTGTAACATCTGTGGGTGATTCTGGAGCGACCCCTCTTTGTATTATTAGGAAGGTAAATACACTCGTTTACACACTCCTTTCGAGGACGGACAAAATATTGATTTGGCCAAGTTATCCAAGAAGTACCCGCTGGAATTATAGACCAGCACTAAAAAATCGATTCCTGTGCTAATTCTCTGATTAAAAATGCTTCGAGCAATTCTTTCTGGGTATGTTTTACCACCGTTTGATTAGTTCCTACAAATTCTACAGTGTCCTTATTTGTGCTTCTGTACTACCGAAGGTAGTGAAGCTTTGTGTTTGTGATTGAAGTCGAAAAAATTATTGTCCTCCAAAATCAAAATTTCCACTTGCTCAGAGAGTAGATATATGTTTTAGGAAAATTCCCTGTGAAATTTTTCGTGATTGGTGGAGTAATAACTATAGCGCATAGGCAAAACTAAAATTGATCGACACAGACAAAACTCCAAGACTAATGGACCGATTTTTATTAAATTTTCAAGGCTTGTGCGGTTTAGCTACTAGACGTTCCTCTATGAATGTCATTGCCGTTGGAGTAATATTAATCTGTGCGCATGCGCAAATGTTACTTTCTTATAACATTGACTTATCAATCATTTCGACTCTTATTTTGTTCTTCAACTACTTCTATACGTCTATGTTGTTTGAGGAAGCTATACTTCCCACTCAACTTGTCAGATGCAGGAAAACTTTTCCGGGACTTGACCAGACAGAGATTTGGTACAGATGACGTCGTTTACGTAAATTGTAAACGATAAAATTATTGCAAAACATTAAATGTAAAACCCAACAGTCAATAAACTTGAAACCCGAGAGTGAAAATCGAGTCTTATTGATAAAAATGTTTCGCTAAGCAGCCAATAGGATCGTTGCTACTTTTTGATGATTCGTCATTCGACTTTTCAAGGCTTCTTCAGCCTGTCGTAAATCAAATTGCTATAAAAGACGACACGCATACACACTGGAATTTTTCAATAAATGATTTTCGATGTTGAAACTACCGAATACTTCTATAAGATTCTAAACATGAATTCAATTATGGTAGGCATTCACCAATTTTGCTTTTTATTATTTAATTATAAGTGTAAAAAACTGTTAATTATATGTGGAGGGGGGACATTAATTTACGGGAAAATGAGCTTTTGGCATTTTCAATCAGAAAATACAAGAATCGATTTCTTTTTGTAGATCTGTATGGACCCTCGATAAGTTTTTAATTTTATCAAGTTAATCTTCACCGCTGCCAACAGTTTTATTCATTACAGTAATTTTTGGTTTGATAGTCGATATATCTGAATGTTTGTAGGTAGGGTATAGGTCCCATCTTAGTTTGTGTGTTTCATATTTTTGTCTCTTTGTCACTTTCCTTTTTCTTTTTCTCATTACAATGTAGTAGATGGAGGAAAGTCGTTCATGCTGTTATCAAACAACGTCGCTTAGAAAATTCTACTTAATTCTGTTTCTGGTGAGTTAAGGAATCTGAATTAGCAGTAAATTAACTGTCATCTTTGTTAGATTGAATTAACTGTAACATCATTATGCTATTCATACGATAAAAATAGGGTTTTCGACGAGTAGAAAGTACTTGAATGGTGTTGCTTACCAATGAGTCAGTCAGTTTGATTGTATATGTTCTCTTTTCAAAACGAACAATATGAAATGTTTTGTATGGGATTCTAATTTTTTACATCAATAGAATCATAAGTGTTTTACATTGATTAGCACGATCATATCCCTCAAATCTTTTTCACTTAATACCACATATTTTAAGACAATTGGCATTTTCTCGATTATTCCCTGGCTGGTAACTTATTTCAGTATTGTGTTCAAGTAAAACTCCCATAGTTGCCAAAGTTTGAAAATATTAAATTGGCCACATAGCGCAATTCGTTGGAGCACTAAAGTTTCTAAAGAGCTTTTCTCTCAAAGAAATGAAGGACGTGAGTTCAAACTCTATCGAAGTATCAAATATTTTTGCATTGTTACACCAGGAACAACAACTCCAACCCACAGTGGCTGTTTGGGGAAGAATGATTACCTGTTTCAGAGTGCCTCAACTTTGCAGAGTAGGTCATGCAACGATAATGAATATTTCAAAAGACAAAAACGATGTAATAATAGTGGCTAGATTTGTGGTTGGGTGAATGTATTACATATAACTTAGGTTTGATACCTTGTTCCGAATTTGACCATTTTGAGCCAATTGGAAATTTTGAAATCTAGAGGTGAGGTAAGTCAGACTATTCCGTCCATGCACTTGGCATGACTTGAACGGTTTTTGTGATTTGTAGCATGTCTATATTTTTCAACGATAGGTATCACTTTAATTTGAGTTAAACTTATGAGGTTTAATACTTCAGATTCTTAGTTGGGGAAAAAAAACCCTAAAAATACCATAAACCTAAACTGTAGGATTAAAAATATTCTATAGAAATCCTAACTATATGGGAGGTTATTTTATACTTTTTCTCCCAAATAACTCCAAACACCTTGGTGAAGCCTACACTAGTGTAGGGGAGTAAAAATCATCGACAATTTGTGTAGTGTTAGTTACGAAAACTTTCGTAAGTAATGTAAGTTGGGAAATTTAGTGTGAAGCCGGATCTTCAGTTGTCATTCAGTAAGCCGTAGTCATTTTGTGCAACACACTGACAACCTGCTGGTATTCCTGATGATCTTCTTGTTTTCCTAAAATTATTTCCGATTTTTTATAGACGTTTCATAGATGTTTTCGTATGTTTTCAGAACGAATATATAGTAAGCTGGAGACACCGGAGAGATCTGATAATGCTATCACGCTTACGAATATATTATTTACTCATAATACCTACTCACTAATCATCGGCATTTGAAGTTGTAGGAATGAATTTAAGCTCCTATTTTACTTTCACTCAAGCTACGTATTATTATTTACACTTTCCTGTACTCATTTTCGAGTAGGTCTGAATCCAAGTGCTTATGTAAGTAAAAAGAAAAGAAGAAGAAATAATACTGAAAAAGAAACATTGCTTTGACCATCTATTGTATAACTGGTTTTTAATGTTTTGACGAATAAACTTCTGTTCGACAACAATGCTTGTTTGTTTTCTCCCTATACATCATGCATCAAATCAAGTCTGTTGTGCAGTTGTTAGGTTCGAGAAAACCTCCTGCAGTCAAAGAGGTTTGATTAAATTGGCCTCATAGCGCAACTCGTTGGAGCACTGAAAGGATAAGAGTTTGAACTATGTCGGAGTACCTATCAAGTATTTTTGGGCTATTACATTTGGCGCACGTCAGTAGGACCCAGAGTTTAACATGTTTAGTACAGATACAATTTTTTGTTACATCACTCAAGTGCGGGACAAGACAAAATGACACTGCACTCAAAGATGCACCATTCGCACAGCCCTAATTTGCTTTCATGCTGCCATTCAGCAAATTTGAGTTGCTGAACAGTCAAACCGTTCTCTTTCTCTCTTATATTATTAGCACACAAAAAATTAAGGATATCAGGGTAGAAAATTATTGTCAAGTGCGGAAGCAGGTCCTATGAATTTCATCACTTGCGATCTTAGTTGAGAGAAAGTGAAGAACATGGCAAGTCGTATTCTAGAATGTCGGTGGACACTTTCAACTACATAATGAATGGCCACCAGCAAGATATTATACTGTATTATATATTACACTCAAGTACTTGTCATGTTCGTTCCCACTTCGTCCCTACTTGTCTTGTTCAACATATGATTTAAGTACCCTTTGTGGCAATGAGTCCTCAGAACTGAACGTTTATGCACTTCTGTTCTCAATAATTCCATGATAACCATAAACAAAAAACGATAAAGTTGTCAAAAACAACCAAAAACTAATAAGGTACGAATTCTAATACTTGAAATTCGCACGTTTGAGACGAGGCGGCGACTGCATATATCAAACTATTTTGAAAATCAAACCAAATCGTTCAACGCTGACGCTTCGACATGTGGCCTGGGATCACGTGACAATTTCTATAGATTTCATTGGTCTGCCGCCTGAACCCAAAAACGCGCGGCATATCCACGTAGGACACTCGGTTAGGGACTGTAGGAGAAAGGTAAGGTGCAAAGGGCTCAGAACAGTGCCTAGTGCTCTAGAGCTAGACCAATCTCCAAGACGGACCACAGAACAAACTTTGAATTAACATCTGTAATCAAGTAAATAAATCTGTAAAAATGAATCTTTCCAAGTTATAGGGCCACATAAAACGTACATAATGTGAAATTTTCAATATAAGTAAAATGTTAGTTGATGTTCACGGGAATAACACGAAAAAATCTCGCCAGTGTACAACTCTTTATATGCAAAACTAATTAAACATTTCATTACCATTACATACAAGAAAATTGATACAATCAATCTGTCCATGGTAGGCATTAAATTCTCATCGTTCATTTTTAATGAAGATCGTCTGCATAGCATAGAAGGAAAAACCAGTCAAAATAGTTTTTCAATAGATAAAAGCTTTTCATCAATTTATTTACAATTCCTAATGATATATTCCCGACACACTAACGCTTTTTCAAAAAACCTTATTGCTCTTAACCTTATTTTGGATAGTACATTAATCAAATACATTAACAAATATTCCCTCAATTTTAAGGCTCTGCCAAAAGATTTTCGCCGTGCTAAGACATCAACTATGCATTAGTAAAAACTAATATTATTATCATCCTTACAACCACTAACGGTGTCAAAATCGTAAGCGATTGAAATTTGTTAGCCATTTACAAGATTTTTGATGTGAAACCATAACAGATGCTAGGTAACACTGAACGAGAACATCATATGAGTCCGTGAAGAAACTTGCATCCTTATGCTGTAAGCCCTTCGACAAAAATTCAAGTAACAACTTTAAATTAGTTCCTACTCTTTAATACTAGAATTGTTAGATGTCACACCACCAATAATGAATTTGTTAACAAACTTTATACAACAAAATGTTACCAATTCCAAAAACGCATTCTAATTGCATGAAAAGGACAGATAACAGGAATAAGTATGGATGTGGGAGAGGGGGTGGGGAATTTATATGACGTGCGACTGAGAACCAAAAATTTAAATTTGGATCAGGTTTTTATTGTTAGGGCATATACATAATTGCAAGTGCTTTTGTAGGTAAATCAAAGGCAGAAAATAAAATGATGATGCCAGAGTAGCACCAGTCTACATGGCACGGTAACGAATATTTTTAAATATTCACACAGAATAACGAAACTTCAAAAACCTATTACACAAAAGTAGTACGTATTTACAGATAGCTGAAACGCTTCAGAAGCCAATTGCTTTGAAATTAATCAATTTATTCAAAATGGCGTGTAATTCCAATATAAATTTGTGGAGGGAATTGAAAAGCGGCTGAAATATGAAGATTTCAAATAAAATAATGGAAGCTAGCCTAGCGCAATTTTCATTTTTTAAAAATGGAGTAGTTACATTAATGTAAAAATGTATCAAGACATCATATACCCCATCTTCATTGTGAAAACTATAGTGGAATGACAAGTTAAAATTCATTAATCAAAATTTACAGGTTTTCATGAGATAACTCTGAAGACGAAATATTAAGTAAGGAAGTTGGTCTTTAAAACTTCTCAAGTTGAAAAGATTATGCATCGTTTGGACAAGACCCAAGGTAATTGAAAAAACAAGTTATATAAGTAATTAACTTGGTTGAGTTTAGTTGATCTGGAGTTGACATTTGAATATGATAAATTAGACAGCATAAGTACCGAAGGCCTAAATAAGGAAAAAGACAAATCAACAATACTTGAGGAATAGGTTTAAAAATAAGAAAATTAATTGAATTTGTGGTTTGTCCAAGCGTTTACTTCAAAAAACCAGCATTAGCTATCTGTCAATCAAGATTACTTATATTTTTACAACTCGGCGACTTACTTAGCTTCAACTTGACACTTTGGTATTGACCTATTGAGCTTCTTAATTTGTTAAACGAGTCCTAGACAAGATATCTAGGGTAATTACATAATTATTACTTATTATACTCGTGACATATATTTTATTCGATCAGTCATTACCACATTAAATTCAAGAGATTATAAATTTAAGATTTCGTTATAAAATTTGAATATTGCAGAACGGGCCCATCTCGGTAACGAACAAATGGTATTACTTGCAATGCTAAATTGGGGGGAGGGGGGGGGGGGGATTTTGATTTATCAATGGGTTTTTCGTGCAAAGAGCCTCAAATAAAAGAACATTACCGCTGCTTGTCTTTTTATCCAAACCTAGAGTAAAAATTAAAAGAAGTAATGTATTGTAGAAACAAAAATAAAATTAAGACCGGTGGTTGTACAGGAGGATTTAGGTTTTTGAAAGCATGAACTGCTTCTTACTGGTCACATTACTGATTCCTTTCCATAAGATATTACATGAATGAAGTGACAACTCTGCATCAAAACCGTTGGTCAGTACCTACCACCCCAACTGCGCATACTAATGACGTTTCGCTTGTTCTTCAATTTGTTTTTATTGGGATTGTCAAAGTAAAAAAAATATATATTTATTTACAAATCATCGCTAGTTTTTAAGGCTTAAATGAGAAAATTTAGGCGAAATGAGGCCCAAAGTATCATCGAGGAGTGTGAGGCATTTAATGCCACCCCATTTCCTATGTTGACATCTCGTTGGCCCAATCTGTGCCGTTTGTGAAAGTGCCTGAACTTTCACCTACACCATCTGGAAAAGTAGGAAAATAGTTTAATAGGTACATCTCTTGAAAATTGAGTTTTTTTTTTTAAAATCATAGGACGTTGTACAAGAGTGGGGACGGCCGATTCAAGCAGAGATCAATGTGGTTTGTTTAGTAGGAATTAATTAATTAATAGTAGCAGTGGCATACGGCTAATAACCTTCGAAAGTAATGCTCATCCTTGCCACATGACAGTGCGTCAACAAGTAAACATCGAACATGAGTCATACATATAGATCGTCTTTCCCACTTTCCCAGGTTTTGGATAGTTGCACTGTTCATTTTGTGAATTCCATTTTTTCATAGGGAAGGACACAATTGAATGATAAATACAATATTTCACCTGTTTACAGGTATTATCAGGTAATTGTAGGTATCCTAAAACAAAGACCATTAACTCAATATGGCCAAAAATGCAGATACGGGATCTATTCTTAGTACGGCAGAGTATTCTTTAATCCACCTTCATCCTTTAATCCATCTTCTTATGATGAAGAATGGTCTTCATATAGGTCGTAAATTTCTTCATACTAGTAAAATTTGACGCTTCATTGTTGTACATTTTGAGCTTATTCAGACACTGATACCACCGTGTCTTTCAGTAATGTCTTGGATGATTACTGCTGGAATGTAAATCATTGAACATTTTGACTCGTTGAAACCTATACCTACATCTACTATCGCGAGCCTGATGATGATGTATTTACATCGAAAGCACTCGCCCCCAGCATTTGAAATGCTAGTGATTACGGACTCCTCCGAACGGCAAGTAAATTATAATCATCCATCTCTTGCTCCGTTAGGCTTTCCACATGATGTATGAGTGTCGTTGTCTGTCTAAGACCCAACATGATCAGGATTGAATATGTTAGCTATATAAGGATCTCCAGCTATGTATGCAGTTTTCTAACTGAGCAGATGCATTGAGGATGGTGATTTCTACTTCCAGTCGCTGATTGTACAAAAAACAAGGTGCTGCAACCTGAACGGACTTCAGTAGGGCTATTATGATGAACTGAACGCTGATCCAATTGTAAATTAATGACTTGGCAAGAAATGAGTATTTTGGGTGCCACTATCTTCGGAATTTCTGCAGTTCGTCTATTTGAAGAAATATTGAGCAGGAAGTAAAATTAGGGATATATTGTGATAAATATGGCTTCTTCTTTGGAACTGCTCACCTCATAGGAAGTTCTAATGAAACCGATAGTAATAATAGATTAATTTCGTGAATAAATAAATTATTAATTAATAATAGATTAATTGCGTGAATAAATAAATTATTAATCAATAATAGATTGATTTCGTGAATAAATAAATTATTAATCAAAAATAGATTAATTTCGTGAATCAATAAATTATTAATTAATAATTATTATTGCTATTGAATAAGTTGATACTTGCCCCAACTTAGTTATAAAGGAAAATTGATCTCATTCATGAGAAAGTAGCAAAGCG
Source organism: Adelphocoris suturalis (assembly GCA_030762985.1). Lineage (NCBI taxonomy): Eukaryota > Metazoa > Arthropoda > Insecta > Hemiptera > Miridae > Adelphocoris > Adelphocoris suturalis. The sequence continues at coordinate 84,549,537 of CM061043.1, read as the reverse complement.
CCTGGCCCCACAGTGCAGGGATGTAGATGAATGATTTCCTGCATACTCAATATTGTGGGGAAAGTGGATGGCTGTTTCTGAGTTTCCCCGTCCTTTAAACACGCAACAAACCTTACCAAACATGAAGGAATCCACCAATCAGTGCCTTCCAATTCTTATAAAAAGCAGAGTACCGCTGTTTCCATAGTAAATACAGGAGAAATTTACTGTGTAAAAGAGGATACGGCTTCAAGAATGCTAAGGTTGAGCTGTCCTGTTTTTCACAATAGGAATTTAATCAGTGGAATCTTGCTCTAGAATGGAATACGAAGTGGTCAGCTTCAAGAGTAAGTTGGTACTCCACGACTTCCAGAAAAAGCATTGTGGTCCCAAGCCCTGAGATACCGACCTAAGATCTGGTATTCAAAGCTCTGCTATGTTTATGGAATTTCCTCAGAACTCAGAGCTCCAATCAGGAGAGGATCGCCAAATGTAAAAATGGGCATCGAGTACATACTTAAATAAGATGCCACAGCGGCAAAGTTACATAAAAGCAACAGATCCACTCTCTACTCAATCCTGTGCAGAGTGTGATGAAAGTGGTTTTCCATTCATTGGTTAAACAAAGCAATAGTTCGACTGATCAACTGATCATATTCATAAACAGGACGGAGAGGTACTATGTACCAAAGAGGTACAGCTCTGATCATTCCATGCTACTATTTGATTAAAACAGTTAGACTGTAGTTGATTGTGAAATGTTCCTGGGTCGAGAACGATGATTACATAGTTTGGGAGGGAGGTTAAGGGTCGATTACACGAGGCGAGTTTACTAGCAACTAGCCAGAGAATTTACTAGCATCTAATAGCGGAATAGTGATGATGAAAAATTGTGTAATATCCCGATCACTCGCACACTAAATAGCTAGTGAGTTGAAACTACTTACTACATCAGCAGAACATTTTTACTTATAGCTAGTTAACTAACAACTATGATGACACAAGGCTTACTAAATACAGCCAACAAGCTCGTGGCGAGTAAACTAGCCGGGCTTTCATTCAACCTTACTTGTTATTGCGGATTGTTTATAATTCGCTTCTTGGCTAGTCAACATGATGACACTGGCAGATAGAAAACTATAGCAGATAATGGTAAATTTAATTAAACTTTTTACCATCAATATCAGCGCTATTCCAAGGAAATCACATTATTGAAAGTCTTCTTATTTCATGGAAAAATGTATGGTTGAAATGAAAATATTGTAAAACGGAAAACGAAAATAGTCCTGATTAGTCACGGTAGTTCCACTATCAAACTGTTTGATGGACCACTCCCAAAAGGTTCCGAGTAATGGTAATAATGGAATAGGTCTTCGAATCAGCAAAATGATGACGTCGAATCAGACACCTGACTCTACTATGAAGAAATCAAAGAAGTGAGATGGGACAGATGGAACACTTTTAGAAGACCCCCCCCCCCCCTCCCACATGGATTCAGTCAAGATCCTAATGTAAGTCAATGCAGTAGATAAGTAATTATAATACATCAAACAAAATTCTGTCATTAATGACTTTATATTTTTGGTATTATTATTTTCAAATGTCTCAACAACAAAAAAGTAGATATTTTCTACTCTGCACCAGGTTTTTTTTATAAAGGTTTAAGCCGCACCTCAACCAGAAGGGTCATTGAACAAGGTGTATACTATCACTTATCACAAAGGAACACTAAGGGGAGCCATGCTGCCATCCTTGACGAAAAAGGAGCGCCACCATGGACTTCACCGGCAACTCGGAGGGGAATAAAAAATGAGTGGTACAGTGATGACCACTGTTCAGCCCCCAAAGTGGTTGAAAAAAGAAAGAAAAAAGAGTAATACAACTAAGACTAGATGTAAAATAGGCTAATAACTCAAACCAGGTTGTTATTTTTAATGTCATCGAATTTTTATAACATACTCCACTAATAAATTAACAACCTAAATTCTAGTTTCTGAGTGTAAGTAGAAGTAAGCAAATGTTTTTCCCGGACCAAGAATGTTAATGTTACAGCAGAGAAGTCAACGAAAACAAATATCTAGCAAGTAGCTTCAATATTTTTGAACACAGAATGTACGTCGAGTGAGAAAATTTCATAATACAGGGTGGAAACCGGACAAGTGACGAACATTTTTTGTGTTAGTCTGCATCAAAAACGTAGTAAAATGCCTTCAACAGCATATTTTTTATCTCAATGCGTACTCGAGATTTGATTTTTAAAAGGTTTTTTCAGGAAAACCGGGTGTTTTCCTTTCAAACTCAAATATCTCCACTTTGGTTAATTTAATTTTGACTTTTGACCTCATTTTCGGAATCAGCGTTGAATTTCCTATAAGAATAGTGTACTTGGGTTCTTAAAACTTACCATCCAAAGACCTTCACATCAGCTCAAACATTGCCGATTTTGAAAAAATAAAATTTCTGAAAATCTTTAAAACTTTACTACTCTTCCAAAAAAGTCCTGAAAACAGCCAAATCTCATGAAAACTGCTGCATCTAATACTCTTCCCAACGGTGTAGTCAATGTTACTTTTGCTTTGTTATTTAGGGGAGAAAATTATGTTTTAATGTTGAAAAATATTGTTTTTTCCATCAAATTGATGGTTTTCTAGAAAAATGACCCTCCATGAACCTACGAGTATGAAGTTGGTCTCTACGCATTTTTACGAATGGTAACATTTTTAGATCTCTCCAACTCCGTTATAACCGAGTTTTACACTTAAACTCACAAATGTTTAGTTTGTTTGTTACGCTTAAATGTATGTGTGTTACGGGGTAAAACTAGTTAATTGAAGTGTAAAACTCGATTATAACGTAGCTGTATAGATCTGCAATACCATTCGATCCAGCGTGAAAAAAAAACGTAGAAACCGACTCTATACTCGTAGGTTCATAGAGGGTAATTTTTCGAGAAAACCAACAATTTCATTGAAAAACCCATATTTTTCAACATTAAAATATAATTTTCTCCCCTAAATAATAATGAAAAAGTAAAATTAACTTTACCATTGGAAAGAGTATTAGATAAAGCAGTTTTCATGGTTAGTTTTAAAGATTTTCAGAAATTTCAATTTTTCAAAATCGTCTATGTTTGATCTGATGGGAAGGTTTTCGGATGGTACTTTCTAAGAACCCAATTACACTATTCTTATAGGAAATTCAACGCTGATTCCGAAAATGAGGTCAGAAGTTAAATTGAATGAGGAAAAGTGGAGAAATTTGAGTTTAAAAGATAAAAAACATGGGTTTCCTGAGAAAAAAAAACCCCTTTAAAATATCATATCTCGAATACGCATTGAGATAAAAATATGCGGTCCTGCGGCATTTTACTAGATTTTTGATGCAGACTAACACAAAAAATGTTCGTCACATATCCAGTTCCACCCAGTATATATCCATACTCCAATGGTCTTCCAAATCTATTTCCTTTAGAAAGACTAATTTGAGCAATCCATCCCATGATGGAAAAGAATGTACTTTATATAAAAATGTGAAACTGTCCAGCTAGCTTAGATCTCTCAATCATACTGTAGCCTGACCTACTCTTGAGATGTCATTCAGTTCCATGGAGAGTCTGGACGAAAATGGAGCCATGATACCAGAGCCTCCAGCGGAGGCTAGAAGTCACATTTTTCTCAATGGGGAGTATAACAACGAGAGGTGATGGAAGAGAGGAAGAGAGAATTCCTCCTTCAAAGGTGAAAGGCGAATAACCTGCTACACCCAGAGGTTGTCCTGTTGGTTGTATAAACCGACCGGCATACCCAGATGCAGTGTATTCAAGAATCGAGAAGGAGGAACTCAGACTACCTGGGCTTTCAAGATCGGGGGGGGGGGGGGGGGGGGGGGGGTTATTCAATGGTAAACGTATAGACCATAGGCAGGGGGCAGAGTGTAAGTAGCGGCAGAGTGGAAGGGGGGCTCAAAATAGGCAGGGCAAGGGTATGTTTTTTAGTTTTATGGGCTATGGCCCATTTCGCCTATTGGTGGGGGAGGGGGAGAGTAAGGGCACCAGGACATTCAATAATATAGCGGTTGGGTGGGGGCGAGAGGAGGGCTCAAAACCGAGCTCTTCTAACATGTGACAACGAGAGGTGATGGAAGAGTGTAATTCCTCCTTCAAAGGTGAGAGGTGATTAACCTGCTACACCCAGAGGTTGTTCTGTTGGTTGTATAAACCATTAGGCGTATCCCCAGATGCAGCATATTCAGCAATCGAGAAGGAGGAAATCGCGTAGACCGTAGGGCCTCTTAGCACGTTCCCCCTGGTTGAGGCCAGTGGAACTCCACCTTGAAGGGGGCACAAACCCAGCAAGGCCTACTTTCTAGCCGCCGCCCCCCTGGATAGGGACAAGTTGTACGATGGTAAACGTATAGACCAGACAGGAACAGGGGAGAACTAAAAGGGCGTGAAACCTACTACCCCCGCGAAACCATCCTCAAATGGGTGGCAGGCTGGACCAGCTCCCCAGCCCAGCGAGGCACGCTGGAAGAGCTGAAAGCCTGGGGCCTCACCCGCCTGCGGTACCAGTATCGGCACAGCCCTTAAAGGCCAAGAACGGTTGACTCAGCACAGAGAAGAGGATTCTACACCTACCGCTTAACCCCACCCCGTCCTGCATGATTGCAGCACATGTAGGGAGGCCACGGTTTCCCCTGGGCCAGGGTCTGCACCTATACCACACGTGTAGTGTTGTTAGACACCCCCAGTACGGTACTGTACTGGGGATAGGTACAGCCTGAACTACCACCACCCATACCTAAGCATGCCTAGATGTCCCTAATCATCTTTTCCAATGTCTAACAAATCCAAAAAGACATTGACCGTTCCCAAACCCAGAGCTCAACCTTCCCCAGTGCAAGTATGAAAGTAGAAAAAGGCATTCAAACCCCTTTCAATAGTTTCCTACTTGGATTCGAACCCAGGAAAGTAAAATGAAAGACCAATGCAGGACTGAGCTCATTCCAGTTACCCACACATTAAAAGCACTTGTGTCACTAATAGTACGTGAAGATGGCTAAAGCCCTTCTTGGTCATCTCTGTCCAGACACTCCCATCATTAAGGACATCTGAATACCCCTCCCACTTAAATTCTGCCCACGTTAGGTCCTACCTCTAGCTATACTACAGAAAACACTTCAGACTGACAAGTTCACATTGTCAATCTTAAGAGAATTACTCATTTTAGTTTTTTCGATAATTTAAGAAGTCGGATTGACTAACCCATCAGATTAGATTCATTTCAAAACGTGACACATATCACAGACTTAAGGAATAAATTAGCTCTCAGAGTCCACAATAATAGGTAGTCAAGCATAACTGTTGTGTACTAAAAATAATTTCTTAAAAGTAAGATACAACAATGGTCTTTGACACATCAGCAGAACATTATATTTCATTTCATGGGGAAAATCATAACATTAATATCATTCAAACTCTTCAAGAGTTACCTTTGGACGATTGAACCATGTTGGCGGGGGCCCATATTCTGACAGTACAGTCATCCGACGCGGAAGCCATCATACGATGGTAGACAGGATTCCAAGAAACGCAGTTAACGGTTCTTGTATGTCCACTCAATGTGGCGATTGGACGCTCTCTTTTGATATGCCACACATAGACTTTGTGGTCTGAAAAGTACAATATTTTTCAATCTTTCGATAACCTGATTTATTCTTTCCGTTTGAACATAAATCATGATTAACATTCATATTTATTCATTTTTAAATATGTACGAATAGAAGTAGCAAAAATTGCAACAAGGGAATAACAAAACACACAACAATATTCGTAAAATTTTACAACTTGACTTTCTAATCATGTTGTACAAGGCGTTGGTCCAGCCAATTTTTTGTTTTGGTTTTATAGCTTGGGGAGGGACATGGAAAAGCAATTTAGAATCTCTTTACGTAATGCAAAAGGCTATCCTCAAGGTGATATCACATCATTATAAACGCTACCCTTCAGTCGATCTATTTAATACCCTTAAAGTTTTTTCGTTGAAACAGTTATATGCAAAATCAGCCCTGATATTCTATCACAAGCATACTGGTTGGTTGTTTCCAGTTTTCCGACAGTTTTCAAGCATATCATGCTGAGACACGTCAATATAGCTTGGCCATTTATTCAGCTCCTCGTTCCCGACTTTTTAAATCAAACAATCATATTCGTTTTAATCTCCCGATTCTTCTCTGCAATGCAACAGTTGCCATTCGCTCACCACTATTATGCACCCGTCAAAAGTTTAAAAAAATAGTTTTTACATGGCTTATTGGAATAGGACCAGAACGAATTTATTCCAAGTTTATAAGTGTTTATCGCTAAATATAAATGTAACTTTTTTTTTATTTTTTGGATATCTTTTGTTTAATGTTCCAATATTTAAAAATTAATTTTCAGTAGTTAGGAAGTATACTCCCCCACACAGCTCGGAGTTATTCTCTTTGTGTGGGGTAATTCCTTGAAGTATTTATTGGCTTTTTGCCCGCCTTTGTGATATTTTTGGTAGTGGAAGGCATAAACCATTTTTGTCATTGTCATTGTCAAAAAAAAAAAAAAAAAAAAAAAAATATATATATATATATATATATAATAATAATAAAAATAATAATAGTAAATCAAAGCTTCACGTTTGCAATTCTTTAAAAGAAATTACTTAAATTATTAGTAACAATAATTTCGAAGAATAAAAATCTATTGATGAAAACTAACATACCTTCACTACCACTTGCTATGAAGTCTTGATTTACGCCTCCAAAACAGGAGTGGATGGTGAAGTGACCTTGAGTGACACCTTGGAATTTTCTGATCAACACTTTGTCTTCAAGATCCCATAAGTGTACTCCTTGGGTCGCCACATTTAGCAGAGCCAGTCTATCGTTGTCGTTTACACAAAATGTGACTATGGGTTGGTCTTCCAGTAATCTGTGTGTAACAATTATGGATTTTACCGAGGATGAAGGGAAGAGTTCAGTAGATAGTTAAGGACTGCAGCTCCCATTTTAATATTGCTGGGGTAGAGAGCATTTTTTTTATTCATTTTTTTATTTTTTATTGAGAGAGAGAGCGAGAGAGAGAGAGACCAGAAATACTCATTAGCTATCAGCTAAACATTTTTGTTTTTACTTTCAGGTTTCAAAAACGATTAAAGTGGCCCTTCTGAAACCACTCTATTTCATGCGCCCGCGCAATAATATTAATTGTTGTCAGATACATCAAATATATATATTTTTAAATAGCTAACTATGACTACCAATTCAACTTAAAAGGAGCTTTAAAACTCACATATTGGCATCAGATAAATCTTCAAAATTGTAGGTTCTGATACGGTGATGAGTGTCAGCAGCAAGGACACTTTTCCCGTCCGATCTGCACCAAAGACAGTTCACTCGGACGCCTTCCCAGGAATCAATGACATTTCCTGATAGATCCTGTAATGACAAGTAAAAACAAATACAATACATTATGTATTTGCCAATGATATATGATTATTAATTTTTGCTCAGCTATCAAGCCAGGGGTTAAATATCACATATAGGTATGTAACTCGTAGGAAATTAATTTGTTGCCAGCATATACTGCAGTTTGTCAAGGGTCTCAACACTCAACAGAATGGGAGATGGTGGAGCTTCAAACAGGAAGTGTAACAGGAGCAGAAAATGTTGACAAAATCAGGCCTCCTTCACACGAGGCAACTAGTTGATTGGATTGGGCGGTTGACAAGGAGCGTAATTTCAAAGTAAAGCAAGGGATCCGCCTCACCTTCACACACAGTCAACTCATGCGCCCAGGCAGATCAACAGAGACGAGACAGACTCAACAGAAAAGACACAGATCGGCATTGCCCCTTCACACTAGTTGCTTGGTTAATTCAATTCAAAATGGCGGGTCCTCAACCAGAAGGGTCATTAGCGGCACTGAACAAGGTGTCTAAAGGGACACTGGAATTGGCACGATTCTAAGGGGAGCCATGGCACTTAGAGAGTTTTTGGCGACTTCAACTCAACATCACCCATTACCGTAGTCTTGAGGGAGCAAACGAAGATGCTAACCCAAAAGGAGCCGGGAGAACGGTTGCCTTAATTTTGATGTCACGTTAACAGTGGTTGGGTAACGCAATATTTTTTCCCAGCTATCTTGTTGTCTACTGGTTGTCTAATCGACTTCTTTATTTCGATGTGAAATGCCGATTTTCAATCCTAAATTCGAATTTCATGTTAGTCTCAGTACAAATACGGGATAGTTTCTCATTTTTAGTTTTCAATTCGTAAACAAGGCATGGATTTAACGCAAAGATAGTAAGCCTCAAGTGGGAAACACCGCGATTTAGTTGCACTTTTAGGTCTTTAGTCGTTACAAACTTCATGTTTTTGGGTTTTCGGTTGGGTAATATATCAAGAAGTATGAAAAAGTATACATCTCTAATGAACCAGGATTTTACCTGATAATCATCAGTGGAGGCAGCACTTCACGCAATGTTCACGAGAAAACAGCATAGATCAGGCTAACTAAAAACAATACTGCGAAGAAGTAGTGTCTTAAAACTCAGGTTCCTCTTTTAAAATATGTGAAATTATAATAAAAACAAAGCTCTAATCGACCAAATAGAGCCAGTGCGCAAAAGAACGGATTTTTTCTGATCGAGTTGAAGGCTAGTAAAGCGCGACGGCGGAGGCGGACTTCACATGGCACATTCGGTTTCTATCTACGCGATTCGAAACGAAAAATAACCAAGTTTGAGGGGTGTTCAAAAACCTACCCGCTATCAACAAAATTAGTTGGTAATGAGGCATTTGAAAAGAAAAACTACTATTATTTATTTCACCAGTATTCGAGTAATTTTGAGGTGCCCAGTAGTGTTACATTTACAGGAAGGTTAGGCTGGTGTCGTGTGCCTTTAGGTCCCCAAACGGGTGACGTTAAATGAGCCATTCTAACGTAAGACGTTGCTAACGTCCCCTCAAGGTCACGTACTCTTGGGTACGTTAGGGTACGTTAGTGGTCACCAAAAACTCTCTCTTGACTAAAAGGGAGCGCCATCATGGACTACAGTGGTGTATCGGAGGGGGGGGGGGGGATGAGGGGTGCAGTGATAACCACTGTTTAGCCCCTCAAGTGGATGAAAAAAACCACAAAAATAAAATAATACAACTAAGACTAGATGTAAAATAGGCTAATAACTATATACATGCTACTATTTACAGTCAGCAAAAAGTGAAATGAGCCAAACTGTTTACCAAACCATGATGGAGGCAAACGTATCTTCACTTTCTTTTCTTTTTTCTTTCAATGCTTTAAAATAGTTGAATTTATATTTTTTAGCTCAATGTTACCGAAGAAAAGTTCACTAATTATGAACTAGAACATTCAGAAATTTTGCACAAAATTATGCTGAACACACACTTAAAATTCATTAATACGTTCAGAAATTCGATAAAACCCGCAAAATTGTAGAAATTACTGAAATTAGTTTATACACCAAATTATTATGTGTTTAGGCACCGGTTTTTTTTTTTTTTTTTTTTTTTTTGTCATCATCATTTAATAGCTAGAAGTTTCTGTATCCACAAAACACTCGAATTTCAAAACAGTACCACACAAATATAAAGGGAAAAATTTAAAGAAGGGATGATTTGCAAAACTGTTTTTAAAACATAGAACGTACAAAAGGTAGGTATATCTTACAAAAATTCTTCTTTATGTTCGTATCATATTTATGGATCCTTTGTTGGACAAGGCTGTAAAACCCTTCAAAACATAAGAGGTTGATTCCCCTAGTTGCCTCGCAAAATTTCCATTGATTCCACGAGCGCTAAAAATATGTTCACAATAATTGACTGTCAACTGCGTGCTTAGTTGAATCAACTTGAATCGCCTTGTGTGAAGGAGGCCTTAATCCCCTGCCTAATTGATCCAGGAACCCTCTCCCATTTAAGTTTAAACCATATTTTTCCGGCTTGAATAAGTACCTAATAGTCAGGAACTCAAATACAGATACTGTAGGACGGACAACTGAGAACAAAAGTGCATTTTGTAGTTCATTTTTCAAATTATCAAATGTTTCAGGTGAAATACGATTAATTGGAAAGAGAAGGAGTTGAGAAAACCAGGTACCTACTTTATAAAATAACAGCCTTCAATTTTTGAATCGATATATCAGCGGAATATCTAGTGATAGTTAACTAGGGGCGTGTGCTTAAGAGGCAGGACCCCGAGTTGGTTGCACTACCACTAGCACTACCTTGTGTCCTGACTGTCAACCTGTTTCTCTGTAACCTCAGTCACATTGGGCTATATCCATTCTCCAGTTTTGTTTACCTAGTCTTGCCACTAACCTATGTAGCCCTATCGTGTTTAAGCCTTTCACTGAGAGAAATCCAGCGAAAGACCACCACTTTTACCCACTCGGCTACTGAGGCCAATTGATCAAACTTATTCGATTGCAAATTGGAGTTTGGATGAATGATAGGTGAAATTGTGGGCCATGCAGTAGCTTACTGAAATCACAGTCAAGCGAGGTCATTGTCATGGTGCGTTTGACTCAGTAAGTGAGGAAATGAAGATGCTACATTATGGAATGCAATTTTTAGAGTCCGGCTCAAGAGCAACTTATTCCACAAACCAAGATGAATTGGAAAACAAGCACTACGATCTTGGTAAGTAAAGATCGCATAAAATACTACGAGACTAGCACTTTCAGCTGTGGTGATAATAGTAACTTTCGATTTATTTTGGGCTCCTTCAGGATAGTTGTTCAAGACTGTCTAACTCGAATCGGAATAGTCTGTGAAATATATCGCTGTTGATTGTTATATCACAACATGGTCTTTAAAATATATCTTTATCGTTTGCTATAACATACGAATGGGTTATGTTGGTCTCAGTACCCCTACCTACCGTGCCACTGTTCTTCAATAAGTTCTTAAATAATAAGTTCAATAAGTTGTTTTGCAGTAAGTCTTACAAAACTACGAACAAAATTAACAACATATGCTTTACTATATTACCAGTACCTACGTGAATAATAATAACAGTTATCAAATGACGAACTCCAGTGACTCCCTACCGTCAATCAGGGTTTTAAATCATTGAGCTCAGGGTGAATCTCAATTCAGACTCAATCCTTACCTATGAATACCGCCCTTAATGCAATGGACTATAACTAGTTTTGTTTACCTAATCCTGTTAGGCTATTTAGCCTTACCGTGTTTATTCCTTTCTGAGACAGAAGCCCAGAGAAAGACCGCTGCCTTTATCCAGTTGGCTATCAAGGTCAATTGATCAAACCTTATTGACTATGGGAGTTGTCCAAGCTCGTAACAACATTATGTACTATGAACATCGTTGGATGAACTTGACATCCCCTTCATTCTATGAGCAATCAACACGCTCCAGAGGTTAAGGGAAAAAAACATTTTCAAGGAAATCTTATCTCAAAGCACCAGTGTTTCCATTTACTTACACATTGATAAAACTGTCCCCTGATACCTCCAGTCACAAAGCGATTTCCATCTTTATGCCACGAGCAGGATGTCAGCGAGTCGTCAGGTGAATGAGAAAGCTTAACACGAAGCTCCTCTTTGTCAATGTTCCAGAGCCACAACTCAGGGCAATCTTCTGGCCCACAGGCGATAAGGTGTGATCCATCAGGGGACCAGGCAAGGAAGGCCACACCGTATGAGTGACCTTCCAGAGTTTTCCTATGAGTACACGTTAACGTCACCTGTAAATTTAATATAAATAGCAATAACAACAACATTCATGAAGAAAATCGTGCAAACATAGATTCAAGTTTTGATACAGGTCCCTATTACAATAAGTAATGATTAAAAAAAAAAAAAAAAAAATTGAGTAACATTCATTCTTTACAATAAGTGTGCTCTGAAGAAACTTCCACAAACGAATCTCTCTTCTGATTTAGGCTGCAACCCCTTTGGTTACAATAAGGGAGATGAGAGATGTTACAAAGGCATCAGTAGGAAAGGGCCATGCTGGATAAAATCTCACAACGAACTCATGGGAAATGAGAGGGTTGACTCGACAACAAGTGACAACGTTGGGAATGACATCAGATGTGAGGGAGAAGCATCCAGCGACAGGCCTGAACCTATTCAATAGTGCAAATGCCAAAAATGGCATGTAAATTAGGTATTCATCTGGCCTTCAATTCAACGTGTTTTCGAAAATACCATCTGAACCCTGGTATCTTCTCATATTGAATGCCAAAAAACACTATACGGAGTGGCAAACGTGTCAGACAAAATCATAATTATGTCGAATCGGAAGAGATAGTGTTAATACAGGGTGCGGAAAAACCGATTACCACTTTTTGAAATGAGGCCAAATTTTTAATGCTGGAGATATAAGGTTGACAAATATTGGACTTTAATAACATGACTAACAACTCATACAACAAAGACAATGTAATTTCATTTCTTTTGAATATTTATATCATGTTACAATTTGTTGGACGTGTAGTTATATGAATACTACCATTAACTGAGACCAAATAAATAAAAGTTTATTTCTATGACATCTAACCATGAAGATTATTCATAGTTCACCTAGCGACCTTTCAACTGTAGGTAACATTGAACTGAAAAGGGTATCCAGTAAAGTGCGGAATAGTAATGTTTCCACTCGCTTCACGGGAAACCAATCTTTTTAAATATTCTAGCACCAAAACAAGAAGACAATTATTCAATGTTTTTCCGAGAAAAAAATAAAATGTGGAACTTGGCTGGTTCATCTCCAACAATAATTATTTTCTGTCAAACCCCCGCAGCACATGTCACACCTCACGATCCCTCCTCACTGAAGTTACTAATTATAAATAATAAAAAAATAAAACGAAACGCTTGCATACGAGTCTGCAACACATTTTATGTCTTTAGTTGCAGACTCGTACGTGTTGAAGACTCGTATGCAAGCTCCAAGAGCCACTCAGCTGATCTGGACCCTGGGCATCGACAAGTAAAAATCCTAAAGAGGCTACATACGAAATTACAGCTTCCTACAGTGTAAAGCATAGAAATTAGCTTTAAGAGCCACTCATCTGATCCGGACCCTGGGCATCGTCAAGTAAATATCCTAAAGAGGCTACATACGAAATTACAGCTTCCTACAGTGTAAAGCATAGAAATTAGCTTTAAGAGCCACTCATCTGATCCGGACCCTGGGCATCGTCAAGTAAAAAAATGTCATAAAGAGGCTACATACGAAATACAGCTTTCTAGAGTGTAGAGTATAGAAATTACCTATTAAAATTATTTAACCACCGCTTCACAAATCAAACCGTTCTCGCAATATTCGGATCACCTGCTATGAATCAAATCATCGAAACACCAGCTCAATGAAATCATCAGAAATTAACAAGCGGTTGCAATCATGTTCACAATATCAATTATTGAGAATGATCACCTGAGTGTACACAATCATTCAAATAATAACCATGCTCATAACTCAGCTTATTGGTCACGCACTTCACAGTAGTTAACATAATATGGTTGGATTAATCGAGAGCTTTCGAACGAATGGTCAACTAATTTTGTGGGATGGAAGACGACGAAGTACCATTTCCCTAGCAGCGACTCGGTTGTAAGCGGAAATCATCAGAATATTTTCGTGAGAAATTTTCGTCATTCAATTTCCGTGACGTTTTTTTAAGTTTATGTGCCATAGCGAAGACATAAAATGTCAATAAACTATAATAGATATGAGCAAGCATAGGATCTTCATACTTACTGGGTCAACGTCCCAAATAATAACAGTAGTATCTTTGGAGCCAGTGGCTAATTTACGACCATCAGGAGAAAATCGACAGTACCACACTTCGTCACAATGGTCGTTCAACACTTGTATCGTTTTACTGGGAAACTCGTCTCTGCGACAAAACGTGGATACAACATTAGGTTGCTAGTGAAATGTCTGGGTACATCAGTAAGTTTTGTAAAATAGAATAGGTACATACTTCTCTCTAAACACAAACCTGGAACATTTGTGGTCAATCAAAAGGGAAGAATTTTCGAGCCCGTCAATCAATTTTGTGTTGTGGTAAGGACACCTTTCTTTTTGGAGCTCAACAGCCTGACAAAGCAATGCATGCAACCTGGAAATAATATCAGGTAATTAATAAAATCTTTAAATTTAAAATAAATTTTAAAATGAGAGTAAAAGAAGTCGCTAAATAAATTATTGGAATTGAGTTCAGGTATGCGAATATTTCTCCCTCATCAACAGCGTGAGATAGATGTTACAGCCCCAGTACGAGAAGTTTTTTATGTTATCTCAACTTGGTACAAAATAGACAATTGATCTTAGAATTCACTAAAGTGACCATTGATTCTGTTTCAATTATATAATTATACGAGGGGTATCCGGAAAGTAAGTTTCCCATTTCCGGTAAAATTGAAATATATATATATATATAAATAAATATATATATATATATATATATATATATATATATATATATATATATATATATATATATATATATAGGTTTCCCCCATAAGGTGGTCAGTACTTCAGGGCGTGATTCGAGAGCGCATTTCTGATCGAAAAATCCGCATAGAGATTTTTTTTAACGCTTAGTTTTCGAGTAATTTAGTTTTTAATGTTTTTTTCCCCCTGTTTTCAACCTTGAGTCACTAAAACACCAAGAATTAAAAAGAAATAAATCACTAAGTACAAGAATTAAAAAGTAGGTTAAAATTTGACGATACCGTCAGAAAGAACGTTAAATTTCCTTCCTATCTATTGCCAAATCAAAATTGTTTATTATGATTCATTTGGTGAAAAAACTGCTCGAACATGGAATTTCCACGAGTATGAGAAATTCCAATTTTTCCCAAATGCCAATTTTTATATATTATAGCCGCCATATTGGAAATGTTGGAAAACCATCAAAGGTCGCTCCTTCGCGACATTCTGCTGATCAATAAATAATCCATAATTATACGTTGAAAAATTGCCTCCATAATAGGCGTATTTATCGGGCAAAGTTGAGAATTGTGTTTGGCATTGTTGAATATTCATCCGCCATCTTGGCTTTGCCAGAATTTCATGATTTATCCCCCCCCCAAATTGATCAAATCATAACAGAATCAACACCTTGGATAGAAAAATGGATTTTCACGCCATCCTATGAAAACTTGGCAAAATTTTTGATTTTCATGAATATTCATCAAATTCGGAATTTCGTAAATCCGACTCAGGTCCCTCCTGAGGTTTCACTCAAGGAATGTAACGCTGTTGAGAAATTTTTTAAATTTTGAATACTGAGTGCGTAGCAAACGGGCAAAATATCTGTCTTTCATGAAACTTCAAATTGGAATTTCAAAATTTTGTATTTGGTCCCTCCTAGAGTGTTCCTTACTCAACAATTTTCTGTTAGGATTTCTCAGAAATCTTATGTTTTTAACCGTGGCACACGGGCAAAGTTTCGATTTTGAATATGTATACAACTTCAGGGCAGTTAATTTCGGGATACCCCTTGTACATGATGTACATAATGATTGTTGTTATCATGAACATAATGCACAATATAAGCCTAACAGTCATGTTGTCAGTATTATAAAATTAACAGAAATGAAAAATATTTATTGGTTTTATCGATACTTAGAAAACAAAATCTGCAGGTAAGTAATAAAAAAAACAACAGATTATGGTTATTTTAACCTGCGAGGAGGTAGCATAATGGATGGAGGCAGGAACTCCTGTAGTTTATCCATAAGTTTAGCTCGAGACACGCCTCCTTTTCCTTCCCAGCCTGTTATGGTTTTCAGCTCACTGGTCCCACCACACATCATATAACTGTGGAAAATTATTGAAGTCAATGTGGTGAAAAAAAAAAAAATAAAATACACAGACTCGACTAGACATAATTGAAGAGTGAAGAATATAATTATGAAGTTTATGACAGTGGGTACTATTTTAGAAATCTATTAAGTTGCTCATGGTCTGCGTCTTTTTTATTTAGAAAGGCCTAATAGACTATCTCAATCTCTACCTGAAGTTTTGATACATTTCTGTGAACCTCAAAGTTTTATACAGGGTGTCAGAGAAATTATGGGACAAACCCAAGGAATCGATTCTACGGCTCAATTCCGATCTCGAAAGTTGCTCCAAGAGATTTCTTTTTAAACGCTTTGTTTTCGAGTTATTCAATTTCCAAGATTTTTTCGTGTATTGTACCTTATGACATTTAAACAGCCATAACTCCCCCTAGAATCACAGTAAACTCAAAACTTAGAACACCTTTGAAAAGTCCGTTAAATTACCGGAAGGCCTGCATTCGGCACCCAGGCCTTCGGAAATGAGAGGTGAAAGTGGGGAGCGCCTCCGCTCTGTTTACTCTGGGCACCCGGCAGAGATGAAAACTGAAATGAGAGGGCGAATGGACCGTTACCTTCGGCACCCGGGAATCATGAAAACGTAACAGCCGTTCTTATCAATATGAGTTCGGCAGTTTTGCTCGAGTGATGAACGTGACAGGTGCTCGAGGAGCGGTCACGATTTTTTTTTCTTCCACGAACAATTCCGTTTCAACTACCAAAAAACACTGAAATCAGGTGAAACTCGCTGGATTTGCCCAGGACGAAGGAAGTTTAACAAAGGTGGAGTTCGCTCAAGATGAGCACACTCACGAGCTGAGTGACGACTTCCACTTCCTTTTTAACCACTATATTGGTCAATACTTTTTTGTATTATCATTTGACAACTTCCTCTTGGAAGGACACAAAACACCAAATTTTTAACCACACCTCCACAGACAGTGGAGACAGTCCTGTCTGTAAAGGTGGGAAGGCAAATTAAGGTGTTCAGCGCGACGCAGGTGACTGACGTAACGGGGAAAGTCACAGTCTATTTCTATTTCAGTTGGGTGCCCACCATAACTTGGGTGCCGAAAGTAAAACTCGATTTTGAGCGAGCCGGGTGCCGAGAGTAACGCTTTTTAGGGCCCGGGTGCCAAACGTAGGGCACCGAAATTACCTATAACCCTGATAAAAAGTAAAGTTGTTTTAGTTAGTTTTACAATTGATTAAAAAAAGGCCAAAGTACAAAATTAGAAAAAAATATAAAATCAACGTTTTTCCTCCCGTTTTTCTGCAACTGGCTTGGGAATTTTTTGGCATGCACTCTTTGGAAAACACTTCCTCAAACTGTCAGTTTTTGAAAGGTGAAATATTAAAGAAATACAACATTCCGGTTGACTCAAAATCATAGAATAGAATTTTTATTAATTACGTTTCTACAGCAACTAAACATTAGTAATAATATTGAAGTCTCCAATCCTACAAAAGGTATAGTCAATTTTACTTTGCTAATTGGAGGAGAAAAGTATGTTAGTATGTTGAAAAACAAGGTTTTTGCATACGAAATCAAGGTTTTTACTGAAAAATGATCCTCTACAAAAATGCGAGTTTGGTGCCAGTTTTTATGTATTTTCCTACGCTGAACCGAATGATAACACTTGCAGATCTCCCAACTCCGTTATAACCGAGTTTTATACTTTAACTCACGAATTTTTAATGCTCAATTTAATGTGCTTTTAAGGGTAAAACTAGATAGTTAAAGTGTAAAACTCAGTAATAACGGATTTGGGGAGATCTGCAAGTGTTACCATTCGATTCAGGTCGGAAAAATACATAGAAACCGGCCCCAACTCGCAATTTCACAGAGGGTCATTTTTTCACTAAAACCCTGGATTTCGTAGAAAAAAAAACCATGTTTTTGAACATACGAACATACTTTTCTCCTTCAATTAGCAAAGTAAAGGTAAAATTGACTATACCGTTCGAAAGCTGACAGTTCGACCAAGTTTTTTTTTTCCGAAGAAAAGAACCGGTAGTAGAAAAACGGGAAGAAAGACGTCGATTTAAAATATTTTTTCTAATTTTGTACTTTGGCCTTTTTTGTAACCAATTAAAACTAACTAAAATAACTCCACTTTATATCAGGGTTATAGGAAATATAATAGTCTTTCCAATGGTGTTCTTAGTTTTGAGTTTACTGTGATTCTAGGGGGAGTTATGGCCGTTTTAATGTCTTGAGGTACAAAACACGAAAAAATCTCAAAAATTTAACTTGAAAACAAAGCGTTTAAAAAGAAATCTCTTAGAGCAACTTTCGATCAGAAATGAGCTCTAAAATCGATTCCCTGAGATTGTCCCATGATTTCTGTAGACACCCTGTATATGGGTTTCTACTTGGATAGATGTTTTATTCTACGAGTATACGAGGTATCATCCTTGTTGTTTCATGCATAATCTTACCAGTGTTGCCAGACCCCCTCCAACAAAAAGAGGTATTGTAGATCTTAAAAAGAGGTATAAAGGGGGACCTGAGGACCCAAAAAGAGGTACATCTTTTCGATTAATTACACAATGCTCACAAGTATAAATTTGTTGATGAATTTCAATAAGTGATTTTAGTTTATGCTTGATGTATGACAAAATCAAAAATTATATCAAGTTTCTGAGATTATTGATTCAGGCTTAGGACACACTTTTTTTTATAGTTCTCAATAATGAACTCGAAACTTGCCAAGGTCTACATGAGACCAATAATTATATTAAAATATTAACAAAAAAAAAATAAATTTTAGTAAAAAAATGTTGCAGTTATGTACATTGTATTCTGAATTATTTGACTACCAAAACGTTTGGAAGTTAGAGATTGAGAGTAATTTAAACCTGTTATGCCAGAATTTACTAGTGAATTGACCGAAATAGAAAAAGTTATCTCTTCAGAAACTTCACAAGGAGGACTTGCTACTTTATGAAGATTACTTTCTCAATAATATGAAAAGTGTTCAAGATGTGAAAGAGATTACAAGCATCAGACAATAATTATATTGCAAATTGAATTGCTGTTTAATTTATCTTCTTCCATTGCTTATTTTTGATATCGTCCACTAATGAACCCTCGAAAAAAATCCCGATGACACAAATATAGGTATGGAGAGGCATGAAGTCTCACCCATGTTTGTTCCACCTTTCTCAAGTCCCAACTGATGTACCAATCTCATTTTATCCAAGCATGTAGTTCAAAGAGTGAAAATGATGTAAAAGATTGTGGGGTTATGGAAAGGGGGGCTAAAAAGGACTTCAAACAAAAAAGGTATATCTTTCAGTGTCCCTCCAAGGTCTTGGGGGTATTAGTGACTGAAAAGGGGAACATGTACCCCAAAAAAGGGACGTCTGGCAACACCGAATCTTACAGCAATAAAGGGTAATATGGAAACAAATCACAATAAGTAGTATTCACCTAATCTTAATTATCGTCGGGAAACTGAACAACTACTGCCAAATCGAAGCCAGCCTTTTCTCTTTGTCTCCATTTGATTATAGTCTGTTGTAACATCGCATACTTTTACACAATGAGGAAAATATCTAGATCAAAGATCGCCACAAAAATGAATCTCAAACTGGTCTATATGGTACAGAAAGGATTGATTTAGGGTTTTTAGTGACCAAAGAGACCAACCAGAACACTGGCGTGAAGTATGACTGGACACTAGAATCTACTTGTGCAATAATCAAAGTTATGGTAAAACTGACTGTTTTCGATTGTCAGCACTGAGCTCAAGCTACCTTCTGTAAACATTACTCAGTGCGTACAGTGAGTGAGCAGGTCAACATCATTCCGAAACTCGGAAATCAATCAAAGTTATTGTAGGTTCTTTCGCGGTTTAATTTAATTACAATACACGTTTTACGTACCTAGAATAAATCGATGAAACATTTTTCGTGTTTATCATATAAAACTATATTGTAGAAAAGCAAAGTGTTTTCATATCAGACAATAATGATCTTTCGACCACAATATTTACTTTTAACGTAGGGACATTGCTCGTGATTTATTTTGGTTCGTGGTATCTGCACTAAAAGGTTAGTTCAAGAGTGATTTAAAGAGGTAAATGATATTCTTTGAAGAGGAATCGGTCATTACTAGCATGCTAAGTAGAGGAGAAAAGCACTTTTGGCTTAGGTAAACAGTTAGTGTAAATTATTGAAGAAGCAATAGAACTGGTATGTCACAAAACGTCCTGGGAAATTAGGAGACAGTTTTATCGGTGTTATCTGGTGAATGGATATCGTCTTACTCTATCCTAGAGTAATCAGTCGACTATAGCCTGTCGGTAATGAAAAGAATACGTAGGTGTCGGTGACTGGCAGCGAAGAAGCACATTAAAGCCAAGCGCTCGGGAAAAAAAGAGTAACTTTTGTTGTTGTGTTGGCAAAACTGGTTCGCCGTTTACAATCGATGTTTTTGCGTGAGTATGTTATGTGCTGTCGTTCGGATACATTTCCTTGTGTTTGAAAGAATTAATTTGTGTTTTGAGAGAGTTGTTTCGTGTTTTGAGAGAGGTGTTTTTCTGAGAAATGGAACCATCAGTTACTCCGGGTACTTCACGAGCAGGGAAAAGTGGGAAGGCAGTTCGGTCGCAGGCTAGAGAAATAATCTTCAGCGTGTTTCAGTCCCTGAAAGGGTTGAAAGAAGAAGGCATTCTCGGGAAGACTGTGGTGGTGCGAGAGGAAACCGTAAAGGCGACATCGTTTTCCTTGTCAATGGTGAATATAGTCGTTTCATAGGGAACCAAAGCCTTGAAGGAAACGGGATCGACTGCCTTCACAACCCCCAAAAAACCGAGGGGGCATCCTCCCAAACTGGAGTGCGACGGATTTACTGAAGCGGCTATTCGACACAAGATTTCGGAGCTCTATGTGGTACGAAAGCAGTTGCCAACTCTTCGGTCATTGGCTGTGGCCTTGAGAGAGGACAATGTGATTGATTGCCGTAAGGACTTCTTTAGCGACCGGCTTCACAAGTTGGGATTCAAGTGGAAGAAATGCCAGTCTAGTAGGAAGATCCTCCTTTTCGTCCTTTCTCTAACGACCTTCGCTATGGAATCCAAGGTAAGTTTAGTAATAAGGCATATAAATTGGCGAGCATTAATGTTTGAATTCGTTTTGAGATAGGAATTACCCATAATCAACTATCAGAGCCGTGCTTATCAATTTTTGCGAGTTGATTCAGTGCTGACGTTCGCAGGGAAGAAAACTCCAGAAAAATCGTGCAAACGGGAAAATTTCCCCGCTTTTTGTTTCAATCCCCCGCCGCCAGGCACCGACGGCTACGTATTCTTTTCATTACAGACAGGCTAGCTCACGCCTGTAATTTCAATAATACTTCAGAAACAATAGAGGTATCTATACTTTTTTATTTTGGTTAATGTTTAATTAAATTTACACAAGCACATTGAGGGTGATTCAGAATAAGGGTTCGTGCTAGCTCACTGTTTAATTTTTTCGATTCAAGAACATGACGGATCAACAGCAGTTTGAACCCTACTTGTTACATTCCAGTAGCGTTACAGTATTTTTCACCTACCTGCTTATTTCATGAACTCTTGCAGTATTGTGTTGGAGTGGAGTAAGTTCGTTTCTGAGAACATGGAGCGCGTCGAGTACACGACCGTCTTCCAGATACTCCAAATACTTTTGTTCCAGAATCAAAAATTTCATTTCCTGAACATGAGAACACTAAAAATTATTACAAAACGGCATAATTATAAACAATTCAATATCAATTCCAAGTTCATCATCTATCAATATAGGGTAAATGCACAAAGGTTTACTACTTCTGTATTAGATAGCCCTTCTACACAGATCATTGGTCAATAGTTAATTAAGCAGCAGCATCAGCAGCAGCATTTTTGTAATATTATTTTTGTGGTTAATGGTGGTTGGTGGTTTTCTTGGTTAATTGTTATTATTATTGTTATTAATTATTTTTTTATTATTATTCTTATACATACCTAGTAAATGATCAAAACTTGACACATCGTGCCTCCCTAAAGGGTTCACACCTTTACAGCGCAGGACCCTACAAGTTTACTGTTTATCGTAGGTGAATCTTAAATTTTTTTTCTCCGAAAATTTCAAAAAAAGAAAACAAAAAACTTAGTAAAACGGCAGGTTGAAAAGAAAAGAATTAGCCTCAGAGGCCCCATCAGCTATTCAGTGATCCTCCGAACCTCGTAACTGTTTTTGAGGTTTCCCGAAAGAGCTCCATTAAATTTCAGCAACATGAGTCGATTAGGAAAGAATTTAGCCTCGGAGGTTCCAAAGCTGATAAGAATAACACGAGAACTGAGAATATTACAGAAATACTAAAATAACCAGGTGACTCAGAAACAGTAGGTAACGCTTAGACCACCGAGAAGTTTCAACGACGCTGTTTGCGCGCAAATTGAAAAGAACCAGAACTTTTTGATCAAACTCTACACATCAAAAAGCGTTAAAATCAATTAATTTCAAAACGAATTTGCATTGAAGGAAATGTTGGCTTAATTTTCTTAGAAAATTGGCTAAAACGTTCCGATCTTGGTAGACTTGGAAGTAATTGACCTTCTGCTGTTGGAATAATAATTTAAAACATAATAATTTAATTAAGAGTAGTTGATAAGTATTTACTAATAAATAATTTAATATAATTGAAGTATATGATTACCTACCTACGCTTCAGAAGCCCAATAGGATAAACTAAAAACTCGATAAACTCGAAGACACTCGAGCTGTTTAATAAACTCGATTTCTCGAAGTCAGAATTTCATTTGAATTATATTATCAGCTGATACAATTGTCATCGTTTTCAAGGCGATGTTTGATAAGTTTTACTGGTTCCCATTCTCTCCCGTGTAGGTTTTTTTCTTTTTTTTCTTGTCGATGCTTCAGCCCTCAAGGCCGTATCACACTTGCATTTTTTAAGCTTTTTTTCTCGCATTTTAAATGCTCGAACGTGAAGAAGGCAAAGTGTAAGGGGGGGGGGGGGGGGTGTGTGGCAGGGGTGTGTTTTTGGCGTTTTGGTCCTGATAGCAAAAGCCAAAAACATAATATTTCACTATAAAAAAGTGAAAAAAAGTAAAATCAAAATTTTCAAGATTTTTGTTTTATTAGTTTACGAGAAAAAGGGGCTAGATAGGAAAACATACTACTCTATGAAAGTCGTTGTAAATCTAATATCCTTTAAATTTAAAAAAATAACATTCAAATCGGTTCATTTTTAGCTGAGATATGTCAAAAAAGGTGCACCCGGAATGCTGTCCTTCCAACAACTCTTGGAATAAAACGATGTGAAGAGTGGTGCGTATAAGTTGACTTAGGCCATTTTCAATGTATATATTTCCTTCGGGGTGTTATTATTATGTATTCAAACTGCAAATATGTATATCTACAGGCTGTCCCAAAAGTAACCCCCCCTCTTACTCAGGTTACTCAGAAGCTCAGAACTGATGATGTTGTCCACATGTCCGCAGATAGTACGAGATTGTAAAATAACTACTGCGATTCTGAATGAAATATAATGTGTTTGGAGCTAAGTTTTAAGTGCTCCTACTTTCAAGGAAAAATAAAGGGAGAAAATCATGGCACATTGCCTATTGTAGTGGTAAGCTTCACCCCTTGAATTTTAGTGAAAAGGATGGTGTAATACGTGAGGGTAGGGCTAAAATAGGGATAAGACAGTAACTTACTGAAAGGCTATTGGACGTTTTTTCCAGGAGTGGCTTCAGCTCATTCAAATCGTTATCAGCCTGGAAAAAGAAGATTTTCAATATTATGTTGATGTGTGGCCGGTGTTCTGAGCTTTGTTCTATCAATTACTCGGGAGATGTAGGTCACTAAGGTAATTTCTTATTCTCAGAGAAGTGGACAAGCAAATATGCTGTCTCAGGCTTACTAAATTGGCGTTTCAGCTAACTATACCATCAGCTGAAGGTAATAGATATGCTCCTTGAGAGTAACAAATTATTATTCCAAAGTGAAAAGATTTGGAAAATAGGAAAACAGGAAACTGAATTTAAATGCAGAAAAAATGGGTCCCAGGTGGGAATCGAACCCACATCCTTTGGTTTTCCGTACCAACGCCTTCTCCATCTTGGCCTCAAGGACCACTGGATGGAGAGAGCTTGAATCTGAGCCAACAACCCCTGAGAACCATTACTCTGCATTTTTCGATGAATTTAACTTTAAATCAACTTTACCCTTTATATTAGTCACCGCTAACGAAACGGCCCGAAGAATTATTTCTTAATTTATAGAGTCGCCATATGGGTCCGGCAGGGGGTTTGTTTGTTTGGCCTTGAGGAAAAGATGGAGAAGGCGTTGGTACGGAAAACCAAAGGATGTGAGTTCGATTCCCAATTGGGACCCATTTTTTCTGCATTTAAATTCATTTTCCTGTTTTCCTATTTTCCAAACAAACCCCCTGCCAGACCCATACGGCGACTATATAAATTAAGAAAGTGAAAAGAGTAGGGTAAGGCGAGGGAATGCCATCACCTTAACTTCAAACTGCCACAGAATGATACAGAACTCCCGTAGAATATTCAGCATTGTCCCATTCTCTGTAACCCTTGATGAATTTTGACAAAAGGAACTTCTTTTTGTAATACGATGAAGTTCTTGGCCGCTACCAAGTGGTAAATGAAGGAAGTAATTAGGATGGAATTACCCCACTGCCGGGTAATCCAGGCTGTGGGGTAATAACATCCTAAAGCAACTGAAGTTTCTAATTTTTTCATTTTTGGAGAAAAACCTGTAAAAACTTCAAAAATGTATTTAAATTTGTTTTAAAATAAACAATGAAGAAGAATACTGGAGGAAATACATTGGATATGATTATTTTAGGAAAACAGTACTGGACTAATAGGCAAAGTTCACACAGAGCGTTTTTTTATTGAGGCTTCCCTCCGGAGCATAAATCGTGTTGCAACTGATTGCATCCAGTGCACCTCCACATCAGCGCATCTTCCTCGTCAGTCTCTCTGCAGATAAAACAGAATCGTTCTTCTGCGTCACTCAATCCTAGGATGTCAATCTAGTTCGTCATCGTCTCATAGATTTTCGTCATTTAACCTGTAGTCAGTGCCACTGTCTTCAATTTCTTCCCAAGTTTTCATCTTTTGTATTTCTTTTTGAGCCCAACCTTTCGAGCTTTTTATGCTACATCAATTTTCTTTTCTTTTTTCTATTTAGAGGGCCCTTCTCCAGGGTTAATAGCGCAAAAATCAATCTTTTGTTTCAAATTAGGTTTGATAGTGGTTTTGAAATTTTTGGTCATTTTTTTCTATTTTGAAAAGTCAAATATTTATTTAAAGCAGGATTCTAAGACCTTTAGCTACACAATTTAATTTTCGGAAACGAGAGACCAACATGTATGTCACATTGGAAAATCGAGATAGAGATGTTGGGTATTACCATCCCCACAGAGTAGTGGATGCCATTGCCCCTCAAAAAAAGATGGCATTACCCCAATTTGACACACAGTATTAAAATGCGCACCATACCGTTATTTATGGACCGACTTTAAAAAAATGCATATGAAACGATAGGCAAATTGCTAATTGAACATGTGGATTTAAGGAAAATTGAAAGTTTTGGAAATTGCGTCATTTACCTGGTATTTATGGGGTATCGGAAGTAACAACGGATATCATTGGAAAACGTGAAGGCATGTAATAGCCGACAATTATTTGAACAGCTGTCAAAAGTCGATTGAAGATAGTCATATGCGTTGCTAAGATACTTCAGGGCTCAAAAATGCCGTATAGAGTGAATAGTTTTCTGGTGAGTTCGAAGGATGGTATTACCCCATGGATGTCATTCCCCCGTCCTACCCTACACATAGATGGATCAACTGACAACTGTGGGAATATAGTGTGCACACGACGCTCAATCGCCCAAAATACTCCATCCTATTCAGTAATTAGCACATCATCGGGATGCGGCCTTGGGTAAAATAAATTATTTCATTTATTTGATGTTTAACGTTTCATCCACTTGTTTTGGACATATTCAGAATCTGGTGTAAAGGAAAAATAGAATCCGAAGGGAAGCGGACGAGTCAGAATCATAATAAAGGTAACAACAGTACTTCACCAAGTCACCTTATAGGGATAGTATAAAACAATATAAAAAAAAGACCAGAAAACATGAATGGAAAAATGTGAAAATTTTGCAAAAAGAAAACTAAAAAATGGATAATTAAAAAACTGAAAACTCTCGCCATTCAAGGGAAAGTATTAAATAAATGGATAAATGAAATGATTTCATCTATTTTACCCTAGGTCCCATCCCGACAAATATTAATAACATAATGCTTACGGCTGACCAAACTACCAACATCCACCCTGTTCAGTTTACAGATAATAGAAGGCAGGGTCATTCTCAAATCGGCATTCTCATTATGACTGATCAGTACATGACACTTGATGTGAAGAAAATTCTTTAGTAATAAGTAACTCTACCTTACTCCATTCGCCATCCATGACATGTTGTCTGAATTTAGCGGCAGCAGGATGATCCAATCGACATCCTGATTCTCTCATGAGCATGTCAGCAGTTTGCCTGGAACAAAACCAAAGTATTGTAGCAGTTCCAAGGAGGGGCCAGTTATAATTTGGATAGATTTTGGGCAAACATGGAAGGAACCAAAAAGTTAAGAAATTAAAAAAAGAAACTCTGGTTTTGTTAGAATATGTACAGTTTATGTTAACCAGTTTTCAATAAATATAAATTAAATTCCCAAGGACAGTAACTACAAGAATAGTTGGTCACCGGCAGCACAGCTCTGAGATTAATTTGCTCAGTGATAAGTGTGATAACAACAAGCAATGTGTGCTGTCGGCTAGAATGGACCATGATTTTGGGAATTAATGCACATTTATATACTCGCAAATGTACTGGAAAAGGTTAAATTTGTTTGTTTGTGTTAGGTTTGTAAAATTTGACGTCAGATCTGGTAGTATAGCATTTCATAAATTTTTATTTTATTTACCTATTACATTATTATTATTATAAAAAATTTATTGATAGTGTTTGTATGTTTCATGTTTCCCAGATCGGCCCGATAATTTTCTGAGGGAATATGTATTTTTTTCGTCAAATTTGATTAAATTCACCAATAATACTATTATTATTACCTTCTACATACAATTTAAAGGATAGTACAATTTAAATGCGTTTAAAATTGAGTATCTATACCAATATGAACGTTATTTAGACGAGGAGGAGCGGTTTGGTGATAGTTTTGAATTTTTCGTCATTAATGCAATAAAAATTGACCAAATATCAAATTTTTAATACCTATCAGAAACAGAATTAAATGTTCTACGGCTTTTATTAAATAGGGGGTTTCATTTAGAGAATAAAAACGGCATTACAAAATGTTTCCCAGAATAGGAAAAGTTGACGTTTTTAACTAGCGATTCAACTACATTAATAACTCAAATTTCAACTTTGAGAAAATTATTCGACGCAAAATTTAATGTTCTTCCTTTAATTGATTATACGTTTTCCAACTAACAGCTTAGTTTTGGTCTAAAATCAAAAATACTTTTATAATAAATCTAATGTAGTAAAATACTGAAAAAAGTTAACATCTTTGTTTTTTCCGCTTCATCTCTGCTTGCACTCGTATTCGAAGTACACAAACTTGGGTTTTTATTACTCATATTGGTTTTTAACAACATACCAAAAAATCGTAACAACCCGACTCTTTGTCGAAGTGAAATCTGAATCAACTGGTCTAACAGTGGTCAGTACTTGAGGGCGAGATTTTTCTTAACGCTTAGTTTTAGAGTAATTCAATTTATGAGAGTTTTTCGTGTTTTCGACTTTAAGTCACAAAAACAGTTTTAACTACAATAAGCGGCTTAAACCTTAAAAAAACGACAATAATTAAATCAGTAAGTTTACATTCAAGGATACCATTGGAAAGAACGTTAAATTTTCTTCTTATCTTATGCCAAATCAAAATTTTTTGATGGGATTATTTTGGTGAAAAAACTGCCTGAATATGAAATTTCCACGAGTATCAGAAATTCCAATTTTTTAAAAAACCAGCTGCGAGTGTCCCATTTCTGTACTATTTTTCGCGTACCTCATCTGTAAAAACTGGCCCGAAATCTCAGCTTTCTAGCGGTATAATACATTTTTATTTTAATTTACTAAGTAGAGGATAAAAGTATGTTCGTATGTAGAAAAAACATGGTTTTTCTATGAAATCGAGTTTGGGGCCGGTTTCTACGTATTTTTCACGCTGAAACGAATGGTAACACTTGCAGATCTCCCCAACTCCGTTGTAACAGAGTTTTACAAGTTAACCAACTAGTTTTACCCTTAAAAACACATAAAATTGAGCATAGCAAATGAACTGAAAATTCGTGAGTTAAAGATTCATTAGATTCTTCGTGATTTGAGTATTAGATTCTTCTTGCATATAAAAATATGGTTCATACGGGACACATGAGCTCTAATGCAGTGACATTACACGAAAAAATTGCACTCCTTTCTGACGATTCTAGCTGGCATTTTTAGCTAAAATATTTTTAGTAAGAGGTTTGGGCATTTTAAATTTTGATCCAGAGGAATAACACAGGAAGCATGTCGCCATTCTACTTGGCCTCACACTGTCAGACTATGGAGTGTGACATGTACTGTGCCATAAAGTAGGAACGTAGACAAACAATTTTGTCTCTACAGATATGGGTGAAATAGAGAACCTCCTTTTTCGGTTTATAAATAATTCAATTCGTTGACCCATAGCAGTGGTGACCACTTGATTATAGGAGAGTCTGGGGCATTGATACGGTGATGCCGGTTCCAAGTGCATTTTAACGGATTGAGGCCAAACCGATCCCGACTCGTTACAAATTTTCCGCATCGTCTTTACCTCCGAAACATATTTTTAAATGTCATTTTGATTGTTCAAATAATCTGTATTTTACTAAAAGGATTGATTTAGGGTTTTTTAAATTTATTTTTGAGATGTGGGCTTGCAAGCATCCAGACTACCAAACTGTACACGTCATCCTGATCTATTTGTCCAACTAATCAGATGTCTTACCGAAGGATTGACTACTTGATGTTGTACATTTTTGAGATGCGAGCTTGCACGCATCCAGAACTCCAAACTAAACATAGCATTCTTCTATCTGTCCAACTAATTTATACTCGTATTTTACGTCAAGAATTTTTGGTGACGAAAGGTGCTCTTACATCCTAGTTTGAGGGATTAATAAAATCAAATAAAACACCCACGCTTTACAAGTCCTTCTGTATTCAACAAGAACTCCCCCACAAATTGAAAATTAATTAATATAAAAGTGATTTTAGACTCGATTTTGTTAAGTAAGAATTCCACTGGTTTTATAACAGAAGATTCGATCAGAGTAGAAGATCTTGTGGTCGAGGTTCGGAGACATTCCACTCGGCTGCGCTCAGTACCAGCATCACTGTATCAATGCCCTAGACCCTCCTACTAGATTATAACGTTAGGTTGTACCAATTAACTTCCCCTAAATCCATCCAGGAGTTAAGAAAGTAATAAATGAGACAATTCTATTCCAAACTTGCCTTCAAAGTTCAATCTGTCTTACTACTCTTTAAAATACCTTCGTATATCTATAAAATTATTGTCTTCAAGCTTTTCGTGTTGAATTGACCGCTATTAAACAAGTTACCAGATAATAATACATTAAACAGAAAGTGCCCACTGAATGGTGCAGGGGTATAATAGTTAAGATTCCCAAGAGGGGCGACATTTCATAGTGCACCAACTGGCGTGGGATCATTTGCTACCCGTTCTTAGCAAGGTTCTGAATCGTATCATTCTCAAGCGGGTTAAAGGAGCCATAGACCAACACTTAAGGAAAGAACAGTCAGGCTTTGGGGAAAACCGCAGTTGCATTGACCTGATAAATACCCTTAGGATCATTGTGGAGCAAAGTACTGAGTGGCGAAGCCACTGTGCAGTCTTATTGATTTAATATGCAGTCTTCATTGATTTTGAGAAGGCGTTTGACTCCCTGGATATAGAAGTCATGTGGAAGACCCTGGAGAAATATGGTAATCCCCTCAAAGACCGTGAATACTATCAAGAGCTCCTACAACGGAATTAAGTGCCAAGTAATTCACGATGGACAGCTTACAGGCCCAATAAAGATAGAGACCAGTGTGAAGCAAGGCTGCGTCCTCTCACCAACTCTTTTTATAGAGGTTTTGGACTGAATCATGCGTGCCATACTAGGGGGGAGACGCCTGGGGATCCAGTGGGGGGTCAGGGAAAGGCTGGAGGACCTGGACTTTGTGGACGACCTATGCCTTCTTGCGCAGAGGTTCTCTGACAGTCAGACGAAATTGGATGCTCTGAATCGTATATCAGGCTCCGCCTGTTCAATATAAATGTGAAGGCAGTCCTGCTCTATGGCTGTGAGACGTGGAAGGTTACGGCGAGTATCACGCACCAGTTGCAAACTTTCGCCAATCGGTGTTTCTGCAGAATCCTGGATATTTGGTGGTCAAAAAATACCATTTCCAATGTTGAGCTCTGGAGAACGACGGACCCAACTCCGATTTAAATTGAAATAAGGAAGCGGAAATGGAATTGGATTGTCCATACTTTGAGGAAACCGGACGATGCTGTGGAGAGAGGGTGGCTCTCGATTGGGATCTCCAGGGTGTAGGAAGGAGAAGAGGACGACCTAGGGAGGAATTCAGGCCTAGCCCAGATAAATATCACATATATAAAACAGTAAGAGGTTTTGGTTTTGTATAAGATAGATAGGAAACGTAATGCTTTTCAATGAAAAACTCAATTTTCATTTTACAGATTAATATTGGGAGTTACAGCCATTTTGATGACATGAGGACCGAAACATGGAAATCAGTCGGTATTAACCTTTTTTGCGTTTCGGTTCCTTTCATGAAATTTCCATGAAATTTTTGGGGATGTGCACACAAATTTTGCTAATACAAGCGACTTTTAAAAGACATGGGTACATGTACGACGAATAGGCCACTTTCATGTGTTATTTCTAATTTTTAACCCATGAATCGTGCCCTTGAAAACCAGTTACTCCAAAATTTCAGCTCAAGACTCCTAATGGTTTAAGGAACCCAACGTCATGGATACGATTAACCCTAATTCTTACGCACCGATGCTGAATAATTACGAACTAAAAATAACAAACCTAAAAATATGTTTCTGGAATCTAAACGGAAGATTAACTTCACTTGCAAATGAGCCGGATGTTCTTAACTACGATAGCCAATGTTTCACCGCGACCTGGCACGAAGACAGCAGCTTCCCAAAGCTACCCATATTCACTGATTACTTTAGTTTCAGCTCGAAGTCGACAAGGGATAGCAGCCATGGTCATGCAAGCGGAGGAATAGCTGTCCTAGTGAGGGAGGAGCTGGCTTCAAGGTGCTCAGTCTTTGAATTATCATGATTTTGGATTATCTTACAGATCAACCTACTGGAGGCTACACTGGCGCTGGGAATACGAACCGTACAGAGCTTACTTACTACGCATCTCCTTTCTTTGGCCCTCTTCGCTCCAATAATAGTACCCTGGAAGATTCAATTGTGGCTGAGCTATTGGACTTCAATGATGGCCGGGCTGAGATGGGGGCTCTATATACCAATACACCTTACAATCCCTGGTGCTAAGAGCTTTCGTGCGAAGTGATTTTTGAGAGTGGCCAAGGAATCTGTGAGGAATCTTCAGGACATAGCACTGCTGGTTTCATCACAATTGTCTGCTATTTCTTTTGACATTTACTTTTTTTCATAATACTAACAATAGGTAGTACTCGTGGACTCTTCAAGTAAAGTAGATACTTTTCTTTTATCTTTTGCAAATCAAGATGTCAATTATAATTTCTTTTCACCTGTACGATGTTTATGTACATATATTTAAAAAAAAATACGTCACAAATATTATTTGCTAGGAACTCTTGTAACAATCTAATAAGATTTATACAATAAAAATTGATTGATTGACTCCTAATGGTTTGGGCAAAAAGCCGATAAAAAAAGGTAATTTTAATTTTATTAAGTTTGAGACACGAGCACCCAGGCCACCGACTCATCACTCTTTTATACAGGCTGTACGCAGAACAGGTCTGCCAAACTGCGGTAGTCGATTCTAGAGCTGATTTCTTATCAAAAGTTCCTCTTATAGATTTTTTGTTAACGCTTAGTTTTCACTAAAACGATCATAATTCTCAATTTGCTGTGTGAAATCAAATTTGAGGATACTGTTGGAAAGAGCATTAAATTTCCTATCGGTTAGGTGCCTGGCCTTCGTTAAGAATTCAGGTTTGAGAGTTTTATCAATCGGGAATTGAACTATGAGAACCAATATCTTTTCAAGATACAAGAACGGTAAAAACTGCGCCAAAATCTCACCTTCTTAGCAGTGTAACAAATTTTACTTCGCTAATTAGGGAAGAAAACTATGTTTTAATGTTGAAAAATATTGTTTCTTCAATGAAAACAAGGGTTTTTCGAAAAATGACCTTCTATGAACATACGAGTTTGGGGTTGATTTCCACGTATTTTTTTTACGCTGAATTGTTAATAGACCAATTGTTCACTTAAGGCCGTATCACACTAGCATTTTTTCCGCATTTTTTCTGCGTTTTTAACGCAAAAACGTGAAGAAGAAGAAGTGCGTTTTTCCAAGCTTTTTCGACCATTGCGCATCCTGGCGGAGCGTTTTTTAACTCACTTGGGAAAATTAGAACACGTTCTAATTTTTACCTTAACGCAAGAAAAATGCTAAACATAACCCTAGGGGAGGTTACAATTCAATCAAAAACCCCTAGGAGCCCTAACCTGACAGATTTAAAAAAACGCATTCCGCCAGAATGCGCTGTTTTTGCAGTTATTCCTCTTCAACATTCACTACTGAACTTGAAAAAACGCAATTTTAAAGCGTTTAAAACGCAGAAAAAATGCGAAAAAAATGCAAGTGTGATACGGCCTTTACTTAGACCTTTTTTGTAGACCAATGATCTGCGAAGAAGGGCTATCTAACCAGAAATAAAAAATCGTGGTGTAATAATTTGCAGCTTTTAAAAATTTAAATCGTGAGTTTTTTCGACTTAAGTACGTACCGTTCTGGGCAATTTACAAAAGACGAAGAATGATGTTATAAAGCTACCTACTGTTTTCATCAATTTCGTATTACAAAAGAACTCAACGAGAGCTTTCTATAAATGTGCTATATGAGGAATATGGCGTGATAAATGGTAAAGTGGGTGACACAAAAGTAACAATGTCAACGGGAAGGATTTTCAAAATCATGTCAGTGAAAACTTTACCTACTTTACTAACCTATATGACGTCATTAATTTTGCTTCCTATATGAAGTTTCTTTGCTTACCATATTTATATAAAGTTTCGACCAGAAAATTGGCATCAGGGGATTCAAAGTTGCTAAATCCGAGGTTTGAAAGAATATATAAGAAAATGGAAAATATCTGAAAGAAACAATTTACAAAATAGGTATAATACCTATAGTTTGAAGAATAAATAGGTACTTAATCCGCTTCTTTTTGGTGATTTTCATCTGTACCTACCTAATCAGACAATTTTTCCAATAATTTGAGAGAAACCCAGGTAGGTTTCTCCCAAAACCTAACCCAAAACTTTAGGGTAGGCTTTCATTGAAATGTAGGTACGTACATTGCTTACATAAATACTACTTATCCTTATTCAAGTGTGTATTGAAAGACAAAATGAATAAAAAGGGTGTCATTTTAGTCAAATGACATTTTCGAAATAGCAACAAATTCAGGGAACATACAATATTTCGTGCATCTATAATTCAACCTTTTTTTCACAAGTTGCAATAAATGAGTACAACATGCAATAAAAACCTTGAAATCGGGTGGGATATCAGATAAATTTAGGAATGGTTGCGAAAAGAAATCGTTTGATAAGAAGTGAAAATAGAGAACTACGCATGAAGGTTGGGACAAAGGCACTACTTACTGGAGCCCAATGCTTTTCAGGTGTTGGCCAATGAGACGGACGATATCCTGGTCGGATTGAGAAAATGCCCGACTCGGAGCACCATTTTCAGTTTTGATTTGAGGTTCCCCTTTGGGGATCTCTTCTTTGTACTGGACCTGAGGTGAACAGCCATTGGCTTGCATCGCAGCTTCAGACGAAGTACGAGACCTTTTTCGCGGTGGCGGATCCAAGCCGCCGTCTCCTGATTCTCCCTTCGCGTCCAGGCTGCTAGGGGACCTCCGTCGTGGTGAGCTGTTCGTCTCGGAAACGGAAGATAACTTGGTCGAAAACGAGGAAACTCCGGATTCCGAGATCGGCAAAGTACTACGCGGAACACTTTTTTTTTTTCCTCTTTAGGTGACAAGCAGCGAAACGAGAGAGCACAAAGCTGTTGTGATGACGGGAGGAGGGGAGGGACCTCAAAATCAAAACGATTCAAGTGTAGAAATGACGGGAGGGGACGTTTCACTATCAGGGGAACACAGATGTAGACCAGCTGAGTTGTGTTTAGGTCGTGAAATGAAAAGGTGACGTCAAAAGTATGGATTCCTTTGTTGCGCAGTGTTCGACAGTGTTGACAACATTACAACAATAATGGCCCTCTCAACTTCATTCGCTACGTTGTTTCACTTGTTGTCACTAGGTAGCAGAGTAAACGCTAGAGGGGCAGATATCGGAATCATCAAGCCTTGAGGTCGGATTCGCCATTTCAAGCAATTTTAATTTTACTTAAATGTAACTACAGAGTAAAATTGGATGTAACTTTACAGCTTTCCAATGTATGATAACTACGAGTAGTAGGCAATCAGTCATTTAGAAACGTTTTTCCTCAAACTACGTAGGTACCCTTGGGTTCACTCTAAACTTTTTCCCCCAATCAAATAATATGAAATAATTTTTGAAGGTCCCCGCTAACCAGCTAAGCAAGGCAACTTTGGAGCCCATGGACCGGACCGTGGACTATGAGGACAACCATGTGGTTCCAAACGGTTTTCCAAACAAGTGGTTCCAACAGGTCACACAACATAGGAGTTCTACGCCACTTTAGTTTGTCTATGAGTCGGTCCATATCCATTGCGGGTGCGAGGGCTTGGAACTTTTATCTCCCTCCTACTGAATAGTGGAGTATTGTGATTGTCTCCACCCAGATAGCGGTGGCGATTCGTTGCGCCCCTTCATTGAGCGGTGTGAATAAAAACGAGTAGGACAAGTAAATACTTGAACATATTAAAATGAAAAGTAAACGCCAAAATTGAACAAGTATTTACTCTTACTCGCGAGTAAATACTTGAGAGGCTAGTAAAACCCCGAAAAATGCCAATTTTGGTGTGAATAAACGCAAGTAAATACTTCTGTAGCAAGTAAATACTCGTCCATTCGCAAGTCTACCCGACCCCAGACTTGCAGTCGTACTTGTACACGAAAGATGGCTGCATTTATGAACCTGCGTGGTGTGAAACGTTATAGAGACTACGTGATGTAAGTCCCGATCTTCTAAGAGACGGTTTGAGAGCGAGCTTGCGAGCATCCAGACCACCAAACAATACACATCATTCTGATCTACATGTCCAAAATCTGTATTTTTACTAAGGGATTGACTACTTGATGTTATGTCTTCTTGAGATGCGAGCTTGCGAGCATTTTCTCACTTCGCACTTTCTTGATGAAAATACTGATGCAAGGGGTGGAGGATTAACTGCACGGAAAAAGATGGCAATTTTTCTGAGGTTAGTGATCCAGGATTCCAAAGTGGTGTTGCCAACGACATGGGGGTTGAAAGAAGTACCGTCAGCAGAACATCTTCAAGTGTATTGGATAAAATAGTGTCGAAGTCTGAAGATTGGATTAAATTTCCACGCACTATTGAAGATATGTATCAGGTCAAGGCAGATTGGGCTTCAAAAGTTCGCA
Organism: Adelphocoris suturalis; assembly: GCA_030762985.1. NCBI lineage: Eukaryota > Metazoa > Arthropoda > Insecta > Hemiptera > Miridae > Adelphocoris > Adelphocoris suturalis. The sequence continues at coordinate 84,513,734 of CM061043.1, read as the reverse complement.
TTCCGACTGTCATTGGTGCTATAGATTGCACTCACGTGCATATTATAACATTGTAGGTGGTCTGGACGCTCGCATGCTCGCATCTCAAGGAGACATAACATCAAGTAGTCAATGATGGCAGGATTTGGCGAGTGAGTAGAATTCAGGACGTGGTGCACCGATATGATGGTGATGTTTGTCTCCTTGGTGATAGCGGATATGGAATTACTCCTTGGTTACTGACTCCTTTTGACGAACCAAGAAATGCTCGTGAGCGGAATTACAATTCGACCCATGCTCAGGAAAGAGTAATAGTTGAACGAGTTTTTGGCCAGATGAAACGTGGCGCTACAAGTATTTACTTGCCTTTCTTGTGAATTCAGTTGTCTCGCGAGTAAATACTTGCTAGTATACCCTCGGGTTGGCGAGTACACGGTCACAAGTAAACTCGACGCTTTATTCACATCGGTTTACTTGGAGTTTAAATACTCGTTACACTTTACTTGTAAGTAAATACTCGTCGTACTCGTTTTTATTCACACCGCTCATTTTGGGTGTCTTCAGGTCAGCAGTCGAGCGCCATTTCCTTACCAAGCATTCTAACCAAAGACCTTATAATAGGCCTATTATAAGCTCTTTGATTCTAACTTCTACAATCCCCCCAGTCGCACTCACTCTCTCCTTCTCCCCCTCCTCTCTCTCTCTCTCTCTCTCTCGTGCCTATTTCTCACTCTTGTTTCATTAATTTATTTTCTTCTTCATTTATTTCTCTTATTTTTATTGTATTTTCCATACATCTTTTTTGTTTTCAACCTTTGATTTATCTAAGGTAAGAAACTTATGATTATCTGCGAGGTTATTAACCATTCCGACATAATCTACACAGTCGTGGTTTAATATTTTCGTATATAAATCTTTGTAATTGACCTAGAAAATGAAACAAATCCCCCCCCCCCCCCCCCCCCTTCAAAATTTTTTGTTTTACGTTTCAAGATGCGTAGAAGTCAGAATCAAAAAATGAATGAAAATTGGACCCCTCAGATCTTTTTGCTTAGAGCCTATGGCAAACAAAAAAAAAAAAAAAAAAACGTATATACCCAACAATGATTAGGTATGTAAAGCAGGGCTCGGGTAGGTAATCATGGAATTTTATCACAGAAAATTATAAAACTTTATTAAGTACCAATAACCACCTTCAAAGAAGTATTTTAACACAGAATGTGTTTTAGCCATGGACTAACTAGCCGAAAATGGAACGCGGGATGGTAACGAAATGTGTGACGTACATGATTTTCACGTACAACCGAGCCGTTGGTAGGGAAATGGAACTTCCGCAATTTTAATCGCACAGAAATCGTTCACCATTCGTTGGAAAGCTCCTGATTTATCCAACCATATTATGTTAACTACTGCGAAGTGCGTGGCCATCAACCTGAGTTATGAGCATGGTTATTTGAATCAATTGTTTACACACAGATGATCATTCTCAATAATTGATATTGTCAACATGATTGCAACCGCTTGTAAATTTTCTTATGATTTTCACGTACAACCGAGCCGTTGGTAGGGAAATGGAACTTCCGCAATTTTAATCGCACAGAAATCGTTCACCATTCGTTGGAAAGCTCCTGATTTATCCAACCATATTATGTTAACTACTGTGAAGTGCGTGGCCATCAACCTGAGTTATGAGCATGAATAGTAAATGAATAGTAAACAATGACGCTTGTTTGGTTGTCACTTGGTTGCGCGACAACGCAAACACATTCTGTGTTTCAATAATTTCGTCCGAAGTATGTAAATAGAGGTAACCGGGGGTCCAGGGGGCTTGCCCCCTGGCGAGGCGCGGAGCGCCGAGTTTGTCTTATTATAATCATAGAAACAATAAATCTTCTTGGTCTTCATAACCAGATTAAACATAATGTATTATAATATAATTATATTCACTGACTGTTTCTCGAAGAACGTAGGTACCAGTACCATATAGCAAGCAGAAAATCATATGACTTTCTTTGGGGTCGCATTTTCACTACACAAATGAACACAAAGTTTTTGACATTTTATGTCTTTACTTTGGCTCATAAACGAGAAAAGCGTTAACAAAAAGCGTTAAAAACTATTAGTAGGTAGTTTGCTAGTTCTATTGGGTGGGAGAAACGACGGATCGGTGTTACAAAGGTATCTGGGTGTCCTAATGGTTTCAAATCATGGTTTTATTTTCGGTTTTCCAACTAATTATAAAGAAGAAGTACCTACCATTTCCCTAGCAACGACTCGGTTGTAAGCGGAAATCATCAGAAAACCTACCTTAACGCTATTTTTTAATGCTTTTCGTTAACGCTTTTTCGTTTATGTGCCAAAGTAAAGACATAAAGAATCATAAGAAACGCTTGCATACCAGTCTGCAACACATTCTGACATTTTATGTAGGTATTTAGTTGCAGGCTCGTATGTGTTGCAGACTCGTAAGCTCATAGTGGCTACATACGAAATTACAGCTTCCTAGAGATAAAGCGTAGAAATTAGCTTTAAGAGCCACTCAGTGGATCCGGACCCTGGGCATCTTCATGTAAATGTCCTAAAGATGCTACATACGGAACTACATCTTCCTAGAGTGTAAAGTATAGAAATTACCTATTAAAATTATTTAACCAACGCTTCACAAATCAAACCGTTCTCGCAATATTCGGATCACCTGCTATGAATCAAATCATCGAAACACCAGCTCAATGTAATCATCAGAAATTAACAAGCGGTTGCAATCATGTTCACAATATCAATTATTGAGAATGATCACCTGTGTGTAAACAATTATTCAAATAACCATGCTCATAACTCAGCTTGTTGGCCACGCACTTCGCAGTAGTTAACATAGGTAATATGGTTGGATAAATCGAGAGCTTTTGAACGAATGGTCAACGAATTTTGTGGGATGAAAAACAACGAAGTACCATTTCCCTAGCAACGACTCGGTTGTAAGCGGAAATCATCAGAAAACCAACCTTTCAGATTTAGATACCTTCAATCAATCAATCAATGGAGCTCATCATCTCAGGAAAGCCGCTCCGAAAATAACAACTCAGGCCGAAAATCCGAATCGATGTAAACACCGAGATTGACCAAAATAGGAACCATCCATGATAACCAATAACATTCTCGTAATTGAGGTGGTCGTTACTGGGTGCATATATAATAGGTCCTCGGCTTTAGGGGGACAAGCAGTCCCGTAATTTTCCCTAAGAAAGAGGTTCATTCTGCATGACGACATGAAATCAGAGGTTCTAATTCTTTTTGCGTCGATGAGCTGTGGTAAGTCGATCACGATTTTCATTGTAGGTAGTCTATGCTATGAACATTGGTGTGGAGCGTCGAACAACTTTACACTGCTTCCACACAACCGAAGGAAACTTGAAACTGCTGATCGATTTCGTTACTGTGCCTGTCTGTCATAATTCCTAGTCACGCCAAAAACTGAGCTGTGTTTGGAATGTTTTAGTCCGATTTTGATTAATGTTGTTCCAAATGACCACAACATTCTTCTTTGGAATTGAACGAATGAATGGAATTTTGAAAGAGTTGTACCCACTGCTATCCTCTAATCCTACAACTAGAATGGTTTTTCCCAAGGCACCTTCGCTAACCTATCGGCAGGCAGCTTCAATTGGAGATATCTTAAGAGCGGGCTGCCAAAACAGCGCCATGTCCTTCAGCGTGAAAAGCTTTAACTAGCCAAGTTTGGCCAAGAGGAGCGAGTGACAAGAAAATCCAGTAGAGGTAGCTGGGTGATGAGCAACCCTGAAGGTATAAGGTATATACCTGGTGATTGGGGTGGGTCTTCAAAGCCTCTTACCGAAAATGACTGGGCCTAGGTGAGGCGAACGCCCTCGGAGCCCAACTGAGAACCCGACTCGGCCGTCATTCTACACCCTTGCCGGGCATATATTGACGTTTTTCACCGATTTGTCGTCACACAAAAATGAGTTTGACATCGGGCTTCCATATTTTATCCACGCTGAATAAAATGGCAACACTTTCCAACATCGTTGACACACACCTAACTAAGCTCATGAGAAAACCTTCTTTCTGAAAAAAGGGGTAGAAAAAACGTTGGTAGGTATTAAAAAAATTTCAGATCTTGTATGAGTAAACTGAGGTTTTTTTAACTAATAAAAGCTGGTCTAAAAATGTTAATTTTATATATGTAACGGTTCTAGAGAATTAAATGATCTTTTCAACGATATATATATATATATATATATATATATATATATATATATATATATATATATATATATATATATCTGTTCATATTTAGGCTATTTGATTTACGGGGGAACTGTTCATGTAGCTGGGAGTGAGGTTTTCCAGGATTTTTTCTTTTATTTTTTGGGGTCTTTTACTTAGGTTTTGAGTTAGAGTTTTTTCATTTTTTCTTTGACTCGTATAAGTCAAACGTGATGTAGTGTTCCACAAATTCATACGCAGGGTACAGGGCGGCCCCATACGGTCAAACCGCGATTGACCGCGTGGATCTTCGGCGGAGATCCATTTCTTTCGCGATCCTCCGATGCACATGGATCCTGCTCTTAAATTGCAAATCCTTGTGGTCTGAACCATTTTTCAGCCAGTTTTTCGGCGAGAACTTTGGTAAAGGCCACCAAATGGGGGGCAAAGATGCCGTCGACCGAGCAGGCTAGGAGAGTAAATGTTGCTTGTCTCTGCTCACATGCTGTCAGATATCTTCGTTTTTTTTCCTCGTCAGCCTCAGCGAGGACCCCCGCAACTGTGCGATGACGTATGAGGGAGCCTCAGTGACACGGAAGTCGAACAACGCTTCCCTCTGTCGATCCCACACGCCAAGGCATACAAAGTCCCCTTTGAGGCCTGGTGTGGTTGGAGATGGTTCAAGAATTACTGATTCTTTAATGATATTGCCCCATGCGGATGACATGAGCTCAACTACAAGGTCTCGTATCCCATTGTACCTTCGTGTAATTAGTCCCCTGGTTTCACAGTTCAGGGCATGTTCGAGACTGAATTCATGGTTGCCTCACCCATCACATGCAACTGGCATCCCAACTGGCTTTCTCTTGTAGCGGATGGCTAAGGCATCTCAAAATTCGCAAGCAGACAAATATAATATTGTGCTTATTTCGTTCTGTCGGATTTCGTCCAAACTCCCCCGAGTTGGATATTTTAAATTGAAATCCATTTTGAGGTATTACCTATGAAATGAATCCTAGAGTTTAACGCCTTTTCATGTATATATACATATATATATATATATATGTATATATATATATATATATATATATATATATATATATATATATATACATACTCCAACCCACACTAGTGGCTGTTGGTGGAACCTTGATAACCTGATTCAGAGTGCCTCAACTCTAAATCTGAAGAGTGGGTATATGGGAAAGCCAGTCATTTGGTTGTGTGTAGTATTGGTTGGCTGTTCTTGTGCCCCACCTTAGTGTGTGACACCTAACCCACCTGTAACAGGTCACTTTTCTGGCATGGGAACAAGAGAGGAGATAACTCCAACCCACTCTAATGGCTGTTTGTGGAACCTTGATATCCTATTCAAAGAATTTGGATTTTTAGATTTTTGCATTTTTATCGATTTTTTAGCAATTTTAATTGAATTCAAGTTCAATTAAATGTAATGGCCGTCGTTGTGTGATAACATGATCTGCAATTTCGCTGCGTTTTTTTACACTAAACTTCGTATTTACTTCTATATTTTGATTCTAAATCTTTTGTTGTTAAACTTGAACAACTTTCAGTCGATAAGTTTTGATATTAAGTGAAAATTTTGCGAGGTATCGGCACCTGCCGCGTGACCCCTTATCAATAGAGAAACAACTTAGGTATACCCAAAACAATGGTGAAAACCCAGACAACCATTTGCTCCAAATGCCAAGCTACGAGACATCCAAATAGATATCATGTTCCACATAGATCGCTACAAGTCACCCAAAATCACATAAGTCTACTGGTCCAAAATTATTAAATAAAATTCCAGATGAAATTTTTGATAAACCTCGCTCGCATTGTTAATAAATTAAAATTAATTGAGAATTGGATTGCTACCAATAAATAATGAAGTTGTATTTTTATTATATCGTGTTCAAGTTTTCAAGTATTATGAATAGTTTATTTACCGATTATTACTTTTACTTTATGCCGTGAACTGCCATTACATACCTAATTGTAGTTTTCTAATAATTAGAAGTGCCCACACACAGACTCTTGTCTTGAGGGATTTTTGTTTGGGAAATTCTGTGTTTTTTATTTTGTATTAGGTATGTTGTTCACAAAAATAAAGCATAATAAAAAAAAAAAATTAGCATAAGTTTGAGCTTTAATTTTTAAACGACCTAGTTCATGGTCGATACACTGTTTTGAGTGATTTTTTGAATTTTTTGTGATTTTTTTTAGTACCTATATTTTTTAAAGTGTGACCAATTTACTGTGCTCAAAAAGTGTTGTCTAACGTTGTTTTTATTTATTTTTTTTTAATGCTCCATTTTTTGCCGAAAGAAGGAAGTTTTTATCTCAATCCTATTTATCGTTCATCATAGAGTTCATCGTCTGGAATGACATACCTATATATACGAGTACATATAAAAAGCTTTAAAATCCAGGAATCGTTTCAGAATGCTTCAATAGTGATTTCGATCAAGAAATTTTTTGAAAATTTTTATTTTAAAATTTTGAGCCGTTGCCATAGCTTTATTTTCTAAAATAATTTTCAGCTACTCTCTAATTTTCAGAGAATTCGTGTCACTGAGTAAAATGTGTGTGAATGAGCACGCGCTCCTAACGGCCAGAAGATACAAAATCTTATTAAATCACTTCTGGGAGTAAAACCTCACAGTTTATAACACATCGTCGACACCGGTCAGTTGTCTTCCGAACGGCAGCCTTCTCTGAAAGTTTCCTTTCAGCACGAACATCAGAGGACTCAGATCAGACGGACGTCCTTTCCCTTGGGTGCGGTTGTACTGTGTGCCGTAGTTTTTGTTGAGAGCCAACACTTCTGTCTTGATGGAATCGGCAATTGCTTTAGAATTTGACTCGGCTAACTCAGTCCCTTTGCAAAAATTTATCATTTTATCTAGCGATGGATTTTCTCTCAAGAGTTGCTCGCAGCTTTCCGATGAAATACCCATTGTAATTTGAGCTCGAAGGAGTTTCTCTTCCTGATCAGAAAAATCACATGATCTGACCAAATACCTCAACTCAGCATAAAAATGTTCAAATGACTTTCCTGATCGTTGTTTCTTGTTGAGAAATGTAAAAATCTCCATTACCTCATTCACTTTAGGGACACGATGTTTTTCCAAGACGTCCAGGATCCCATTGATCGATTCATCACCAGGTGGAATAGTTGTAGGTAATGCTGTTGTAGAGTGGTAGGACCTGTGCACCCATCAAATTTTTTATCCTGGCAACCTGAATAGCTCGAGGCTTTTTGTCGGTTGCGGACGCAACCATATAGTTCCATGCATCCTCTCTGAACTCCTTGAAGTTCATAGATAAATTCCCGTCCAAATTTAGCGAGGATGGTTTATTGAACTCCATTATCTTGACTGAGGCTTCCACATACACTCACACGGGCGGCACAATCCGGGTAATGCTTGCTTACATCTTGGTAGCTTATTCCCAATACGGCTCAACAACACAATCAAAACTGATTAATACCATTGACTCGACTGCGCTATGTTTTATTACTGAAGTTTTTCAGGAATGGTGTTCAGTAAACATGGGCATAAACCAGATCCTGCTAGAATTGACTCAATACAAAATCTGAAATCTCCCACCAATGTCAGAGAACTCAAAAAAGTTTTGGGAATGGTTAATTATTTACGAAACTATATCCCAAATTTATCTGAAGCAATAGCTGTTTTTCGACCCCTGCTCAAAAAAGGTAGTGATTGGATGTGGACCTCTCACCATGAAAGCCATTTTGCAAAACTCAAAACAGTTAATTTGCGATATCACAATGCTGCCCTTTTTCAGTCCGAGTGAAAGAATTGAAATTCAAGCTGACGCCAGCCAACACTCTCTTGGTTGTGCATTACTCCAAAACGCTAAGCCTGTTTTATTTAGTAGCCGTTCCATGACTCAGACAGAATGTGAATATGCACAAATCGAGAAGGAGCTTTTGGCCCTAACATTTGCATTCAACAAGTTTCACCATTTCATATATGGTCATCCAGATGTTATTGCATACACTGATCATTCTCCTCTAACCTCAATAATTAAAAAAAAAAAAAAAGAGTAAAATTCCAAATGTTTGTATTCGTAGGCTCCGGCTAAAATTGCTCCCTACACTTTCGATCTTAAATACTTACCTGGACGGAAAATGGTAATAGCAGATCTATTGTCACGCAATATCATTTTTAAAAAATGTGAGGATGATGTAACCATGAAGGATGTTGTTCACACAATTGGTCTTAATGTCACTTTTAATGACAAGGAGCTCCAAAAAATTTGTATGTGAAACTAAAAATAATTCTGCTTTGGGTTTAGTCTTGCAGTATTACAATAATGGGTGGCCAACTAGCATTTGCAATCAAAATTCCGATCTAAATCACTATTTTAAATTGAGGAACGATATAACTGTTAATGATGGACTGGTATACTACAACCAGCGGTTATTAGTTCCTGCCTCACAAAGAAGGCAGATTCTGACCTTACTTCATGAAACACATCTGGATTACCACAAGATAAAAAATCGGGTTAACCAATTCTTCTACTGGCCTGGTATCATGCCAGAGGTCCGCGACATTGTTATGTCCTGTCCAGTATGTCAGCGTTTTCAACGTGGAAAAATCAAAGAGTTATTATTGTCCCATGACATCCCTGAAGTCCCATTCTACAAAATAGCTGCTGACATTGGTGAAATTAATAACGGAATCTATCTTTTTGTGATAGATTACTATTCTAGATGGTTGGAAGTCGTAGAAATAAAAGATAAAACGGCTAAGTCTGTCATTGGTTCCCTTAAATTAATTTTTAGCAGCTTCGGGATTCCTAAATTGTTTATTTCTGACGATAATTCCTTTGAATTTTTTAATTTCGCTGCTGAGTGGAATTTTGATGTCCGTTTTTCCAGCCCTCACCACCACCGTAGTAACGGTCTAGCTGAAAAAGCTGTTGGAATAGGAAAATCCTTACTTCAAAAATGTCATTTTGAGGGTCTCGATTTTAGTTTGTACCTCTTGAACTATAGAAATTCCCCAGTGGGAACTTCTAATGGGGAAAAACCGTTGCTGAAAACCGTTGCTAACTTCACTGAGCTCCGGATCGGATATTAAAGTAGGACGAAGATGGTCGAGGGGGACTGGCAGTTTAGTTCTCAAGTTTTTCCCCATTAGAAGTTGGGCAGGAGAGTAAGGCAGACCAGCCACTGGGGAATTTCTATAGTTCAAGAGGTACAAACTAAAATCGTGACCCTCAAAATGACATTTTTGAAATTAGGACAGAAGGAACGATATGATAGGTCCAGTCGTATTCCTGACCAATTTATAGAAAAAGAGAGGGTACTTGTACAGAAGCCAAACTCTAGAACTTGGGAAGAAGGAGTGGTTATACCAAAATTAGACCCTAGATCATACCTAGTTAGAGTGAAAGGTAGAGTTTTACGTAGGAACTCTCTACCCATCAAAAAACATCGTAGCCCTATTGTGAACTCTGCTGTTAACAATATTATTATAGCGTACTTCATGATGGTGATGACGATCTGGTTGGTGAAAGTCAATCTGATGAGTCAAACGTTTCTGATGGGGAGGATGATGGGTTGAATGAGCATAGTGTGCTGCCTGGTGTTACAAATCCGTGACAGACAAGATCTGGACGGATTGTTAATATTCCTGCGCGGTTCAGAGACTGATTATGGATGTTTATGTGATGTTCCCTTGTGGTGTTACCCCTTTTATATGTTTGATTTTTAGTTTAGTTTGAAATCTGAAATTAATTTTGAAATTGAAATTGTTTAATATGAAATCTGTTTTGAAATTGTTTAATCTGAAACCTGTTCAACTTATGACTGTATTCTTGTCTGCTGCTTGTTTATTTTTGGTTTTGTTTTCAATTATTCTTTCCTTCAGTAAGAGGGGAGGATGTTAGGATATTAGAATAAGGATGTGAGCGTAATGTTGTACTAAACCATTGTCAAGTAGGAAAGTTGTCCCGATCCTCTTCTGGTTAGAGAGAGGCTGTTCGGGTGAAGTCAGTTGTAGTTATTCGATAAGCTGGTTCTTCGTTGTGAAAGACTTAATTAAATCATTTGTGATACCTAATGTGTTTTGTTGATTACTTAATAACCAAACACAAAACTCCAAGGCTTTTCGAAGGCAGCAATACGAGGAAACTATTTGCCATAGGTAGGTAGGTACCCAATATGGCAGCAAATTTTGTTTACCTACCCTTTCTAGTCGTATAGTGCTCTAGAATCAAGAAACCTTTGCAAAACAATTTAGGGAGGGGGAGGGGGATAAATATTTTTGCTTTTGATCAATTAAAAGTAATACCTAAACCATCAGAAGACAATTTGAGCAGCAGTCACATGAAAATCTAGCATGTGTGGATGAAAATACTCGCAGTCTTCCCAATATATCTAGGCTAAAACCTTACTTTGAAAGAACGAAGAGCTCATTTTCCACGGATATTAGGAAGCTCATTTTTCTACATGGGCTTAGTACCTACCTATTTCGCACACCAAGAAACGAATGATTTGGTTCCACATCAACAATAGATAACTTACTCCAGAAAATAGGCCCAAATTCAAACAAGGAGGCAGGAAATCGCCTTCAATTGTGAGGATATGTGTAGCCCGCTTCACACAAAAGTTATGCTTAATTGACAGCCCCCGAAATAATCGGGCGTTTGATGAATTCGTTGAGGTTCTTTCTCCATTTGATGGAATGGAAGGTTGGTAGACACAGATTGATATAGGTAATATAGAAAGATACAGATATTTATATATAGATTTGCCAAATATATTCGCAAGTTGGCTCAGCTCGGGAACACGTGATTCCAAGATGGCGGTTACACAAGAGGGATCAAGTGACCAAATCATTACCTCTTCTCTTAAACACCAGTTCTAACTCCATGGGCCATGGACGATATAAGTCACACCCGAGTTGAGACAAGTAACTATCTTATTCCAAACTCATGACTTGTTCTCTTAACACCTAAAAAACCTCCACCAAACCTCTCTTTTATCTTCAACAGTGTCTCACTAATGCCGTTTGGTATCATTCCTTCTGCATCTACCATTCCAACGATGTTTCGCGAATGCTGGAAGTACTTTACCATATTTCTGTGCTATCCCAACGCTGTCTCGTTAACGCCAGAAGTAGTACTTCCAATATATGAATCCATGCAACCGCAACGGTGTCTCGCCTCTCCTACGCGGTCGCTGCGGCCGGGACATTCTCAAATCCAATGGTATCTGCGCTCCAGGTTGCATCTTCCTTCACTTTTAACCTATCCTCCTTGAAAGCTAGGGTTCATACCTAATAGTTAGAAAGTAATTTTTAGGTCAAGTTTGTTGCAAGGACCTGCAGCCACATGGACAATCACACAGACGTTCAGGAAACCAAAGTTGACAATTGTCATCTCCTGAAAGTGCGAACAATGCTTCCACAACCTACCTATAGGTAGACTCGAAAGCAATACGATAAAACAGCAATTATAAAATTCAATATTATTTTTTTCACAATGATTTACATTTCTACGTACATAATAACTCGTGTTAGGGTATAGTTTTGTCCAATGTATTTTGAAACTTAGCAATACATAATACATTGATATTATTACTTATCATAATACGCAACGTAGGTAAGTAGGTACCTACCTATCAAAGTATGTAGTAGGTAATACAGTTATTACCATATACATCAACACATTGTTATTTTATGAACTATTAAATCACTTATTTACATCAACATAATAATCTAAGTTAGTTAGGTACCTATGTAATTACCATTTACAAAAGCAAGATTTAAAGTTTCTTCGGTATTAACTCATTCATCACCTAACTCATGATATGAAACGAGTTCGAACACATATTGAGCAAACCATATAAATGACCAATGTCACAATGACACATGTACCTATATTTTTATTGAAGTAAGTAGGTGTAACTACACCTTAATCAGATCGAAGGGACAGTCTTGTTTGAACCTAATACGCGCCTAACTCACGACACCTACCTACTTACAATTTTTTTAAATCATTCATCACCCTACTAAAAAATATTTACTCGGTGATATTAAATTTATAGATCATCAATTTATTTACATAATAAGAATTTTTTACCTAGTCCGGTCCAAGAAAGATCCTTGCTTTCCTGTCTGATTTGTGCTCAAAAGACGTATTTGACTTTGCTCAGCCCAGATGCTCTCAGCACTCGATCAGCAAAGTAGTGTAACGGAATATGTAGTTTTCTCAAGATATTATTATTTCCTAGCAAAACCCTACAAACTTCCATTCATTTATTGAACACATCATCGATTTGTTGGAGCGCTGTTTTACGAGTATCGTTGTAGTCTTTTAGTTAGATTTCTTCTGGAGGAGGTTCGATTCAGCCATGTTCAGGCTTGACATCACTGGAAACAAGATTGAAAACAGTTACAATTTTCCCCAGGAATGATAAGAAATATTTTTTAAAGAAATAAATAACACCTGCGCCGATTAAAACATTTATCGGGGTTCGGAAGCCCTGAAAATAATGTAAACTAAATAATGTAACTAATCAATAATTATGGATGGAAAGCGCCTATGGTGATTGATTCTTATTAGATCAGAGCGGTGTTAGAATGAACGAAATTAAAATTGCATGAATTCTGATACAGCCAAACTTCGCTCTCAAGTCTATCAAACTCAACATTTCTAACATTACGATAGGTAGGTATCTTAGATCCGGTGATTTCCTCATTCGTTTTATCCTTTCAGTTTACCATTTGATATTCTTTCATTCAAGCTGCAGTAGTAGGTAATAGGTTTGGCTTGTAGGTAGTTAGTGCTACGGGCATGGTGTACTGGAATTAGAGTGCGTAGGCCTGGCAACTTAAGTTGAACACTTTTTCACACTCACACACACACGCACAAACACACACACACACACACACATTTTTTTTTTTTTTTTTTTTTTTTTTTTACAAAACTCCCCTCAAAGGCGGAGGGGGCACACCATTAAATTGGTGGGGAGGACGCCCAGGTTTACCCGACGCCGGCTCTAGGGATATTTTCAGGACGAGGAGGAAGAATGGGATGAAAGGAAGTGCCCCTATAAAACGACCACCAGTTCAAGTAAGAACCCCTCAGGCGGGTGGTGATACCACGGAGTACTCCCGCCGAGATGCCCAACTCGAGTAACTCCGTGGTACTTTTCCCGCACCACACCCTGCGCCATGACACAGTCGCAGCCATGACCTTGATGTTATTGGTCGCCACTCCTTTTAGCTCGGAAATCGCTTGCCGCAGGTCATTTCTGTCATAGGTACTTATTTATTTTAGCCCCCCAGGTCTGCTCCATGTCCATGCTGCCACTGACAACCTGGACATCCAGGATTATGGCAGACCCATCGGGCTTGACGGCAACAATATCCAGCTTTTTGCCCCGGTCACTCGGCATATGATATAGTCTCTCTCTTTCAACATCCCAACCGCTAGATGACAAAGCGCCTGCTATCTGCTTGGCGACAGCATCGTGACGGAGAATGCGGCCACCGTGAGTACGATGACACTGCTGCACCATATGATAGAGATTCTCATTTTTACCCTGACAGCCACGGCAAAGGGTGTCCACTGTCCCACAACTACTCCGTGAACACCTCACCGAGGTGGCTAGTGTAGCCACTCGGACGGCATGAAAATGGCAATAGTCACGGGCTCCAATGCCCTCTGAACCCCATTCCACCCATTGGGAAGAAATGGGGGATTCAGAGCACTGTCCAAGCTACAGCAGCAGCGAACTCAGCAGATGAACTGGGTTTTGGAGCAGTTGGTGTTGCTCGGTCGCACCACAACAACTGCTGCCTGACAAAGTCCAGGTCAGCAGCAGTGTGGACAACCTCCCAGCTCGAGCCCCTAAGGGCAAGCAGGCGCTGGCGGCGTAAAGATGGGATGCTGGCCGAAAGAGAGACAATACCGAGCCCACCGGCCTTGACCGGTGCGTGGATATAGGCACTTGGGACACCAGGTGGAAAGCCTAGCCAAGAGCGCACAGCAGAGCGAACTTCGCGATCTAACTCTAGCAGCCTCCCCGCAGTAAGCCTACCAAAGACTAGCCCATAGGTTAGCTTTGGCAGTAAGTACGTGCGAAGGAGGCGCAGCTTCTGCTGTGGCTTCAATGGGGCCTTGATGATACTATCTGGCGCCCCACCAAGGTCCACCCGGCTTGCAGCAATGGTGGCCACACCCATGAAGTCAACTCCAAGGTACCGCCAAACCTCCAGCATGGATAGGGGGGGGGGGCTGTCCTATGACAAACCACTCCCCATCCACCACCTTCACCTGATGCTGGCGACCCGACGGGACCAAGGAGACTGACCCACCCCGACACCACGAAGACAATCGGTCAGGGCGAAGTGGCTAACTGTGTCAAAGGCCTTAGCGACGTCCAGAGCGGCAAGATGGAGCTGCCGTTTCTTGATACAGGCCAGCGAAATGACAGTTTGGAGAACTGTTAGGTTCTCCGCTGTGCCATCAGCTGGCCGAAATGCTCTCTGGACGTCACCTATGACACCAGCCACTTGGAGGCGAGATGCCAGAACCTTTTGGAAGTGGCGGAAGATCACCGACGAAATAGATATTGGGCGGTAACCTCCAGGCCCACTTAACCCTTTTTTTGGGATGAAAACTGTCCTGGCGCGGGTCAACGCTTTCGGGGGTCTTCCTGATAGAAGCAGCAGGTTGAGGATGAGCAGCTTGACTGTTTTTGGTGTCTTGTTCAAACGTCGGGCAGAAACACCATCAGGTCCAGCAGAGGTGGAGTTCTTGACACGGCACTTATGTGCCTCGTCATGAAGCACCGGTGTGCACATGATGCTGCGCAAGGAATCCCTGGTGGAAGCTGGGGGTACCACCGGCTCACCAGGGTTGTGGCTAGGAGCACTCAAGAGTGGCTCCCAATAGTCCACAAACTCCTGGAGAGGGGGTAAAACTTGCTCATCCCCAGCTCCTTCCAGTACCTCTGCAGCCACACGAGCCGGATGCTTCCTCCACAACTTCTGGACCCGCTGATATTCCCGCGTTCTCGCTTGTTTTGCTGCTCTGCGACCTCCACGAGGCACCAAAGTAGGAGGAACGGCTCCCTGATGCCCCGTCACGGTCACTTCCTCAACCCTGGGAAGATCCTCTGTATATAGGCTGCAACCTCGTCCTCCAAGCCTTCATGCCTCTCAACGGCCCGCCTCGCCAGGTCCTGCACTTCAGTCTTCAAGTCTTCAAGAAGACCGGAGGTCCCGGGGGAGGATTGCACACGCCTGTAGGAGATGCGGGAGAGGCCCCACGGCTATTTGCCAGGATCGCATCACACTGCTTGTAGTGGGGCCTCACGAAGAGATTGGATGGCAGAAAGCGTGCGCATGGGAAAACGGGCTTGAAGGAATACATTAATATTTCGTACCCCACGCACACCTCTGCCTCCTCTGCTGCCATTCGCCGCAAATCCTCAGAAGCATACCTCGGCCGCTCTCGCTCTATATCAATTGCAGCGTTGGCCTGCACACTTCTGCCAGACACTGAGGCCACGCTTGGAGCTGACTCTCTCACAGTGGGCACACATCTACAGGGGTCGTGGAAGAGGATGAGGGATAGGAAGAAGAGGATGAAGAAGAGGGAGAGGATGGCCGACGCCCCTGCCTGGGGCGCCCCCGAGCGCCTCCCCTAGAACCCCGGGAGCCAATGGGCCCGCGGGGGTTATGAGGCTCGGCGTAGTTTAAATCCATAACGGGGAGACACATTTTAAAGGGACAGGAGACTCGTTGACACGAGCCTCCCCCCTAATCGCCAGCGGGTCATTCTGCCACCCTCTGTTCACCCAGAGGGTGCCCGGGTTGCGCGACGGGGACGCATGACACACACACACACACACACACACACACACACACACACACACACACACACACACACACACACACACACACACACACACACACACACACGGACGCACTCACACACATGCACGCGCGCGTGTGTCATGTGTCATCTCAGACGATAACTCTCCTTAGGATTGAGATAAAAATCCCGTTCTTGCGCCAAAAAATCAAGCTTTCCAAACGAAAGGATGAGCTCGTTGACCAACACTTTTTGAGCATAATAAATTGGTAAATTTTCAAAAAATGTACTAAAAAAATCATTAAAAATGGCTAAACACGCTCAAAAATCGTTAAATTTATATTTTTGCAGAATTTTGGTCAAAAGAAGTTCATTAACGATGAAATAGAACATAAATAAATGTATTTTAATTCATAATTTTTTGTTGAAAAATCAATAAAAATTGAAAAAAAAAAAAAAAAAAAATCCAAAACCTTTTTTTGAATTGCAGAAAGTTATGTAGAATGAGTTCTGTTGCCGTGACATTAGTAGGTAGTTAACAATTTTTCTCTTTAGGTACTGAAAGTGCTCACATTTGAAAATAGAGTAACATAATATAATAGAATAATTTACGTAAATTTGCTCATACGATCATACTGCATGATTAGATCTTTTGCTTCCTCACTACTGAAGGTAGGGAAGCTTTATGTTCGTGATACAAGCCGAAAAAAATCCTCTTGTCCTCCAAAATTTCCACATGCTTTTTGCGTTTCAAAGCTTGCTGATCAATTTTGGTTCTGGTTGTCTGTCTGTCACGCCCAGGTAAATCCTACCTTCCTTCAGGTAAATCCTTGTCACGCCCAAAACTATACCAAGTTCCAGTCTGATTTCAATGAAATATTCAGGGATTGTGCGGGTTAGGTCCTAGACGGATGATTCACAATGCCGTCGGCTCAACAGCAGCCTGTACGCATGCGAAATCGTGAACTTCTTATAACGACGATTGATTCTTCATCATCTTATTCGATTTCGTTCGAACTCGGTGGGTAGTTGAGTATACGTTCTAGAAAAATGTCCTATAAATTATATCGCGATTGGTGGAGTAATAATAAATAGACGCGCAAAACTAATATCGCGCATTGACACAGGAATAAATCCGAGTTTAATGGTACGATTTCGATGAAATTTTCAGGAATTGTGAGGGTTTCTAGGGGTTTCTAGACGGTGCCCTATAAATTTTATTGCCATCGCATAAACAGCAGTCAAACGTTGCGGAAACGTTAATTTCTTAAAATGTTGGTTTCTTATAATTTATCGGTCCGATTTCGTTCACAAGTAGGTATGGTTTTATGCTCCAGGAAATTCCCTATGAATTATATGGCGATTGGTGGAGTAATAACTACAGCGCATGCGCAAAACCAAAATTGATTGATACAGGAAAAAATCCAAAATTAATGGATAGATTTTAATGAAAATTGCAGGGATTGTGTGGTTTAGCTCCTAGACGGTCCCCTATCAATGTCATTGCCGTTGGATTAATAGTAGTCTCTGCGCTTGCGCAAACGTTAATTTCTTATAAAGTCGATATCTCATGGTCTATTGGTCCGATTTTGTTCCAAATCGATAGGTTGTTGGTCCCAGGATGATGCTCTTATTGCCACCTCCCAATCTTTCCAAATTCTACCACGTCAGTGGAAACTAGGAGGGGGTTCCTATAGCGACGCCCCTGGTTCATGAGACCTGGGTTACTATACTCTCTAGCGTATTATGGAGGTACAATAATATCTAGGTATGTACTTTTCAATTCTTTGTTCCACTTCCATGCCTTTTGTTCCATAGTCATTGACATCCCCATTTTCACCACCTGGTACGGTTTTTTTTAGGGCGTTTTTTCTCCCATAGTAATACATTGTCAAACCGATACTGCAACATAGATTAGGAAGTGTTAGCGTTAAGTTGTAATAAACATTGGAAAGCTATTGACTGTTGTTGACTGTTGAAGTTATTATTTGTTTGCGGATACCAATGGTTCAAGATAAAGGTATTGAAAGGAAAACAATTTGAGTCTTATCCAAACATTCACACTCACATGGTCCATATAAATACTATTAACTGCGAAATAAAAGACAGAATAAAAATGAAGAACGGATCAAATTCCACTGTCAAGTTGTAAACGTTCGCATACATCAAAGCTCCAATCTGGGGCATGAAAGCTTCAAGCGAACTTCCAAATGCGAGAACTTTTGCTGGAATGATAAAAATAGGTATAATTAACTCTTATTTTCTCTATTCCATTTACTACAAACGCATAAGAATAGGTAAAGTGGCATTATCATGTCCGATCAAAATGTTGATTAAATATTACTTACCTACATCATGTGGTGGCACTAGTTTTGATATATATCCTTTTGTAACTGGTGTCAAACACCCAGAAAGTATTCGTGTCTGAGACACGATATAAAACATGAGTGGGGACACTGAAAAAGCGCATAGTATACTGGACAACATCAATGAGATTTGGATCACGATGACCGACGCTGGTTCCTTCAAGTGAAAGATGTTCATCAAGATGTATACACCGCCAAGTGTTCCAATAGCTGCAAACAAATAGAGTATATGATTACCTTATAAGACTATATTATGTGTATGTAAACTATTATAATACATAAAAGAGAGAAGTATGAATGTCTATGTGTCTGAGTAAGGTCGATTCACGTCCAAACGGCTTGACTGATTTTGATGCGAGTTTTTGCAAAATGATCGCAAAGTTCCGTAGTTATAGACGTTGCCCCGTTAAACAAGTTCGTAAATAAGGAAAACCCTGGTACGCAAAACTACTTTACACGTCAAATGAGGCAGGGATTGAATCGGGGGGGATCTTACTATTACAAATCCAAAGATACCAAAACGATTTTCGTGGGTTGAGCCGTTCAGTTTGTGACAGAGTTCCCGTCAGAATCCCAGGGAAAGCGCTGCCGTCGCTCCATTGTAATCCAACGGGCGTCTTTACTCGTGTTTTCGAAAGGCTGCGCTTGGCGATGGATGGGTGATCCGAGAACCGGAAATCGGAAAACCAATCCTTCCTGAACATAGCTCATTAGCTATTGCACATTACGTTCCGGGATTGTACCTCTTAGGTACTGTCACACTCTCCTCGTCAGAGCGAGCGTGGTAAGGATTATGCACAGCTAACGCCTAGTTATCCGATCCACTATTTTCGGGGCGTTAATGTTTAGAAGAAACATGGCCCGGGTTTTCCAGAAGGAATTCCCATTATCACCCTTAGGTATATAAATAATTTCATTGGTCATTGACTTATAATTTCTCAATTTTATCCCCTCTCTTATAATTTCAATTTCATACCTATGGTATACCTGGCCTTTGCCATTTTTATTATATATTCTTTATACAAGGGCATTGTTCCCAATTATTAATTCAAGGGCATTGTTCCCAATTATTATTTCCAGGGCTTAGTTCCCAATTTAAGTCCCAAACGTGGACTCATATTAATATATCTATTTTATTTTCCTTAAGGTATAAGTCTCCAAAGTTGAGCCACCGTTTATTCCCGATTGTTCCAATCTTTGACTGGGGGTTAATTACCTAATGAAGACTTCATATGAAGATTCATTGACAATCCATCCTGTTTTAATTTCTCTTTTCTCCTCCTCAATCGCCAATGCAGCTATTTATTAATGAGCATCAGTTCTCAACCAGTAAACTATTCCACCTGGTTTTACATACTTGCTCTTCAATCAAGTTTGTTTTTAAGGGGGGGGGGGGGGGGGGGGGAGTATGACAAAGTTCCCGTCAGAATCCCAGAGAAAGCGCTGCCGTCGCTCCGTTGTCACCCAACGTGCATCAGGCGTCTTTACTCGTGTTTTCGAAAGGCTGCGTTTGGCGATGGATGGGTGATCCGAGAACCGGAAAACCAATCTACTCCGAACATAGCACATTAATGCTATCAGTACGAGTGGTATCTCTCTCACGGGATACTGTTACTCTCCTCTCCCTTTCAAGGATTTAGGGCCCCATTGCACCTCTGGGGGCTACCTAAATCCTTGATAAGTTGTAGTTAACTAAGTCAGATTTTCAAAAACTTATATTCTGAACGCCTTACTACTTGCCACACAAAAGAGAGGCATAACATCATTTTAGTTTCTTGGCGATTTGTTGACACTCAACTAACATAATATTACAGAGGAAAAACGTACGCTAGACTGGTCTTTTTACTGGTAGAAAGGCCTTGAATAATGGTTTAGCGTGGAACACGCTTTTACCGGAACACAAAGTGTATTTCGTTACAAAATATTATATAACGAAAAAACGAGACTAAAGTAGCGGCGCGGCGGATCTAATTTGTTTGCTATACTACCTATGAGCCTGAAATTTGAAATGAAGAAACCTTGGGACTTCTAGAAACTAAATTGAGTCTAGGGCCCGCAAAATCAGCTGAGTAAGATACAGAGCTATGTTATATGTCCAACCTTTGAAGCTGAAATTTCAAATGGAGGCCTCTTGGAACATATAGATATTAATTATAAAGTTTGAAGCCCCCTAGATCAGCTGAGTGGCCTCCGGAGTTAATATCTTTCCTATTCAACCCATGAATCATAAATAAATTTGAAATGGAGAAGTCTTGGGACGTCTAGAAACGAATCATAAATTCTAGAGCCACCCAGATCAGCTGAGTGAGATTCGGAGCTATGTTCTTTGCTATTCAACCTATGAAGCTGAATTTTGAAATGGAGAACCCTCGGGACATATATAAACGAATCGCAATGTCTGAAGCTCCCCGGATCAGCTGAATGAGCTCGAGAGCTAATTTCTTTGCCATTGAGCCTATGAAAGCTGAAATTTCAAATGTAGGCCTCTTGGGACGTATACAAACGGACAATGAAGTCTACAGCCACCGAAATCAGATGAGTGAGATTCGGAGCTAATTTCTCTGCTATTAAACCTATGAAGCTGAAATTTGAAATGGAGAACCCTTGGGACATCTAGGAATGAATCGTAATGCCTGAAGCTCCCTGGATCAGCTGAGTGAGCTCCAGAGCTAATTTCTTTGCAACCTATGAAAACTGACATTTGAAATAGAGGCCTCTTGGGACGTCTAGAAACGAATCATGAAGTCAAGAGCCACCCAGATCAGCCGAGTGAGCTCTGAAGCTAATTTCTTCGCTATTTAACCATTGAAAGCTGAAATTTGAAATGGAGGCCTCTTAGAACATCTACAAATGAATTGTAAAGTCCGAAGCCCTCTTGATCAGCTAAGTCGGCTGCGCGGTTAATTTCTTTGCTATTCAACCTATGAAAGCTGAAATTTGAAATAGAGGCCTCTTGGAACATCTACAAATTAATTGGAAAGTCTGAAGCCTCCCAAATTAACTGAGTGAGATCCGGAGCTAAGTTCTTTGCTTTTCAATATTTGAAGCCGAAATTTGGAATGGAGCGTGTTCCACGTTCCTCCCATGTTTCGCAAAGGCTCAACGTGATAGCAAAATGAAAACGAAATGGATTTCTCATTAAACAGGCTCGCCTTACCGCGGAGCTGAAATTTTAGCACAATCTAATTTAATTCATTTCACCATTTGTTTTGATTTACTTATTACTTTTTTTGTGATATAAATAAATACCTATTTTTTAACTTTTATTTAGCAATTTCATTGTTTTACATCAATGGCCGCTGTGTTTCTATGTTGTGCAGAGGTGATGTTAATTATAATAATGAATGTTTTAAAACACAGAATTATTCTAGTAGTCAAAACCATTTAAAATTTTTTAAATACATATAGGCAGGTTAAGAAAGACATTCTATCAATTAAGTAAACTCTCAAGCTAACTTATATCTGAATAATACCCTGCAATTTGAAATGGAGCCTCTTTGGGACAGCTTGATTACAATAACAAGGTACATAGTCACCATGATCAGCTGATTAGGCTCTTACCCTAATACCTTTCTTATAATGCTTACGAGTATGAAAATTTAAACTTTAAAATTTTCTATTAGGGTGTACTCATTCTAGCGCCCGTTGTATTTTTAACAAATGGCTTTCTGCTAGTTCTTAATAAAATGTGCTTAACCTGGTATTGGTAAGTAGGTAATACGATAATTATTATTTTGATACTGTGATCGTAGGTAAGATCGCATCTCCACGTATGGCTGAACTCACCCATCATGACAACCTTTGCCCTTGGCTCCCACGATTATTTATGCATATTTTTGGACAGTCATTGCTAATGTTCCAGAGATACCTTTACACACCGTAGAAAAATCAAGGGAGGCCACCTCCGGGCCAGTCTGCTGTACAATCTGCAGTACAAATCATACATTCACCTGACGTGCCTTGTAGTTAATATACCAACTAAGAAAGGATATTTACCCGTAATTATTTGGGAGGCCGCGTTGAAATCGGAATAATCTGATATTGTCCAATCAAATTTCTTCTTCAGTGCTAGATATTTACAATCTGGTTCACCTGTAAAAAGAGAAAAATCACATAATAAGAATAAACCAATATGTACGAGTATGTAGAAAAGGAGGGGGCTGTATGACTGCCGGAGAGAGGCTCTACATCGCTTCTTCGTTGACAGCCCTGTCTTATCCTTGGAGCGTTTGCCAATGCATGGGTGAACCATAAACTTATCTTCTTCAGTGTATATTAACTAGATTTTTCATTTCCTTGGATCTCAGTTAATAGATTTTGTTGCGGCTGTGTGTGAGATGAATTGAGGTTGAATTTGAAATTATCTCCAAATAATATGACGGTGTTATGAGAGCGTATTAACTTTCAAACTAATAAAACCCTAAGATGGACGTAAACCTTGTTTGGCCGGATCTCTACAGACCATAGCCTTCTATTCTAATAGCTAGACACGTCGTGCCCTATTGGTATGATATACCATAGCTCTAATAGCCGCTGTATACTGTAGCTCTAACAGCATATATGGATATCGTAGCTCTAATTGCTGGTGGGTACAACAGCGCTAACTAAAGCTACACTGTGTAGGCCAGTAGCTTTAACTAGGTCCGGATCGTGCAGGCCCTTAGATGATGTTAAAAGAAACAAAAAGCCATAAGTGAAATAAAGAATATTGGAATGGATTGGATGTATAACTCCAATGAATTGAAGAGTGAATCGAAAACTGAGGAGTTAGGTTGGTTAGAGAAAAGTCAGTTGATTGATTAAGGATTGAATTTGAGAGCCTAAATAAGGCTTAATAGGAGTAGGGCGAGTTCCTTATGTAATCCTTCTCCCACTACTCCTTCGGGGTGTTAGGCCCTCTTAGGCTCTGAACCTGCCTTCAGATTCATTTACTTGGTTTATTTTGGAGAACAACAGCTTGTACAAATGTCGGACATGACAGATCTCATCTCATCCTGTGCAAAGCTTGGTCAAAGCTTCTAGTTTATTGCATAAAGTCAGTGGAGGCCAATCCGGATATCGTAAATACTCAAATTTACATTGGAATATGCTCCTAGGTAATATAATATAGTGACGTTAAAATGAACTGTCCGAGAAGGCTTGGTTTTTACTTGTTATTGTATGGTTTTGAATGTTAGGTACTCTTGAGGAAAGTTGTGGGCATGTGTACATTCTATACCTATTTTGGAGCGCCCTACCGGCTCAATTCTTGTCTAGTACAGGCGCCTCACCGTTGGTTTACTGTCTAGTAAGCGCCTCACCTAGTACATAAATACGTACATGCAGATTAAACGACTCATCGATGTCGAGGGTATTTTCGCAGTCTAGAGACTTTGTCCAAATAGTGTTCAGCTTGTTAGGAGCGTCGTCAGAAGGGTAGTTGGCTGTCACACTTGTCATTCGCGATAAACAGTACGAACGTCTTTCAAAAATGCAAGAAATAAATCAGGCTCGTTTTTGCGTAAAATCCTTCAGTAATATTCGTCCAGATGAGCCCGGAACATCGCGGGTGTCGTGCCTCTTTTCTTTTTCAACAAATTATTCTTTGCGTCCGACCATGACCGTTCGATTCCCTGAGTGTGTGGCCCACTTCTTGGGTCAACGTAATTCTGTTGGTGGTTGAGTGTTGGTAACCGAAGCTGTTAAAATTGAGGTACGCTGCCCATTTGTCGGAATATATGACGGAGCCTTGCACACATTCGCGTTCAATAATTGGCACAAGCGTGTTCCTGTCACGGCGTTCAACGTAAAAGTAGTGCACATCACTCCCATGTTTGAGTCCGAAAACCCCATAGCCCGTCCACTCGTTGTTTTCGACATCCTCGTTATTCAGCACCATAGATGGATTGTCGCCTTGTAGGAGTCGCCCTCTGTTATATTTTCTACTGCCTGCGAACCTAGCCTCATCGATTTGAATAGAGTGTTATCAACAGTACCTACCACTTTACCTCGGGCTGAAATAATGCACAATGCACAAATAAGTACACACCTCACGGCACATATTGAACCAGTCACAAATCGTTTGGTTAGCTCGTCCTGTTACGGCAGTTGTTGAAGCATTAGGAAGGTTTAACACAAAGCATGGCACTAGCTCAAGAATTTCACACAATTTCAATCTGGTTCAAATCAAGAGCGCGTGGTTTGTCAATATTTTTTCGTACGTCTAAATATCGGACGATACTGTCCTGCCCGATCGCCTTTCCGGCCTTCCTTCATCGCACTGACACAAAGGTGACAAGGCAGTAGGCAGTTCCTCTTCATCAATTAATTCATTACTACGTAAAAAAGTTACCGTCGTTGCTTCGTCTTTGCCGACTTGTTCGCGCTGTTTGTCAGGGAACGTGATGTGATGTCTGCCTGCCCTTTGTCACCAAGAAGCTTGTCAGATGTTTATAATCAAACGATTCAGATCATGAGGCGCATGCAAGGTAAGGCACGGTAAGGGCCCAAGTGAGGCGCTCGGAGCCGGTACGGTAGGGCGCACATAAGATCGGCACCCCTTTTTCCCCCGAACAAAAGTCTAGATCACTGATTTCAGATAGACACAGAAAACGTACAAACATTTTCTTCACAAAGTTTCATAATACTAACTTTATAACAGTAAACATTACTAGGTATGTACTAACCTGAACCTACAAAGAGGCTTACAACCAAAGATGCTGTTAGAGCGAAGATGGCGCTTCTGACGTGATCGGGCCTTTTCTTCAGAAATGTGCGAAACGAATCAACAAGATGGTCGATAGTGAATAGAGTTCTCTTGTTTTCCTTTATAAATATAATGATGCATTAACATTCGCATAGAACTTCTTGCAACCCAAACCTTATAACTAATCTAAATTTAACAAATTTAACAACTAGAAGCTGACTCTTACAGTGGGGCTACTAGGTTTCTATATTTACTTTGTTACATTTTCTATTCAAAATCTATGCATTACAATCAATCCGATATACAGCAGTTATTTAAAGATCGTTAAGGGCGCACCTACCTAATAAAGTTCGTATCACTGACGATCGCGGAGCGGGAAGCGAAAACATCCTGTTGGTACAGGACCTTTAGGTAGGTAGTGTGATTTCACAGAGTCGCAATCAAACTAGGTAGGTACCCGATATTTCAAAGAAAATTAGGCTTTTATAATAACTCCATTACATATGTTTATAAACTAAATTTATCAGAAATGTCTTTATCGAAACTCTTGATTTTGGACTACTTATTCATTACTTTCGCTTTAAGTAATTACTTACCAATAAATAATCTTTGCACAATTTCATCAAAATAATATTTAAATTCAATTATGGGCAGAAATGGCTGAATTAGGTACGTCGGTATGTGACTGATATTTTTCTACGGTGTATTATTTGTAATGGGTCGGCAATATTTACTTCCTCTTTACCGAAGGAGCAACGATTACGGTTACAGCGCATTTACAAACGCAAAATTCATTGGCAGCGGCAAAACGCTCAACTTATTTGCTGATTTAGATGAAAATTTCAGAGGTTATTTTGGTATGTTCATGAGAGTTCGTATACGTTCCTAAACGTTTCATCAGACTATTAACAGTGTGAGCATATCCAAACATACATTATATTATATACGTATTTATTATATACGTAAGTCTATTATATACGTATTTCTCACGATCTAATTGCCCAAACTATCACACGATTTGAGGGTAGTTGGTGGATAATCTCAAATATATATTGATTACATCTCAATAAAATCAGAAATGGCTACTGCGCATGCGCAAACGTTAATTCGAAGCTAAGGGCAAAACGCTGAGTCCACCCCGCCAATTATTTTGAAAATTTCAGGAATTAATGGCGTTAGCTTTTACCAGGTTCTTTTAAGTTTGATGTGCAAATATTGATTTCAAGTGGTATCTGTTTTTTACAATCTAATAGCACAAATTGGAGTGTTTTGGTGAACCGTCTCAAGGTGATTGCTTAAATGTAGATGTAGATGTATAGGAAAACTGTCAGGGTGGGGTTATTTTGGACCCCAAGCACGGAAGCCTGGTGGCTTATTGTACTTTTCTGAGAGTTTTGCGTTTAATCAAAGAGATTCAGCCCTCTGGTGAGGGATGTGAGTCCTTTGATTAATTCTTAGCTTTGAATAGACATCATTGGGTTTTGTGCCCCAAAGAGTTCAAATCTGCGATAAGTGAGTGCAGGACAAAGGTGATTGGTTATACAATGTATTATCGCGATTATAACGACTATGGTTCGGGCAATAAATATGCGCGAACATTAATTGCGTAGGCAGACAGCTTTCGACCAATTTTATGGAATTTTATGGAATGACAGAATCAGCTCCAAGTGCCTTTATAAATTTTACCACCCCGTAGGATGGGTAGTACAATACTACTTGGGCTCAATTTAAATGATTTCGCTTATATTCCATAATAAATTGGTAATTTTGGGATTGATCATGTTACAATGTGTGAGGAAATGCCCACGCAAATTAGCTTTTCACTTGTACAATTGCCAATGTTCTATATATATATAGGTATATATATTAATTGCTATGCAATTCTTAGGCCGACCCCCAACAATTTTTTTTGTAACGTCCGTGACGAAATTAAAGATGATTTTCACGTACAACCGAGTAGTTGAGTAGTTGCTATAGATTGTGTCACAATTTCAGTGTTTTTCACGTACAACCCAGCCGTTGTTAGGGGAATGAAACTTCCGCAGTTTTCATCGCACAAAAATCGTTCGCCACTCGTTGGAAAGCGCTTGATTTATGTGATAAATGTTCACATTTCAAGCTACCAATTTCCCTCTCCTTACGTACCTGGCTACATTCCAAAACTAAGTTGATTCAGGCTAAGAATTGCATAGCAAATTATCCTCGTTTTCTACGCAGTAGAAAAGAGAAAAGATCCGGCGAGGCGCGAAGCGCCGACTATAGATTAAAGTGATCTATGATCTATTTCGCAGAGAGAAAATGAAGGCAGTTTGAAAAGTAGGTAGGAGGATTAAGACCTAATTAGCTACGACGAGGCCTAGGGCCCATCAGCTGAGTAGTTCCTAAAGCTATTTCCAATGACATTTACCCTATGAAGCTGGAATTTAGCATGTAGCCTCTACGGGACTTCAACTGAGTGAGTAAAAGCTGATCAGCTGAGTGGGCTAAATTCTCTCCTGTTTACCTTAGGAAGTTGAAATTGATGGGGAGACTCTCTGGGACACAAAGGGAAGATTGAAATGATGGGCTCTTCCCTAATCAGTAGAGTGTCCTAAATTCTCTCTTGTTCTCCCAAGGAAGTTGAAATTTGAAAGGGAGACTCTTTGCGGCATTAGGGATGTGTTGATACCGAGAACTCCAATGATTCCAACAGCCATGACATTCGAATTCAAACGTTCGCAGTTTCTCATCCGGCTTGCATTTGTAACGAGCATCGAAAAATCGCAAGGACAGACGCTCCAAGTCTGCGGCATTAATTTAGAAGAACCATGTTTTCACACGGCTAATTATACGTGCCCTGTTCAAGGGTCGAATTACCAAAAAATTCATTTATTCATGCACGAGCCGAAAAAAAAAAAAAAAAAAAAATACCAAATCTCAGATTCGTGGGATCATTAGGGAAAAAACTGGATTCTAGAGCCACTCAGCTGATCTGGGATCGGTCAGTTGTGTTCAGAAGTCCCTCAAGGGCCCACATAAGAAATCTCAGAATCGTGGGATCATTAGGGAAAAAACTGGTTTCTAGAGCCACTCAGCTGATCTGGGATCGGTCAGTTGTGTTCAGAAGTCCCTCAAGGGCCCACATACCGAATCTCAGAATCGTGGGATCATTAGGGAAAAAACTGGATTCTAGAGCCACTCAGCTGATCTTGGATCGGTCAGTTGTGTTCAGAAGTCCCTCAAGGGGCTACATACCAAATCTCAGAATCGTGGGATCATTAGGGAAAAAACTGGTTTCTAGAGCCACTCAGCTGATCTTGGATCGGTCAGTTGTGTTCAGAAGTCCCTCAAGGGGCTACATACCAAATCTCAGAATCGTGGGATCATTAGGGAAAAAACTGGTTTCTAGAGCCACTCAGCTGGAGCAAAATGGAGTTTACCTCATTGTATTGAGATAAATAAATTAATAAAAACAAAATTGATTGATGATGGATTTAACTTTTCATTACAATTCTATTTTTATCGAGTGCACATCGGGTCAGCTAGTGTTGAATATTTTGATATCTTACGTTATCCCAAAGTATTCTTCCCACTACAAATGTAGGTACTTGGGATTTTTCGTTTTTTTTTACGTAGTAACGTTAGGAAAGTTCATTTAACAATTTTTGATTAATAGCACATGATGGTAACATAAATTTGACTGCATTTACCTGCTTCACTTCAATTGATTCTGAGAGATAAAATACCGCATACAACAAGCTTAAGGTTATGATTATTGTATTTGTACCAAATACTGTGGAGTAGCTTATCTTGCTGAGTGATGGCGTAACTAAACTTGCAATCACTCCTCCCACTGTACAAAATTCAGTGAGGATAGCAAACCTGGAAAAAATGTAGGTACATTAAAAAAACTTATCCGTCTAATAGTGTTCTATACTTACATATTTATAAGGTGAAATACTGAGTAAGATTAGTGCAAGAGAGGCAATCCTCATGGGAAATTGGAATGAGTTTCACTATGATGGTTATTGTTTATACAGAATAGATAGTAACGACAGAATGTATCATGCAGAGTATCGCCACATCTCGGTCTACTAATCAGAAAAGCGATCTTCGTAAGCATTGCCACGTGTCTCGTAAATCAAAGGATAGGTAGGTGCTTATTGGAAAAGGAAACCCTCATAATGGGGACCTGAAGGTAAATTTTTCTCTTTCGTTGACTAGTGTTGCAGAAGATTTCGCTGCAAAAGCAGATATGACTCGGTTCTAAATCTTCTATGATAGCTGGAAGGGTTTGTTCGATTTTTGTCCTAACAAAATCCCTCAAACTTTCAATAGCAATGTTTTTTCGTGAAGCTCAGTGTTCCCACTTGGTTAAACAATATTGTAACCTTTCCAAAATGTAGATACCAAAAATCGAAAAAAAGAAAAAAAAAAAAAAAAAAAAATTCGCCAATCTGCCGTCTGAACCTTTTTTTTTTTTAAACTAAGTAGGTACTTGAGTACTGGACAAAGTTTTCAAAATTTGGCAAAAAAGTAAATAAATAAATAGATAAAATAACATAAATCGGAGTTTCTTTTCGCTGGTTTTGGTTCATTATTTTCAATAATGAACCTTTGTAATCGACCAAGAAATTTTTCTTTTTTAATCCCCATTCAAAATTTGTTGGTGTGCGTTTCTAGATGCGTAGAATCCAAAAATCGAAAGAAAAAAAAAAGAAAAAAAAAAAAAAAAAAAAAAAAAAAAAAAAATCCGTCCGTCCGCCGTACACCCTACTTACTTTTCTCAAAAAGTATTGGACCATTTAAGAAATTTGGCTTAAAAATCATTATCGGCCGGGGATGTGCCAGTAACATCGGAATCGCGTTCGATCAACACCAAAGGGTAGAACCTAAGGGTTGAAATATTCAAAAATCGAGATCTTGAAATCATTCTATGTAACAGTAATGATTTTTTTCGTTTCTTTTATAGGCATTCGCCCACAGAATCGACCGAAACCTCTCCGATCGCTATGCGTTTATTCGTTCGCTTTCCCTAAAGGCTAAAGCATCGACAAGAAAAAACATTTGTACAAAACATTTTTGTACAAATTACACCTCATGGCGACCTGAAAAAAGTGCTATTTCTGCGTCGAA
This sequence comes from Adelphocoris suturalis, assembly GCA_030762985.1. Taxonomy (NCBI): domain Eukaryota; kingdom Metazoa; phylum Arthropoda; class Insecta; order Hemiptera; family Miridae; genus Adelphocoris; species Adelphocoris suturalis. The sequence continues at coordinate 84,483,500 of CM061043.1, read as the reverse complement.
TGAGACCAACAGCAGCTCTGGAGATGAAATGATTGATTGATAGCGATTTTTTCAACTTTTGACCCCGAGGGTCAACAGCTCATATTTTTAATTTTTCAGTAAAAAAAAAAAAAAAAAAAAAAAAAAAAAAAAAAAAAAAAAAAAAAAAAATCAAATTGTACCATCCATATAGGAAATTTAATGCTGATCACGCCTACACCACAAATGATGGTGTAGAATGATGGTCTAAAACGCTTCCTCAACATGCTTTTTCAAAGAAAAAATCTACCGAAAAAACGCGTTTTTTGTAATTTTTAGACAACTAAGTTTTTATCGGTAGTATTCTAAAAAAAAGACGTTTTTTAAAATAGTTTTTTGTTTGTTTTTTAAATGAAAAAAACATATTTTAGACCATAATTTGTTGTGTAGGCGCGATCAGCATTACATTTCATGTAAGGATGGTAGGTAAAATTTGATTTTTAAAAACTGAAAAATTAAACATACTTCTGCTGAAGCTGAAAAAAATCAATTATTCAACCTCCAGAGCTGCTGTTGGTCTCATTCGACGCAGAAATAGTCCAATTAAAAGCACTATTTTTTAGGTTGCCAAGTGGTGTAATTTGTTCCAAAATTTCCAAAAAACTGTAGAAAAATCGGTGAAAACCCACGGTTTTGGCAGTTTTCAGGCAAAAGGCATGTTATGGAGGCATTTAAGACCCATCATGTGTGGTATAGGTGTGTTCAGCGTTAAATTTCCGACAAGAAAAGCATCCCTTAATTGGACATAAATTATCTAGGAATTTTAGTGATTTTTCCAAAAACCCTAACTTACGCCGTGCTTCAAAAATTAGACGTCCATGAAAAACGGGATTCTGATTCAACACCCCCGAAAACCCCCAGGACCAGTACAAGATATGTGGGGGCACGACTTTGATTTTTTTTTTTTTGGGTATTGTAATGTACCACAGGCTACGTTTAATAATGATATATTAATACATATTACACATTAAAACGTATAATAATTATACTTATTAATTATTAGCCGCTCCGGCTCGCTTCGCTTACCTACTTCCACGTCCAGCCGGGGGGCAAGCTCCTTGGACCCCCCCATTAAGTTGCTGTGTACATGCAATGGTCTTTTACTCCCCAGTTCAGGCGTATTACAATTGAAACATGTAGGGGATGTTGCTCGCTTCGCTCACTCGGTACGGGTGTATAGTTGTAGGAAAACATTCGTTGAAATCCGATGTATATAGGGAATGTTGCTCGCTTCGCTCGCTCGGTATGGCTGTATATGTGTAGGAAAAACCCCTGCATAGCATGGACAGACAAACAAACAAACAGACCGAGTTTCATTCTTATAAATAACCTCCACGTCCAGCCGGGGGGGCACCCCCCCCCCCATTAACTTGCTCGCTTCGCTCGCAAGGTGTGGCTGTATACATGCGATGGTCCCCCATTCAGGTGTATTACAATTAAAACATGCAGGGGATCATGTGTAGGAAAAATCTCGTTGAAATCTGACGTGTGTAGGGAATTTCCCTCACTTCGCTCGCTCTGTATGAGATGTATAGATGCGATGGGATATTGTGGGATACCATTGAGACCTACAGCCCATGTTACAATATGTCAGGAAGTTATACTGCCCACCCAACTTGGCAGACGTTTTTTTCTGTTGGAAATTACTTACTAACAAAGTTAATCTTATAAATCTATGTGGAACCACGAAAAGTTTATTAGATTTGATAAATAGAGGCCATTATTTATTGCTGTGTAATAATTTGCTGCGTTTTCTATATTCTGGTGGGATTAGAAAATTTTAAAATCGCTTATACACCCTTCCGCAAAATCCCTAGAAGGGCTGTACTTTTCCCCGTCTTTCAAACGGGAGCCGAGAAGTTAACTTAACAGTTAACTTCTTATTTTAATCGCTTCGCCTCCCTTCCTCTCGCATTTTGAGCAACTTCCCGTCACTTTTTTCCGATATCCGATTTCAGATTCAGATTTGGCGGAATCAAACCTCTATTTCGCCCGAAAAACGTCTCTTTATGGGATATATTTTAATGAGAAAAAAAAAAAAAAACGAAGTTTTCCGTCGGAATTTTCGAGAAAATGGGTCTTGTACTCTTTCATTTTTTTGACGCATTTCCTGATACATACTTTTTTCGCGATCCGATAGCGCCGTCGTCTTCCTCGTAGAAAAACCTACGAAACCGGTATTTTTCCGGAATTTTCGACGGCCGTTTGAGGGGTAGAGGAGGCGGGGAAGTCGAAAAGATCGGGATTAAAACGGGTTAAAATAGGATAAAATAGGATAAAATGCTTGGATTTACACTGCCTAATTGGGTTTAAATGGAGTAAGAACCAGCTGTAATGAAATTGATGTGTACATACCTTATTACTCTATCTTTGGGTTCTGTAACATCAATGAGAGAGCAGTACGAGGCCAATATAACTAGAATAGGTCCTCCAGTGATCGAAGAAGGAATCGCCGAAGTCAAATACCAGTAAGGGTTTAAGTTTTTTATAGTGGACATGTATGTTAAGATTGCAGACCCTACAATCATACCTGTGTACGAAGTAGAACTGATTTAGAATTAAAACATAAATGATTTATGTATAATAAATATAAATATATCGTGCCTATATACACACCTCAAAAGAATGAAGGGATCACTTTTCCTTGTAGACGCCAAAGACCCCAGATCAATCGTTCAAAGACCCCAGATCAATCGTTCAAAGTTCATATTATATCTCATGATTAGGTACCTGATGGAGATGGGATGCACCCTATTCTTTTTGTTTTTTTTTCTCAAACACGGAGAAGGACCAGCGATATCAAGCTCCTACATGAGCCAAAACAGAATGAATCGCGCTTTTTCATGGTTATCAGCTCTAATCCGAGAACGGAATAAGATATCGCAATTTAGGATTTACCATCATGTTCGGCATTAAAAAATCATTGAAATGAGGCATCACTCGGCAAAAAATGGAAATGTTTTTATCATTTAATAATGATTAACAGGACGTTTCCATTTGTTTTTGTCTCACGAGCGTCACGTCACGGTGGGGTTTTCTAGTGATTTTCATGTACAACCAATGCGTTACTAGTGAAGTGTAACTCCCTTAGTTTTCATAGCAGGAAAATCGTTAGCCACTTTTTGGAATGATCTCATTTGATCACAGCATCTCATAATCCCTAAGCTTCTGTAGTGTCAAGGAAAGCTGATTTATTACGCTCAGTTATAAACTAATATTGCTAATAATGAACTAATAATGTGTAAAATTAATCATTATTAAATGATCTGACTGTAGAACCGTAGGTCTACCGACCATTTTTTTTCGAAAATTGTGGGTACAAATTCGGAGGGAGGTGGTTACTTCTCTTGAGAAAAATGCTCAGATTCCATTCTGTTTTGGCTTATGTCGGAGCTTGATATCGCTCGTCTATCCCAGTGTTTGAGAAAAACAAAAGAATAGGGTGCATCCCATCTCCATTAGGTACCTAATCATTAGATATACTTAATATGAACTTTGTCCGATTGATCTGGGGTCTTTGACGTTTACAAGAAAACGTGGTCCCTTAATTCTTTTGAGGTGTGTACATCATGACAGGGTAATTCCCTCGTTACTTGAAATAGAAAATTGTGTGAAACCAGATCAAAAATGGTGTAGGATGCCACCAACGGCCTAGAATGCCTTTTTCCGACAGGAAAATCATTATCATCATTAGCACGTTGCCTGACTTCATATCAGCCGGTAAGATTCTATCTCAGTCTCAAAACTAGCAATCTCGATATTAATTGATTGGTTCCTGATTACCTGATCCTGATTACTACCCAGACTGATCCCATATAACTTACCCCTTGCGGTGTCACTGTATTATCATTGAAGAGTTAATATAAAACATAACTGCTTTCCAGTCTAATCAAAATCCTTTAGAATTCTTCTCGGAGCAAATACATATTTGGTTCCTTGAATAAATTGTACAACCATTGCCTTTGAATCTGTGCACCTATTGTTTTCTCCTTGCTCCTTCGTATAAGAGTAATATTACAGAGAATCTTGGTGCATTGTAGCACGACAAGTGTTTTCCCCTTGTCATAATAGTCAATTAGCGAATTTTCGTAAAAAATGAAGCTATTGCAATGGCTCCAAAAATGTTGATAAAATCAAAATGTTTGAAAATTGTCTTCGTTGAAATCCGTTTTGAGGCATTCAGAAACAAGTTTATCACTTTTTCATATGTGTAGGTACGTATGTATGTAGGCAGGCGACTACAGTGTCTCCAACAGCCGCAGCATCCCTAGCGGGAGTGGTATTCCCATCTCCAGTGATCCCTAGAAAACAGAGCCATAGCCCCAGGCCTCCCTGATCACGACAAATGGCCTATTCCACGGGTTTCGCACCAGGGGAACCCACAACTTTGACACTGACATTCCCTCACCGGCCAACCACGTAAATGCTTCGCCCTCATTGACACAGCAATAGTGTGGCGGCATCCTTCTCCGACCTCGGGATTGGCCGGTAACTAACCCCTTCTTTGTCTAAATTAACTTCCTGATAGTTTTACCAGAACTCCCTCCTACCGACTTGTGGCTTACATCTATATACGCCCAGTTTCAATTAGTTTGATGATCAGTGTTGTTGCTTGTTTAGGTTTGATGAAACGCCTGAAGATGATTTAAGACTCAATGACGTTCGTGTGACAAAAGCTGTCGATTTTAATCTCTTATGAAGATGAATGATAATCCGGTTGTTCATAATTTAGGTCCCCTCGTTGAAGTGGTACAAAGTAATAAATAATGTACGCACCTATTAGAGACACCACAATCACAGGTTTCCGTCCGTTGGTTTCAGACCAGGGGCTCACAAACAGGGACATGATGCATCCGGGCAGCGTGTCAATTATAATGCGCCACAGCGTGATAGTTGACGCAGTCCGATGTACTTTGACGTCAGAGCTGTCATCATTTGTGCAAGTATCCACATCCATTCCGAGATCATTACAGGCGTGCTCGATCACCATATCAGTTAATGGCGAACCTAAGTAAAATTGAAATATCAATTTGTTAGAGGTATATCAGATAGTAGGTACATTACATTATAGGCACTTACATTATATCACTCCCTGGTTGCAAGAGCGCTGATAACTAAAAATTTTGAACTCTCCGAAAGTGCTGTCATAGAAACTCATAGGTACTTTCTTTTGTGGCACACACTTTTTTTAAAAATAATTTTATTTTTTTTATATTTTTTTAAATTTTTATACAAACCTTCCCTCAAAGGCGGAGGGGGCACACCATTAAATTGAAAAAAGTGGGGAGGACCCCCAGAACGAGGAGGAAGAATGGTATGAAAGGAAGTGCCCCTATAAAATGACCACCAGTTCAAGTAATAACCCCTCAGAACAAGGGTGGTGATACCAAGGAGCACTACCGCTGAGATGCCCAACTCGAGCAACTCCGTGGCGCTTTTCCCACGCCACACCCCGCGCCATGACACGGTGCTATCTGCTTGGCAACTGCATCGTGACGTAAAATGCGGCCACCGTGAGTATGAGGACACTGCTGCACCACATGATAAAGATTCTCATTTTTACCCCGACAGGCACGGCAAAGGGTGTCTGCTGTCCCGCGACTACACCTCGAACACCTCACCGAGGTGGCTAATGTAGCCACCCGGACAGCGTGAAAATCTCGATAGTCGCGGCCCGAATGCCCTCTTGAAGCCCATTCCACCCACTAGGTAGAAATGAGGGATTCAGAGCACTGTCGGAGTTCTTTACCATCTACTGACTCATGCAGCGCAGCAGCGAACTCAGCAGATGAGCCGGGTTTTGGAGCAGTTGGTGTTGCTCGATCGCACCACAACAACTGCTACCGGACAAAGCCCAGGTCAGCAGCAGTGCGGGCGACCTCCCAGCTCGAGCCCCTAAGGGCAAGCAGGCGCTGGCGGCGTAAAGATGGGATGCTGGCAGAAAGAGAGACAATACCGAGCCCACCGGCCTTGACCGGTGCGTGGACGTAAGCACTTGGGACACCAGGTGGAAAGCCTAGCCAAGAGCGCACAGCAGAGCTTCACGATCTAACTCAAGTTGCCTCCCCGCAGTAAGCCTGCCAAAGACTAACCCATAGGTTAGCTTTGGCAGTAAGTACGTGCGAAGGAGGCGCAGCTTCTGCTGTAGCTTCAATGGAGCCTTGGTGACACGAGCTATTGCTCCACCAAGGTCCACACGGCTTGCGGCTATAGTGGCCACATCCATGAAGTCGATCGGGCGGGGATGGGTGTCTGTCCTAAGACAAAGCACTTCTCATACACCACCTTCACCTAATGTTGGTGGCCCAACGGGACCAAGGAGACCGACCCACACTTAGAAGGGTTGACCACTAGACCACACCTGGCTAGCTGCTCAGCAAAGGCATTGAGGGCGATCTGCAAGCCCTCGCGGGTTTCTGCGACACCACACACACACACACATTAAAAAATAAAACTCCCCTAAAAAGGAGAGGTACACCATTAACTTGAAAAAATAAACAAATAAATAAAAAATGTGGGGAGGTCGCCCAGATTTACCCGAGGCTGGCTCTGAGGATGAAGGAAGTTGCAGGTGAAGGAGGAAGAGGAAGGGAGGATGAAAGGAAGGGCCCCCACGGACATCAGTCGAATTGAGAGCCCTTAAGGACATGGGTAGTCGTAACACGGAGCACTCCTTCCGAGGTACTCGTTCGAGTAACTCGGTGGCACTTTTTCCGCATCACACCCAACGCCATAACACGGTAGCAGCCATGACCTTGATGTCATTCTTCGCCACTCCTTTTAGTTCAGATAGCTTGGCGCAAAAATTAAGGGGTCGATTCTAGAGCTCAATTCTGATCGAAAGTTCCTCTTCGATTTTGTAAAAACTTTGTGTTTCAAGTTATTCAATTTTTAAGATTGTGTTCGTGTTTTGTACTTTACGACATTAATACGGCCATAACTACCCTCTGAATCACTGTAAACTCTAAACTCAGAACACCACTGCGTTAAAATCCTATCCAAACCAACATTTTCTTAGTCGACTTAATACGTAGAAAAAAGAGGCTAAACAGCAAATTTTAAACATTCATCAGAATTTGAATTGTTTTCCATTTGTCGTTTTACTCCTAATACAGACTATTTTGGAAGGGCGCTCCACGGGGAAAACATCCTCCTCTTAGCTTTCCAACGGTTTAGCCTACTCTACTTTTAATTTGCTAATTAGGGGGAAAATTATGCTTTAATGTTGAAAAAGATGGTTTCTTCAATGAAATGGAGGGTTTTTGTGAAAAACGGCCCTCTATGAAAGTACGAGTTTGAGGAAGGTAACTACGTATTTTTTGACGCTGTATCCAATGGTAACACATACAGATCTCCCCAACTCCGTTATAACCGAGTTTTACAATTTAACTTACTAGTTGTACCCTTGAAAACATGAAATTGAGCATAACGAAATAAACTAAGGATTCGTGAGTTAAAGCATATTGGGATATAGTTTCGTCGTTGGCTATAAAAATCATCACCGTTACCTTGAATGTTTTTTTAGAAATCTCGATTTTTGAATATGTTGGCCCTTAGTTACTACTCTTTAGGGTTGAGCCGATGATACTGGCAAACCCGCGGCTGATGTATGATTTTTGTGCCAAATTTTATAAACTTTCGTCCAGTAGTTTTGGACGGCGTACGGCGGACGGGCGGATTTTTTAAATTTGATTTTGGAGTCTACGCATATTGAAACGTAAACCACCAAATTTTTAAGGGGGTAAAATTTTGTTTCTTGGTCAATTACAAAGGTTTATTATTGAAAATAATAAACCAAAACGAATTTTTAACCCAACCACCCTTAAAATGTGTTTGTTTACGTTTCGAGTTAGCAATAATTCAATCAAATCTAATCCATTCCAATAATCGAAAAAAAACCTGTCCGTCCGTTGTAAGCCGTCCGAAGCTTTTCTCCGAAACTACTGGGCTTTATGAAATTTAACCTTTATGAAATTCGGGTCGTACATTAGCCAGTGACATCGGCATCCTTTTTGATCAACCCTAATGGTTAGTAATTAAGGGCTTAAATAATGAAAAATTGGGATCTCGAAAACTTTCAAAGAAACAGTAATTTTTCTAGGTCTTTTACTGATATCGTTCTAAAAATCGGATGAAACTTCCTGGGTCGCTGATTGCACATCCGTTTGCTCTCTCTAAGGACTAGACTACTAGAGCATTGGCAGAAAAAAAAAAAAAAAAAAAAAAAAAATTGCAACATGGGAGCAAATTTAAACTGGTGGAACATATCAAAAATCGCCTTGTGACTACGACGCTCCATCAGCTGAATGGAATCTTTACTTCACGACACCGGGTTAATTATAACTTTTGGGACATGTAGGAAGATATTAAAAGCGTAGGTAATTAATTTATTTTATATAATTAATTTTCAGTTGGTGGGACAGCTTGTGTTTAATACTAGGAATATGAAGGCCTGGTATATCATTTAAATAATTTCTCTTCGGTAGTCTTCTACACCTATGCAGATATATTTAGATACATTACAATTTCGTTTAATAATCATAGACTGGTGTTCTGCGAGGATCGGAAGACTCCGGGACACATCGGGGGTTGTCGGATCGAGGGTTGATTGGGTCATCGGAGTGGCATATGAGAACTGCGCGATTTAAACTGCGCCGTCTGCACTACTGCGGCGCACTTCTCTTCTGTGTGGGCAAGTAGGTCTGTGTGAGGCAGTATTGCGCCTCAGTATGCGTTATTCCAATCGTAGACATTATTCACTATAACTGCCCTGTGCTAAGAGCGTCGCTCACAAAGGAACGCACCATCTCCAAGTTATGGAACATACAACAAAGCGACCACCATTACTTAAACTTTAATTACCTCGAGCCGACGTGTTACAGCTCATTAGATTTAGAACTGGTCACGGTTGTAATAGACCGATACCTCTGTATGATCAAATCAGAGGACTTTGAATAAAGCGAGTTTTGCAAACATGTAGTAGAAGAAGTAGAGCACTAGGCCTCAATATGTTCCTTCCAATCGTTAACATTGTGCTCAAAACCTGCCCTGCCCTGTGCTGTGCTGGGTCGGCCACATCTCAATGTGCGCAGGGCCTATAGTGTCTCTCATCAAAGGAACGTGCCATTTCCAAATTATGGAACCCACAACAAAGCATTAACCATTTTGTACTTTAACTTCAATTACCTCGAGCATACGTGGCACAGCTCATCAGGATTAGAACTGCTAACGGTTGTAATAAACCGCTGCCTTCATACTCTCAGTGTACTTTGAATACAGCGTGTTTTGTGAAGCTGTAATAGAAAACGTGGAGCACAATGTTTTCAAATGTCCTTTATATGCCCCAGAGAGAGGAGCCTATAAAAAGTTGGCACACTACCAAGATTTACCATCCCTATTGCAAGAAGTCAACTTAGTAAGATGAAGGGACAAGTACATTTCATGAAAACACCGACATAATGCTATAGCAAGTTCCAAAGTGGAGCTTCATTATATTTATACTTAATAAAAATAAAATAACTTTTACTCAGTCGTTTTATTAAAAAAAAAGAGAAGTTATTATAAGTTATTAGTACCACTGTAAGTAAAAAATTGAATTCAACTACGGGTTATATGCTTAAAAAAGAAAAAAAAAAAAAACCGCTGCAAATTATCACACAAATTATTCTTCCTGTATTGTATAGCTCTTCTATGCAGAACACCTATCTTTATTATTAAACGAATCATTAGGTAGGTGTCTGCATAAGTGTAGACGCCTACTGAATAAAATTAATAGAATTAAATAAAACACCGTAACTTTCCTTACACGAGCTGATAAAACAGTGCCGTGAATGGGCAAAACTGTGGTGGCAGCGTGTATGCCGTGTCATGCCGTTCGCTTGCTGCAAGTCTAACAATATCTAGCGGACATTGATGAAACTTAGCTAGTTCCCCCGAAAAATCGTAGGGTGACTGCTCCACTATCGCTAGTTGTGAGTGAACGGAAAATCCAGACGGCTTTCCAGATGATTTCATTAGATTTGTTGGGAATATACAATATTAGGGTGGTTCAAAAAAAAAAAAAAAAAAAAGTTCTGGGATTTCTTGTTCCCATTGCTTTTTTGCTTCCTCGGTATGTCAGGATGACCCTCCTAAATTTTTAGCAAAAAATATTAATCCTAACCACTTTACCTGGGTCGATTTTGGCCAGTTATCGACCGCTATCGTAAACCAACCTCTATATTGATGCCGAGGTGATGATTTGAAGGACGGATTTCAATTTTTTTGGGTCAATTTATGGGTTATCGCATACGCTGAACACGATGAAATTATTTATTTCACGCTCCGTCCACTAGTTATCTGGTAAACTGGCAGAGTGCGCTGCTTGAAGATAAGTAAAAATCGAAAATTTCACCGAAAATGCTGTCGCCTGGTTAAGAATTGTACTAGAAACATGCTATTATGGTCGGATAATAGTCGGATAATAATGGTCGGAACATGGCATGTTCTGAACATGATTCTGTTTTTTACTATACTTTTCCGCCGATGAGTGCTTCGTTTATCGGACATAAACCTCAAATTAATTGTAGGGTAATAGACCAGTTCACCCCACTTTCACCGGAAATAAAGTCGCGTTGATAATTTAAGGTCCCGAAATACCTTGTGTCGATAAAATTTGGTATTTTCTAGGATACTCGGTACATAGCCGTTGGTAATTTGACAAGGACTTGAACCGGCAGTGTACTTATTTGCCAAATATAGCGGCCAAATGGAGAAAATAGCTAAATTTTCCCATTTTGCTGTAAAATCCCTTAGTTTCTATCGGTTTTCCGGGGTCAAATTCGTAGTTCTGAATTGTCTGAACTGTGATTGGATCGTTTGAGCGTAGGGTTAGCTATTGACAGCGGTATCGGTCACGTGTAAAAGCTTGTACAATGGTATCGGGTCGTTAAGCGAATAAGTACAATGCCGGTTCATGTCCTTGCCAAATTACCAACGGCTTTGTACCGAGTATCCTGGAAAATACCAAATTTTATCGACACAAGGTATTTTGGGACCTTAAATTATCAACACGACATAATTTCCGGTGAAATTAGGGTGAATTTGTCTATTAGTCTACAATTAATTTGAGGTTTATTGCCGATAAACGAAGCAATCATCGTCGGAAAAGTATAGTAAAAAACAGAATCATGTTCAGAACATGCCAAAGCATATTATCCGACCATAATAGCATGTTTCTAGTATAATTCTTAACCAGGCGACAGCATTTTCGGTGAAATTTTCGATTTTTACTTATCTTCAAGCAGCGCACTCTGCCAGTTTATCGGATAACTAGTGGACGGAGCGTAAAATAAATAATTTCATCGTGTTCAGAGTATGCGAAAACCCATAAATTGACCCAAAAAAATTGAAATTCGTCCTTCAAATCATCACCTCGGCACCAATTTAGAGGTTGGTTTACGATAGCGGTCGATAACTGGCCAAAATCGACCCAGGTAAAGTGGTTAGGATTAATATTTTTTGCTAAAAATTTAGGAGGGTCATCCTGACATACCGAGGAAGCAAAAAAGCAATGGGGACAAGAAATCCCAGAACTTTTTTTTTTTTTTGAACCACCCTAATACAATATGTTTATGACAACCAAAAAAATCAAAACTGTTACTTCGAAAGTTTCCGAGATCTCGATTTCTCAATATTTCAGCCCTTAGTCACTACCCTTTAAGGTTGATCGAAATAGATACCAATGATAATGGCCCAACCCTGGCCGATGTATGATTTTTCGTTCGAATTTCATAAATTTTGGATTTTGGGATTTTTTTGAATTTGATTTTTAGATTTTATTCATCTTGAAACGTAAACCAACAAATATTGAGAGGGGGGGTTAAGGTTGTTTTTTTTTGTTGGTTGATTACAAAGGTTCATTTTACTACTGAAAATAATAAACCAAAATACAAAATTGGACACCCAGCTTAACTCGACATAGATTATTTGTTTGCGCATTGTATTGTTGCGGGATTGGTTTAGTGAATTACGGGTTTTAGAGCTACAGCCAGATTCCTTACCTGTCAAGGTAATAACGCTAAAGACGACAGCCATGACTGGCTCGACCGTGAGCCTGTATCGAGACCAACATCCGTCCGACTTTTCCGAGATAGGCAACTTCATGTTCCTGCTCACCAACTACCTACTACTCTTACTACGTACCCGCCAACTACGTACTAGTCCGTCTGGAGATCAACACGAACACAATCAATATTCCACACACTTCAAATTGTTATTGTTTCCAAGTACTGAAGATTAGATTTGTAGTTGTTGAGATATTTACATATCTACGTCAGAACATTCTATATTTATTTGGGTATAAAGTGACCGCAATAGTTTAAGTGGTCGCAACGAAAGACATCCGCGCATTTATGAAAACATCTTCCCCTATGGGTTTTAGCAAATTAACGAGAAAAAGAAAAAACTAGGTACAACGACTATTACAAAAACTTTAAAAATAGAATTTCACGAAAAATTACTTTATCGAATTCCGTTTTGAGGCATTCAGCACCCTATTCTATTTATTTTCACGCTTGTTTTGCACTCTAAAAAGTGAAATTAGGTACCTGCATTCCTAAATCTACAATTCACAAAAAAAAAAAAAAAAAAAAAAAAAAAAACCGGTTTAGAAGAAAAGAAATTAGCCTCAGAGGCCTCTCAGATGATTAGTGAGTGTCTCCGTACCTCTTAAATGTTTTTGAGGTGTCCCAAAGGAACTTCACCTAAATTTCAATACCTTAAGTCGATTTCGAAAATAAAGTCCCCAGCCTCAGAGGTTCCGAAGCTGATCAGAGTACCTCCATAATTTGAAATTTTATTCTAGATATCCAAAAAGAGCTGTATTTCAGGTTTCAGCATCATAAGTCGATTAAGATACAAATTAGGCTCAGAGGCCCTTCAGCTGATCAGTGTGCACTGAAATTGAATTCTAAATTATGAAAATGGAATTTCATTTCATATTGCAGATCCGTTGGTTGCCATCAATATGCTTGCCAAGACAACTGCTGAGGGAAAATTAAACATCAACACTTTTCAAGTCCTCCTGATCTAAGTATAACGGTATTTAAGAAGGTTGGTACCTACAATCTGAAGATAACATAAATGTACAGATCATTGAAATGGTTTTAATATCTTAAAAACCCCATAGCGGAATATGTAAGTAACGTAAAATATCGAAATACGTCAATCAGGAAACGGGAAAAAGACGCTTGAAGTAATTTACGTCAGCGCATGCGGAAGTTGGAGTAATGATTTGGGGAAAATGAAATTGATAAGGGAAAATTTATAGCCTGACTCGCACATTCCCAAAAAATTTCAACAAAATCGGATAAAAACTAGAAATTACGCTTGTTTAAATCGCGCATGCGCCGGAACTACTAGTGATGCAATCATGTTGAAATTGATATGGAATGATTAGCTCGTCGTCCTCCATCTAGCCACCAAATATGAGCGAGATCGGACGACCAGTGGGTGAAGAAATTATGCTTGAAGCAATTTACGGGTGCGCATACGCACATAGACTTTATTATTCGTCCTTAGGCGCCCCAATGGGCCTACATTCCAAATTTCAGCTCAATTGGTTTAATAGCAAAGAACTTAGCCCTGGATCTAACTCAGCTGATCTGGGGGGTTCTAGGCTTCATGATCCGTTTTTAGATGTCCCAAGGGTTCTCCGTTTCAAATTTCAGCTTGATAGGTTGAATAGCTAAGAATTTAAATCTGCCGCTATTTGTGGGTGTACCTGCTAACTTTTCCCAAGAACATGCACTAAGTTGCAACACTGGTGAAATAGTTTATAAGAGGCACAATGAAGTTAGGGAAACCTTGGGAGTGCTAATTTCAACAGCTTGGGGCAACTGTGTTAGAGCCCATCATTGAAGAGGCATCGGTGACTAATCCAGGATTGCGAGGGATCTGGCATGAGAGGAGTGTAGGAACTACAGAGGATGGCGTTATTTGACGTCCGTGTCGTTGACACCGACGCTCTCTCATATGTTTCTCGCTCAGTCCTCTCAGTCCTGACTGCAGTAGAACAGGAAAAAAGATAAAATATATAGATGCATGTGAAACACTACACGCTTCATTCACACCTTTGGTATGTTCACTGGACGCTATGTTTGCCCCTCAGATGGCCGGATTTGCGAGAGTATTGGCTGAGCGGCTACAAGAGGTCTGGATACGTCCTCAGAGTGCCATTAAAGGATATCCAAGGATTCGCATCGACTTTGCGGTTCTAGTATGCACACACACGAAAACTGGAGAGCGGCCGAAAATTTGCTAGAGCTTGGAGATGGGGAGGCCTTGCATTTAGCGTAATTTAGCAAGGTGATTAGGTTAAGTAAAAAGTCTGTCGTTATGTAGAAGAAGATTGGTTTAGTTGAAACCAAACGCATCACTGTGGTGCTTGCGTCTTAGACGGCGGAGATGTCGGGGTGAAGGGCGGTGCTCCAGAATGTTGCTGACCAGTGGGTTGGGATGTAAAGGGGCTTTGTTGATCAAGGAGCGGTAGCTCCAGATGAGCATGTCTTGGGTGTTGGATGCTGACCACAGTAGTCCACCGCCATAAAGCCAGATTAGCACTTTGTAGATAGCCAGCTTAAGATTCAAGAAATCTACGTAGGAAGCTACGACTTTTTAGAAGTGGGTGTAGTTGTTTGATCCTGCCAGGTAGAGATGTTATATGATCAATCCACGTCAAGCGGCGGTCCAAGGTGAACCCCAGGTAGGTACGCTACTGTTACGAACGAAAACGAACTAAATCACTTATGACGAAGTTGTGGAAACCCATTGCAAAACGGAAGTTAGTGAATAAACGTTGTCCATTTCCACGAAAAAATAAAGAGTTGCAATGTTGAATCGATTTCGACGGTTAGGCCATAATCAGTAACAAACAATAGGTAACATATTAAAATAACATATTAAAATAAGTTATTGTTTGTTACTGATGATGGTCTAACCGTCGAAATCGATTCAACATTGTAACTCTTTTTTTTTTTTTTTTTTTTTCGTGGAAATAGACAACGTTTTTTCACTATCTTCCGTTTTTACGTTACTGTTGGTTGCTCTTGGATTGACAAGTTATCTATGGAGACAGGCTGTAGGGTGAAATCGCTACGATTGGTAAATATGTAACTATGGTAGAATTAGGGACACTTATCTTGATGTGCCATTTGTTCTCGCATTCTGCAATCGAATCAGCTGAGTCTTGTAGTCCCTGATGGGTCTTTCCATAAATATTGTGTCTATTAGAGAGAATGGCAACGTTGTTTGCAAATTGTGTAACAAGCTGGCCATCAGCTGTAGGAAAGTCGTGGACATAGAATATATACGAGTATATTAGTGAGCCGATCACGCTACATTGAGGAACAGAGGCGAAGATAGGTTATTCATAAGACAGGGTGATATTTATGTCTAAACGATACGCTCTGTTTTTAAGGAAGTATCATTTAGATAAGGCTTAAGTTTTGCCAGCAAGCCGTCATGCCATACCTCATCGAACGCATTTTTCACGTCAACGTACATACCCGGGTCAATTTCCTTTTCTTTTTTTTTCTTTTTCGAAAGTGCTTAGTATTATGGTCGAGCACGCGATGTAGCTGCCACGGACATGCATGGTGATTTCTAAAACCGAATTGAGTAGTTGGGAGCAGATGTTCAACCTGGCATAGTATGCATGGAAAGATCTTTGAGCAGATTGAAAATAGACTTATAGGAAGACATCAGTTCGTTTACCTTTTTTGTGGACCTTGATTAATTTTGCAACCTTCCACTACTTTGGGAAATACGTTGTTCGCAATATTGCATTAAAGATTTGCGTCAATAAAGCTAAAATCTTCAGTGGAAAGTGCCTGAGATGGCGCTTACAAATGCCATCAAAGCCAGATGATTTTTTTTTTGTCAATCGCTTAATGACATGAAGAACTTCTTGAGGACAGTGGAAGTCTGATAACTGTAGAGGCTCTTGTAAGGTTTCTCTTACTGTAGCTCCATGAGCTTGTGGGCCAGGCGGATTTGGTGTGAATTGCTGTGCTAGCATATCACTGGAAATTTTGACTTTATCTTCTGAAGTGGAAATCTACTGGTTCCTATATTTGAGTATTAGAATTTACTCTCTCATTAAGCGTTTTGTACCACAACGAACAGTTTTGGTCACTCAAAGATCGTAGCTCACTTTGGTTTTGTGCTTGACTTTTTCATTTATACAGCATGATTTAGATTTTCAGTGGCTTTGTTATCGGAGGTTTTGTGCGCACGCAGTCCTGTTGTTTGCCATAAGGTTAAGACTTGACGTTTCTTTAAAAAATCGAGAGTTTTGCTCACATTTGCACCTTCCTAAACCTTGGTATGACCACATCTTTCTCAGCGAGCATTGTTGCAAATTGTGTGTTGTTTGTAGCGTGGTGATCGCAACATCAATGTGTTGTGGTGGATTTGTGAGTGAAGTCATGAGATTTTGAATTTGGTCCAGCCAACGATGAGTTTAGTGTTCGATGAGACGCTAAAATTCCATCCAATCATTAAAACTACGGGAAGGTGATCTGACATGTTCAGGCATGACTATAGGGACTGTGAAAATCAGATTTATGTTTTTATAAATAAAGTAGCCAAGGATATCTGGCCTGTGCCCCTGTTCCGAGTAGAAAATTGGTTCAGATGGGCGCAATATATGTAGTCCAAGTTGCTAGATGGAATTTGATATCATCTGTCCAGAGGGTAGGAAGTGAGAGATCCAAAAACTTCGTGATTAGCGTTTAAGTCGCCACCTATTAGAAATTCGGCTCCTATGATACTAGTTAGTGTGATGCTATCACTGGTAACTAGTTTATTTGCAATTTCAGAGTAGAACGCTGCAATTTATATTGGTGAACTATTGACTTGTATACGAGCAGCTTGCGTGAGTGGTAGGCAAATTGGGTTCAATACATCATGAACGATGTCATTACTTATCAGGATTGCAGAGCCACCCTTGTGGCCTACGCATTGGCACCTGTAACCACGAACATAAAGTATGGGATCAGTAAGGAGTTTGGTTTTCGATGCTAGGAAAATGTCGATATGGCGGGTATGGAGGAAGGTTTCAAGTTTGGAGCACTTATTGACGATGCTGTGGGCATCCCACGTGCAAATTATCAAAGGCTGGTTGTTGGTGTAATTACTTGTTATTTTTTGCCAACAAAATTGGGTTAATCTGAGCCAGTGTTCGTAGGAGAGGTTGATTACAAGCAATGATACCATCTATTTTGTCCATAAATTTTGAATTTGATTTCGGTTGTTTTCAAGGACATTGTACTTTTTTATGATTTGAAGTTCTTTCAATAGTACAACTGTTGATTGCATATGAGGTATTTGGAGTAGTAGGTTTGTTCTGAACACTACTTCTTCTTTCAGACTATGGGTTTCGTGTCCGTTTCTATTGTGCGTTGGTAGGATGTAGTAAACTCAAGTTTTTATAAAGATGTTTAGGTTGGACATCCTCTGTAGTTTGCCATGGGCGCACCACCGCAGTTCACGCAAGTTGGGGTTGCGTTTTTGGGCTGAGGCATGCTTCAGCAGGATGAAATTGCTAACATCTAACACAGCGCGGCGCTTTATGGCAGTAGTTTAGTAGGCTTGACAGTGTCAACACTGGATGATTCTATTTTTCGGCCCGGGAGGTTCAACTGTCACCACAGCCCTGTAAAATCTGTTGAGGTTGAAAATATTTTGATTAATTGGATCGGGCTTGAGATCGACGAAAGAAATGGAAGAGGCGCTTTTGTGATCGGATGGAGACCATTTTTTATTCGAACAGGCTCAAATCCTTATTCAGTAAGTTTGGCCTTCATTAGATTCACATCTGATGAATGATGTAATCCGGAAACGTCCTTCACAGTTTGCTAGAAATGTGTGCTATTGTGGATAATTTTCATTCGAATAGTCTATTATGGTACTAAACTCATTGATTGATTCAGGAGAAAGTTTGCATTTTGAAGTTTTGATGCCAATTTTTTGGAAGTTGTTTAGTAGGTACCGTATTCATATTGGTGTCCATTTGTTGAAGTGGTGCAAATGAGTTGTATAGTGCAATTACTGTTCCGTCAACCGTTTTACGTTTTTTGGCGGACGAAAAGTCGACGAAACCTAAATTGCCTTTGGGAGGCATGGCAGCTAAGTAGCCTCGCCTGAAGGCGATATACGAGAAACAGATAACAATAGAACTCTTGACAAGTAGAATCTAGTGCTAAGTACCTAGGTTTTGTTCATGCACCTGAGATCGAATTGCACTTGTAGTCATTAGTTATAGTGGTCTAGGATACCTGCTATGCAACTTACTACCAACGAATAAACAATGCGCTTTTCCGAAAATAATAATGAATCACAGCCCTTAAATAGAAATAAACTAATATATTGTTTGTATTCCGCTGTAGCCCAAGCGCACTGAAGCGTGTCGTCTACTTGAACAAGTATTTTCCGTTTAATGCCTAGTAAAAACCATTCTTGTTTATACTTAAGTGTGTCTCTTACTTACTTTTGATACCAAAACAGATAAAAATTAATCGTTTGACTTAATTTCAATAATAATTTTAAAAAAATCAATTTGGATTTATTCATGTATTGCAAAAACCACCTAAGTGCAAAATTTTCAAAAATTTATATCTCAAAAACTTGAAGAAAAAGAAAAAATTAACAAAATAGATAATTCCAATTGCATGTTCTTGATTTGGTAAAAAAATATATTTGAAGGAGCCCCTACCTACCCTAAGCCCCTCCTACTACCGATACTTAAGCTTAAGCTGCAAAACAGACTTTTTTAGTTTTCCAAAAGTTGAAAAAAGCGCACTCAGGTGGTTTCTGAAATAAACGATTCAATTATGAACTGAGATAAGGTTAAACAGTGTTTCTAGCAGTGAAAAGGACCCCAGTCCCCTGGGCTCCCTCCGAACTGAGTTAATCACTATTGTCCCATCAACGCACCTTCACTAAGTCCTGTGCCGAATCTCGCGCTGTAATACTGTAATATCCGAGATTTATCCAAAATACATGGAAGAAAACCAGAAGCAGTCTACGCAACGTTGCTATTTAAAGTTGCAGAGTAGCAGGTATAAAAGAAAAATTTTTGCATTGTTAAAAGCATAATAACAGTTTTTTGTAATAAAAAAAAAAAAAAAAAAAAAAAAAAAAAAAAAAAAAAAAAACATGACTGGATTATCGTAATTTATTTGTGTTAGTTTGGATATGATTGTACTTTCTTTATTGCTAATTTTCATCCTTTTGTATCGAGTTTTGTTTTGTGATTAACTAGTTTCCTATTTCGGTAGTTAAACTTGCTTAAAAATGTCAAGTAATTAGATATTTCTAGAGCTCATGTCTGAGGTCGGTGTTCAATTTTATCATCACTGAATTTTGATATTAATTAAGAACGTAAGTAATAAAATATTTACGGCATGACAAAAGGAAAGTGATTAAGTTGAGTGATTGTTCTACACAAGTGCTGGACTATCAGTCACGCGCGATAAACTGTCGGTGAATATCTCTATGTGATTTTCATCTATGAATATTGGATGCGAAAAACTGGTTCCTCACATGATGCATCGTTCCATTCAAAGTGACGAGTGAATTTTTAGTTTAGAAATATGAGTTTCCATTATGTTGATCACGTTTGGGAACAATACCATGAGACTTGTCTTTGTAATTTGTTGTGGTGAGTACCTGAATAGTTCGAGATACGTAAGTGGTCCCAACAAGGCTTTTTTTATTATGAAAAAATAGCGCAATAGGCACTCTGTCTTTATAAATATCAGTGACAAGTTTATCATACCGAAGTTGAGGCGTTTTTCCGGCCGAATTCGTGAATACCAGTCAGTTACCAGTAGAAAAAACGATTCAGGTATGCGTCGCCTTGAACCAGTCTTGAACAGTGCGTGAGCACATTACAATGGGACGGAGATTGTGATATGTCACTTGATAGCGCCTAAAGAAACAAAGCCTGTTTAAAAAGAATTAAATGTTTCTTTTCGAATGAGACACCTTTCTTCTTTCTGAGAACCTGCAGTACTCAGTCGAATTACCTGTCCTGTTACGGCAGGCTGCGTGTAATAGGTCGTTTCAGCTTGGGAGGGATGCTGATCCCTAGGATCGTAGGTAAGGTATTGGCTTTCTATACTACTGCACCATACAGCTGTCATGATGCTAGAATAAATGTAATTCGATTTGCAAGACGAATGTTCTTGTTAGTATAGCATTTTCTATTCAATTTAGGTTTTATCTAACCAAATGCGGTCCCCTTTGGCCAGTGGTTCCCAACTGGTGGCTCTCGACGTCAAGAAGAAAAATGGCAATTCACTCTCAATCCACATGAAAGTCCCGTGCCCAAAAATCACCACCAATTTTGCTTCCGGGTCTCCTATAGGTGCGGAAACATTGTTCTCACTTTCGAAAGAAAACATTTCCTTTGTCTCCAAATCAAAATTTCTATTCGCATTTTACATTTTAGACCATTCTAAACAACTTTGATTCCGTATCTGTCAGACTGTCTGTGTGTGTGTCTGTCGTGTGTCTAACAAGCTTATTTTCCACAATTTTCATCCTATTTGGATGAGATTTTCAGGAAATGTGCGAACTAGGGTGTAGACGGTCCCCTACCATTTTCGTTGTTCCCAACTCAATACTTCACTCTGCGCATGCGCAAACGTATATTTACCAAGCACCATTTTCTCACGCCTTCGTCGTCCGCTCTCTCTCAAATTTGCATAATAGTTTGGAGATGAGGATATGATCATCCCATATTATTTTCAACATGATTCTATCATTGATAGCTACTGCGCATGCACCAATGAGAAATCCTTGTAACGACCTTAATTTCTACAGTTTTCATGATGCATGACTGGAACTTTTTTATTTATTTTTATGTATCATTCCAGACGATAACTCTCTTTAGGATTGAGGTAAAAATTCCGTTCTGGCGCCAAAAAGTCAAGCTTTCCAAACGAAAGGATGAGTTCGTTGGCCAGCACTTTTTGAACACATTAAATTGGTAATACAACATTTTAAGAAAATTCGCTCATTCCATCATGCTGCATGACTGGAACTTTTCAAGTTCTAGCCCTTCTTAGCACTAGAGAGTGAACGGATTAACTCACAGCGTTCCGGTTGGATTCGATCGATTCCTTGGGATAATAACTACCAATGACAATCAAAAACTCATTACTGTTACCTTGAACATTTTCGAGATCTCGAATTATGAATGTTTCAGCCCTTTATTGCTACCCTTTGGGGTTGATCACAACATCATCCTCCGCCGATTTTATTAAGTTTGGTTCAGTAGTTTTTGAGAAAAGCCTCGCACGGCGCGGCGTACTGCTGACAATAATAAACTGATGTTGTATGAACGAATATATATAAATATTAGTTTAATAATATGTCTTAGTTGTATTCATGTCATGTCTTGACGACAGCTGGTCTTGGCAATAAAAAAAAATGCTTTAATTTGATTTGATCATATAATGACGCTTCGCTCCTCGCAAGGGAGAAGGATTTTATTTTTTTAAATAGGTAAATCTTTCAAAACAAAACGCTTTATGACGAAGTAGTCATCAGCTCATCAGAGCACCTCCGTATCTTGTGATTGTAAATCAGATGTCCCAAATGTGCTCTATGTCGAATTTCTCAGGAGGGCCCTCCAGCTGAACACCGCGCCACCAGACCTTGTAATTAAATTTAAAATGCACCAAAGGAGTTCCATTTCAAATTTCAAACAACTTACACTGATTAAGAAAATTTTCAAGTAATCGTAACGCGATTACGTAATCGATTTTCGTAAAAATATTTCCTAACCGATTTTGAAAACACAATTTTGTGGTGGTCGGACAAAAGGATGAATTCAACATCAATATTAAGCCAATGCACATCATTAAATTCAAGTTTATGTAACAAATAATTATTGTACTTTTCTAGAATGGGCTGTTATTGTTGGGTGTGCTGCATCGACTCAAATACCCTTCTTCACTGACTATGTGGGCGATTTTTACAACTGTTTTTTCATGGAACCTAAATGCCCGAGCGAAAACGTCTCATTTTGGTTGTACACCAGGTAGGTACTGTTTGTCAATAAAAAACTTGCATCTTGGTTTATTGCAGATTTATCTCTTTATATTAGTTCATAGTCCCATTACATAATGATGTGTATATGTAGGTAGTTAATGCAAAAATAATCATTTTAGAGGTTGTTCCGTAATAGCAATCGCTACTCTCTTTTCACTATCTCGTTTTTGATATCAAAGCTAAAAATTTTTATCCTACTTACGCTCGCATTTTACATTTAGAACCTCCCGAGCAATTTCGCCTTCTAGTTTTTCCATCTGTATGTTACCCGCTAATCCTCGTAACTTGCAAAACACTTGTTTTCAACCATCGGAACAAACCGCCCAATTGGATTGAGGGTTAGACAAGGTATGGGTATTATCTCCTGCGGGTCACTAATAGCCTCTGCGCCTGCGGAAGCGTATAATTGTTGTAACATTCCTAATATCCACAGTTTTCATGAAATTCCAATGGCAGTTACAGAGATAGTGTGAATTGAAACCGTGAATCCGTGAATTTCATTGCTAACGCATCAAGAAAAGCGGGCAAATTGGACGAAAAAAAATTTATTTCAGTTATTCGACTACATAATAAATAGCTTAAATACAGTGATTAATTATAATTCTTCATTATAAAATCAATAAATTTATACATCAATTAATTATTTAGGTTGCCAAATTTAATTTATTTTTGTAAATTAATTATTAATACCATTTCATTCTATTAATGGCTCATAGATCACATCACGGATGTGGTGTAGTTACTTGACACATCCAACTTGGCAGACGTTTTGCAGTGACACTTCTTTAAATCGAATTTCCTTCCTCGCGGCTCATAGAAAGTTTTCCCAAGAACATATTAGAGATTTTTGTGGAAAAGGATGTGATCAGC
This sequence comes from Adelphocoris suturalis, assembly GCA_030762985.1. Lineage (NCBI taxonomy): Eukaryota > Metazoa > Arthropoda > Insecta > Hemiptera > Miridae > Adelphocoris > Adelphocoris suturalis. The sequence goes on along the minus strand of CM061043.1, from coordinate 84,460,511 downwards.
AGGCACTTGAAGAATAAGGTTACTTTGAATTGTAACCGATTTCTCAACTTCATGCTGAATTACTCTTTGTTATACCAATGTTTTGGCTAAGTTAGGGGACGTACCTAAATAGAAATTTAACCATACTTTCAACAGTATCCTCAATTTTGATTTTAGAATGTAAACAAAGGGAGTTATAAGCATAAAAATACTCATAAACAAAGCGTTTATGAATAAACTCTAGGAGGCACTTTTTTTGGAAGTTAATTGTAAAAATAAACCCTGAAGTTTGCCACTTCATAATGCCCTCGGAAATGAATAGCGAAGAAATTCAGATTTAGGGATCACTGTCATTCTGAAGACTGTCTTACAATTCGTTCGTGAATGAAATCGGATCGATTTTGGATAACTAGTGATTACGAACATACATAATTGCGCATGTCTACATTCAGTTATAGGAAAAATTTAACGTTGATATCAATCTAATTATACATTTTGGAATACTTCCAGAAATAACCAAGATCGTCCTTATCTGCTGAATCCCGATTCAGAGTCGAATCTGAGGCATGCCCCACTTTCCCAAGGACATCTCAAACTTTTAGTCCATGGCTACACAGGGCATAGGGACTACTCGCCAAACACTGAATTGAGACCAGGTAATAACATCCATATTATTTATTCCAAAAATATGCTGTAAGATTTATATTCTGTGAGTTCACCTAATTTCGTGAATAGCATTTTTATTGGCTACAAATGTTCCTCACAGGAGGAGTCTGGTCTTCTAGTATTGTGAATTATAGTGTGAAACGCTGCGAATTATTACACAAAGGTCCATTGTTTCTGAATTAGATAGTCCTTTTACGCAGATCATACCCAGGCTATAGTATACTAGGGGGCCAACCCATGCAGGCTTTGCCTGCCAACCCTCACCATTGCGGCCTGACGGTCACCCATTTCGGCCTGGCAGGCCGAGCATTGCGACCTGACAGGCACGAGAGAAGTTGGAACAAGATGGCGAAAATCCCTCTCCTCAAACGGAAAAACCATGTATTTTGACACATTTTCGCAATTTAAACAAATATGGTTTGCAATTTAGGAAAACTAAGATTTTTCTGTTGGTCAGGAGATCGAGGGCTTGAATTTTAGTACAAATATGTTAGGGTTCAGTTGAGTCCAAATGGGCGATCATTTTGATCCTCATCATTCTCGCTGTGCAGTTTTAATGTATAGAATTATCTCAAAATGACTTACTGTGCCTCGCAAAAGGATCTTCTCACCACACCTTCACAGCGCCAGGACGCCCTAATTTTATACTTCATAGTAAAATGTTAATAAGCAACACTTTATGATAAACTTCCCACCATATAGAAGGGATGCATGGACTGTGTGTTGGTTTGAAAATATGTTTGTTTCTTTCACATGAAATCCACTTTTACAAAAAATTCCTGCGATTCAATAGGTAGAAAAGAAATCAGCATCAGAAGACCGTCAGCTGATAATTAATTGTTCCTCCATACCTCGTATCATTATTTTCAAGGTGTTTCAAAGAATCTCTGTTTCAAATTTCGGCACCGTAGGTCCATTGGGACAGAAAGACGTTCATTGGTCCCTCAGCTGAGCCGTGCGTCCTCGTAGCTCGTAATATTGTTTTCTAGTAACAAAGGAGATCTATCTTAAATTTGAGCACCTGAATGAATTGGAAAAAAATTAGCTAGAGGTCCTTCAGCTGATCAGCGCACCTCCTTGCACTGAAGTTATACCTACTAGAAATCCCAAAGGAGTTCCCTTTCAACTTTCAGCACCATAGGTTGATTAAGAAAGAAATTACAGTGTTCTTCACTGAGTTCATTAAATTTGTAATTATCGACAGATGGCTCACTAATAATTATAATACCAATGAATTAACTTGAAATAATATCATTCACAACTATGTTCCTTCCTAAGCTCAAAAAAAGAGACAATACTCCGATAATATCTGAAACGTTTTGCGAATCACTATCATGTTGAACGGTTGATCGTTGGATGGTTCTTTGGTTTAATTTGATTCAGCTACATGCGATCTACAAAAAAAAAAAAAAAAAAAAAAAAAAAAAAAAAAAAAAAAAAAAAAAAAAAAAAAAAAAAAAAAAATACTTCGTATCAATCATCTCCAAATTTTCAAGATGCGTTTTCAAAAATTGAAAAATTTTTGCAGATTGAAGCCGAGGTTTAAATAGCATATTTACCGGTTGAAATGTTTTGACATGGATATGTCTTTTGGCTGGGGGTCAAGGAATTTTTCGCGACACTTTTTTTTCTCCACAAAAAATGCAACGCTCCGGCACTTTAGATTATTATTAACTCGAAAAGTGAAGGCTAGGTAGAATTTCTATTGATTTTTCACGCACAACCAATGAGTTACTAGGTAAGAGTAACTCCCATAGTTTTCATAGTAGGAAAATCGTTCGCCACTTTTTGGAATGCTCTCATTTTATCACAACATCTCATGACCTCTAAGCCATTGTAGTGTCAAGGAATGCTGATTTATTACTCTAAGTTATAAACTAATATTGTTTTTTAACCATAATGAAATAATCTTGTGAAAAGAAGGCACTACATGGTTGGTATACAATTGAGTAGTAGGTACCTACTGGTAAGCAGTAGGTACTAGACAAATCCATGATCTTTTGTTTTTCCCATCAAGGGAGAAATTAAAATGCTTGAAAAATTAAATTAGTAATGGACCAATAGCCATTGAAAAATTTCCTACTGATTTTGGTTGCAAATTTAATCCACTTAGGGGGCTAAACATTGGTCATCACTGTACCCCTCATTTTTCCCCCTTCCGAGTTTCCATGGAGTCCATGATGACGTTCCTTGTTGGTCAAGGATGGCAACATGGCTCCCCTTAGAATCGTGCCACTTCCAATGTCCCTTAAGACACCATGTTCAATGCCGCTAATGACCCTTCTAGTTGAGATGCGGCTTAAACCTTAATTTAAAAAAAAGTTGGACATGTAGTTAAGAATGATATGTATAGTTTGGTGGTCTCAAAAATGCAAAACATCAAGCAGTCGATCTCTTAGTAAAAATTCAGATTAGATGGACATATACGAAGAAATGACTAGACGCACACACAGGACAGATCACAACAATTAACTGACCAAAGAATCTGGTTGTTGAATCGAGTGCTCACTCGGGAGAAAAGGGTTAGTCGAACGGAGGGTACTTTTTTTTAAATAATAGGTATTCCATAATATGCTTCAAACATGATTTTAACCACTTTACAAAGTGTTTATAGATTTTTGGTTTATTATTATCATTAATGAACCTTTGTAATCGATTAGAAAACACATTTTTAACCCCCCCCCCCCCCCCCCTCAAAATTCATTGGTTTACGTTTCAAGATGCGTAGAATCCAGAAACCTTTGTGTAATAATTTGCTGCGGTTCCTTATCGCTTTATGATATTCCACTTTTTAAATTTATTATTTTCAATAATGAACCTTCGTGATTTTTAACCCCCCCCCCCTCCCTTCCCTTCAAAATTGTTTCAAGATGCGTAGAAGTAAAATAAATAAATAAAATAAAATAAAAAAATAAAAAACAATCCGTCCATTTGCCGTACGCCGTCCATAGCTTTATTAATGAAATTTGGCAACCAGTAACATCGGCATCAGTTGTGATCAACCCTAAAGGGTAGTAATTAAGGGCTAAAATATTCAAAAGTCGAGATTTCGAAAACTTTCAAAGTAACAGTGATAATGTTTTGCTTGTCAATGATAAATATAATCCCAGAGAATCGTTTAAAACTATCCTCAGTGCTGTAGGTTGAACCGCTCGTTTTCTAAGAGGGCTAGAACTTCGAAAAAACCTTCGGATTTCCAGGCGCGAGATTTGAAGAAATGATGCGCAGCACAGTAGAACAGTGGTAAGGCGCCACACTCAGGGGGTGGCGCGGCGGTTCGTATCCCGGCGGAAGGCTGTACATTTTTTAATTCTTTCTTAATATAAAATAAAAAATATTGGATAACTTAGTTAGCAAAGTGCAACATTCGTCAAAGTTTGAACAGAGAATATATTTTTGTGTAAAACGGTCGCATGATTAAAAATCATATTAATCATAACATCGTTGTTACTTCAATTCGCCGTCTTACATTTCTTTTTATCACTTAAAAAAATTTTTTTTAACATAAAAGGTTTTATTATTGTTGTGTTAGATATCCCTTCTGCGCAGATCATTGGTCCATAATTATTAAACCCCATATATAATATATGATCAATGGAATTCACACTGCGAAAATTGAGTTTATCAGAAAATATTAATTTGTCCTTAATTCAGTTTTATAATTTATAATAATTATGATTTTATTTTTTATTTTTATTATTGAGTTTATCGTAACTTTTTTCACCTACAGATAATAAGTGAATCTTAGTTAGGTGTTTTATTTCATCTCATTAATTTCAATTTGTGGGTGCCTCGATCGATGTTGATTTATGCCTGTGATATGTATGTACTGTGATACTTAGATTTCAGCTCTTGTTACGTTTAAAGGGACGGATAATGTGAATTTATGATGAATTATATCATAATAATTTCTCCATGTTTTGCTTGTCGATGGTAAATATAATCCAAAAGAATCGATTAAAACCATAGAACGGCTAGAAGGGGAAATAGGACAAGGGCCTTATCAGGCAAAGACGTAAGTCATTGGTCCTCTCGACTGGTTCGTGCTCCCACAATTGAATTGAAATTGAATTGAACGGATAGAACATCTAAAAAACACCTTCAGCTTTCTAAGCGCGAGTCCACGCGCTGCTAGAGAATCCTACTGATTAGGCAATCAAGCTCTAATTTCCATTAATGGTCGCTAGATAGTGGGATCGGAAGACATAGAAATTGCCTCGTAAATGTCAGCTAATATAATGCCAATATTGGTATTGTAAGGTGATATAGTCCGTTCCGATGTATCTACTAGTGAAGCATTGGTTCCTAGCTGTTTAATTTCATCTCATAAATTGCTCCAAAGTATACTTATAGGTAGCGGAAGTATTGCTTTCACTTTTGATAGATTGAAAAGTTTTAGTCTCCGAAAATTTAAACGATCGTTAAAATGTAGACCAATGATCTGCGTAGAAGGGCTATCTAACACAGAAATAATAAACCTTTGTGTAATAATTTGCAGCGTTTTTTCTTTGTAAAAATATAAGAATATAATACATAATGCATGAGCAAATATTTTTCGGGGTTTATATTTTTTCTGTCTACTTCCAAACCACTACAGCTAATCTAAGACAAATTGATCACCCAGACAAGATTTAGGCACTTATTGAATTGGGTGTCATTCCGTCCACTTTGGGGTTTGATGAGAGACATTTAGTCGGTCGATTAAGGAATCTCAAATTTCTCAATGTAGTTACATTGTTTCACTCTACAGTTGGGCCTTTTGAACGTTCTCGATCCCTAATTCTCTTTACATTATGTAGACAATGTTCACATGTTCAAATAAACTCTCGAAAAAAAAATCCATCAGGTTCAAAGCTTTTCAAAACTTTTCCATCACATGTGTTCATATCAGGGAACGAACAACTTCATTTATAAAACCATATTTTTCAGGACATTAATTTGTTTTTCGCAAAAATGTGTGACAATTTAAGTGATTGTCGTGATTAAGGGTCTTATTTCTATACCTATAATAAATGCCCATGCAATTTATAGATAGATTTTATCAAAATGATTATAGGTTATAACATAAGAGACGAAATTGAATCACTTGAAATTTTATATTAAAACTGTTAGGTACAAAAAATGATCCAGTCATGCAGCATGATTGAATGAGCGAATTTTCTTAAATTACCTGTCTTATTACAGTATGTTAAATTGTATTGAAATTTGAGCAATTTGAGGACAAAGAAAAAATTTTATTGCTGAAAAATTTGTTCTAAATAACATTCTATTATTTAAACAAAGATATTGGATTTCTAGAATTTTTTACATTTTTATCGATTTTGTAGCACATTTTAATGAAATTTAATTACAATTTTGAGCATAGGTTTGAGCTTTAATTTTTAAATTACCAACTTCATAGTTGATAAACTTTATTTGAGTAATATTCTGCTAAAAAAAAAAAAAAAAAAAAAAAAAAAAAAAAAAACCGATGTTTAGCCTTTTTTTGTCATTTTTTGTGATTTTTTTAGTACATTTTTTGAAATTTGACCAATTTAATGTGCTCAAAAAGTGTTGCCCAACAAACTCATTCTTTCTTTTGGAATGCTTGATTTTTTGGCGAAAGAACGGAATTTTTATCTCAATTCTATCGAGAGTTATCGTCTGGAATGACATGTATATATATAAACCGTTAACATCCAGGAATCATTTCAGAATGCCTCAAAACAGATTTCGATGAAGAAAATTTGTAAAAATTTATATTTTAAAAATTTTGGAGCCATTGCAATAGCTTTATTTTCTAAGAAAATTCGCTAAAAGAAAGATTTTTGAGTTTTGATGGATTGTGATTGCTTTCCACGATAAAGATGTTCATTCCTATAGTTTTGTCGACAGTAAAATAAGAAAAAAAAAATTGGAACTAAGTAGGTTTCTACGGTACAGGAGCCCACATAGGAAAATCGACTGATTGGGAGGTTAAGAAGGTTTGACGTCATATTTTGAAAATCGAGACCATTTCGCGTAAGAAGATCTTTATCTGCCATCTCAAAACTGATGGAATAAAAAATGGCGGCCTCAAAAGATGTCTAAAATAGCACATTTTCAAGTTTTCCTCAGACGATTCCTTAACCGTGCGTTTACAAAAGTTGTCATAGGCGCTTGTGTCGTAGAGCATGACAACAAAAATCAGCTTTGTTTCGAACATGTTTCAGTTCAGAAATTTTCTCATTGGCTTTCATCATGACTAACAAGATCTTTGACATTTTACGTAATAAAATACGCAAATACGGAGTTATAAGGGGAAATTATCTAAATTAGCCAGTGATCACCGCGAGAGCGATACCAAATACAGAAATAATAAACTTTCCCGTAATAATTTGGAGCATTTTCGTTCGACCTAGTTGTGCACTGCTAGTTTTACTTCTCGTTACCAAAGATTATGTCTAAATGTCACAATCTGGCTAATTTCAGCATACTTGGGGCATGATGACTACAATCTGATCACAGTGGATTGGGGAAAGGCGGCTGCCGAACCCTGCTACGTCCACGCAGCCTACAACGTAGAGCAAGTTGCTCAATGCACGGTTGAACTGATGAGTCTCATGTACGACTTTCATCCTGATATCCTGAGCGTGGAGAATACCCACATTGTTGGCTTCAGCCTCGGAGCTCACGTGGCTGGCTCTATTGGGAAAAAGTTCAAACAATACTTCAACGCGTCTTTCCCTCGAATCACAGGTAGTGTCTCCCTCCAGTAAAATTATATTAGTGTGAATAAATGGGTTTTAGAAAAAAATTATGTATAACGTTGGTGATATGAAAAAAGGGCGAATTCCACGAATTACCACGGAAAAATATGTCGGTGTGAAAAAAAAAATTTGTGTGGTCAAAATAGACCGAAAAAGGGGCAAATCACTGCCAACTGCTCTTTTCTATCTCATGCCTTTCTCGAGATATAATTTTTTATAGGGTTTTTTCTCGAGAAAACCACGTTTTTTTAAACATAAAAACCCATATTTCTCCTCCTTTGAACAAACTTTTCTCAACTTTGGACCACATTTTCGGAATAGCTGTTGGATTTTCGTTCATCAACAATTATTTTAATATTTATTTAACACCATTCAGACTGCAATTTATTATAAAATACTTGAACGTTCAATCTTTTAGAAATTGGAATTACAAAAAATGTTTAAAAATTACCGATTTCTACAAAAATAATCGTGGTATCGCCCTATCACAAAAATGTTCCATTTAATACGCTTTCCAACGCTATAGTCAGTTTTACTATTATATTGCTGAATAGAGGAGGCAATTACGTTTTAATGTTAAAAAAGTGATTTTTTCAATGAAATCCTGAGTCCATTGGTAACCCTTGCAGATCTCTCCAACTCCGTTACAACCGAGTTTTCACTTTGATTAACTAGTTTTACCCTAAAAACCATACATTGAGCTTAGCAAATAAATTAAAAACTTGTGAGTTAAAGTGAAAAAACCCGGTTATAATGGAGTTGGAGAGATCCGGATGTGTCCCCATATGATTCCGCATGAAAAAATACGTGGAAACTGACCCCAAACTCGTAGGTTCATATAGGGTAATTTTCTCCTCTATTTGGCAAAGTAAAAGTAAAATCGATTTTACTGTTGGAAAGATTAATAAATGAAGCGTTTTTTTTTTTCTGTACGTTGACTTTTTCCAAGATTATTTTTGTGGGAGCAGCTAATTTTTAAACATTTTTATGTTAGTTTTATGATAAATGAGTCTGAATGGCGTTAAATAAACAATAAAATCATGTGTTATCAAAGAAAATTTAACGTTGATTCCGAAAATGAGGTCAAACTTTGAGAAAAGTTGATTGAAAGAAGGGAAATTGGGTTTTTATGTTAAAAAACGTAGTTTTCTTGAAAAAACTTTAAAAAAATCATATCTCGGGAACGGGTTGAGATAGAAAAGTGCGGTTGGCGGCGTTTTGCTCCATTTTCAGTCTAGTTAACACCAGTTTGGTTTTTTTTTACACGTAGAGTGGGTCACCCTGTATCTATTGATACAATTGTTGGATTGAGACAATTATTTTATATTTCGCCTAGAATAGTGTTAGGACTCATTATTTTATAATAAAAATAGAATATTATTTTCAAGAATAAGGTGAACTACATTTTTTATAGACTGAAATTATATTGGGTATGAGCTAAAATCGTAATTTCAAGTCAATCATAGTTTTCTACCTACATCTGCTCACCACAACGGGTCCATAGTACCTAACTCCATATATGCATAGTATGTACTACGCTCATTGTGCGGTGGACAGGTGTGTTTTCTCATTAATTTAAAGATGGTATCTATCTACCTACTAAAATGTCGTTATACTTAGATCAGGGAGTCTAGTAAAGTGTAGGTGTATGAATTAATAGCATAATTTTCCCTCTGGAGATGCCTACGTCTATGTTAGCATACTGATGACAACCTAAGGACCTGCAATTGCAATCGAGCTCCTCTGTGATATTTAGAACTCAGTATCAGTGCACGTAGGCGCACTGATCAGCTGAGGGACCTCTGAGCCTAATTTGTTTTTTAATCGACTTATGGTGATGAAACCTGAATCGGAGCTCCTTTGGGACATTTAGGATACAATTACAAAGTTCAAGAGACTCTGAACAGCTTTGGAACCTCTGAGGCTTTATTTCAATCCTAATCGACTTACGGTGCTGAAGTTTACTCGAGAGCTCCTTTGGTACAAATGCGAGGAACAGGTGTAGGTACTGGTCAGCTCAGGAGCCTCTGGGGATAATTTCTCTAGTTTTCGATCTATACTTTTTTCGATATTTTTTCAAAATTTTGCGACATTTATTAAAAGGCGCATTAAAATTTATTAAAAATTATTGAAAAAAAAATTATTTACATTTATTAAAAATTATTAAAAATTGTGGGGTCGAAGATCTGTAAAGATTTTATTCTATTTGGGAGGAGCGAAGCGCCATGTTGATCATTTTTACTATTTACGGAGTTTATTAATAAATTATAGACCAATGATTAGCGTTGGGCTATCTAATACAGGAATAATACACCTTTGTGTAACAATTTGCAGCGTTCTGATTCAATTCATCTTGGAACGTAAACAAAATTTGAGGGAGGGTCAACAATTTTTTTTTCTTGGTCGACTACAATGGTACAAAGAAAAGTGTAACATTAGTATTTTGAAATTTGAGGTGCCATTGCATTAGCTTTATTTTCTTCGTGATTGTGCGATGATAAACTTCCCATTATTAGTTACTTGTTTGGAATGGTTTAGGTTTGGATCCAGCCCTACCTCTTTTCGATAGCCTTCTCTCCCACGACCAGTACTTCCTGGATAAGACCGACGCTGACTTCGTAGACGTAGTACACACGAATGCTGGGAGAAAGGGACGTTTGTACCAAGTGGGCACTGCGGATTTCTACATTAACAACGCAGGGATACAACCGGGCTGTATTTCAAGTGAGTGTTTTGCATCAGTGATTGCCTTTAATTCCCACATTGTCGTCACAATAGATTACAAGACTCGGCAGGAACTCCAAAGCCAGTGTAAAGTGTACGGGGAGAGTTGTACCTGAGAACTATCATCTATTGAGTCAGATGAAGGACCTCTCTGTATTGTGGATACGGCTGTAGTAGTGTCTGATTATTAAATATAATTTTATACATAAGCTAGCGTTGCTCAACATTATGCGCAAACAAATACTTATTCCCGCCCCAACGAGGGTGAAAAACACTTCACAGTTTGTATTTCTCGTACATCACTTCTACTCAGAACCCTGGTTTGAAGGTAACTAGTGGATCCGCTAACCACGACAATAGAAAAAATACTGGTAAGTACCTAATGCATGTATTACAGGGACGTCCCTATGAATGGGTTGTATAAAATTTTGGTGAGAATTGAAATAAGAGAAAAAAACAAAAGTATCACGATTTCTGGGAATCTCCCCCCCCTCCCCTTACACCATTTCACCCCTTCACCGACGGTAAATTTGAAATTTCCGAGGTTGCATAACTGGATTAAAATTTGGATCAAACAAACAATAAAAACAATCACAAAAATTCTGATGAATATAATAAAAATATCACGATTTATCGTTATTACCCCCTCCATTCACTCCATTCCATCACGAATTTAAAACTCCTGTTACATATTCCAAAACTAGACCAAATTCAAAGTTGAACAAAAAAATAATCATGAAAATCGGACGAGAATAGTTGGAGCATCATTATTTATCAGTATTACCCCCTCCATTCACCCCCTCTATTGTTGAAATTTTAAAATCCTGTCAAACTTTCAAAAACCATATCGAATTCATAATGGAACAAAATAAGAATCACGAAAAACGGTAGAGCTTTGTAGCTTGGGCAGCTCTTGACAAAATCGGTAATTATCCCCTCCACCCCCACCGCGACAGCAAGTCCAAAACTTCCTAGGTTTGTGGCACAACTAGACTAAAATTGGGATCGAACAAAGAAAGAATCTCGAAAATCGGTTCAGAATTGTGGTCTGGGCAGTGTCGACAAAATTCGTACCACACAAACACACACACAGGCATACAACTATGTGTTTTTTTTTTTTTTTTCACGGATTCGGTCTTAGAATGTTCTGAAACGGATTTGTTTGCGGTTATTTTTTTTTCTCATGCTTGTGATCAATTCCAATAGGCGTCCCTCTTATTATTGAAGCCTTGCCTATAATACATTGCTTCAGAGGGACCTAAAATCTACATATAGGAAATGTACAAATTTTTGTTAAAGTGGATGGATTCAGTTTCGAACAGTTTTTTTTTCGCGCAAAATTTATAAACAAACAAAACAGTCCAGATAATCATGTACAACCGCTTCGTTGCTCGGGAAGTGTAACTCCGTTTATTTTCAACCCAAGAAAATCGTTCACCACTAGTTGGAAAGCTATCAATTTTTTCCAGAACATCCCGCTGTCAAATCTTCCTTCCCTCACTACTGCTACCATGGAGTACTGGGAGTACTATTCCATAAAAAACTCAAGAGACACAGGGACAAGAGTAGTATTGAAGAACAGACTCCATCCTGGTCAGCTGAGTAAGCTCAGTTTTTCCTTTTCACCCGAAGATGATGAAATTGGGAAGAAAGCCTCTCTGGTACTCTACGAGACAATTTAAATGACGGGCTCCATACTAATAAGCAAAGTGAGCTAAATTATTTCCTGTTAACCCAAGGACTCTTAATTTTTATAGACAGCCTCTCTGTTACTTCAAGAGACGAATAAAATGATGGGCTTTACCCTAATCAGCTGAGTGAGCTTCATTCTCTCTTTATCAACCTAGGAAAGATGAATTTGACACAGAGCCTCTCACTGGGAGATAATGGTCAAATGAAATGACGCACTCAATCCTGATCGGCTGACTAAGCTCTATTTTTACCTTTTTTTGCTATGTCCTGGCGCAGCTACCGATGAGATGGGGCTCGACAGTTGCTCCATGCGCTCTCAAGCAGCCCAAAATGAGAGCGCATGGATGGAAGAGAGCAGTAGATGGTTACCATAAACAGTCAATTGTCTATAAAGAACAATGTTTTTCGTCCAGTGAAGAGCATGTTCGAGATGAGTTGGTGTCATATCCTCGTCAGAGTTATGTAGAGGGCACAATGGGTCGTCCGCCAGTCTTATGCAGTGGAGGTGCTTTGCCTGGTAGTAATGAGCTGTCGTCATCCGAAAGCATGCGATCGATTCATCCCAGGAGGCGACAAATTGAAGCTCACTAGCTTGGATCATTGAATGGCCCATTGCTTATCCTTCAACGCTTGACATTAAGCATTTTTCGTTTTGTGCAATGCACCCGATTGGAGGATTTGGCTGGTCCATCTCTGCTCCCTCTTGGCGCACTCGATACCGTCAATTTCGCAATGTGGAGGTACCCAGCATTGGAAGACGATAACTTTTCCTTGTATGATCGCCCCCAAACTGATATTGCAACCATTTTCATATACCTAATCTTTATCAATGAACTGTACAGGTCATCGAAAATTAATTTATAAAATTTCTATTTCAGATTCAAGTTGTGATCACGTTCGTGCTGTTGAAATATTTGCTGAGTCAATCTCCAGTGAAGAGGGTTTTTGGGGTATCCCATGCAGCGTCCAAGCTGCCCAGTTTATGATTGGATTTACATCAGAGGCTTGTACACTGGGACCTCCGAGGAGGGATCAAAATCTTACTATGATATTGATGGGTGAACGTATGGAAACCAAGTGAGTACTTACCGAAAGTTGATTCTGCTCTCTATAGTGTTATCGGTTGTGTTTGTTCATTCCAACCTACTTTCTTCATAATCATGCATCATGGCAGATAGAATGGTGCCAATAGGGCTCCTAACTAACCACCTTTACCACTACGAGCGCCTTTCAACAATACTTTCTCATAAACCACTTAGTGTAATAGAATTGAAGAATGAATAACCGTTACTAGGCATTTTACAACGAAATTAAACTAATGAAAGTTTGAGGAATCTAGCACCAGATTTTCGCGAACCAGTGGTTGAAATAAACTATGCCCCCCCTCTCCTTCCTTCCACATCTTCCTTAGAATTTTTTGTATACATTTTAAGATGTATAGAATCCAAAAAAACGCTGCAAATTATTTCGCAGAGGTTTATTATTTCTTCATTGTATAGCTCTTCTACGCAGAGAACCGGTCTATATTGTGAGGAACCAGTGAAAAGAACTTCCACGTAACTCCAAGTCATGTAGGAAATTCCCCGGGCAACTCAAAAAAAAAAAAAAAAAAAAAAAAAAAAAAAAAAAAAAAAAAAAAAAAAAAAAAAAATAAAATTCCGCAGATTCAGAAGGGATTTTTGATAAAAAAAATACAAATGTTTTGAAGAATCTAGTGTGAAAATTGTTATTGAAAAAGTTATGTTTCGGGAAATGAATTGTTTTACAATATAGATATCTCATGTCTACTCGCTCTGGTCGGATGCAAAGCACTGGAAGACAACCGCCAATCGTCTGGTCAAACTAAAACTCCGTCAGATCTTTCACAAACAAGAGAAGAACCGATTCTTGGTGAGCTTTCTACCCCTTTCGAGAATATTCCTAATATTCCGAGTAAAATTCAGCAATTGGAGAGATGAGATTCGGCAGGATATTGGAGAATTATTTGAAGGCATAATGGTGACTCATCCTCAACAGGGAACCCTGATCTCCGATACTGTTGAACGACCCAGTATACATTGAGAGAAGAGATCTGGCAGGGATAGGGAGACAACCAAAATCTTTTGATGGCAGTGCAGGTTGGGAGTCTTACCACCGTCAGTTTGAACTTGTGGCTGCAACCAATCACTAAAGTGATGCTGTTAAAGCAGCTGAGCTGGGAACAGCTCTCTATAGTCCTGCACTAACAGTTTTGGGTTGGTTGATTCTTCAATAACATATGATGGTCTCGTATCTGCATTAAGTGAACGCTATGGCACTAGAAATTAAACAGAGCTCCACGTTGCCCTGCTACAAGGGCGGACACTGGGTGACACGAAGACTATTATAGATTATCAACCACAATTGAAAGAAGTAGGCTGGAAGGCTTGGCCAAGTGCTTCAAAGGACAAGGCCGTGGAGGAACTCCTTACCTTGTAGTTCATTGAAGGACTTAGGAGCTCTTCACTTAAAGAAAAGGAACTCACGGCATGGCCTCGCACAATGCAGGATGCACTGACACTCGCATTACGTTTGGAAGCTGTCACAGCTCTGACATCCAGTCAAGACAAGCAAACAGGACAAAAAGGTCATTAACGAAACTTAGTTCCCCCGAAAAACCATAAGTTGCTGCTCCATTATAGCGCACAGTGAAAGAACGGAAAATCGTATGGCTTTCCGGATGATTCCATTCGAGTTTTTGGGAAATATATGTAAATGACAACCAACAATTACTTATTACTGGTATCTTGATAGTTTACGAGATTTCGATTTTTCAATACTTCATCCTTTGATTATTACCCTTTAGGTTTGATCAGAATTGATGCTGCTGTTACTGTCACATCCTCGGCGGATGTACAATTTTTCAGCCAAATTTCATAAACTTTGGTCCAGTAGTTTCGAGAAACGCTCTGGATGACATACGGTGTACGGTAGACGGACGGATTTTTTTAATTCAATTTTTCTTCTTCTATGCATCTTGAAACGTAAACCAACAAATTTTGAGGGGCGGGGGGTTAAAATTTTTTTTCTTGGACATTACAAAAGTTCATTATTAAATATAATAAACCAAAGTAGAAAAAACCATCCTTCCGGCGTCCGAAGCGTTTCTCCAAAACCAATGGACCTAGCTTTATGAAATTTGGCTCAAAAATTATACTTTTACCAGGGTGCCAGTAACATCGGCATTCCGTTCGAACAACTCTAAAGGGTGAAGGACGCTAAGGAATGAAATATTTAAAAATCGAGATTTTGAAACTTTTAAGGTAATAGCAATTTTTTGGGGGTTTAATTTATAGATATCCTCTCAAAGACGCGAATGAAACCACCCGAGTTGCTGTACGTTAATCCGTTTGCTCTCTCCCTAAGGGCTAAAACATCGGCAAGAAAAAATACATCAACACGGGAGTGAATCGCGACTGGAAAAACAGTAAAAATCGTCTAGAAAATTACGACGATTGTATCAGCTGACATAATTCCAATGGAATTCTGACTTCCCGAAATCGAGTTTATTAAAGCTTCTGTCACCAATATTTGGACTTGTGAAGCGTAGGTAGGTGATTTATTTCAGCTCTTCACTTTTCAGTTGGTAGGCCAGCTCTTGTTAAATAGAGAAGGACTAGTAAAAGTGAAAGTGTGTTGTCTAATTTAATTAATGTATTATGGGTAGGCATATGCATACGCGTTCACATATGCATACGGGTACGCATATGCATATGGGTTTGCATATGCATAGGGTACGCATAAGCTTATGGGTTCGAATATGCAGTTACATTTAGATATTGTATAGTAGATTTTGTTTAATGATTATGGACAAGATAGTGTTCTGCGTTTTGGATCCTTCTCACGTTTAAACGTAAACAATATACGAAAATCAACATCTACGTACGAAGGGGCTCTGATCAGTTGTGGGACCTCTGGGGCTAATTCCTTTTCTAATACACTGACGGTGCTGAAATTTAATATGGAGCATCTTCGGGATTCCTCGAAAACAATTAGGTATGAGACATGGAGGCACAATGATCTGCTGAGGGGCCTGAGAGGCTGATTTCTTTCAATATCGACTTAAGGTGCTGAAATTCGGAACGCCTTGAAAGCAATGTTACTAAATACGAAAGACAACTTATCAGCAATTTGAAACACATTAATTGTGTGTTTTAATGTGCCTATACAAACATAGTTTCAAGTCAATATTCAATATATGCAACCCTTATACATGGTGGGAAGATGACTTTGTCATATCTTTTGTTTCTTAACTTTAATTAAAAGCGCAAAATTGTGGGGGGTGAGTGAACCCATCTACGAGGTGCGAATCCCCGAGTCTGGATAATAAATATACTATAAACGGAGTTGAACAATTATAGACCGTTAATCTGCGTAGAAGGGCTATCTAATACAGAAATAATAAACCTTTGTGTAATAATTTGTAGCGCTTTTGTTATTATTTTAATTTTATTATTTATTTATATATTTTTTTATGAAAAGAAAACGGCGCTCCTTGTATCGGCAGGGGCTGAGCTCCCTTGTACCTCCCCGGTTGGATTTGCTTAAAGTCTGAAGTTAAAATTGAAAAACATGGAATATTTTTCAGCCTCATTGTCTAATGTAAAGAAATAAGGGAAATAAGTTGATTCAGAATGATCGTTTTATTTATTATTATGTACAATCCTTAGAAGTAATAGTAGAAGTCAGCATGGGTTTCTGATTACTAAAATAACATACATAATTTTGTGATAATGTTTTTAATTTGACGTGCAGGAATCAAATCAAGTGAATATTCATACTAGCACGTAATCAGACACCAAAAAACCTCCAGGATACGAATTGTTGAGCCTCGTTAGAAACAATATTAGGCAATATGGAAAGCTACAATTAGTGTCACATAATTTCGTGACATCGTTTGGTGTCGTTTTTTCCTTGGGAAGATATGTACCATGTTGAAACCAATTACCATTTACTCGTATTATCACTTATCACACATATGATATTTATGTTATTATACTTCCACTGGGGTGCTGTACCGATCAATGAATGTTCCTAATATCCTCACCAGTATTATTATTATCCTTATATTAAACCTTCAATTCTTATTTCAGAACCACAGGAACATTTCTTGTAAGGACGAACAGTAAACCACCATATGCCAAAGGCCGTGTATTTTACTGATGATGCTCAGGCAATACACCATTGGACGAACCTTGAGATGATAGATGCCATACCAGAAATAAGCCATCAGTAGAGCTTTTCACACACATGTTAAGAACATTTTGGTAATGTCTTGTTAACATACGAGAAACTAATTTGTAAAACTTGGAATTGAAAGCTTAAGTACACTTACGTGCTGTTAAGTACCTACCTACTCCAATACGTGGCGTTCAAATGACATCAGGATTCTTACAGTAAGTCGCCGTCATTGTCTCCAATACTTGACAAACAATGACAGACGACACGCACCATTGAGCTTTAATATGGAAAAATATGAGATAAATGGATCATGTCTACGCTGATAATTGTCTGTTTTGGGCTTATACAGCACGTGAAGTTCGAACTGTAGTGTTAAGTGAGTTCCACAACTACCATCATGTTTGAACTGCATCAAATAATTTATTATTAGTAATACTAATTCTACCAACTGTTAAACTGTTGTTGTCAGGTAAGTAGTGAATTTCTTGACTTGAGCAGTCCTAGAGTACCTAGGTAGGGAATTAACTATAACTGAGTCGTCTTGTACCAAAACAATCAAAACAATCTCGGTCCTTAGTAAAAAAAAGAGCCTAAACGCTACAGAGTGATAATCGTAGAATACGTACATATGAATTGATGAACATCGTTCTAAGGAAATGAGGTGAGGGTGGAAGTATTAGCGGCTTCTTCTATTTTGTAAGTTGGTATTTTTAGTAGTTATACAACTAGTTTTGCATGCATGAGACCCTTCAGGTATTAGTTGGATTCAAGCAATAGTCCATAGAAGGTATACTGTTGTTGTCCCACATAAATTTCCTTACTATCTATTGTTGATTTTGACATCCCATCCTTGTAGTTTGCGATATTGGCCTTGGGAGAATCTTTAATTGTTCGGTCCTGCTGAATAAGTTATGTTTTTTAATGAAAAGGCTACTGTGGAATTTAAATATTATGTTTTTTTTTTTTTTAAGAGGATAAAATGATTCACATGTACTTGAGTGCCGAAATGAATCATTTTATCCTCTCAAAAACACTCATATATATATTCCATATATATAAAATAGCGATGAAACATTTTCAAACAGGTAATCCCATTATGTATGTTTCTAAAAGCCTCAAAAAGTTCATTCAATTGTCTTACCTCTATGATAACGAACTCTAATCAAATGGTCGTTGTTATTATCTATTCTATAAATGAGTAATGTCAGCACCTTCACGCTGAAACTCTTGGACGGATTTGAACGCGGTTTTTTGCAAAATGATTGGGATGGCACTGGGGAGGTTTGTGTAAGAGAAAATTTTTTAAAAACTTCCGACTAGATCAGCTGACTTATCTAAATTCTCTCCTATTCACCCTAGAAATTTGATATTTGATAGGGTGCCTCTCTGGGACAACAATTAAAATGATGGGCTCTTCCCTCATCAGCTGAGTGAGCTATCTATATCTGGCAACACTGTTCGCTGATCTGTTGCTTTCTTCACCTAGTTTGGAATTGATCGGAAGGTCCAGTTTACTGTCCACATCTTGAATAACTGGTGTACTGTGGGATTTTCTCCATCTTGTCTCGGAGAGATGTGGAGTTCATTTCTTCTGCACTGTCCTTCCTCCCCTTCCACTAAGTAGAAATTCGACATAGTAAGATTTGAAATTACTCAGGGGACCCAGTGAGTGTGAGTGTCCGGGAGTTTAAAAAAAATGTACTTAACCTTTTCATGGGAAAACATAACTTATTCAGCGGGACCATACCGTTAAAGATTCCCCCGATACTCAATAACGCCAACTACAAGGATAAGATATCAAAAAGAACAATAGATTGTTGGGAAATTGATGTGGAACAAAAACCACACCTACCAACTATGAACTATTGCTTGAACCTAACTATTATACCCGAAGAAGCCACAAGCAGGTGAAACTAGTTGTATACCTACTAAATGTATCAACTTGAATCTGTAAGAAGCGAGAAGCCGCTAATATTTCCACCCTCACCTCAAAACCCGTAGAATACGTTTTCCATCTCCATTTCAAATTTTCAGCTTCATAAGTTGAATAGCAGAGTAATTTATTAGCTTCAGAGATCACAAGGCAAAGATAACACAGGCCTTCTTGTATAATGTCGTTATCGTGTTTCATTTTTTCGTTTTGGTTTATCATTTCCAATGATGAACCTTTGTATTCGACCAAGAAAAAAATTTAACCCCCCCCCCCGACATTTTTTTTAAATTACAATTTTTGGCAAGAAGGTAACTTTGAAAACGTATTCTATGGTTAAAAACACTTATTACGGTTTTTTTAATAGCCTCAAGCCTGTTCTGCGACCTCATTGAGCGTTTCCAATACCAAATCTCGTTCTATCTAATAGAAATTTGACTCCAAAACCCGAGCAACATTGACACTGCTGTGGGGATTTCGCGTTCTTGTTATCGCAGTTTTTGATAGTGCGAATCACATTACTGTTTCTCTTGTTTTCTTTTCATTGTGTCGATTATACGCATTATTATTTTGTATTATTCTGTTATGTAATTAACAAAAAATATCAAGGAGAAAGCAATAAGCGCAATCTTCGAGCGGTTTGCCCCAAATCCATTTACCATAAATGTGTGTAAACATAAACTATATGTCCTATTTTTGGAAATTCACTATTTATTATGAATTAATGTTTTAATGTTATATATAGGTAATACTTGTGTAAAGCAGAATGTTGCCAACCAAATTTAATAAATTAATTAATTTCAAATTCACTAAATAAATGAAAAGTTATGATGAAAACAAAACTAATCTAAAAAATGAGGGAAGAATTAAAATTTAAATAAAAATAGAAGCAAGAACATCAGTTTTTTTTCCACAAAAATCTAAGATAATTTTTTATTAGCCCAGTTCAATCCAAAATACTGTTGAAAATTTTGTTTTACTGACTCTACTGTTGTGCATGTCTTATTATAAACTATTTCCTTGCCGAGCTTAGTGGTTGAAAGTATCTCTATCAATGAGTATCTTAAAATTCAAACAGATGCCTTTTCGAAGGTATTTAATACAATTATTTATTCAAACTAGTCATGCAGGTTTTATCGTTTTTAATTTCTTTTATAATTAAGACAAGAAAATTCCTCACTCATAATTCTAGAAAATAGTAAATCTACCTTCTACTGAAGTACGGTTAACATTACGTGATTTGAAAGGTGTATGCTACGAAAAGTGTTTTTTGGAACGGTTATTTGCCTAACGTTACATTAATTATGTGGGAACAAGCTAGCAGCTGTTAACAAGTTTATTGCAAAGTGGGCCTATCCAATTTTTCCCCACCAGGCCATAAGGCCCGAAGTGGGTCTACTTCGGTACCTATCCTTTTATGCGACTTTATTCCTCCCAGCAGCCATTTCATGCAACAACGCAAATGTAACTATGTTCTTAGGGATTTTTAGCTTCCATTGCTGCCCTTAGTATGTGATTTGTGTGTTGCGGCTTCATCTGTGACAACTTCCCTTTTGGCTCTGTTGCTAATTGCCTTGTTGATAGTTTTTTCTCACTTCAGTATGCTTTTTTTCTGTGTTGTTTTAACCAAAATGAATGGCCAGCAAATCGAAAGTTATTTGCTATTAATGGAACTTTTTGAAGACAACCCCAATTTGAAGAGGTTTGAAGGCAACCATTGTTTTTCAATAAGTTTTGTTATTTCTCTTCTCTTTTCCTTATTAGGCCCATTCTGGGTCTTATAGCCAAGGGAGAGAAAAATTCTTTCCCCGAGGACAGCTAGACCCAAAACGGGTCTAACCTAAGAACTCACTTTTTGGCCAAGATGTGAACAAATTAAAAAAAGGAAAAAAAGTCTCCTAATTCTATCTTGTAATGGCTTACTTGAAACTTTGAGTGAGAAAAAAAAGAAAAGTGGCTTGCTGGAAGGATTTGCCATTTTCCCTCTGGCAGTCAACGCGTTAAACGGGTTTTGAAAATATCAACTTGTGGTTGGTGCAAATGAGGGGACGTTGGGATTTAACCACTCGACCTTAGTCCTTATCATAATTCCAACAGACAGGAAACTGCCACTTCCTCTACTCAGTCGGCCACCTGCCGCCTCAGACATAATTAAATGCTGTTATTAATTCAGATAATTAGCCTCGGCTACTTGTCCCGCTAAGCACTATCCAGCACAAATAAAACCTAGAAAGTGACAATTGCACAATAATCGTCCGCAATCAGTGTTCAAAATTATTTGGTAAGAAGTGAGCAGCTTGATGTATAATAGGTACTATGTTTATGAACCTAGGAATTTAAGAATGTTTAAGAAGTAATACCTACCTAGTACCTATAGTAATTTAAGAATTAGTCTAAAGTAAAGAAGTTGATTAAATGAGTAATATTTTGATTCGTTGTCTACAGAAGCAATCTTCTGTCATTGTAATATTTAGTATTAATGTACCATTCTTCGTTTGCTGTTGTAAAACTAGAGCAAATTTCTATGTAACTGGATAAGTTCTAAACTTAAAGATCTGAATCTTCTTGGTCATGTCATAACGTTCATCAAGGCCAGTGAACAGAAAAATTAAAACAGATTTAGTAATTGAAAAAAAGTAATGAAAAATATGTGTTTAGAATTTAGAATCAATGTTCTTACAATTACGTAGGTGTTAATGAATGGGAAAAACAGTACTGTTCGATTAATATTTAGAATTCATACGTTACAGGAGAAAAATTGTTTGTGTAAATTGATAAAAATGAAAAATATTCAACCGTAATAAATAAGTTAACGTTCTGAAATAAATTGCTTATTATTTCAAATGTACAGTTTCTGTCATCCCACAGCACGAAAATTTCGGATTTCTAGCAAAAATCAAGCCATGGAACAACAGCTTCTTTGTATTTGACATATTATTTTATAGATCAAATATCAAAACACAGAAATGAATGATGAAATATATGAAGGCGGTTCAAATTGATTTAAAAATGTCTAATTCATTTCATAAATTATGTATATCTTTCATAAAGCACGGGTTTTCTGCTGATCTCCGTGTTTCCGTCCAAAGCAATAGAGTTATATGTTGGTGGGTACAACTCCTATCATCTAGCGTTTTTCAGAACCCCAGTTTTTTATTTCAGATTCGGAATTTAGATTAACTTTGATGGAAAAAATGATCCATTACTCTAATTTTTGAGTGCAAAAAAACGGACAGAATTACGCGCGAAAGGCGCGATTTGCGAATAATTGGGTTATTGAAGATACTGTTAAGATACTTTTAATACTGCTTGTCATGGTTGTGAAACATGATTTAGTAGCGTTTTTTCACACTGAAATCACGTAGTGATGTTCATTAGTTGATATTGGAAAAAACACAGAAAAAAAAACTTTCGGTGTGTGAAAACAAGGTGGGAAATATGTAGTTCGGGAAGATTTTTGGTGTTTAACCAATTCGGTTTGTGAATATCAATAAATGATCATCACTATATGATTCATCGTGAAGAAATACCCTAAAAATGTTGTGACAGTTGAGATTTTTCAAAACCTCGATATTTCACTATATTTGTCAGGACACATTTTGAGTGTAATTGGGCCCGTTTTCGCGCACTCAAAATTTCAAGTGATGGGTAGGTTTTCATGAAATTGTATGTATATTACGGATCTGAGAAAAAAAGGGGTTCTCGTTGGGGCATGTTGAAATGGGACACCTTGAATGAAAAAGTATTAAAATCAAGGAATCGTTTCAGAATCCCTCAAAACGGTTTTCCATTACAATCGTATATAAGGAGTATTCCAGAGAACTATTCCTTAAACACTAACGGATTGAGAAAATTGTCGAAACTAGAGATTTAAGAAATTATCGATGGATATTTTGCTCTTAAAATTAAGATGCAATATCCAGAAAAGGCGCTCAGAAACTACGAGTATCTTCAAAATTTACCTACTAAAGTCACCCAATCTTTGCTTGTAAACTGTTTCGAATAATGAATCAGAATTCGCGAAATTCCACGGAAGCTATGCCAACAAATGACCAAGCATTTTCAAAACGTTAAATAAAAAATATAGCAAATTAATTAACAAATAGTACCCTCTTACCAACAACTTCCTAGTGAAAGGTACCTATGGTTTTTTCAAACAGGACCATTCTTTCGGTTAAAATGTTCTGTACACGGGGGAAAAGTAAACAGAAAAGAGGAAAAACGCGTAAACGGGGCTGCAGAAAATCGGACCATAAATGAAAAAACATAATAAATAAGTAACGCATAGCTGTATGTTTATGTATACATTAAGTATTATTTTTTGTGCATAATATAATTTATGGATGTATGTTGAGGTTATGGATGTAGGGGACGTATTGATGTTATAACTAACATTGTTTGGATATAATACTGTACATGCCTACATTATGATTATAATTATTATAATAATTTATTGCGGTTTCTATTTATTGAATCTATTATGAAGGAAAAGTTGTAAGAAGCACAATATTATTTTATGGTGATGATATCTGATAATTATTTTTCAACGGGGAATTTTCATGGTTATTTTTTATTTGATGAATAGAAAGATCTGAACGAGGGCTTTCCATATGGTGCCATATGATGGGTCTCTGACCAGTATAACGGCTCTTGAAATGGGGCTCCGAACTAACAAGGTCCGCCGCAAGGACCTAAGAACGTGGGACGAAGGACCTAAGGAAGTTGGTGGTTGAAATGTCTTTCCCCTTGCTGATACTTTACGTCACCCCTTTTCGCTCTAGAATTTATTCCCCGCACTATCAATCTCATCAATACTGGTCAAAAATGAGAATTATATTAGTAATAAATAAATTAGTATAGGTAATGAAGAAACACACAAACAAAAAATCGGCAAAAAACTAAAACAACTTAGGTATGTACATCACGACTGCACTTATTGGGAACAAAGCCAGAGGAGATTGGTAAGGTCCTTGTTTACGTGCTGCACTCTACCTCGAGCTTCTCATGTTCAGATCCCCATTCAGTTGTGCGATGACGTCACGGCCCCCATCAGCCTGGGGTGGAAGCCTCAGCTCCTTCGCACTACTTCGTTACGCTTGATCTTCATACACGTTTATTGGCCAAACTAAACGGTCTTTTGAACTAAAAATTGGTACGAGGAGGTTTTTTAGGGCGCTGAATGCGAATCTGAGCTCAAAAGTATGATATTCTAACACATGAATGTTCCCTATTCATTGGAACTCTATTCTTAGTCTAGGCACTCGATAATGCGGTTTTTTTAATGGTATTCTTCATGAGTAGTAAGCGTTCAAATTTTACGATTTCATTTACCTACTCAATCTTAAGAATTCAAAAACTACCGCAGTAGCAGTAAAAGAACTTCTCAGAAGGAGGGTCCGATATGACGTCACAACATCCATGATACCGTGTATATTCGAGGTACCGTGGAAGTATTGAAACCAGTAGGTACGTAAGTGTGTAGCGGATTCTACAGTGAACTTGAACCCCCGGAAGGCGAACTGGCATTACCTTGAGGTGAACACGGCTCGAGTAGTGACCCTTCCTGTGCGTCACCAAACACAATGATGATCGTCTGCAGGGTTGGCAGCTATAGCGGAAAGTAGAGAGGTGGCTACCTTACACGCTAATGTCAGATATCCAGGGAGCCCTGACACGGTTGAAAACAACGCACCACTTTCGCTTGAGTTGGAAGAAATGACGCTGTCATAGGGAACTTCCTGTGAACATAATTACTTTAGAGAGGGTAAGAAAAAAGTTGTGTGTCACGATGAAAAAGACGGCATTTTGCAGGAAAAATAATAACTCGAAAGCGATATGAATCGTTATGGAGTACTCTACTCTACATATAGGAATATGTATCTACTCTGAACATAATACCTGTTATGAAGTAACCAGATTTTCTGACTATAACACTAAAAATTATTAAACAAACGTTTATTATTTCTCTATAAGATAGGTAGCCTATCTTAAGTAAGTATATAGATAATAATCATTAAAAGACTATGGTACATCATCTAAATATAACTACATTGACTAAGGCACCTACCGAAAGAAAATAATATACATATGAAAAACCACTAGGTAACAAAAAACTAAATAAATCATGATCGCTTATCTTGAGGCAAAAAACCGTTCTAGCCCAGGGGGAAATCAAAACCCCGTTTCCTGCGGTGCAGAAATATCTCCACAGTGCTATCGAAGCGTTACCTACGTGACCTATGAAAGATTTACATTGTAGGAAAATGGAGAAAATAGTGTGCCGACATTGGTGGAAGCGAAGTCGTTGGACGGGGTGCTTTATTATTGATTCTTAATTGAGTCAATCAACGAAATCTTGAAGGGATGAAGATGAAATGATGAATGTGGATTAGGAGACTTGAACTCTTGATGTTAAAAACAATGGGGGGGGGGGGGGGGGGGGGGGGGGGGTAGTGATGGGAAACAAGGTAACCATGTGATTGCATAAATAAAGTATTCGGTTTGTGTTTGAATTGCAATGCCTGTAGTCTAGTATTTTTAACAACTGGTTAAGTTCATAACATTGGTGGCAGCGGTGGGATAGAGTAGAAACTACTTATTCACACAATCCCTTTTGTTGATCAAGAGCCTGAGAAAAAAGGGCGGAGTGGACAGTTGTTCAATACGAGACTGCAAGGAAAGAAGATGAGTGAGAAGTAGATGGTAAGCACGTATTTGAGAAAAATCTGGCTGAAGAAATTAAGAAAGCAGATTTCCTGAAGCAGCAAGAACACTGGGTAGCAAAACGAAATTGGCTGAAGAACCGCAGGTTGCAGTTAAAACCAATACAGCGAGGAGATAACCCCGACCAACGATTTGTGCATGACATTGTCTGATAAGACACTAATAAAGTTGCCGATGAAGGGTGCTAATATCTCGTGCAGCAACAATGAAGATTCGCCTTCACAAATTAGAATTTCCTATATAATTGAGATCCTCATTGATCCGATCTCAAAAGAAAGGATCACGGATCAAGAGCAAATGAACCAGTATTCAACATTCAACACAATTACGAGGAATAAAATAGATGGGTCAATGTCTTATGTATATACGACATAACAAGCAGATCAAGAGAATAATTGAGGCCGTGAAAATGATGAAAATCGTGTGCCGAAATTGGTGGAAGCGAGTGCTTTATTATTGATTCTTTAATTGAGTCAATCAAAGAAATCTTGAAGAGATGATGGTTAATGTGGATTAGAAGACTTGAACTCTTGAGATTAAAAAAAAAAAAAAAAAAGGGGGGGGGGGGGGGGTAGTGATAGGAAGCGAGGTAACCATGTAATAATTTATTTACATAACTAAAATACTCACTTTGTGTTTGAATTGCAATGCGTGTAGTCTAGTGTTTTTAACAATTGGTTAAGTTCATAATAATTCAAACATACTGATGCGAAACTAGGTACCTACCTAAGTGCCATCCGGAGATGGTCGTGCAGGATTGAAAAATTCAAATGTAATATCCCTCCCGGTACCCGGTACGGAGGTGTTGTGTTACATGTTTTAAGGATCATGTTGAACAAGTGCGTCACAATCTAAAGAGTTTCTTTTGGTCCAATGGCTAAACGTGTTGTATGCGTTCGAAAAAAGGGTCTTTAATGGGAGTGGTGGCGCAAGGTACACTTGTTCGATGTCCAATTATCAGTCGGGGACTTAAAAAGTACCTTCGTTGTCGGGAGGTTACGAGTTGTCCTTCCAACGACCTACTCTCTCGATCACCAAGGTCTTCCACAGAATCGGAAACGCCAAGTCGAAGGTGTTATCATAAGGATGGCTCAAGCATCACTTCTAAATCACGGGTTCCACTTATGAAAATAACCATACATTACGATTTCTGTAGTGAAAAATTGTTGTATTTTAAGGTTATAAACAAATATAACTTTATGGTGTTTAAAGGCAAAATGCCAAGGCCGCCGCGAGGATCAAGGCAAAGCCATACTCAACCCGGGATATCAATCTTCTCAGCTCGTCATTGCATTGTCACATCAATGGTTTCCTTTTGCAATAATCGCCTCTTACAAAGCTTATTAGGCGGGAACAGTCGGATAAAAAAATGCAAATATTCCTTCTAGGCGACTTGTGCTGAGAATGAACGGTTCATTATATCAGATTTCATTACCTAATGCCGTCCACGTAGGTTGAGAAACTTGCCGAATAAAAACGAGACACCGATCACACACAAATCTCTCTTGCATGTATTATGATAACGAGATAACATTTATGTGAGACTATTCATGAACGAAGGACTTGGGGGGTAGAAGAAAGACGCTCAACTGTGTGTAACGAATGGCCGGGTTTCTCCGCTCTAATGTTGTAATAAGCAATGAGTTGAAATTGGGGACATCCGATACAAATCAATACCAGTAAAGTATCGAATATTTCCTTTCGATACCGAGTATTTTTGGCGTTGATTATTATGATTTAATTATGAGTACTCATATGGATTATTTGGCCAATATCGAAAGAAATACCCGAGTAACGTATTAAAACAGAAATTACACAAAAAAAGAGAGAGGGAGAGAGAGAGATACCAAATATTAGATTCAACAAAGTTGGTAAGAATCGATTCTTGGGACGAAATTTCCACGTATCATTATGGCTGACCCTCGAGACCACTGAGCATAAAATTAATTATTTATAGCATAATTCTACCCTCAGTGCTCGGAAGGTAACGAAAAGCTTTTGAAAAGAGGAAGGATAATTTTTGGTTTCACACCTCTCAGTCGTTTGCTTACTGTTTTTCAGTTCAGTTACGTAGAGTATGATATTTTTAAACTAATAGGTAGGCAATGCTTCCACCAAAAACCAATGTATTTTCCTTTTAGGTATTTTGACAAGAAAGATGGGAATCTCGCGATGTGTAGGAAGGTCCCGTGGTAGGAACAATTGAAATCAAATTTTACAAAAATGTTTTCATTTTACTATTTGTAATTCTGTAGGTGGGACGCTGGAATACGTAAAGATTCTGTTTTATAAGTTTTGTTTTAATGCAGAAATTTTTCTTACTAACTTAAAAAAAAAACTCGTACTTTCTCTCTTATGAGAGAAGAGCTATGAGCATTGAAAATGTCTCAGTAATTTCAATGTTTTTTATTGTTTTAAATAAAATAATAATTAGAAAACATAAAATAATTATTGACACACAATTACCGAATTTGCTGTAAGCCAGACTCGACGATGCCCAATTCTTCCACGAATATGAATTCACAGGTAGGTAATTTTCTGTTATGGTGCGCGTCTACAATTACTATAAGCAAGATTAACTTCTCAACCAAATGACAACAAAACAAGCGGCATTGTTTACTATATCCATTTATAACATAAATAAAGATAAAACTACGACATGAATAGAAGAACAAGTCCGAAAGAAATGCGTGATAAATCGAAAGCTCTCCAACGAGTGGAGAACGATTTTTGTACGGTGAAAAATAAAGAAGTTTCATTTAATTTCCCCAGCAACGGCTTGGTTGTACGTGAAAATCAAAAGGAAATACAGCGTGACGGGAAAAAAACGTGACGGTAAAATCGTATTCACACCCCGCTAAATTTTTCGACGCTGTGCGCCTATAGAAGTTTACACTTCAAAAAAAAAAAAAAAAAAAAAAAAAAAAAAAAAAATCTTACGAGTACCTATTTTTTGTGAGTACTTATGTATATCGATACTTATCAATTAGCTACTAATATCTAAAGTAGGATTGAGCTCTGCACTTATGCAAAGTGGTAGCTCTAATAGGTAAATAAGTACCTATAGCAAGCAGCAGCTCGTCATAACTTAGTTTAATAATATCTAAGAAAGTACGTACGAAATGACGGTAAGAGTCGATAACTACACTCAAACTATTGAAAAACGCTCGGGACTATGAGAACTGAAAAGATGGAATGCTTGGACACGGTGGGGAAACTAACTGTAGGTGCCTAAAGTTTGAGATATGAGGTACCTTACATGTACCAATTACCGGAGTTCCTTGGTTTGGAAATAGTTTATTACCTATAGATAACTCGAAGGACCACTCGCTTTATAGAGAGAAAACAAATTGTTGGAGAAGTCTTGTAGGTACTAAATGCAATTTTGTAGCTGCATGAAAATAAACTGTAATTATTCAAAAACGAAGTTTGTATCAAGGAAAAGATAGATATTTATGATGTTGAGAAAGTCTGTAATGGTGAAGATAGTCGTGGTGAACATGATAGAGGTGCGATGAAAAGAGTAAAAGGATGAAAGAAGTTCCTCAGGTAGTGGATGATGAAGAGTAGGTGTGGTGTATTATTGTAGTAGAGAATGCAAGTACCAAACGCATGAAGAGCAGACTTACGTTTCAACAATGCTGTAGACCTCTCATACCTGACAAGGACGTGAAGATATAGGTAATGCTCGATCCGCCGATTCTGTGCACTTCTAGTGTTGAGTAGATGATATAAACCAGACCGAATACCCAATCCAGGTAGATGATGGATCGGCTAACCTACCACTGCCAATCGATCTATTTCGCAAGTTAAACTCAAGTGACAGCACTGCTCTGATCTTGGAACTGATATAGATGATCGTATTCCGTGTACATCTCAGAAATAGAAATAAATAAAGAAAATGATTATTTATAGGCCGAATAACTCGCGGTGGATTTTTAAAAGATAGAGGGGTCTGGTGAGGAACGAGCGATTTGGTAATAATGATACAAAATATTATGGTGCCTACCTATGCCTTCCAAATGAAGCACCACAATTCCTTTCACTTCACGAACCTTAGCACATAGCACAATACTCAATAATTTTATAAGGAATATTCATAAGTAAATATGGCAACTTACAAGAATATAATGAATATAAACAAGAAAGTCAAGCATAAAGAAGAAACGAACACCCACTGGTCAGAAAATAGAGCGTCAACAACTAAACAATTAACGCTACAGGTGTAGGCCGATATTCTTGCTAAATCGTTATCAGTAATGTGATAATGGATGAAATGAGTGCTTCATTCAGATAAATAATAATTAAACACACAAGAGAAATAAATAATGGTGAAGTTGTGGTTTGGTGCCCAGTTGACGGAACAAGAAGAAATTATTCTTCATGAAAGTTAGGTGAGTAAGTTGAAAATATCTTTGGGCGTAAACAGGAATCCTGCGTATCGATATTGAAGTAGTTCCATAGAGGTATAATCGTCTGATTCAACTATTCAGTCCATTCGTTGACCCTTTTGGCTGTACCGCCGTCGAACTATCTGTTAACCACTTATTGGGACTATTTCGTTATCATATCTTTCCAGAATCTCAAGACGATAAAATTGATGCATGAAGAAAATCTTCATCTTATTTGTTCGATAAAAAATCTGGACATATCGTGCATTAATCTGGTAGCTTCAGGTGTGAGAGGGAAGAGTTTAGTGTTTTTAATTGCTAAATGCTCATGAGAATTAGTGAAAATTAAATTTACCTATACTAATTTTGGATACTAAAATTAGATCGGATTTTGAACTTTCATTATTAGAAAACACCTAAACAAACAAAATTGTTTGGATTATTTTCCCGCAGCTGGTTCTAATACAATTTTGTCCACAGTAGTTTTAGTGCATACAAATGTGAGCTAATTTCAAAAGTGAGCCACAAATAAACAGCTGACAGCAGTTTGGTTTATTCATGTTTGTAAACCATTATTACCTATAATATAATCTTAGAACTGTAAGGAGGTTTCCTTGGATTAACCCAGGAACCAGAGTTTTCTTGTCAAAACGGCGAAATAACCGTTCCTCCAGGATCTACTTGTGATAACGCAATTCTGGAAATTCTAGGGTGGGTTAACCCACGGATCAGTGCTGATCCGCAACTTCCTCACAGCTTACCTTCTTGAAAAGTTGTGTTCCGAGCCCTATTAATCCTTTTGGGTTTTCTTCACAACACAACCCCGCTGTATTTCTGTAATTATTCATTTCATATTCCGTCGTGATAATGAAGAAACAAAGTTTTTCTTCTGAAGAGGAGTGTTCGTGGAATTAGACCATTACCTCAAATACATTTCCTCGAATGTAGGGAATGAGTGGACCACCTGCACGAGTGGATGGACAAAGAATTTGACATTTTCATGTCTTTTTACAGCGATACTTACTACAATTTCAACTTACTTACTACAATGGAGCCGTTCCTAAGAAAATATAGTTCCATCAGTTTTATCCGTTTTTCGCTAAATTCGAAAATGAAGGGACGAGGGATTTTCTATTCGTGATCAACTCCTACTTCAAGAGTCACTCATGATTCTGTCTGGTGTAATTTCCTTCTTCAAAAACCCAGTGGTCAGTCAAGAAGAACCAGAAATGTCGTCAATAACCGGAAGTGGGTAGATAGGTAACAACGGAGCGGGTCATGGGTGAAAATATTCGATCTCTCAAGGGCCCCAGCTCAAAACCTGGGTTAGTAAAACGTCTAATAGAGAATAAATTATTGATAAGTGGCACATATATAACACGCTACCCTTGAGCACAAGCGCTTTGAATTCCCTCAATTTGATGTAAACTTCGTGTCAGATATCAGATCCTTCCAAAAAGACGCTCCGCGTACAAAAGACAGCAAGCCACAAAATCCATAATATCTATGAGCCAAGCAAATAGTCGGATTCTCTCAATCGTTTTGACAATGTTTGGTACTGAGACGCTCTTCCAAAGGCTCAGGATTGAGTCAGTAATTTCATTCGACTTATGTTCACCAAGAGAAGCTCTCTGTCAAATTTAAATTTCCTAGGGTGAACAGGACAGAATTTAGCTCACATAGCTGATCAGGATGGAGCCCACAAAATCATTCATCCCATAACGTCCCAGAGAGTCTCCCTACCGAATTTCCACTTTCTAGAGTAAACAGGGAAAAGACAATTTGGCAGTGATATTGTCGACGACGACAAACGACACACCCCAAAAATACGTATTTGGTATTTCGATAGTTTTTTACGAGTAGGATCGATTGAGCCCATTTCGAGGGCGATATGATTCGAAGCAACAAACATATTATTATCGTAGGCAACAGCCGACAATATCGGACGGTAAATTGTAATTGGTAAAAACTGAAAAAATAAAGATAAAAATTCAAAAACCTTTTCGACTTGCTGAGTATTATTTATAAAGAGTCTTTTGCCATACGATTGGTAGGTAGTAATCTCTACACACTCAAAGAGCTTAAATTTCAAAATATTGTAGCTTAATTTAATACGATGGTTTACGAAAATTTGCTCTTACGATGCAGTATGACTGGTTTGGAAAGTTCTTTTCGAGATCTTTCACCTGACTATTGCCGTTATACTTTTTTTGTTCCATGATGTCTAATAATTGGAGTTGATGACATCACTGAATTGCTTTGTTATGAACAGTCGAAAATATATTAAAACGAAGATGGAAGGCTTTGCGAAAAAGTGATGAACTTTTATGTTTTCGCGTTGACGTAATTAAATAGCTGGCCTAATTGTGTACTATTTTCCATCTACGTAGATCCGTGGTATTATTTTTCGACGCTGCCCCAAAAGGACCTAACGCTTACCACCATTCCATTTCTGTGTGATGATATGTATACCTACCTGATTTTATACCTCATATATTCTGGGTGGTTGAGAAACTTCTCGTCTTAAATGTCACGTCAACTAGCCAAAGAAGATGAACCCCATATTATGAAGCTGTTACACAATATAACAAGTTTTGACTAAAATTTAGCGTCTAGCAAAGAGGATCATAATGTTTTTCAACGGAAATCGGGGAAGAGCGAAGGAGTCATATGGTGAATCTTCCCGTATTCTCGCTGACCTTAACTTCCTGGTTCTACCGGTTGATTAGCATTCATTCTCAGGCCGTGCCGAACACAATGACCCCAGAACGCCTGTCCGAGGGGTCAGTGCTCCGAGGAGGTATTTGACTTGTCAACAAACTACAGTTACATTTATAATAGCTCAAGGTGAGTACTCAAGCTTTTCAATTGAAAAGTGAAACCTAACCATTATTGCACGAGCATGATGCAATAAGTTGTTCAGAAAAATTGGAATATGAAAAATTTGTTCTAAGAATATTTCAAACCAATCATTGTTTTAGGAAATTTCATGCTGATTCCGAATTCGACTTGTTCTTATGAACTTTATTGTCATCGTCAGTTTTCCTGTGATTGCGGCAGTTTGCATTCGTTCAGTTTTAATAATGAGGAATACCCGCATATTTTTATATTTTTTAATTTATTGAAAGCTGATAAAGTTCTAAGTGCACAGACACCAACGACACTCTTCTACGACAAATAGTTTTCATTTAACGAGTTTTCAAAGTTTTGGCTACTAAACTGTGTCATCGTGCCCCTCCCTCGGTACCCCTGTCTAGTGTGACGATACTTTTCGCTGATAAATTGTAAAAGCAAAACACTCACCGCAGGAAATTGCAAATGGCAATACCGGGGATTAGTCGACCAGGACTTCTTGGGAAGAATTAGGTTGAAGGGATCAAAGCTTCTGATGCTTCGGAATCTAATAAAACACTGGGGGGCAAACAATCGTCGATTCCGTCTGTATTTCGAAAGACTGTTTTGGCAGGAGGCTACGTCCAAATTTAACGAAGCCTCGAGTTTATACTGCGTCAGGACATCGAGAACTTGAGCGGCGTTACCGAGAGGTCTGTGGAGCAGATGTTCATTGATCTCACGTTCTGATAGAATAAATAATTTAATTCATTGCAATAGAGATTGTTGAATGATATCTACTTCTGTTTTTATATTGTCGTTGTCCCGTCCTATAGCAGAGGCTTTGGGTCGTCTATTGAACATCATAGGTTGTTTCCAGTTTTCTAGATACCTTCATCTTCAACGCCTCAGTTGGAATTTCTTCCCATAATTTTTATTGTAGCATATTATCGTGAAACATATAATTATGATGATAAGCGGCAATATGTAGGTACATTAAGGCTGTGTGGATAAGATAGGGGGGGGGGGGGGGGTAAAGGTTGGCGGCTCGTGAAATTTTAAGGTGGATCCCTTCTCGGGGAAGACTTGGAAAATGACGTCTATGAGACGCAAGATCCGAGGGATTACGTGATTTTGGTTGCATTTGGTCGATAGCACTCATATTTATTGTAGTAAAATAATACCTGCTGAAATATTGTATAAGCCATCTTTACTGCAAGACAAACTGTATACCTAGCTCATCATAAGTAGTAACTTTTTCTCTCCGCTCTTTGCCTACGTAACTCGCTGACTCCCGTAATATCTTTACGGTGACGGCAAACCCGTGACGATACAATTTCTGATTCAAGAGCCGCGAACAAACCGATTCGTCATAGTTCATTAAACTACTCACCTACTTGTTTTTAACTAGGTACGATGAAAAATGGACTGTCGTTGTCACCTAAAAAAGCAATAGTTACACTTGAATTAATGGTTTTAATCCATTTAAAACACATACAAAATAGTTTTTGTAAATCAAGTAAACAGCTTTTAAATGAACAAGAATCAAATCAACTTTGCAATTCTGATCTTGAATAAACCAAGTATCCGTTTCCTAAGGTCGCTGAATGCAGTTGAAATCCAACTTGCGTAAAGAATTCAGAAGTGTGACGGTATAGTCTTACCGGTTCATATTGTAACAGTGCGAATGATAGCATCATCTTTCTTATCCAATCCTAGCCCAATTTTTAATTTCAGTATACCGTAGGATGAATAGGGAAAACATTGCAAAGCGTAATACAACAGCTTATTATTCCATTACACGATTGAGAGTCATGAACAGAGTTTATCTTGATCTATGTTGACATTGCTTCTTCTTTCCGTAAATTAATTCTGACTATATTCCGCAGATTTAAATGTATGGTTCTGAAATTGAATGGTCGGTAGAGCAGACAACAAAAACTGCTAAAAAGAATATCCACTATTTTAGATTCATTGCGAGAAATCAAATTTGCTTGATACTCAACTACGACCAGTTGTTGATAGTTGTTTACCCGAATAGCGACTCTTGCAAAAAGTCACAAAAAATCCACAGAATATGCTAAATCTACAGACCAATGGTCAGAAAAAACGGAATAACAACAAAGTTAAATGAAATG
Source organism: Adelphocoris suturalis (assembly GCA_030762985.1). Lineage (NCBI taxonomy): Eukaryota > Metazoa > Arthropoda > Insecta > Hemiptera > Miridae > Adelphocoris > Adelphocoris suturalis. Next base: position 84,425,509 of record CM061043.1, on the reverse strand, counting down.
GAGACTGAAGAAACCAACGAATTATGGACTGTTGAAACTTCGTTGAACATTACCAGCAGAAAGTTGAATCAAACGAAGAGAGAGAGACATTATTGAACCAAACGTAGCCTGCATTCAATTAGGTATTGTGTCGAGGTAAGCATTTACCAAAAGCAATAATGAGATAAATACCTACTCGTATTGAAATTGTTTCAACAATGTTAAGGTCGTTCTTTCGCCGAAAATGCCATGAGGTGGCGAGATGAGCGATTTTTAAAATAAACTTCACTTATGATAATAGTGGCCCAAGATAAGGGAAGTACCTCGCTACACGCTGATCCATTGTGACATGGACCTGATGATCCTGATGTCTCAGAAAGGCTCATCATCAAATTTTAGCTTCCTCCAGTGAACAGGAGAGAATTTAGCTCACTCAGCTGATCAGGATGGATCTCGTTATTTCATTCCCCCTTAATGTCACATAGAGGCTTCCTGTTAAATTTCAAGTTTCGGTAGTGAACAGGGCAAAATTTATGCCCTTTTAAAAAATTTATTTATGGAACCCGCCATTCCATTCGCCTTGTGATCTTCCATAGAGGCTCTGTTTTAAATTTCAGCTTCCTGGAATGAACATAGAGAATTTAGCTCATTTGTCACACTAGGTAATCAAACAACCTAAAACATACAAAAATATCCCCCGTGCATTTGCCTTGATTTTTCTCTGGATTAATGAAACAAGTAGTAACCCTGGCTACTTCCTAATCACGTTATTTTACCCCAAAGATTGTTTATAGTCAATTAACCACTTTGCGTGTAGCTCAGCTGATTTTTTTTTGAGACCGGTTTAGGGAACGTTCCTAATATTTGAGAACAAATTGAGATCTTTCCAATGAATGGCCAACCATTTCTGTCGGATGAAAACTGACGAAGTTACTTTTCCATAGAAACGGCGCCGTTGTAAGCGGAAATAAGCACAACATTTTTGGCTGTCGGAAAAAAATTTTGGAAAGGCACCCAAAGGTGAGATATATCCATGTCAATAACCGGGAGTATTGATTATATACATGCCATTTACATGCCAAGTAGTACGTAACTTCGAGTTCGCTCCCTATGGCCCTTACTGTAGGAACTACGTGTTTGCTATATTAAATGGTAGGAACTAGGCGACAGGAACTACACGTTCATCAACTCGAAAGGCTGGAACGGTCCATTTTTGGTAAACTTTATAAACTTTGGGAGAGACGGATAACCTCTGAGAGGGGGAAGAATGAATGGTGGTGGGAGGCAATGTGCAGAGGGGTTCGTTTACAAACGTAGTTGCGTGTACTACGTCGATGAGTTTTCGAAGTTCGCGGCTTAAGGGCACTGAAGAATTGATGGGGGGTCAGCATTTTTGTAAAACAAGTTTGTTTTTTAACTTAGTCTTTACGGATTTATTGTAAAAAGAAAAAACAAGTTTTTATTATGGATATGGGTAGTACTTCCTTCTCGATTCTAGCAAATGTTACATCTAGGGGTTCCTGGGCTATAAGCTTTCAGCGTATACTCTGGGTGTGGCAGGTTAATTGCCTTTCCCCTTTGAAGGGGGAAGTACTGCATGGCCATCACCTCCCTATCGCATTTTTTCGATTTTTGCACAACCCGAAAATGTATCTTTAGGGAAATTGGTATCAACTTTTATCATTCATCAATGAATTATAATCAAAGAGCTCATTTTCTGGCAGTACTGCAATGTTGTGCAGTGGTTTCTTAAACGTTTCCACACAACTATTCACAAGACCCAGTTAAAATACGAGTCTTTGGTGAGACCAAGATGGATCATTATCTGGTTGTATTCTGACCCTTGGAGCCCTGAGAACATGCTCTACTGGGTTGGAAGTTCGGAGACTCACAGTTTAATAGTTTTTTCCACTTTTATCGGAGTCGCTCATTAATTTTTGGAATCTTTATAGGGGCTACCTTGATGAATAAGTACACACACACACACACACACACACACACATGTTATACATGAGGTGGTTTTATGAGAATTAATCAAAATGTAGATAATTAAAATTAGGTGTGCTATAAAAACATGGCATCACAGCTACCTTTAAATTCCCAGGTATCCAAATTACAACACCGTTAAGAAAGAGATAAACTCGTAAAATATTTGGTCATCTCCTCACTTTGTCACAAAACTGTCGTCCCATTTAGCCTTAAGTGGAAATATCCTCTAACAGAGATCGTTTATGTCGTTTTTTGAGGCGGCAATACGCTTCAACAGTTATTCACAACCAGTGAAAAATAGATACACGTGCATTTACTTGTCTGATTCGTACCAATCCCTCCCCTCCCACCACTTCTTCATGCTATCCCAACGATCATTATATGCGTGAGCTCAGGGAAAAATTTGGAGACAGATTACAGAACTTTTCTTTAGCACTTCGGCGGGTTGGGAAGCTGAAAAGTAATTGTGCCCGCACCGCTATTTGTCAATAATGAGGAGAGGTTCATTAACGAGTGTCTTCAATCACCGGCATCTTCGCGATCCTTGAGCAACCACTCACCGCACGCGCGTTTTTCGCTCGCTCGCGGCCTCAGGAACATTCGCGCCCTCCACTTCTTCCAAAGTCAAAGAGGATGAGGACATCCACCCTCTGCCCAGCTGAGGATTCGAGATGGAGGGGGCTTTAGACTTTCTCACTCAGACAGACACAAAACAGTCAGTATCGTAACACACGGCCACGGTGGGTCAGCCGCCTTCGAGTGCTTTCTATCTCGGAGTCCTTTCGTTTTCTTCCGTGGATACTCGTCAACAATCGGTAAGACCCCCATTACTTCCTGGAGACTCCAGATTCTGTTACCGACTCATTACCACCGCCCACTAACACGTTTTATCTTCATCTGAAATTGTAAGCAGCACTTTCTCATTTTTGAACTTCCGTACACTTAAAAAGATGATTAACCTTGCCTAATTACAATGAGCACTAAATGATGCTACTAAGACTATAACCTAGATAAACCAAAAGCACATATAAATGAATGTTCTGATTTTAGTTATCAACTTTTCTTCATTTCTTGTTCTCCCGTGAAGGATGATTAACAGTATTAAAAAAACTTCACTAATACTCTATTGCGTGATTTCCACCTGAATAATCATCATTCTTCTTTATCAATTTAATTCTACTTTAAAATACAGTACACGTTCACATACTACTTAGCTACTACTACTATTAGCTGTATCGCTATTGTTGAAAAGCTGTAACATAACCATGTATCTACAATAACTGCGGGGGGATCTGACTGTATTATTGTAATTAGGAATAAATATATTTGTAGGTATCTAAATATTTCTAGACAAGTACAACAGATTCGCCTCACAACCACCTAATATCAAGTTTTTTCCCGTTTAGAATTTGATTAGTTAATTTATTACCTACATAAACAAAAACTGATAATACTCATACTACTGCTAAAACTACTTGGATTACACCTAATTAACTACTGGAAATTCTGCTATTGCTTCATAATCGCCGATTAACACACATTAATTGCAGTTCGAAACTTTATTGCTACTCCCTATTTCTGTTTTTCTGCATTCGAGAAGCTGATCACCACTATTAAATATAAAATAACCGTAATTGGGTCCATCATCTATTGATTAATTTCTATCTACATCAAATTCAGCAAAACAAGTTCTTTAATAATCACTCAATAATTCATATCTCAAATCTGTAACTGTGTTCGGAATTTGATTCCAGTGATTTGAGTCCTGGTTCCAGTGTCACTCTATAGTAGTCCCTCCGTGTATGTCAATCGTTGAATGTCACTAGAGATTCATAATAATAATACTGGATATTACCTGGATGAAACCGGTATCATAAGATTTCTGTAACTGCTTTATAATCGGTTCATTTTTGTTCGAAACTAGGTTACCATTTCTTCCGTTCTCCCGAATGATCACATTAAATATAAATTAGTAGTACCACAGCCAGTAAACCTAATACCTGAATATTTATAATATTTCGTGTCTACCGTGACTTTGTCTGTTTACCTCAATCACGACCGAACAGCTGGTAATATTCAAATACGGTTTTTCGAATAATCGTCATCAAGTTCGGGTTATGAAAGCGCCTTCGAGAAATATGTCATATCAACGGGTAATTTACGTTGACCGGGTAAACATATTCGTAAACAAGGAACACGTTACAGCACTGTTACCAAAAATGGCCTCATTGGCCTAATATTACTGTAATTTCTGTAATTATAACAAGTTTATTTCTACACTTTTTTACCAGCTACACTAAATTATTTTCACCATGGTGATTTGCTAGAAAGGAATATTGTATGCTTATATAGGAAAAGAGTGAATGTTCAACAGTAGGTACATTTATGTGTTCAGTCTAAGAAACCACGCGCCTTGAAACCCACAAGAAAGTGAACAATCATGCAAAATAACAACTTTTTCATTGGATTTACGTAACATCAAAAAGTGCTGCAACTGGTCAGATGTTGGTATTTTCTTTCTTCGGCGGCAAGTCCTGTTTGTGTCCCAGATTAGTCAAAATGCTCGCAATAGGTTTGTCCAGATATCTTGATGACGTCACATCGTTATGACGATCGTGGACGCGACCTTCCGCAAAACGACTTTCATCTCATCAGGCTTAAGTTTATAACTCGAGTCGAGTTTTGCTCCATTCCCTCCAGGCATACTTCAAAAGGCGGTTTGGCTTCCGAGTTAACCAAGGTTACATTTCAAATGATCGTACTACTACGAATCCCATCAAAATCAAAAATTGAAGATTAAGCAGATTAATTTGGACTTTTTTCACATATAATCAATCTTTTTGTCGATACAATTTAGTTTTTAGCAATTATAACAGTCTAATGTGAAAAAAGTCTGAATGCTTTCGTGTGTCAGACACCACATCATCATATTTTCAGCAGGATCATAGTATTAAGAATTAGGAGAATGGGTAGCATAAATGGCAATGTAGATTAGAGTAACACGAAGACGTAAGTATATGATATTGAGTAGGATCTTGTGGGCGTCATGGTGGAATCGACTAGTTTCTCGTTCGCACGTGTGCAGCGGCACCAATGATTCAGCATCACGAATTTCGGCAGAAAGCATTCCATTTGCAACCGTTGCGTTGTATCAAATGCGAAAAAATTCACCAGAATTTTTACGCTTTATCATTTTTCCAGCTTATTTAATGGAAATTATCGTAGAAATCTACCTTTCATTCTACCAGTTATTTTACGCTTGCACAAGCACCGGTTCTGCCGCTGTTCCGAATGCTCCAAAATAATTTGGCGACCACAATAGTCATAAATTAGCCCAATTGTCGAAGAAAGTTTGAACTTGGCATGGTGTTTAGAAATTTAATTTAAATACGATAAAACGTTGAAATTGTTATGCGTTTAAGAATTTACAAACCAAAATTATTCCAAGACCTTACTGAATTCCCAAAATTTGAGAGGAAATTGATTTTCTGTTTACACTCTTTCAACTTTCTGCAGGTAGAGCTTAGGACGGGTTTCTAAGACTTTACATCCTGTAGCAAATTACCATTGACGTGTTTGCCAACCTAAACCGATTCTTACTGACTCCAGTCTTTTTCGGACAGAAGTTGGGAACTTTTCGCTTGAAGGCCCTCTAATAAGAATTTCATTACATTTTTTTGATTCTATAATCGTGTTTATCCGAGTGAACAAAGTTAAACTCTTATCGTGTGTGCACGACCATATCTAACTACGATGTTTTTCATTATTTATGTTTGGAAGGTTATACCGATTTAAAGAAATCAAAAATGGAATAGAGCTTATTGAACCTCATCGTTTTGCGTTTGTCGGTATTTTGTGAACAATCCCGAACAATGTGCTCCTTGATTCACGTACTTAGGTAACTGACGGGCACACGAGGCCGTTTTTATTTCGACCCTCGCCGAGTTTCACATCAACCGCTTCTATCGAATGTGTTACGGTGTTGTCACGCCCTCAATGTTTTTGCCTTCTCTAGCCTTTAATCATTGATTCGTTCAATGACATCGCTTGGTTCGTTCATACATGTAATAGGAGTCGAGCTGTGCATTCCTTGCACGATACAGTTAAATATTGCCTCATATCAAAATAAGAATTAGAAACACCTTAAATGAATTTCAATCAATAAGCTTATTTATAAATAAGCACGACCTGCCCACTATTATCAAGTTGATGTCGGAAGGTCATTTACGCTGTACAACGAAAAAGAAAACGCTACAAATTATTACTCAAGAGTTTGTCTCCCCTCACAGTTTAGAAAAAATTCGTTCTTCCGCAAAACAAAACAAAAACGTCTGCCAAGTTGGATGAGCATTATAGCTTCCTCATATATTCGTAACATGTACATATAGAATTAGTTGAAGAACAAAGTACGAGTCATAATGATTAAATGCAAACTATAACAGTATCTAATACCTGTGTACAAGTAAGCATGTAAACTAGGGCTATAATTCTGTAGTCAGGTGGCAAAATTTCATGTGTCACGTTTTTAAAATTTTACAGGGAAGCAAATTTAAAGTTGCTCTACCCTATGATAACTCGGCTATAACGTTTAACTAAAATGTCTTCCCGCAGTTATTTAGGCAATTTACTTGGTAATGAAATGGCGTTCAGATTAACTCCCCATCTCACTAACAGTGGCGGTATTTTTAAAAACCCTGAAGGGTATCCTGACATGGGACATGTTAGCATCTTGAATTGACTAAAGATCCTGTTTTCGTCAGAAGGCTATAGAGCATATGTCTACTTATGACATTTTACTATCTTCCTGTTCAAGAAAGAAAACCTGCACAGATGGCAGAACCACACTAGTTCAAATTTGACATTTTTCCTTCTTGTGTTTTATAATTTTTTGACATAAGACATTGTGCCATATCTCATATCTCTGGAAATAAATGCCGTAGGGTTATAATAATTTCACAGTAGCAGACCTTGATGTGGGGATTCCAAAACCATAAAGAACTCGATTTCACCAAAAAACTTAGATATGACCTTTTGCCATCTGATGACAGACTTTATGTTTGATTGTGCAGCAATTTTCTTTTGGTTAACCCACACAATAATTGAAAATTTCATTAAAATCAATTCATTATTCTCGGAGAGCCGTCCTATTGGTTTCGCAATAGGTGCCTATTATTAAAGCAAATGTAATAAAATACGAGGGGCATCATCCTGGACCCAACAACCTCTCGAGTTCAAACGAAATCGGACGAACAGATGATAATAAATCGGCGTGATAAGAAATTAGTAACGTTTTTGCATGCGCAAAGACTATTATTAATCCCACAGCAAGAAATTTATAGGGGAACGTCTACAAGCTCAGCCATCATACAGCCAGACAGACACGGAACCCAAATTGATCAGCATACTCTGAAACTCAAAAAGCAAGTGGACATTTTGATTTTAGAAGACAACAATTTTTTCGACTTCATTCACGAACACAAAGCTTCCCTACCTTCGGTAGTGAAGAAGCAAAATGAAAAAAACCCCTGGAAGTTGTCACACAAAGGTTTATTATTTATGTAGCCCTTCTACTCCAAACATTGGCCTATAGCCATTAAACGAAGTGTAATATACATTACCTAAATGTAGACACCTACCGGGGAGATATTAATTAAATTTTACAAAACATCTATAGTACGAGTATCTATGCTCTACTAAAATTCCTGTATTTATAGCAAGAGCTGGTACCTAACTACAATAGCACATTATGTATGATAATGTATCGACATTGACGTAGGCACCCACCAAGTGAGAATTAATGAGAATCAGCTACCTACGCTTCACTGGTGACAAACGTTCCATCTACAGGTGACAAAAGTTACAATAGACTCTACTTCTTGAAGTGAGAGTTCAGAAAATTAGAAAGTTCCAGTTGATACGACTTTATAGGTTTAAGGTGATTTTTTTCCCACGTTTCACCAATTTTAATTTGCTCTCATGTTGACGATCATCTTTCCTGTCATATTCCTGGCCCTTAGGGAGAGCGAACGGATGAACGTTCATTGATCCGGGTGGTTTCATTCGATTCTTAGGGAAATATCTATGAGTGATAGCTCCCCCCCTCCCCACAACCTATTTGGGCTGAAATATTAAAAAATTGAGATCTCGGAAATTCACTAACGAAAATTCGCTCATTCGATAATGCTGCATGTCTCGAACTTTTTTTCTTAAAAGTGATGTGAAACTTTGGAACACATTTATATTATTCAGTTAATCCGTAAACTGATCGCTTTCTTAATGTGCTGCAAGACGGGATGGAAATAGGTATGTATACGGAAGTGGTTTGAAAGCGTGGGACATCATTGTGCTATTAATTTCGCTATCACTCCCACATAGGGCGTGGGAACCTAGGGAAACTGAGCTAATGAGGCTAGATAAATAATAAATTTATCTGATTTTCATGGTTAAATCCAAATGATTCCTTTAGTTCTGTCGATTAGGATCAAATTGCTATTTTAATGGTTATTTGTAGTATACACGATAATTTCTTTCGTTCATCGAATTGTCGGAAAAAAATAAAGGTTTAGTTATGTGACAAACAATTTTAAAGTCATCCTACTCAAACCATGTTTGTTAAAATCTATCTCGACTTAGGTATTCTGACAACCACTTCCGACATTTTCTTTTCTTTACTTCGGTACATAAAAAATCCAAAAGAAAGAGTGCAACTGAACATCAAATGGAGACGTATGCAAGTAATTTCCTCCCTCAATTTTAATCTTATGCACTTTTCGATGCCACTTTAGAAGTTCACTTCAGATGCGACCATCAGCATTCTCTGTAGCTTACAAAAAGTGTATATAAAAAATAAGTGTATATCCACAATACTAGAGAATGACTAAGCACACATGATAGAGTAAAAATTATAGGTTCCAGTGAGATCAGCTCTGCTCAAACGTGAAACTTTAATTTTTACGATTTTTGTGAAAACAAATCAATTTTTACTGTCCGACAGGCTTAAGTGTGTCATCAGATGATCCAGTAAAGAAAAATGTACATTCAACTCTCCGTGTTTTACGTTTTACAATTTTAATTTTATTTTTCAAGTTATGAATTTCACTTTTGAAAAATTTTCATATTATTGCTTTGGAGCATAAACTCGGTACTTAAAAATCAAGAATCACGAGAATTCTTTACTCAACCGATAAACAAAGCCTGCTTGGTTGCTGAGGAATGTTGTTTATTGTAACAGCTTACAGATTTATAGTTAAGAGAGTCGATGCTACGGTTTCGTCAACCAGTCATTAGCGTTGGAGTAACCAGCGAGACGCCAGTCTCGCGTTGCGAAGCCTTCAAAAAACCGACTAGCCACCACTACAATGACGAGACGTCTCGAGATGAGTAACAAAGTAGAACTTCGGTCCGGAATCGGCCGCCTCCTGACCTCACCCTGTCAGCTCAAACTTAATTTTCTTTGCATATCCTGGGAGGGACATGTCCTTGAGTAGTCTGATACCAAATAAGTAACGATAGATCGATTCTATATGCGTTAAAATGAAGCGTCAAAGTTTCGGACTATGTCTTTTGGCTGGGGATCATGACAAAATAAGCGTGATCGTGATCACAAAATGTAATGGGTAACTAGGTTGTTACCTACTTTCATTACGCTACTATTCACGCTACTCTATCCAGAAAATGAGGAAGTCACTATTTCTTAGCAATTAACGAAACAGCAATGAAACAGTTCGAATTTTTAATTTAAGTGATTTCACCAACTGTTTATATACTACATGCATCGATGCAGTCTTTGGCCGTCATGTAAATCTAGAACCGCGTGGTTACGTTTCATATTTCAGTACTCATCGAACTTTATTATCTAAAACCTAATCTAATTTTAATTACATTGTATTATATTGTCAGTAAATAATTGCCAAAAGACATATCTATGCATGAGTTTTTTCCGTGCAAGCGGTAAAAATTTACAAGTTTCCGTTTGCTTCATCCGAATGAATCTTTTCATTATTTTTTTCTTCTCATTTCACCGGATTCGATACTCACCCACTTCTACCAGTTATCCTCAGCTAATTTTGATGAAATTT